>CM040175.1:7185500-7785500 GCA_022606695.1 Vaccinium macrocarpon | reverse complement strand
GCTCGAGGTTGATTGTTTTTGCCCAATGAGCCCACTATCCTCTCTCTTCCAATGAAAAAATTTGAATAAATTAATTTATCTATACATTATTTTTGACAGAGATAAACTCATCTATTGAAATTTAAGACCAAATTGCAACATAAATAAGAACAAATAAGTTCATTTGTTAAAATTTAAGACTAATTTACAATGTAAATAAGAACAGATAAATTTATTATTTTGCGATAAGAAGGGATAAGTTCATTTGTTCATATTTGAGACTAATTTATGTGATAAATAAGAACAGATAAGTTCATCTATTGTGTAAACAAGAAGAGATAAATTTATCTGTTGAAAATTAGGACCAATTTAAGTCATGACAGTGAACAAATAAGTTGATATATTGAAAATTAGGACTAATTCAGGCCATGAATACTAACAAATAAGTTTTGTTAGTCGTAATGGGCATCTATATTGAAATTATTTGAAGAGATAAATTTATCTGTTAGTTGTAGTGGGCATGTGTAGTAAAAAAATTGAACAAATTAATTTATTTATACATTATTTTGGACAGAGATAAACCCATCTATTGAAATTTAAGACCAATTTGCAACATAAATAAGAACAGATAAGTTCAACTATTAAAAGTTAGGTCTAATTTTACAGTGTAAGTAAGAATAGATAAATTTATCTGTTTAGTAAATAAGTAGAGATAAGTTCATCTGTAAATATTTAAGACTAATTAATATTATAAATAAGAACATATAAGTTCATCTGTTGTGTAAACAAGAAGAGATAAATTCATATGTTAAAAATTAGAATCAATTCAGGCCGTGAATATTAACAAATAAGTTGATATGTTGAAAATTTGGACCAATTTAGGTCATGACAATGAACAAATAAGTTGGTATATTGAAAATTAAGAAGAACATATAAGTTGATATGCTGAAAATTAGGATCATATAATTTTCAACATTTGAACTTATCTGTTCATATTCCTGACCTGAATTAGTTTACATTTCAAACATATGAACTTATCTTTTTGTAGTCCTGGTCTGAATTTTATCTTAATTTTTAACATATTAACTGATCTGTTTGTATTAATACATATCAATGCCCTGAATTTTATCTTAATCTTCAACATATGAACTTATCTGTTGATATTCAAGGCTTGAATTGGTCCTAATTTTTAACATATAAACTAATTTGTTTGTGTTTAAGCATACCAATGGCTTGAATTTGGTCCTATTTTTCTAACATATGAACTTATTTGTTTATATATAAATAAAAATATTTTCTTTCATCTTAAAATAAAATGTAGTAATATTACTCCATACTTTATTAACGTACTTAATATTTATTTCTTTTTTAAAAAAAATTGATAGGTGTAGTCTATAGCTAGCATTTACTTTTGTCCTTCTTCTTCTCCTTCTTCTTTATTTTTCTTTATTTGTCATTTACGTGCCTTCTTCTCCTCCCACACACTGTTTTAAAAAATGGAAGAAAAAAGTGGAGTTATCTTTTTTTCATCCCTCTGGCAAAGACTCAACTTTTTTGGACCGTGCCCATGGCAACTGCGACGTCACTGGCTAGAGAAGGAAAAAAAAAGTCATTGTAAATAAAAGTGGCAAAAGCCACCACAAGCAAGGGCAGACGTTCTACTCCCTCCTTCTGGATTTGTTAGTTCGTTTTTAAAATTCGTATCATTTTTAGGTTTTTTTTATTGCTTATATTTCTCTATTTATTATGGTTTTCTTGAGTTTGCAAACTTTGTATTATATAACTAATTAAAATCTATCAAATGGGATCTATATTGCATATTTTTTGAGATACAAATTGGAAGATATAAGCAATAAAAAATAACACAAATTTCAAAAAGAGACTAACATATCCGGACAGAGGGAGTATTAGTTAAACCCAAACTGACCAACGTACTCTTAGTTGGGGTCCTTCTATTGTTAGCTCACTAGAATGACAATAGGTAAACAAAAAAACACACACACACACACGCACACAGACACACACACACACACACACACACTTTAGTATACTTTTTACACCTTTTAATATACTTTTATACACATTTATACATATCTCAATATACTATTTAAACCTTAACGACAACCCTATAATTGATTTTAGAATGTTCCATTAGTTATAGTTGTTCCAATCCCTACACGTGTCATAATCTCTGCACATCTAAGCATACTTCCCTGAGATTTTATTGCATGTATAATTCAGTCGTTCATTTTATATTGTCTAAGGATAGAGCTTGGGACCATCACCTACATTGCTACACAACTATACAGCTGCCACAAGCCATCTCTCACCAAAAAGATAAGTTAATCTATTGAACTTTTAAGAAATGCACACAATAAATCTGAAAAGAGACAAGTTAATCTGTTAAACTTTTTGAACAATATAGAGTAAAAATGCAAAAATTCAAAGGTAAAAGGAAAATGCAAAAGGAGTATACACCATTAGCGCCAATCTAAACATAAAAGTGGACATTCCTTCTTCCCGCAGGTACTGAACATCTCCATTCATGAACTTCACCAATTTTCTGTCAACAAGTAGGCTTAATTCCTTCTTTGGATGCTTCTTACTTGCATCCAAACATCTGAATTCAACAGAACGGTAATTTATAATTTCGATAATTTTAAAGTAAAACTTGCGGTCATTTGGAAGTATAGCATATCCACACCGCGTAGGCATAATTTTTTCGACTTCGATTCCAAAAGGGATCCTAGTTACCTGCAGCAAAAGAACAGTAAATTTACTAAAGTGCATGTCATTTGGACGTCATCAGTCACTAGGATAAGGAGAAGACATGCACACCTAAAGTGCATATCAATACTCATATTTCAACTCCCTATATTATGTCGACTAACACGGAAAGATAGAGATATCAATCAACAAGCAAAGCATGACAATGAAGGCACATCACCATAGAAGTTCGTCGTCAAATCACCATAGAGGAAAGGGCCTGAATCTTGGCAGAACGCAAATGCTTCACCCTCCAATTCTCCCCCATTTCTTAAGCTAGAACACTCAATTTTAGAGTCAAGCCTTCTAATTAAATTAAACATGTAAGTACCATCACGCTATGCCGCACAATGACAACATGTAAGCTACCTGGTTTATGGATGAAAATCTTGCAAGCTTCACAATATCTTAAACCAATATAAAAAAAGGAGAGTATAAACAAATAGGTCCCACCTGATTATTTACAAACTCAAAGAAAGAGGCATCCAATACTGTCCTGCCATCATCTCACGAGCAAGTAATTTTACAAATAATTGTGAATCTGTTGATAGACATGTTAAACTATCAAGGAGCGGCTTTTCTATTTTGCGTAGTCATTTTGTCGAACACATGGGCTACGACTAGATGACTGGCCATACGAACACAAAAACCATTCAACTCATTCAAAATCAATGCATTTAAAAAAAAGCTCTTGTATAATAACAAATACTGAAAATGCAACCCTAAACCTAATTTTCATCTCCAAATTCAAGAAAATTACAAGCGCTTGAGCTTTGGTTAGACAAAAAAAAAACGTCATTGGTGTTTAATAATGACAAGCACTTGAGCTTCGGTTAGACAAATATTTGTGAACTGAAAAGAAAACATAGTTGAGTTCCGGTCAAAAATTGAAGATATGTTTCTCGAACCTTTGATTACGTTCTGATGGGGCATGAGAAGGTGGTGTAGCCTCTTGGTTGACGACGGAGGGGATGGTCTTTCTGTAGCACTGCCCTATCGAACCTAGTCCTCATCTCTGGCGCCAACCCCTTTGTCGGCTGACTCTTACTCTTGGCGAGGCTAACTTGGTGAGAGTCTAAGACGAACAGATCTCTCTCTCTCTCTCTCTCTCTCTCTCTCTCTCTCTCTCTCTCTCTCTGAATACCGTGTGTTTTGATAGAGGGAGTATTTTAAGTCGGGGCTAATTTTGTAATTTGAGAAGCGTAGTGGACGGTAGACCATATGAAAATATGCAGTGGACCTGGGACTTTAGTAAATTCCTATAATGGACATCCCAAAAATTGGCTATAAAAAATTACACATGAAAGTCGTCTACAAGTCATATGATAAATTGTCGGGTTGGTGTATTCTGGAGAGAATAAGTCATAAAAAATTTCTTGCATTGGTATTTTACTATAGATGGCTTGATTCTTCTCAAAAGAGTGAGATTTCCATGCCACTTCCTGATTAATTTGTCTATTGTAATTCTATTATTCGGTGCTTTTTTTTGTATGATCAACACCAGGTAGTTTCTATTTTTTCCATGCCACGTACTTCTTGATTAATTTGTCCTATTTTGCTATGACAGTTGTTTAAATTAGGGATGCATACGGTTTGGATTGACCCAGTTCTCTAAAAATCCAATAACCGGATCATTCTAAACAATTCTATATAGAAAATTGAGAACCAATACCTAACTAATAAATATGTACAACTTGTTCATATCCAAACTGTAAAATAGGTCCGGTTTAGGTTCAATTTTCGGTTTTGCCCTATTTTTATCCAAACATTTTTTTTCTTTTAAAAAATGAACGCATAAGATTTTTTAAGATTTAAAGCACCGAAGAACTTATAAAAATATTAAGTATTAGTAACTTGTTATGATTTGAAATCAAATAAGGTCCACAACGTACTTGACACTAGATATATTATCAATGGGTAATGAAATTGAAAAGCTTGGAATAAAAACTAGGGTTTTAGTGGGGCCAGGTCAAAGTGAAAAGATCAATGAAAAGATTGAATCGGGTACTATTGTGGTTGGGTGATTAATGAAATAATGAATACCCCTGGGAGGACGACTACACTTCAATATATAGGGAAATTACTTGTTTTTTTTTTTTTTTTTTATAACTAGGTGTCCGGATTAATTTTGGCACACCTCAACTAATTCTAGAAGACCAATCTCACCATCCGGCAAAGGAAGGAGTTGTTTGCGTAGACTTCAATTACAATGGCAATTGAATCCACCTAGTACTATTTGGTGTGGACATTTAAGTGAACAAAGTACAGTTCTACATTGAATTGAATACAAGAAAAATTACCATGGCGGTTGGATTCAATGTTGGTGATTGCAAGAAAATTTCAAATTTTATGTTACTTTTTCTTTTGTTTTTGAATATATTGGATATTGGTCTCATTTTAAAGGTATTTTTAATATCTTTTTATTGGTACCATTTGTATAAAAATTTGATCAAGAATTTAAAAGATAAACACATTTTAGATAAAATGAATAGTACAAAACTCATTTGAACATTAAAACATACCAAGTGTTTTGAAAGGTTTGTCTCGGATTTTTGGCTGGGAAAATACACCCTCACAAGCTACAAATGCATGCATTATATGTACACCAAGTCATGCATGCATATGCAATGTGAACATAAAGTTTTTCCACCAAGACTTGACTTGAAGAATCCAAACTCTATAAGCAAACTCGGGCAAAACATAATTGATGTTTTTCCACAAGCAAGTTAATGCCCTATTTATGCTATTGTCCTATTTATGCATGAATCATATCCCAGCGAACAATGATACAGACACAAACTCTCAGTCACAACCCACCACAACCCCTCACATGTGGGTGAGACCCGCTCAAGGTGGGTCCCCCTCCTCAGACACAAACTCTCATTCATTTTCATAAAATAAATAGTCTGAGATATGACTACCAATATCTAATTATTTTGATTTTTTATATAAATAATCTACATAATATTTCTAACAAATTGAACAATTCTGATTCCAAACACAGATTAAAAAAGGCCCACAATTAAGTTACTATGAGAGTAGTAACTTGGATTACTACAGAGATCCCAAATTTGAAATCCCCATACCAAGGAAGCCCAAAATTCTCGAGTCGACCCAAGTACCCAACCACAACTCCCAAAACTTTGTGTTTTGGTTTCGTTATTCTGGTTTTGCATCAGTTTGAAAAACAATCAGCCACTAAAAGATTGCATCAAATAATGAGCCACTTAAACATTCGAAATGACGTAGTTTTGCCCAATTAAATTTATTACAAAATTTACATTCTCCCAATTCCCGACATGGTATACAGCGTTAAAATGAAGGGGGAAAAGACAGAACTACCCCTAATTCCCGACATTCAACTTGGTCTGCAGAGATCAAAAAAAAACTTGGTCTGCATTTTCTTCGACTAAGGAATACTTCCCCGTTTAGAAACCATGCAGGGTTCGTTTGCAAGCGAGAGCTTTCAACAACATACTCCATGAAACTGGATTTTCACATGTATCTTACCTGCAAACATAAACGGGTTATAAAATGGTCGCTAACATCAGTATTTACAGAAGAAACAAGTTGGAGAGTTTGGATTAGACCTGCATTTTGATGATATTTGAGTGGCAATCTCCCAACGGAGAATGCGGCACTATCTGTAATCAAAACGCAGACTTCTGACACACTCAACGGGAAGCGAACCCATAATTACTCTTCACAGCAGGATACCACGTAACTGTATTTATTACTGACCCAGCAAATTGCATTAACACAGTCACTGATTGCCACTAAGAATAAAGAAGAGACATTAGTCCACGGGGTACTAGAGACTTTCTATGAAAATACAACATTATTTGTGCAATATGTAAAGCTAAACATGAAACATACAAGAGACTACCATGAAGTTCCCGAGGTCTGAGTCATAATTGACCAATGAAGATAAGCAGATAAGCCATTACCGGCATTTCACACCCCAAAACCACAGTTATCGATCTCAGGAAACTCTCACAATTGGATACACATAGACTACACATTCAAATAACAGTGGAAGGGTTTCTTCCAATTCTAGAGTTTTTTTTGGAAATAAAATTCGGTCATCCATACATACGTGTAACATAATTCAAAACCCATACAAAACTGGGAATGCCAAAAATTACAGGATTAAGGAGATTAGAGAGTGCATACAATTTACTAGAATCCAGAAACACAACTAGCGCAGATTGAAATACTGGGTTCACCTCATTTTTCTTGTTGATCCATGTAAAAAGGTATAATAGTTTCACATAGCTTGACTCAATAGATGAGGCACGACTTCACTATTTTCATTTTCAACAAATAAGTGTCCATGCACGCTTGTGAAACTGGGTGGAAAATAAAAGGGCATAAAAGGGAAACTAGCAACGATTTCACACCAGTTTCTTTTTTACCAACATGCAGTAACAGAGGCAGGAAGCAGGATGCCAAGAAAAACTGGAGTGATCTTAGCAGATCCAAACCATTTTTTTGTACCCTACCTTAATAGGTTGAACCAACATTTACCAATTGGGAGATAATGAGAAATCAGCCAGATTTATTATTCCTCATAAAAAAAACTCAAATTTCACTTACAACAGCCTTTCTTTGGAGGGAAAAAATTTACATACACCAAAAAGCCACAAAGAAGAGTTTCACATGATAACAACGTCAATGCAGTGGACATCATAAGTTTACCTTCCAACAGACAAGCAGTGCATAGTAGTGAAGTTATATCCAGATTAAATAACTGAATAATGAGTAGAAACACTGATAAGTACCGGAGAGGTTATAAGCGGACTAATATGCATACGTTCATGGGTCCGGTTGCAAATTGTAACCTCTAGGAGATTCATTATTGTCTAGTTTCTAGGTCAACAGGTCAAGCAAACTTATGCTGCAAGAGTCATCAGTATGTTCGTTAACATAAGGCACACACCTTTGCATCCATTGCAGGATCAAAATATGCTTTCTCATAAGTGAATTCCTTGATTTGGACTAATACTTCTCAGTTTCTCTACTCTTAGCAACTCAAATGATTGTGTTTTCCAGATAACTTCAATCCCGTCAATTCAAACAATAGAAATCAGCTCATGTACTATCCAACAACATATTATTTAATTTACCCCCAAAAAAACAACATATTATTTGCACAAATATACTGTAAACAAAAACAAACGTTACAGTATAAGTACAACAGACATCATTTTATATGCTTACAGATACTTGCAGGCATTCATACATCTATACCAAAAACTAAGTTCTTCTATCAGTGAATACATAAGACTGCGCTTACTGATTTATTGGACCCTCAAATGCACTAACATATCAAACCATGCTTTTGACTAATACTATTATTTGAATCGAAAAATCCATGTGCAAAGTAGGGAAGAAATTTTCAGTAACGAAACCCACCTTTATGAGAGTTTTATGCAATAACAGGATTCAAATAGAAAAATATTGGTGCTGCTTCAAATTTAACAGGATAATTCCAGGAGATCATTTAATAATAACTGTACATATAACCCGCTATGCAAATATGAATATAAGAAAACCGTGAGGAAAATGTAAAAGAGTTTAACATAACAACAGGCAATGCTTTTCTACAAGTACATAAATGTAAGTGTACCTTAATGGCTTAACTCCAGGTCTCTCACTAATTGACTATTCTTCGCCTTCGGCACAAACTTCTTCATCACTTCATAGCAACGCGTCTTGTCCTTTAATTGAAATTAAATACAAGACCAAAAAAACATTGCATTTGGCAAAAAACCCATTGCCATCATTTCCTAAAGGAATAAAAAGGACTCGAAGGACTTCAAACGTCGAAGAATTCCGAATTGACTTTGGATAATTGTGAAGTCATTCCACTGGCAACCACTTCATCGAGCAGGCCGTCCTGTCACATGAATGAGGTGTTAACATCAGAGATGACCCTCTTGAAGCAAGTGTAGGGACGAGATCCCTTGCAGTATCAAGTTTTTTATTCTTGCAAAATGCATCAATAAGATTTTTTGTACTTAGTAATACCAAGATCTAAACCTTTGTTTTCCATCAGGTTAAATAAGAACAATGATTCAACAATATGCCTGGTCCGTCGAAGGCTTTTCAGCAGGAGACCACAAATTTTATTGTTGGGAATCAGGCCTGCAGCTTGCATCTCGCTAAGGATTTCTTGGGCAGCAGTATATCTTTCTATCTGAACCAGACCCTGCAAATGTGCCCGGTTCGTCAAAGGCCTTTCAGCAAGAGACCACAAATTTCATTGTTGGGAATCAGGCCAGCAGCTTGCATCTCGCTAAGGATTTCTTGGGCAGCAGTGTATCTTTCTATCTGAACCAGACCCTGCAATATAGTATTGAAAGTAATGATGTCACCTTTCAAACCACGGAGAGCCATTTCTCGGTAGAGATGCATGGCTTCGTCAAATTGCATGTTCTTGCAATACCCTTTGATCAAAATGTTATAGCAACAAGTGTTAGGATGGATGCCCCGATCCAACATGGCATTTAACATTCTCATTGCTTCGTCCATCCGGCCATGAAAACAATATCCCTCGATGAGACTAGAGTATGTGACTACATCAGGATCCACGCCTCTTTCTTCCATTACTTCAAGTAACTCCTCCGCTTCCTTTGTCATACCTTGCTTGCTAAGTGCACTGATCAACACAGTAAATGTAAGAACATCTGGTAAAATACAACTTTCCAACATTTCTCTAAGCATTCCTATAGCCTCCTTCCTCTTGCCATGTTTGCATAGGCCATCAATCAAAGAGTTATACGTAACGACATCTGGACGAACACCTTTTCCTTTCATTTCTAATAAGAGTTTCAAAGCGTCATCCATCTGGCCTCGCAAGCAGTATCCGTCCATGAGAGTAGTGTATGTGACTACACTTGGATCCACACCTCTTTCTTCCATGACTTGAAGCACCTCCGCCGCTTCCGTTGTCATCCCTTGCTTACAAAAAGAATCTACCCAGACATTAAATGTCCGAACATTGGGCGAAATACCACTATCGAACATCTCCCTAAGAACTTCATGGGCAGCAGTATATCTTTTTGTCTGAACCAGACCCAGCAATATAGTGTTGAAAGTAATGATGTCGCGTTTCAAACCACGCAGAGGCATTTCTCGGAAGAGATGCATGGCTTCATCTATTTTCATGTTCTTGCAATATCCATTGATCAAAATGTTGTAGCAAAAAGAGTCAGGTTTCAAATCTCCTTCTTCCGCTATCCTCATAAACCTAAGAGCTGCTCCCGTGTCGCCCATTTTGCAAATACTGTTAATAAGTGGTCCACACCTAGCCACTTCAAATTTGATTCCTCCTTTTTCAACTATTTTTTTAAATAACTTCACCGCGTCAGCAGTTTTACCCTCTGAAATAAGTCCATTTAACAGAGTGGTGAAGGTAACTACATCAGGTGTGTAACCGTGTTTTAGGATGCTGCCTAAAAGAGAAAACCCAAAACAAACTCGATTCATGTGACGGTAACAATTGATTGCCATGTTGAAGGTGTAAAAATCTGGCTGAATGCCTAGCAACTGCAACTTGTCAAAAAGAGAAAGAGCCTCCATGTAATGACCCGCTTTCACACTAGTCGATAAAGCTTTCTTCAATTCAGCTTCTAACAGTTTTCTCGACTTGGCTGGGGAAGGAGTAGAACTAGGGTTTAAAGAGTCAGAATGAGAATGAAGGGCAAAAGATGAACGGCGGGGTGGAGAGAGAAGATTACCTTTACGGCAATCAGCAGATTCCATGAAACTGGTTATAGGAAGAGCACCGATCTGAGCCATCATCTCCGTCTTCCGCCTAGAGTCTCCCTTCTCTCTCTCTCTCTCTCTCTCTCTCTCTCTCTCTATCCGGACGAGGATAGGGTTCTTAGTTTGCGAAGGAAAATGGTAATCTTTCCTTCGACTTCGACTTGACATTCATAGCCCTTCAAATTTGGTCATTCCAACTTTTGAGGACAGATATTTTCCCCCTTTTTTCATTATTTTTTAGAAATAGGTAGAAATATCATTAGATAAACTAAGCATACAACAAGTCCCAAGAGTACCAAAAATATCAGAAACATCACAAAAAAACAACAGCTGCTTAACAATAGTAGTGAGAGGGCTAGAGGTAGCAAATCCATCATTGGTGTCTGGGTAAGGAACAAAAGAAGCCAAAGTATCCCTAGCAAGAAGTGAGTCCGTTGGACATGCTGGCACAGAATCTTCGAAATCCTACAAAAAGATAACTTTGGAATCTCCACTGTAAAGTTGTGCAATAAAAATGTGTTATGATGATAATATTCAGTCCTCCCTGCTATCTGCATAATTACGTTAAACACAATCAGAAAACATACCAATAGCTTCATAACATGCTTGAATTTCTGTTTGAATAGGAGTCGAACTATACAAAGATAAGTCTTCCTTTGCAAAAAGATCCATTGTTTCCCTTAAATTTTTTTTGTTTATTTTCTTTCTCACCAAACTAACAATTTCGCAGGGGTTAAAGCCTTTTTTACATGTTGTATCTACTCGTGTTGGTGAAACCATGTTAGATAGAAAACTAGATCTGAAAACCGCTAGCAAAACCTCTTCTAGGTACCTCCTCTAGGTTTTGCCAACTGTCACCACCACCAGACTTTCCACCGACCGCCACCACCACCAGATTTCGCCGATCGCAACCACCGCGCACCACCACCAATGTCGAAACCTCCCCCACCACCATCGCCAAATTTCACCCGACTGCCAGCAAGAACCACTACCTACCACCGTATTGTAGCCGTTGGAAACTTGGTTCAAATCTCCTCAAATTTGGAGGGAAATCTAAGTTAAGTTTGACTTGGTATAAGTTTGGTTCAAAGATTTGAGAGGGTTTTTCTCAAATTCAAATTTGGTTCAAGACTTGGTTTGGGCTAGAGATGCTCTTACTTTTTTGTGTTTTACTAGAAATTTTTATGGACGATTCTATACTACTTACGATGTTTTGGCAAAATAATTTAGCTCGGTATATTTTCCATTCTTATTTTAAAAAAAAATTAGCATTTATAAGTTTTCCATCTATTTTGGATTTTGCTTTTAGTAAAAAAAATTTAAAATATTTTAATCATAATTTTTTACTTTTTAGATTTCTCTATTTGAGATGAATCAATAATTCATGAAAAAAATTGACGTTAAACTGACAAATGAGGAAAAGAAAACGCAAAGAGGGGATTCTTGAGAGCTCCTCTCCCTTTTCTAGAGGGAGAAAGCTCTCTTCACTATTTTCTTCGTTTCCCCATGGTTGCCTCCCCCTTTGTCTCCCTTCCCCCATAAGCAGCCCCTCTCACCTCTTTCCTCCCCATTTTCTTCCCTCCTCCTTCTCTCCTATATCTATAGTGGTGTGGTTGTTGAACTCTCGTCCTCAAGAGAAGTTCTCCCGTTACCCGATCATTTTTGGGTGGTGGCAACCCAGATTTGTTAGTTTGGGATCTTCGGCCCTCATCCGAGCTCGAATGTTGGATTTGTCGATTCACCAGCAACAACGGCGGTGGCGTCTAGCAGCTGTGTTTGTGGTGGGACGAAGAGATGTTGGGTTTCGAACACTGACATACTTTCATCATCTTCCTCCAGCCACATCCGAGCGGATTGATGGTTCCATTATCGTCATTGTACAATTTGGCAGCTTTTGTTTTTTTCTTTTGTTTTTCTTGTATTTTCATACTAGTAATGTCCTTTTTTTAGGTCTAATAATATATATTTTTCAGATATTATTAATGCAGATGCCTAATTAAAGTTCTCCTCAATCCTAGACTTTTTTTTTTGTTTTTTTTTTTAAATGTTGGTTAACAGTCCATATGACATCCTAAAATCCACATAAGTGTGATAAATGACTTGGCCCTTGTGTTATTGCTATATCAATTTTTTTTGTCCCTTCAAACACAAGTGTTTTTTTTTTTTTTTTCCTACTTTACTAGTAACTTCAAAAAACACAAAACATTATTGAGTGATAATGTGTAAGTGTACATTACTCCGGTTAATTAAATTTTTTTACCTCAAATATTAGAATCACATAATGCGAGGGAGTTCATTATATTTAAACCTGTGTTGATTAAAATACTAAGAAAAATATGCTATTTTCTCTAAAACTTTGGCAATCTGAAACCAATCTATTTCTGTTGTTTGATTTTATTAAGGGTCTTGTAATCGTACCCTTCTAGTTCATTTTTTTCGTAATTTTAAGATTAGTAAGTGATTGTGGGCCATCTAAAATCTTCATTTGAGATCTAAATTGTTCATTTTTTTCAAGAACGTTGATGGTACAAAAAATTATGATCGTTAAATATTGATAGACGAACAATAGAGACCAATCTATCTTGCAGTTTATTCCGCCAATGATATTGGCCATCTACAATCGTAAAATAAATAGTATTCGATCATATGGCTACTAATATCAAATTAATGGATTTTTCACATTAACACAATATTTTCGACAAATTATGAATAATTTCGATCCCAAATACAGATTATAGAAGGCCCACAATTTTGGTTACCCAAAATTAATCGACCCAAGTACCCAACCACATCTCCCAAAACTCTATTCTTTTTTTTTTCTTTCATCAGTTTGAAAAACAATCAGCCACTAAAAAAAATTACATAAATGAGCCACTTAAAACATTCGAACTGACGTAATTTTGCCCAATTAAATTTAGTATAAAATTTACATTATCCTCCAATACTTTTGAAACTATTCCAGGGTTCCCCCGCATCAACTTATTGTATGAAGGGGGAAAAGACAAAAATACCCCTACCATATGCACTCATAGCCTTAGTTATTTTCCCTTTCATTCCTAAATCCCCTTCACCATAATCAGAGGAGTCACCAACAGGCACCATAGATCATAGTTTGTCGGAGTACTACAGGAAGAATAACAAATCTTTTCATGCTATGCCAACATATAAGCCTTCAATCCGATTCCCGACATTCAACTTGATCTGCATTCTCTTCAACTGAGAAGAATACTTCCCCCGCAAACCTTGCTCTCCTTTTGGTTTAGAAACCATGCAGAGTTCGTTTGCAAATGAGACCCCTTTCAACAACATGCTCAATGAAATTGGATTTTCACATGTATCTTACCTATAAACGTAAGAGGAACATAAAATCGGTCGCTAACATCAGTATTTACAGAAGAAACAAGTAGGAGAGTTTGGATCAGACCTGTTTATCGATGATATTTGAGTGGCAATCTCCAAGTGGAGAATGTTGCACTAACTGTAATCAAAACGCAGACTTCCAACACCCTCAACGGGAAGCCAACCCATAATTTACTCTTCAAAGCAAGATACCACGTAACTGTATTTATAACTGACCCAGCAAATTGTATTAACACAGTCACTGACTGCCACTCAAGAATAAAGAAGATACATTAGTCAAGGGGTACTAAAGACATTCTATCAAACTATGACATAGTTTGTGCAAATATGTAAAGTTAAACATAAAACACACAGGAGACTACCATGAAGTTCACAATGTCCGAGTCATAATTGGCCAATGAAGATCAGCAGCCAAGCCATTACCAGCATTTCGCACCACAAAACCACGGTTACAAATCTCAGGAAGCTCTCACAATTAGACACACATTGACTACACATTCAAATAACATTGGAAGGGTTTCTTCCAATTCTAGAGTAACTTTTTGGCAATAAAATTCGGTCTTCCATACCTATAGGCTATAGCATGTAACATAATTCAAAGTACAAATTCAAAACCCATAGAAAAAAATGCCAAAATTACAGGATTAAGGAGATCAGAGAGTGCATACAATTTACTATAATCCAGAAACACAACTAGCACAGATTGAAATACTGGGTTCACCTCGTTTTTCTTGTTGATCCGTGTAAAAAGGTATAGCAGGTTCATAAAACTTGAGTCAATAGATGAGGCACAACTTCACCTTTTTCATTTTCGACAAACACACTTGTGAAACTGGGTGGAAAATAGAAGGGCATACAAGGGATGGGAAACTAGCAACGATTTCATGCTTGTTTCTTTTTTACCAACATGCAGTAAAAAAACTGGAGTCTAGAGAAATGCTGTCTGAACTTAGCAGATCCAAACCATTTTTTTGCACCCTACCTTAACGGGTTGAACCAACATCTACCAATTGGGAGATAATGAGAAATCTGCCAGATTTATTATTCCTCATAAAATAAATAATAAAAAAACTCAAATTCACTAACTGCCTTTCTTTAAAGGGAAAAAATTATATCTATACCTATACATAATAAGAGGGAGGGGCGGGCAGATTTCCAGTCACTTTCGTCTGCCAATTCTATGTTTCACAACCCAGGAAGGGGCAGTTCTATAAAATTTTCCTTTCAATTTTGTTGGTACCCCTCTTGTCACACAATACACCAGTAGCGCTTCTCCACTTGAGCCACCCCACTTGGATCCTATGAGTCACATCATCTGCAATCTCTCCATCTTAACTAATAATAGAGCCTAAATACCTAAAATGGTCCCTCTTTGGTATCTCCTGATCTAGGATCATCACTCTTTCCTCATATGCACTTCTAGTGTCACTAAACTTGCAGACCATATACTCAGTTTTACTCCTACTTATCCGAAAGCCCTTAGACTCTAATGTTTCCCACCAAATTTCTAATTTAGTATTAACACCACTAGCCGTTTCATCTACAAGGGCAATATCATCTGCAAACAACATACACCACGGGATATCCTCCAGAATCTGCCTAGTCAATTCATCCATAACTAACGTGAAAAGGTACGGGCTCAACGCTGACTCTTGGCGCAATCCTACTGTGATGGGAAATTCACTCGTTTCTCTTGCTGGTGATCTAATGGCAGTGACTGCACCTTCATACATGTCTCTGACCACGTCAATATAGCCTCTGGTTACTCCATTTCTCTCCAAAACCCACCATATAATGTCTCTAGGCACCCTATCATAAGCTTTTTCCAGGTCTATGAAAATCATATGAAGATCCTTCTTCGTTGACCTGTGTCTTTCTACCAATCTCCTTAGTAGGTAAATAGCTTCCATGGTTGATCTCTCAGGCATGAACCCAAACTGTTTCTCCGATACCGTAGTCACCATCCTCAATCGATGCTCAATAATTCTTTCCCACAACTTCATCGTATGACTCATCAACTTAATACCTCTATAGTTGTTGCAACTTTGAATATCCCCTTTATTCTTGTAGATAGGTACTAATGTACTCCTCCATTCGCCAGGCATCCTCCTAGATAAAAGAATCTTGTTGAACTATTTTGTCAACCAAGTCACCCCCAAGTCACCTAGGCTTCTCCACACTTCAATGGGGATACTATCTGGTCCTAAGGCCTTACCCGGTTTCATCCTTTTCAAAGCCTTGGCCACTTCAAACTTTTGTATCCTCCAATAGAACTCGTATTATATTTTCTCGCTAGGGACATCAACTTCCTCCTCACCAAAGCTCCCTTCATGTTTCTCATTTAACAACTTCTCGAAATACATCTTCCATCTATTCTTAATCTCCTCATCTTTCACCAACACCTCCGAATCACTACCTTTTATACACTTAACTTGAGAGAAGTCTTTAGTTTTCCTTTCTCTTAGCTTGGCGAGTTAATAAATGAATTGACAAACATTAATTCCAAAAGCAAGACTTCTTTGTTGTTCTTATTTGTGGTATATTCTTGACGAGGATAATTGGTTTGAGAAACATTCCAGATGCAAGATTTCTTATATTCCTTGCACAATAGCTTCCTCTTAACAATTTGTGCTGCTATTTATGACTTTATGTCCTCTACTTAATCAAACTGTCAATAGTTATGAGTTTTGTTTGGACTCAATGAAAACTATGTTGAATAATCTAACCAAGTGCTTATTGTGCTTTTGATTACACAGCCGTGACAAATGTATTCAAAAGATTCAGACAATAAAAATGATGGATGGCAATCATGGTCTCAAGTCCTTCCTAAAGAAAACCAAATTTGAATCACATTCACGGGACCCAAGCTGATCTTCTCTAGCGCAACATAGATATAACCAATAGAGACGGGGAGCTATGATGCACAGACACGGACACGGACACGAGGACACGGCAATTCTAAAAAAATGGGGACACGGACATGGCGGGGGACACGCCACGTGTATATTTATTTATTTATTTCTATATTTATTTACATATTTAAAAATTTTCGGGGTCAAATTGAAATTTTTTTAAACTTTTAGGGGTAAAATTGAAATTATTTCAAACTTTTAGGGATAAAATTGAAATTTTTAAAAACTTTCAAGGGTAAAATTGAAAAAATTTCAAACCTTCAGGGGTAAAATTGAAATTTTTTAAAACTTTCAGGGGTAAATTTATTATTACTAAAAAATGTAGGGTAAAAACTATAATTTATCATAGATAATACACCTTTTTCTTCCTCTCATCAGCTGACAAAACCAATTTGAACCCTAAAAATTTCAGATCTAAGCAAGAACAGGTATGTCCTCTCTCTCTCTCTCTCTCTCTCTCTCTCTCTCTCTCTTCTTTCTCCTTCTCCTCTAAGACTAGACAAAGCTAAAGAATGCCTATGATCTTCTTCTCTCTCTCTCTCTCTCTCTCTCTCTCTCTCTCTCTCTCTCTCTCTCTCTCCGTGTCCCCATCCAAAAAAGTTACTTAGCCGTGTCCCATGCCACGTGGCGCGTCGGGACACGTTTCCCGCCGTGTCCCCGTGTCAGGACATTGCGGTACGAGGTTCCAGAGAGGTGTTAGTGCTTCATAGACGGGGAGCATAAAAAGTGACGGAATATAATACTAGGAGTGACTATGCCAAAGCTATTGAATATTTGGGATTTAGTGAGGTTTTTTTTTATACTCTGGTGTTCGAGTCAGCTATTGCGAATCTTAACTAATTATGGAGGCGTGGAGCCTTGAATTAACAACCTAACAAGCCTCCAGTTATCCCAAGATTTGAAACGTCTCGGTTTCATAAGATTCAACCTTGCAAACTCTTGGGAGCCAGCCTTTTAGTTGCAAGTAATACTAGAAGCACTAAATAACTTACAAACTATTGCACTAAATATTGTAACACACGTTCATTAGCACATCAATGAATTATGCAATACATGGATGCACTCATCGCCTTAAAGAATGTCACATACGCATTGAGTACATTAGTTAGTGCCTCTAGACTTTTCCTTTAGTTGACGTCTCATGCCACTTGACCAATCCCTTGGTATAGATTTACACCGTGTTTGGATGACCAAAATCTTGCGTATGAATAAGAATATGATCAAGGGCGGAGCCAGGACATTAATTTACCTTGCGCTAACCTAAATTGTACTCCCTCTGTCCCATAAAATTTGTCCGGCACAGAGTCCAAGGACTCAAAAAAATTAGTTCTTCATCAAAAAAATGTTCATTTTTTTCCAAAAAAATAATAGAACAAATATTTTTGAGTCCTTGTACTCTATGCCGGACAAATTTTATGGATGAAGGGAGTAGTAAACTACTATATACTATATATAAGCTGCCAGTGCCAAACAGTCCACAACCTCTAAGTCCAAAAGCCGCCACTGCGAAACAGTCCAAAGCCTCTAAGTCCACTGCTCGAGCACTGCCAAGGCAAGTTTTCTCTCCTAGGGACTCACAACCGAGGGATGCACAGCCACCGCCTAGGCCAATCATGCAGCCAAAGCTGCCACCGTCGCAATTTTTCTGCTAAGTTCAAAATCTACCAGAAAACTTTGCTGAATAGCCTCAATGCAAGGGCCCCATCAGAGGCTATATAATTTCATAGTGCCTGTTGGCTCAAATTCAGTTGTGGGTCCCCTCCATTTGGTTTACATTCTTTTTCCACCCAAAGGAGGTCTTCTGTTTTACGGTGGTCCCTACGAGATGGCACGGCCAGAGTCAACACCAAAAGTTGAACAGGGGCCGCTTTTGGGTTTTCCACGGGGTCCAACGGTGGGAGCGAATTTCTCGAATGGTCCACGTCCATGGATTATGGGGCCCACAGGTCAAGGAATGGTGGATGGTTTTCAAGTTAGGCCTATGTTCTTTTAGGAGGATTATGGGCAAAATATGGGAGTTCTGGCTCCGAATATGGCTCCACCTTCTTTGATGAATAAGGTGGTGGAAGTGTGGATCCAAGGAATGGTAAAGGTATATTAGCACCACAACCTATATGCCATTCGTCCGCTTCCTCCACCACTAGGCCCGCCTCATTTAATGCAACAAAATCGAGATAAGCCGTACTCAGATCATAACATGTCCCGTGATGGAAGAGAGTTTGGGTGGCAGCATGAGTTGCATGAAAGCTCTGGAAGTGGCCAGGATAAGTGATTCTGTTGGCTTCTCTCTGCTCCACTCTTTTGTCTTGGACTTGTGCTGCGTTATATTTTTAAATGGTCTGTATAACTATATAGACTTTTATCTCTCAATTTTCTTCTGTTTTCCGTTCTCAGGTTCGGTGTGTTGGTATTTTGTTCTTGAAAAAACCAAGAAACAGCAAGCAGATAATAAACTCAAGAAACAGCAAACTTAGCACTAGTGCTTCACACAGCTCAGACTCAGTCCCATCCTCTTAAGTTTCCAATAACAAACTTGGCAATAATATGTTTAATTTAGTCTTGGGCTCAACAAAGCTATAACGACCCAACTCCAAATGTATCGAGTCCAACACAAAAACAATACATTTCAAAATCAACGAGCGCGCGGTCTCATGCGACTTCAAGACCAATGAGCACGCCGTCTCATGCATCGCACAAGGCATATAACTAGTACACCAAAAAGCCACAAAGAAAAGTTTCACATGATAACGTCAATGCAGTGGACATCATAAGTTTACCTTCCAACAGACAAAAGCAGTGCATAGTAGTGAAGTTATATCCAGATTAAATAACTGAATAATGAGTAGAAACACTGATAAGTACCGGAGAGGTTATAAGCGGACTAATATGCGTAAGTTCATGGGTCCGGTTGCAAACTGTAACCTCTAGGAGATTCATTATTGTCTAGTTTCTAGGTCGACAGGTCAAGCAAACTTATGCTGCAAGAGTCATCAGTATGTTCGTAACATAAGGCACACACCTTTGCATCCATTGCAGGATCAAAACATGCTTTCCCATAAGTGAATTCCTCGATTTGGGCCAATACTTC
The DNA here is from genome assembly GCA_022606695.1 of Vaccinium macrocarpon. Taxonomy (NCBI): domain Eukaryota; kingdom Viridiplantae; phylum Streptophyta; class Magnoliopsida; order Ericales; family Ericaceae; genus Vaccinium; species Vaccinium macrocarpon. Next base: position 7,765,625 of record CM040175.1, on the reverse strand, counting down.
TCAGCTTCTACACTCTTAGCCGCTCCAAAAGATTGTGTTTTCCAGATAACTTCAATCCTGTCAATTCAAACAATAGAAATCAGCTCATGTACTATCCAACACCATATTATTTGCACAAATATACCATAACCAACAACAAATGTTACAGTATAAGTACCAAGAGACATCATTTTATATGCTTACAGATACTTGTAGGCATTCATACCTCTATACCAAAAACTAAGTTCTTCATCAGTGAATACATAAGACTGCACTTACTGATTTATTGGACCCTCAATTGCACAAACGCATTAAACCATGCTTTTGACTAATACTATTATTTTATCTGCAAAATCCATGTGCAAAGTGGTGAAGAAGGATATTTTTTAGTAACGAAACCCACCTATATGAGAGTTTTATGCAACAACAGGCTTCAAATTAAAAAAGAAAAAAAGGTGCCACTTAAAATTTAACAGGATAATGCCAGGAGATCATTTAACAACAATGGTACATATAACCCACTATGCACACGTGTATATAAGAGAACCGTGAGGAAAATATATAAGAGTTTAACATAACAATAGGCAATGCTTTTTTCCAAGTATATAAATGTAAGTGTACCTTAATGGCTTGACCTTCTTAACTCCAGGTCTCTCATTAATTGACTATTCTTTGGCACAAACTTCTTCATCACTTCATAGCAACGCGTCTTGTCCTTTAATTGAAATTAAATCAAAAACCAAGGAAACAGTGCATTTGGCGAAAAACCGATTCAAATCATTTCCTCAAGGAATTAAAAGGTCACAAAGGACTTCAAATGTCAAACAATTCCGCATCGATAATGCTGAGTGTGAAGTCATTCCACTGGCAACCAGTTCATCGAGCAGGCCGTCCTCACAGGACCTTGCATGACAGCAATGAGGTGTTAACATCAGGAGATGACCCTCTGGAAGTAAGCGTAGTGACGAGATCCCTTGCAGTATCAAGTTTTTTTATTCTTACGAAATGCATCAATAAAATTTTTGTACTTAGCAATACCGAGATCAAAACCTTTGTTTTCCATCAGGTGAAATAAGAACAATAATTCATCAATATGCCCGCTTTTGCAAAGGCCTTTCTACGAGACCACAAGTTTTAATGTCCGGAATTAGGCCGGCAGCTTGCATCTCAGTAAGGATTTCTTGGGCAGCAGTAAAACTTTCTATCTGAACCAAACCCTGCAATATGGGATCAAAACTAATGATGTCACCTTTCAAACCCCGTAGAGGCATTTCTTGATAGAAATGCATGGCTTCGTCAAATTGCATCTCCTTGCATTTTCCTTTGATCAAAATGTAATAGCAAAAATTGTTAGGATAAACGCCCCTATCCACCATTGCATTTAACATTCTCCATGAGACTAGACTAGGGGGCTACATTATAATCCACACCTCTTTCTTCCATTACTTCAAGTAACTCCCCTGCTTCCTTTTTCATACCTTGCTTGTTAAGTGCACTGACCAATACAGTTAATGTATGACCATTCGGTGAAACCCCACTTTCCAACATTTCTCTTACCATTTCTCGAGCCTCGTTCCACTTACCAAAATTGTAGAGGCCATGAATCAATGACGTATAAGTGACGACATCTGGACAAACTCCTTTTCCTTTCATTTCTAATAAGACGTTCATAACATCATCCATCTGGCCTCGCAAGCGATATCCATCCATGAGACTATTGTATGTGACTACATTTGGATCCACACCTCTTTCTTCCATGACTTGAAGTAACTCCTCCGCTTCCTTTGTCATACCTTGCTTGCTAAGTGCACTGACCAGCACATTAAATGTATGAACATTCGGTGAAATACTACTTTCCAACATTTCTTTTAGCATTCCTGTAGCCTCCTTCCTCTTGCCATGTTTGTATAGGCCATCAATCAAAGAGCTATAAGTGACGACATCTGGACGAACTCCTTTTTCTTTCATTTCTAATAAGAGTTTCATAGCGTCATCCATCTGGCCTTGCAAGCAGTATCCGTCCATGAGATTAGTGTATGTGACTACACTTGGATCCACACCTCTTTCTTCCATGACTTGAAGCACCTCCTCCGCTTCCTTTGTCATCCCTTGCTTACAAAAAGAATCTACCCAGACATTAAATGTCCGAACATTGGGCGAAACACCACTATCGAACATCTCCCTAAGAACTTCTTGGGCAGCAGTATATCTTTTTGTCTGAACTAGACCCAGCAATATAGTGTTGAAAGTAATGATGTCACGTTTCAAACCACGTAGAGGCATTTCTCGGAAGAGATGCATCGCTTCATCTAATTTCATGTTCTTGCAATATCCATTGATCAAAATGTTGTAGCAGAAAGAGTCAGGTTTCAAATCTCCTTCTTCCGCTATCCTCATAAACCTAAGAGCGGCTCCCGTGTCTCCCATTTTGCAAATACTGTTAATAAGTGGTCCACACCTAGCCACTTCAAATTTGATTTCTCCTTTTTCAACTATTTTTTTAAATAACTTCACCGCGTCAGCAGTTTTACCCTCTGAAATAAGTCCATTTAACAGAGTGGTGAAGGTAACTACATTAGGTGTGTAACCGTGTTTTAGGATGCTGCCTAAAAGAGAAAACCCAAAACAAACTCGATTCATGTGACGGTAACAATTGATTGCCATGTTGAAGGAGTAAAAATCTGGCTGAATGCCTAGCAACTGCGACTTGTCAAAAAGAGAAAGAGCCTCCATGTAATGACCCGCTTTCACCCTAGTCGATAAAGCTTTCGTCAATTCAGCTTCTAACTGTTTTCTCGACTTGGGTGGGCGTTTTGCTAGACTGACGATGGTTGGGGAAGGAGTAGAACTAGGGTTTATAGTGTCAGAATAAGAATGAAGCGCAAAAGATAAACAGCGGTGTGGAGAGAGAAGATTACCTTTACGGCAATCAGCGGATTCCATGAGAATGGCTATAGGAAAAGCACCGATCTGAGCCATCATCTCCGTCCTCTGCCCCCCAGTATTCTCTCTCTCTCTCTCTCTCTCTCTCTCTCTCTCTCTCTCTCTCCGGACGAGGATAGGGTTTTGGTTCTGACTTCTGAGTATGTCACAGGAAAATGGAAATCGTTACCTATTTGTGTAATTTTTTTCTGGAAATTTTTATTGGCGATTAACTAAGGATCTTTTGACAAAATAATTAAGCTAGTTTTTTTTCCCAACCTTATTGGAGTTCAAATTTTCTTTCGCATTTATTAGTTTTATGAATTATTGATTCATCTAGACGAAAAGAATCTAAAATATATATAATTAAAAATCAAACTAATAATTTTAGAAATAAAGTCAAAAAATAATTTAAAAAGTCTGTCTTCTATGGATTATTTTTATTTTTAGCTAAAGAAAATTCAAATTTTGATCATAAATTTTTATTTTTTTATATTCCTCTTGTTGAGGCAAACCTATAATCTAAAAATAAAAAAATAAAAAACTAACAGGTGAGTAAAATATGGTGTTCTAGTTAAAAAAATGAGTGAGACTATTTTTGTGTTGTGTCTCAACTACAATCGTACACATTTCTATGAGTAGACATGCCTTTAAGATTTCAGGCTTCGTTATTCAACAGATTTTTGTTTCTTAAAATCTCACATTTTATGACTCACTAATCTCATCTCACAAAATGCAAAAGTGGTTTTATGAGATTTTCATAAAATTTTCCTAAAATCTATAGAAAAACCACTATATTTTATTAGTTGGGAAAACAACTTCATTTTATCACCCTTCCATAAAATGTTCATTTCATGAGATTTTTATAAAATGTACCTAAAATCTATTAAAGAACAAGGCCAGTTAAATTATAGTATAAAAGAAATGATTATTCATATATCATATCTAAACACACTGAATTTCCGTTGTACCCAAAAAAAAAAAGTTCAAACACACTTGTTTGTTTTGTAATGGTTCTTCTTCTTCTTCTTATGAAATCTGGTTAATAGTCCATATGTGATGCAGTAACCATGGAGGAAGAAAATTTTAGGCATTTTTAAGCTTAGAGTGGGAAAATCGTAATTATGCTTCTGTAGAATTTTGCTTTGGGCCCACTTGGGTTGGACATGAAACGGCCCAACAATCAAGACCCATCACATGCGGCCATGGCGTACGTCGTTTTTCAGGCTTTCGTCATTGCTCAGCTCCGAATAACCAAATTTGTTGTTTAAGGAAAGATTTAACTTGCCAATTACTTAGTCAAGGAAAATTTGAATTAAGCCGCGCTTCAAAAGAAACATTTTAGAATTTTGCTCTGGCTTCCTATATAATAAGTTGTAAGCCTTAAGGGCGAGACAGTTTATGATTATTATTGAATGAAAAAATGTCTAGAGAACGTTTTTCTCTAAACTATTCCGTTTGTATTTGATTGTTGCACGTCTTTTTTGTAATTCATAAGGTGCCTTGCATCAATATGACGTCGTAAAATCTACAAACTGTGATAAATGCCTTGGCCCTTGTGTTGTTACTATATCAAATTTTCCTTTTATCAATTTTTTTTTTGTCCCGTCAAACACAAGACAAAATGCACGAATGAATTACGTCAAGATAAATAAAAAAAATACGCTACTCTTAACTTAAAAAAACACAACATTCAATTTAATTTAATTTTTATTCCGCGGTTAATTTAATTTACTTTGCTTGTCAAGATAAATAATACCACGGTTAATTTAATTTTTTTATCCACAAATATTAGAATCACAAAATGCGAGGGAGTTCCTCACATTTAAACCTTCGTTATTTAAAATACTAACCAAAATATGCTATTTTTTTTCTCTAAAACTGTGGCAATCATTTTTTTTGTTTAATTGATGTTATTAAGGGTCCTCACTTTACCAAGGATCTTCACTTTATTCGGTTAACAATGTCATTACGTTTTGAGATCTTATCAAATTTTGACTGGAGTTGAGTATTAAACCCATCAGCGGTTGATCCTTTCCCACCCCTCCATACTCGGCGATCAATGTAATATGCATCTTTCTCACTACCCAAAACTTACAAAGTACTAGTCAACTTACATTTCATTCAATTGATCAGATAGCTATCTATTTAACTTTTAATGATATACACAATATGTACATAGTGTTCTCAGAGTTACCAACTTTGTTCGCTCCGAACTCCATTACCGAGCGCAATCAGTAAATAACTCGTCCAAATATCGGCTAAAGGTGGAGGCACTGAAGGAAAATAGAGCAAATTCCAACTCAATCACCTCTCATTGAATTACATAGAAAAGAAATAGCTTCAAACTAATAGCACCTGCATCTCTAAAACCTAAACCAAAAAAACATTATGCTCTGTCTTTCTGAACATCTTTGGCTTGCAAGAAGTTCAGAAATGTATATGAGCTTAGAGAATCAGTAAAGGCAGCTGAATAACATCATGCCATTCAGCTGCGATGTTTTATCTTGCGACCTTGTAATTAAAGCTCCCATGGTCTTAAAATTGGAAAAACATAGACACGGCTGGTAAAAAAAATTCTTCTTGAGTTGGCTACCTTTTTCCTTACTCTATATTCACTCCTCCGTTGATTTATCTACCACTGTAGGGATTCAAAAAAGGATGAAAAATACTTCACATACCCTTGAACAAAATAACGAAACAGTTGGTTCTATGAGAACAATCAGTTTTTATAGAAAAAATACTGAGTTTCTAGCGATTTGTTCTATGAGAACAATCAGTTGGTTCCATTGAGGCCTTTTATCAAACAGTTGGCGACAATGGCACTATAAAGCTAAGAAAAATCAGAATCACATCATACGCCATCAAACTTCAATTTGAACTACCCTAATCAAAAGATACAATGTGAAAACATTGAAGGGAAATCAGAATACCTGAAACTACAAAAAAAAAAAAAAAATTTAAAAAAAGCTAATTGGATGACAAAAAAGATTGAACCATGGAATAGCCGAAAAAAAGAATGAAAGAAATACAATGAGAGGGACTCACAGGCAATGATGTCTTGGAACTGATCAACAGAAATCCAAATCCCCATACCAAAGCTCCCAAAACTTTTTCTTTTTTTTTTCTCCCCAATTTTTAGTATAAGTTTGAAAAACAATCAGCCACTAAAAAAATTAGCCAAAATAAATAATGAGCCACTTAGGGAGTGTTCCACTAACAAAAAATTGTTTTTTCCAAATACCGAGACAAGTCATTCTCTCATAATACATCACATAAAAAACTAAACCGTTAAAAACCAGTTTTTTCAAAAAACTGGTTGAGTGGAACACCCCCTTGAAACGGGAAGCAAACCCATAATTGACTCGTCAGAGAAAGATAAATACTTGAGACATTCTATAAAACTATAACATTGTTTGTGCAATATTTGGCTCGGATAAACACCCCCCACCCCCGCCCGCTACTTCACTTTTTTTTTTTTTTTTTTTTTTTCGCACAGCTATTAACTCCCTTCCATTCCCTTTTTAAGTTTTTAACCTCACTTAAAAGGTATTTTCATAGCTCTATGAACGGGATTATTGGATCAATCACTTGCATATATTTTCAATTGAGCTGAATTTTTAAAGGGTCACTCAAAAAAATAAATTTAAAACTAACGAATAGTTCAAATCATTCGTGGGAGACCCAAAAGTGGGCCTCACACGAAGTCCGTACATTATCTGTCCACCAATTTTTTGTGCGAACAGTCAATTTAAAAATATATATATTAAGACCCACAGCTTTTGTGAATAAGAGACCAAAACCATATTCAAAGAAGAAACAAGTGACCAGCAAAATGAAGAAGAGCCATTGATTTCAGTCTCCATGCTCTGTTCCTCTATGCTTTGTTTCTCTCTTCTTCTTTTTCTTTGTTGCTTTGTTCCTCTATGCTTTGTTTTTCTTTTACCCACCTTTAACACTTCTATATTGAGAGAAATTGGGAAAATGCAAAGCAGTGGAGAAACAAAAATGTGACTTTTGGCCTCCAAAAGTTTTGGCGCTAGAGAGAGGTTAAAAAGGGATGGAAGGGTGTGAATTAACAGAGTAATAGATGGCTCGAAGGGAAGTAACAGAGTTATAAATGGTTGGAAGAGAAGTAACAAGATGCTACGTGGCAGCAGATTAAGCAAGGGACAGGGTTTGGGGACAGGAAAATGGGGACAGCGGAGCCGGAGCCGCAATATTTACATAAATCATACTCCATCCATCCCAAATTACTCATCCCTTTTGGGAAATCCAACTATTTAAGAAGACAAAATTATTGTCTTCGAGTTCCAAATTTATCCTTCAAAACTGTAATGTTTATTAAGTGGTTTTAAATTGTTTATATCTTTCAATATGGATCTCAAAAAATATGCAATATGGATTTAGTTTGATAGATCCTAATTAGTTGTTTTATACAAAGTTTTAAAAATCATGAAAAACATTATATACTAAAAGATATAAACGATTTAAGAAATGACACGAATTTCAAAAACTATGTAATAAATTGGGAGGGAAATAGTACTTTTTAAGAGTAAAACTGGAAGTTTGATATATTTTGATAGCTGTTTTTAGAAATAGGACCAACATTTTGGGACATCTCAAAATTGAAAGAAGGACCAGCAATTTGGGACAAAGGGAGTACAAGAGACTACCATGAAGTTCACAAAGTCGGAGTCATAATTGGCCAATGAAGATCAGCAGCTAAGCCATTACCAGCATTTCACACCACAAAACCAGAGTTATAAATCCCAGGAAACTCTCACAATTAGACACACGTATATTGACAACACATTCAAATAATATCGGAAGGGTTTCTTCCAATTCTAGAGTTCTTTTTTTTTTTTGTCAATAAAATTCGGTCTTCCATACCTATAGGCTATAGCATGTAACATAATTCAAAACCCATACAAAATTGGGAATGCCAAGAATTACAGGATTAAAGAGATCAGAGAGTACACAAATTTAATTCAATCCGGAAACACAACTAGCCTAGATTGAAATATTGGGTTCTCCTCATTTTTCTTGTTGATCCATGTTAAAAGGTATAATAGGTTCATAAAGCTTGACTCAATAGATGAGGCATGACTTCACTTTTTCATTTTCATCAAAGAAGGGTCCACGCACACTTGTGAAACTAGGTGGAGTACAAGGGAAACTAGCAACGATTTCTTTCTTTCTTCTTTTTTTCACCAACATGCAGTAACAGATGCCGGAAGGAGGATGCTGGAGTCTAGGAAAATGCTTTCCTATTTTAGTGGATACAAACCACATTTTTTTACCCTAACTTAACAGGTTGGACCAACACCTCTCAATTGGCAAATTGATGAGAAAACTGCCAGATTTATTATTCCTCGTAAAAAACAAAAATGGATTAACAACTGCCTTTCTTTAGAGCGGAAAAAAATCCTTACATACCATAAAGCCACAAACAAGAGTTTCACACGATAACGTCAATGCAGTGGACATCATAAGTTTACATTCGAACAGACAAAAGCAGTTCACAGTAGTGAAGTTATATCCAGATCAAATAACTGAATAATGAGTAGATACACTGAGAAGTACCAGGGAGATTCCAAGGAAGTATATCCATAAATTCTTCAGAGTGATGCTTCTTGAGTTGACTGCAGGAGCTGGACAATCAGGGTACAGGACTGGAACTAGAAGCGATATCCATGTGAACAACTTCGGAGAGTACCTTAAAAAAACTGTCGTGCGCTGTCATCTCCAGCAGCTCTCTACCCTCATCCAGTAGGGCTTTCTTCATAGAGCTCTCATATCATGATTCATAACGAGTTGTCTCAACCACAGGACGTATCCCTTGGAGGAACAATGTAAGAAAAATGTCTAGGAGTATCAACTTCCAAATGCTCCATCTGATGCAATTTGTTTTTGAAGTTTTGTCTTTTAGGGTTTCAACTAGCTATAAATTTGACTCTAATTGTCATACAGGATACGGTCACGTATACCTGCCCTCTCTCTACCACCATTCCTTTTCTCCTTGTGGATTCAAGACCCCAAATAATTCTAAGTCCTCTCCCTCAATAGGAATACGTTTTGTTTAAACACATGATACAACTTTTCAAAAAGTTTTGCGAGTTTTTTTCCAGGTTACATTACCATCCCTGTGGAAGAGAGATAGGAATATAGAAATCCTTGCTTTCAATATAAATTTAAGTATTAACGGAACTCCAAATGCAGGTAGTTTTGATCCAGCAGTTAATGCATTCTATCAAGGAGATCTACTAAGGCATAATTTTTTTTTGTCTTTGCATTGTTTTTCTGGGAAAAGAAGTTGCTTTATATGGTCAATCATTCTCCCTGCGCCATAAAATATACTAGACTCTTCTAATCCACAACGAAACTTCAAAAAAACTAAGAAATTATAGATCTGTCAGAGTTTCCAAACACCACCCAACATGTTTTGAAGAACTACTGACGATTTATTAGAAAAAATTTATAAGATGCAGGCATAGTAAAACAGTATAATATCAGTAAGTACTTCCCAAATCTAACATACACCGATGGGTTTTACATGTACTCATTTAAGCCGTCTACTTTACCTTTGTTTGGTTCATTTATTTAATTACTAGGTGAATTTGATGCAGTAATCTGAGGACTGTTGCATGTGAAGCTGAGCTTGCAAGATGCCATTGGAGGGACGCAGAGGAGTTTAGAGGGAGGATATAATGCTATTTACATAATTTGAGGTGAAAACATTAAGGGTCGTTGCCCATTGGGATGAGTTCCTTCTTTAACGACTTCTAAGCCCTCTTCGAAAATCCGCCCTGACTGCGGTCAAGTTCGTCCAGAAGGTCGAAGCTTTTGATATGTTTTTAATTAGCAGATATATTTGAGGGCTGATAACTATAGAAGGGGAACCCTAGTTATAGTCCCTGTAGCTCAACACCCATAGTTATTCGCTATTCTCACGAGTAGAGGTTAAATCATGGTTTCACTTATTATTGTTGGGTGGGTCGTTCAAAATCTCTACCATACACCATGAGCCTTCATACACTCCCAGAAACATATACCAGCATCTGCAACGTGATATTCTCCCAATCTATATACATACATCTTGTAGCCAAAACCTTTCCCCAATTCACGATCAAAGAGCCCTCCAACTCTACCAAAAATCAAGCACATCTCACATTCAACCATGTTTTGAACACCCTTTAAAAGAAAGCCCTACACCGGTGCTGCAATCCATGTTTAAATAAGTTTACTTTCTACGTACTATCAAAGACTTAAGCTTTGTCAAGCAGCATCATTCTCTAGCTTTGAATTACAAGCACACCATTCAATCTGATTCCGATTGAAACCACTATCATCGTGCTAATCACTAAGAACTGAAACTAGCTCATAAAACCTAGTGGAGATGCCTAACCGTGTGTTACAGTTTGACAAGTTTTCCATACTCAATTATTTTTATGTGTTCATTCTTGCATTGTGAGGAGAACAATTATGTAAGAAATGAGCCGATCAAAAAAATAATAAAATGGGCCAACAATGTGAATCTAGACATCCAGATGAAACGAATAACATATGCTTTCGTAGTGCTAAGCTTTGTGCTTTCTACTTTTCGTTATGTCAACTACCGCTATCTGCATTTCAAATGGAGCAACATGAAACACAAACTTCTAAATCATCATAACAGCCAAAGCAACAATACATCTAACTTGCTGTTGAACATAAATAGTCAAATAGATAAATCTGAAAACACAAAATTTTAGGGAGTATGGAAAAGCAGAACTACAATAAATTCATGAAGGAGTTGCTTTAGCCATCAAATTATGCTGATGATATTGCTGATGTAAAAAGGATAACTACAAACTCTCAGCATTGTAAACAGGGCAAAAGGGGGATGAATATTTATGGGGACTTGCTTTTTATATAACAATCAAAATCTTTTCTGCTAAGTAAAATGTAACCGTACCTCCACGGCTTAACCTTCTTAACTGAAAGTCTTCTGCTAATTGTCCATTCTTTGGCACATACCATATCTTTGAGAGCAGTCTAGTTCTTTAGTTGAGGCTAAATCCTTAGTCAAGGACAACAGTATATGCATTTGTACAAAAAAAAAAAAACCCTTCCAAACATTTCTTCAATGAGCAAAAAGGCATTGAACGTCTTCAAAAGTCTACGAAATCCTTGAATGATAATGTAAGAGACATCATTCTGCAAGCAACAACTTCATCATGCAAGATTCCCTCAAAAGACCTTAATTCATAACAATGAGGTGAGGTCCTATCATCGAGACATGACGCTTTGGAAAGAAGCATAGTGAAGATCCCTTTCCCAAAACCAATCAAGTAGCTAACTCACAAAGTAGGAATCCTCTAAAGAGTCAGAATTCGGTGTTGTAAGATCTTTAATAAGAATCTCGTAAGCCAAGGAGGTCTGGAACTCTTTTTCCAAACAGGTACCGATCGAGAAGGTAAGAGAATCGTTGCTAGTGCCGTTGGCAAAGCCTCAGTGTTTGAAGTGTTCTTGTTAACTCTCACCGTTCAGTGTATAGTTGGGGTTCGTCTAACCTTTCTGAATTCCATCTGAAAGTCGTCCATTGAAGGATAAGAACAAGGGAAGGCCACGAGCGAGCTTTAGATTCCTTTCCTAAGCTGCATAATCAAGTTTTTTACTCCGAAATGAATCAATAAGGACATTGTACTTAACAATATTGAGACCTAAACCATTGTTTTCCATCATTTGAAATAAGAATAACGCTTCATCAACATGCCCGCTTCGGCAAAGGCCGTCTAACAGGAGGCCACAAGTTTTAGTATCAGGAAGTAGGCTGGCAGCTTGCATCTCATTAAGTATTTCTTGGGCAGCAGTGTATCTATCTATCTGAACCAGACCCAGCAATATAGTTGTGAAAGTAACGATGTCACGTTTCAAACCACGTAGAGGCATTTCTCGGAAGAGATGCACAGCTTCATCTATTTTCATGTTCTTGCAATATCCCTTGATCAAAATGTTATAGCAACTATTGTTAGGATGAACGCCCCCATCCACCATGTCATTTAACAATCTCATTGCTTCGTCCATCCAGCCATGGAAACAATATCCCTCTACGAGACTATTGTACGTGAATACATTAGGAGCCACACCACTTTTTTCCATGACTTCAAGTAGCCCCTCTGCTTCCTTTGCCATCCCTTGCTTGGTAAGTGCTTTGACCAACACAGTAAATGTACGGACATTTGGTGAAATACCATTTTCCAACATTTCTCTCAGAATTCCTATAGCCTCCTTCCACTTGCCATGTTTGCATAGGCCATCAATCAAAGATGTATAGGTGACAACATTTGCACCAATACCTTTTCCATTCATTTCTACCAAGACATTGAGCGCGTCATCCACCATCCCATCCTTGCAAAGACGGTCAATGATCATGCTATAGGCCACCGTGTCAGGTTTCAAATCTCCCTTTTCCCATATCCTAAGAAACCTAATAGCCGCTTCCGTATTTCCCATTTTACAAAGCCCTTGGAGCAACGACCTATGCACAGCTACCTCGGGTTCGACTAATTTCTTAAATAATTCAAATGCCTCGGCAATTTTATCTTCTATAACGAGTCCATTTAACAAAGTGGTGAAGGTAATTACGTCAGGTGTATAACCATGTTTAAAGATGCCGCCTAAAAGAGACAATCCAAAGCCAACTCGATTCATGCGACAGTAGCAGTTAATTGCAACGTTGAAGGTATACAAACTCGGGTGAATGCCGAGTAACTGCAACGTGTTAAAATGAGAAAGGGCCGTGCTGTACTTACCAGCTGCCGTAACAGTCGCTAACGCCTTGTTGATTTGAAAAATGGGTAGCGGCGGAGATTGCATTTGGGGCATCCGATCGAGGAACAATTCAGCTGCTCGGAGATTATTGGGGTCCACATAGCGCTTTTTTCTCGACTTGGGTTGGTGTTTTATTACTTGACTGATGATTACAGTTGCAGAAGGAGTAGAATGAGAATGAAGAGCGAAAGATGAATGGTGGGTTGGAGAGAGAAGATAATCTTTACGGAAATTAGCAGATTCCACCATAGAAAAAGCACCAATCTGAGCCATTATTGTCTCCTCTCTCTCTCTCTCTCTCTCTCTCTCTCTCTCTCTGTATGCGCCAGTGAATTCAGACAGGATGATTGGATGAGGATTGCAATTGTAAAATTCACTTACACCCCCTAAATTTAATGGAAATCACAATGTACACACTTTCACTAAAATAGTGTACTCACACACCTTGTCATAGACAGTGGCCGACGCAGAATTCTTACTGCGAAGGACCACTCCATAGAAAATATACAAAAAAAATTTGAAAATGTACCGAAAATGTACTAGTACTAATAAGAACCTTGAGGGGCTTGCAGGGGCCAAAACCCTCCTAGCACCCCCCCAACTCCGCCCCTAGTCACAGGCACGGGGTTGCTGTTGTGCAGTCCGTGCACAACAACTTTTGTGCACAATCACAGCCGTACACAAGTATTTTTAACAGTTCGGATTGAAAACAAATTGTTCGCACGAACAATTCTTCTCTTTTGTTTGAAATCTTGGCCGTTCATCCAAGCAACAGATGTGACTTAGATTGTGCGCAGCAGTTGCTGTGCACAGGCTGCACAGTAGCAACCCCGTTGACATGATGAATTTACTCACTTTTGTCTCCATTTTGTGTGCGTGTGCAGGAACAGAGTCAGGAATTTTACTACGCAGGGGTAAATTTTTTTCCCAAATTTGTAAGGGCGAGCTTATATAATTGATAGAAAAAAAAAATTTCCTGTATAATAGTAGATGTTTTTTTATTTTTCTTACAGGGGCAATCGCCTCTACTAGCCCCTCTGGCTCTATCCCTGCGTATGTCCATGTATGTGACCGTACTTTAGTTGATCCAGGCTGCTTCACAATCAACCACGCTGCCTACACTACCACTGGTACACGCCATCATAGCACTTTGCATACCAATGGCAAATCAAAAGATGGTTCCATAGACCCAAATCATGTGTTTTCATCCTCTATTTTTCTTTCTTTCTTTTCCCTCCTTGAGTCCTTATCCTAAAACTCTCGCAATCTCACCCAAAGGCAAAAAATAAAAGATTTTGACATCCTTCCCCCGTGCTACAATAATTCGCATTTGGAATTTCTAGCCTAAAAACATTACACAAGTAAAAATCCTGTATTTTCGTTGCTCTTGCCAGTTGTCATCGTTCAAACAAAAGTTTCCTCCTCGAAACTTCCAACCCAGATTCAAAGGAAGCTTAAACTTCAAAAGTTTGGCTTATTAAGGCAAATAACACTTCAACACAATAGGCTTAAACTTCAAACGTTCGGCTTATTCAGGCAAATAACACTTCAACACAACAGCCCAATCTCATCACTTGAGTCAATTCTAGTTACAGAACACATGTTATTCGCAAACACTGCAATGCCATAAATACTCAGGCGAGGATTTACAAAAACCTTCTACCTCAAATTCCAAACATCTATATGGGCACTAAGTTTATATAACTGAAAAAAGCTTAAGTAACATCTTCAATGATGCTGTGTCAACTGTCAAGTAACTTGAGAAAACTTTTTTTTTTGAAAATCAGAGGAAAAGAGTCTCCAACAAGCACTATAGATTATAATGTACAGGCAAGGACGGATCCACACAATGGCCTGGGGGGTCACGTGCCCCCCCTGGATTTCGGGAATTTTTTTTTTTTTTTTTTACAAATAAGGGAAAACAAATAAGGAAGTACTCCTTTCGGAACACTTATTTTCATAAACCAAAGTTAAGTAAAGATCATAATTGTGATCTTTACTTTAATTTATTTATGAAAATAAGGAAGTACTCCCCTTTCGGAAACAATGGCATTTCCAGAATTTTGATATTCCAATCTTATCAAAATCTTATCCCCCCACTTTTAGTACAAAGGCAAAAAATAACACGTTTTTCTCTGAAGAAAATGGGCAAAAGACAACCTTCCCGTACTTGAAAAGATCATCCGATTATATCATTATGCTTAGAAAAATTCAAAGAACAAATACCGGGACTTTTTATCGGCCAAATCAAAACTTTCCTAAAAAAGATATTTTTCCATACTTAGCCAGATTTTCGAGTAACAGACAGGGGTGCCTCGATCAAGAGGTGACCCGATGGTGACACAATCGATACCGTTCGAGTCTCGGATGAGAGACGATGATGAAGGAATCGATTATGATTCCCTAAGATATTGGAAGACGACGATGATAGACATCGGCCCTTTGAAGATGATCCGACCTGGACGATGAGTCCGCCCTCGGCCAACTTGACAGGGTCCGAGGGGAGGCCATTTAGAGGCTTGGTCGTGGTATTGGCGTGGCCCAGGAGGTCATGATCATGCCACTTATGCGGGGAGGCCATTTACAGTTTTGAACCTTGTTTCGAAAATCTCATCTTGGTCAAGAACGAGCAAAAATGTGCTTGAGAAGAAGAAATTTTCTCAAGAATCAAAATGTTACGAATCAATTTACCAATAATGGGGATTGATTTCCTCAAAAATCGAGTTGTTGAAGACATCGCCAGTGACTTGTTGAAGACTGTTAAATTTTGGAGTGTTTGCATAGAAAAAGGGAGTCCCAAAATCAGCTTCCTAAATTTTGGAGTATCATTTAGTTGCTCTTGATTTTAGCATTGGTGCCCCCGCTGTGAAGAATTCCTAGATCCGTCCCTGCGTATAGGAGTACATGGGGAAAAATACTTTTCCTGCTATGCCAACATATAAGCATTCAATCCTAACATTCATCATGGTCTGCTTTCTCTTCAAGTGAAACGAATAATTCCAAGCAAACCTTGATCTCCTTTAGGTCTAGAAACCGAGCAAAGTTCGTTAGCAAGCAAGATGACAACAAGGTTTCATCAAAATGCTCCTCGAAACATCTTTTTCACACATCTCTTACCTGCACAGAATAAAGGAGAAATTAGTCCATGCGGGACAGAAGACATCTAATGGAAGTACAGCATGTCTGTACAATGTTACAGTTGAGCATAAAACATACATGAGACTACCAGGAACACTACGTCTGAGTCATAATTGGCTAATGCAGATCAGAGCTAAGCCATTGCCAGAATTTCGCACCACAAAACCACAATTATAACATCAGGAAACTCTAACAAGTAGACACATATTGACTAGACATGCAAATAACAACAGAAGGGTTTCTTCTAATTCTAGAATATTTTGGCAATAAATTCCAGTTTTCCATACCTGTAGCTAGAAATATAATTCAAAGTTCAAAATGAAAACCATTTAAAACATGGGAATGCCAAAAATTACAGGGTTAGGTAGATCAGAGAATAAATATAATCCAGAAACTCATCTAGCACAGATAGAAATATTGGGTTCGCTTTGTTTTTCTTGTCAATCCATGTTAAAAGCAATAATAGGTTCATGAAGCTTGACTCAATAGATGAGGCACGACTTCACTTTTTCTTTTTTTGACAAAGAAGTGTCCATGCACCTTTGTGCAAGTAGATGGAAAATAAAAGGGCAGTCATACAAGGGAAACTAGCAACGATTTCTTTTTTCTTTTCTTTTTTTTTCTTTCTTTTTAACCAACATGCCTTTGTCTTAGGGCACCATTAGCTACTGTAGTTTATGGACTGTGGAGGGAGAGAAATGCTAGAATTTTTCAAGGACGGACCTCTTCACTTGATGAAGTTTACCAAGGTATTCATACAGCTGTCAGGGATTTCCTCAGTTGTAAAAGGAATTTGAAGGCTTCCATCAAGAACAAAGTCATCTGTACTAGATGGAGTTTGATGCACAGAATTTTAAGATAAGTATAGCTTGTGTGAATAGTTTGGTCTGCTTCCTTTTGCTGTTTTTTTTTTCAGTTGTGATGCAATTGACCCTCCAATTGTGATTCATTTGGTTGAGTCTTAATAGAATCCTTGCACTTATCAAGGGGAAAAAAATGCAGTAACAGATGCAGGAAGGATGATGCCAAGAAAAACTGGAGAGTTCAGGGAAATGCTCTCCAACCATGCCGGATGCACTTCAATAGGTTGATCCAACATCTCCCAATTTTGGAAAACAAGAAATCTGCCATATTTATTATTCCTCCTACCAAACCAAACCGAGCCTCATGTCCCAATCAATTGGGTCACAATGCCTTTCTTTAGAGGAAGAAAAAATCATATAAACCATAAGTCACAAACAAGTCTGCTATGTGATCAATGAAAGGTGATAGATTCCCTAGATGGCTTTAGTGTTGATTTCTTCCACAAGAATTGGGATATTGTGGGTAATGATATTCAGGCTGTCAAGTTGTTCTTTGGTACTGGTTTTCTGACTCGACAATGGAAATATAAAGTTCTCACTTTGGTTCCTAAGGTTGCATCCCCTACTTCATTAGAAATTACAGACCCATTGCTTTTTGTAATGTGGTCTATAAATGTGTAACAAAAGTGTTGGCTAACAGATTGCAAGTGTCCCCCCTCCATAGTTAGTCTTTTCAATCTGCATTTATTAAGGGGCGATCAATCATGGATAATATATTGCTTATGCAAGAGATTGTCAAGAATTATCACAAGGATGGAGTTATTCGGTATTCGTCGATGTGCTATTAAAATGGACCTCATGAAGGCGTATGACCCTATGGAGTGGGGTTTCTTTTGGATATGATGAGAGTAGTGGATTTTCCAGTTCAATTCATCACTTGGGTTGAAGTTTGTGTCCCATATTCTCAGTTGTTACTAATGGTGAATTACAAGGTTTTTCCCCTAGAATGAGGGGATTGAGATAAGGGGACCCCCTATAGCCCTACCTTTCCTTTATTGTAATGGATGGTTTCACAGCTCTCTAACAGTATCGAATACGGCATTCTGAGAGGTTTGCCTTCCATCCAAGGTGTAGAAGCTTTGTCATCACACCCCTCATCTTTGCTGATGACTTATTTGTCCTTTATGGAGCTGAGCAAAATACTTTCCAATTGATAGCAGATGCTCTAAATGACTTTTATCATTTTTCTGGTCTCCAGCTTAATATGGGGAAAAGTTCCATTTTCTTTGCTGGGGTTGATGAAGCCACTAAGGTAGTTCTGAGGGCTATTCTTCCAATAACTGAGGAGTCCTTGCCAGTGGAATACTTGGGGGTTCCTCTCATATCTACTAGGCTAAAAGCGATAGACTGTGCTCAGTTGAAGGAAAAGATATTTGGAAGGATTCAGTCATGGTCTAACAAGACCCTTTCTTACGGAGGCTGGTTACAGCTTGTCCAGTCTGCTTTTTAGTATCAAGATTTATTGGTATTCCATTATCATTTTTCCTCCGAGGGTGTTGCATGATTGAGAAGCTGCTCAGATCATTTCTTTGGAGTGGCCCAGATTTGAAACAATCAGGTGCTAAAGTGGCTTGAAATGCTGCTTGTGTTCCTAAGGACGAGGGAGGCTTGGTTCTGCGTATGTTGAAAACTTGGAATAAAGCATCTATACTCAGACATTTGTGGTCAGTGTGCTTGAAAGCTGACACTCTTTGGATTAAATGGGTGCCTACTTATGTATTGAAGAGGCCCAGAATTTGGAAGGCTAAAATATTTAATGAAGCTTCTTGGACCATTCGGAAACTGCTCAATCTCGGGGGGGTTGTCCAGTCATGGATAAAGTACATCATAGGGGATGGCTCTTCCAC
This sequence comes from Vaccinium macrocarpon, assembly GCA_022606695.1. Classification (NCBI taxonomy): domain Eukaryota; kingdom Viridiplantae; phylum Streptophyta; class Magnoliopsida; order Ericales; family Ericaceae; genus Vaccinium; species Vaccinium macrocarpon. The sequence goes on along the minus strand of CM040175.1, from coordinate 7,747,060 downwards.
TTAACTTTGGGTTGATAATTGGCATACATTGTGGGCCCCTTATCAGAAGTTTGGGGACAGTGTGGAGTTTAATGTGGGTAGGTCTTTGTCAACTAAAGTGGCAGCAATTATTCATAATGGAGGATGGCAATGGCCTAGGCCAAGGTGTGTATTACCAGAGAGAGAGTTGCTAATACAGATCCTTCTTTGGTTCCCAATCCTTCAGTTCCAGATTCCATGAGGTGGATTTTATGTAAGTTTGGGTTGTACTCAGTTTGATCACTTGGCAAGCTATGAGAGATGTTTACCCAGTGGTTGTGTTCCTCGTTGGGCTTTTATTGAATGGCTAGCTTTCCTAGGCAGATTAACTAAGGACAGGTTGTTTAGTTGGGGTTTGGCAGTGGATAAAGAGTGTGGGCTTTGCCAGTAGGAAGATGAATCTCATCAGACTTGTTCTTCGAATGTCAATATTCTCAAGAGGTTTGGAACTTGCTCGTCCTTGTGCTGGTCTGTTAGGGGAAATGGATTGGGTTTGTTCTCACAGGTCTAGTATTCATGTACCAACAGAGTTTCTAAATTGTCTATGGCGGCTACCCTGTAATGGATTTGGAGGGAGAGAAATAAGCGCCAGTTTCAAGATCCAAGTATGGTGCCTCTGCTACGGGAGCTTTAATTGTTGATGAAGTTAGGGCATGCCTCAGTTCATGGAGGAAGTTGAAGAAAAATGATTCTAATAAGCTGTTAGTTAGGTCCTGGAATCTTAGGCCCAGGATTCTTAGTTTTTCTGTAAAATGTTGTTTGCTTTCTGTTGCTTTGTATTCCTTGCTACCCTAAGATGTGGTAGCTTGGCGTACTTGCTTGGATATTCCTTCTGATCTTGGCTTGGCTGCTTCAATAAAGGGTTACTTGACCCAAAAAGAATAAATCGTAAGTTCAAGTGGGAGAAAAGATTCACTTCATTGTGGGCACATCCAAAGAGTTTCACATGATAACAACATAAATGCCCTGAACATCATAAGTTTACCTTCGAACAGACAAAAGCAGTGCATAGTATGAAGTTATATCCAGATCACATGGCTGAATAGTAAATAAAGCACTGAAAAGTACCAGGAAGGTTCCGAGCAAGCATATACACAAATTCTTCACATTGATGCTTCTTGGGTTGAACACAGGAGCCGAACAATCATGGAACAACACTGGAACTAGAAGCGACGCCCATGCGGACAATTTTAGAGTGCGCCTTGAAAATACTCTCATGGACTATCATTTCTAGCAGGGTGGATTATATCCCTTGTGTCAGACAACTTATATTGGAAGGGTACATGCGCCAGGTGAGAAATTCCATCCAAGCAGCTCTCTAGCCTCATCTATTAGGCTTTCTTCACAGAGCTCTCGTATCATGATTCATATTTCATAAAGAGTTGTCTTAACCACAGAACGTATCCCTTGGAGGAACAATATCAGAAAAATCTCTTGGATTATCAACTTTCAAGTGCTCCATCTGATGCAACATGGTATGAAGAAATAATGGTGTTTGCTTTGTTATTGTGGATCACAATAGGGTTAGTTTTTGGAGTTTTGTCCTTCAGGGTTCCGAATAGAAATAAATTTGACTCTTGTTTGTCATTCATACAGTCACTGACCCCTGCCCTATCTCTACCCACTTCCCTTCACTCCATGTGGTTACAAGGAAGGGACCCTACCAGATTTTACGGTTTCTCCCTTATCACTTCATTTTTTATGTAACCCTATTGACTCGAGTATGTTTTGTTTAATGCAATACATCATGCAGCTTTTTTAAAGAGTTTTGTGAGTTTTTTTTTCCCAGGTTACATTACCGTCCTGCACAAGAGCAATACAATATTGAAATCATTGCTTTCCATATAAATAAATTATTAACCAAACTCCAAATGCAGGTAGTTTTAATGCAACAAGTAATGCATTTGATCAAAGAGTCTACTAAAACAACTATTTTTGTCTTCTTATTGATTTTCTGGGAAAAGCAGTTACTTTGTATGGTCCATCATTCTTCCTGCGACATAAAATGTACAAGATTCTTCCACTCCACAACAAAACTTTAAAGAAAAAGAGAAGAAATTATAATTCTGCCACAGTTTCCATATAACATGCAACATGTTTTGAAGAATCATTGACGATTTATAAGAAAAAAATTATAAGATGCAGCTATGCAGGACTTGTAAAATCGTGTCATGTAAGGGTACCTGTATGGTCTTGAGTTTGAAGCCTTAGCCCCAGGTTTGAGAGGAATGCAATGGTCATGTGACCTAGGAGGTGGCAGTCCCTTGGGTTCTTGGAAGACATCCTAAAATGCAGATAACATCACCTTTAGATCTTGTGGTGAGTTACCTTCCTTTACACTGCAGTCAGTTTGCAGTAAGCAAATCTCAGCTAAGGCCCCCTGTGGCTGCTTTTGCAGTAACTTCTTCATCTTATCAGGCCCAATCAACTTCATCTCATCTGTTCTTCCTCCCCTCATGACATGTTTCCTGCCATTGAGGCTAAATTCCATACTGAGATTTTTAAAATCCCACTTGACAGGACCCAAAGTAGCCAACCATTGGATTCCCAGGACCATATCACAGCCCTTTAATTGCAACACCCTCATGTCAGCCTTAAAGGCAGTCCCTTGCATCTCCCACTAAAAGTTCTTACACATTGCTGTGCTCAACATTTTTGTTCCATCTGCAACTGATACTGGCAAGGAATCACTATGTTAAGTTTCTATGTTGGCCCTCTTGACCACTTCTGGGCTTAGGAAGTTGTGTGTACTTCCCAAGTTTATCAATATAATGATCAGTTTCTTTTTGACATTGCCTCTAACTCTCATGGTTCTATAAGAAATTGAACCAGTTAAGGCATCTAGGGAAATCTGCAACTCCTCACTTGGTAATTGGTGCTCTTCACTTTCTTCTTCGTCCTCCTCTTCAGGACTTGGACTGTGGTCATCCCCCTCACCCTCCATGGCATATATTTGTCTCATTTTACAAATGTGACCTCTGGTGTACCTCTCATTGCATTTGAAGCATAACCCCTTTGCTCTCTTGTCTTCCAATTCTTTATACAACTCTTTCTTGACATATCCTCCATTATTCACATAGGGTTTGTTCACAGGCATAGACCAATTTCCATCTGTTTTGGCCCCAGACCTTGTCTTCCTAGTGATTGCTTCTATACTTGTTTCCTGTAGTTTTGCTAGGCCTATGGCTTGGGTAATAGAGGTAGGCCTGAACATAAGTACCCCTGGTTGGATTTCCTCGTTGAGACCACTTATGAAACAACTCACAAAGAAAGATTCAGGGAGGTTATGAGTTTTATTTGCCAATATCTCAAACTGTTCCTGATATGCCCTAACAGTGGTGGTTTGTCTAAGTTAAGTCAAATCCCCATATGAATTGGGGCCAAATCTGGATACTAACCCCTGTTTGAACAATTCCCAGGTGATATTATGATGACACCTCTCAAACCATTGAAACCACTGCAGAGAGGAGTCTTCCAAATGTAAAGAAGCTAGTTTTACTTTATCTCGATTATCGGTGGTATTGTACTCAAAAAATCTTTCACAATTGCATAGCCAACCAGTAGGGTTTACACCATAAAATCGAGGAAACTCAATCTTAGCAAATCGTTGATTAAATAAATTTGGAGTAAAGAAATGGGTTTCTGACCTTTGGGGAATTTCCTCAAACGCCTCAAATACTTGAAACCCCAACTGAGTAGTTTCTGGTTGTTCTTGACGATTCCTCCCATTAATCCCATTCTGTTCTTGGCGTGTTGATCCAGAGTTCTGATCTTGTCTTTGTTTCCCATATACATGCCCTGCCATCTGATCGTATTTGGTGCTCATAGCTGCAATCAATTCCTTGATATCCCCTAATTCTCGAAGGGAATTCTTGATCTCCCCAATGTCCTTCGTGTTCCTATGGTTTCCTTCCTTCAACACTCGAATTGCTTCTTCGATTTTCTTGGTCTCCTGCGCTTCTCTAGTTCCTTCGGCCATGGTGGTTACAAGGTTTCACAGGCCAAGAATTTGGCGGCTCTGAGACCAATGTAATGGCTAGGGAAGAAGATATAGAAATGTAAAAAGAAAAGCAGAAAAGAATCTGTATTATTTCATAAATGAATTACACGATATCTTTTAGAGAAGAGAGGCTCAGTACTTATAGCCCCTAAGAGTAACCAACTCTCAACTAACTCTTCTTAACTACTTTTAACCAACTCGTCCAGTGGTACAGAATTACAGAGAAACATTACAAGTTTAATGGAATTACAATAAAGTCCCTACTCTATTCTAGACATAACACTCTCTTCTCTCTTTCCGGATTACGGAAAGATTTCACCATGGGAGAGTAAACCCACTGAACATGTGAAAATGGAAAAAGGAGAAAACGTGTTTAGCAATCACACTTTCAAGCCGGATTAGGGAACCCACTTTGAAAACATGAAACATAACCACGTTTTCAAGAAAGTGTGTTTGCTAACAACGTTTTAACGTTCTTTAGGAATAAAGATAATAAAAAAACACGCAAATCAGTAAATGAGCCATAACCTTGATTACGAAGGAAAATAAAGAAGAGAAGTGTGAGAAAAATAAAGAGAAAATTATAAAATTTCTATTTTCTACCACGCTATTTACTTATTCTCTCTTTCTTTTCCTCTCAAACTAAAAATAAGAGAGGAAATTTTTTAAACTTTTCTTCCTTTTCCTTTCTTTTCTCTGTGTTCCAAATAAATTTACAAACGGAAATTTGGGTAATAAGTTTGTCAATGAGGATAAATTAAATACTAAAAAATTGTCAATGAAGTACCACTCTTTGAATAATAATAAAATAAAATAAATACCAATATCACTCTCTTCGTATTAGATGTGACGAGTGAATTTTTTTTTTAACCATGTAAACTTATATTATTATATATTATTAGACAAACGACGAAGATGGAATATAAAACCCGCAAAACTGTGCAGATGATTAAAACCACCAATTCGCTTGGATGTGACTGGAGGAAGATGACAGAAATATATCAGCGTCCAGAGCCCAACATCTCTTCGTCCCACCACAGACACAGCTGCTAGGCGCCACCACCTTGCTGCTAGAGAACCCACAAATCCGGTCTCCAAGCTCAAATCTAAGGGCTATAGATCGCATATTAGAAAATCTAGGTCGGCCCCTTCCAAAAATGATGGTTAGTGGGAGAATTTCTCTCCTGAGGACGAGAGTCTCAACCACCACATAACCATGAAGCCTGGAGGAAAGAGGAGAGGAAAGAAAACTAGGAGGAGAGAGCAAATCGGGCATGGAGACAGAGATAAAAGGGGGTTGAAAGAAAGGGGGAAAAGAAGGGAAGAGGGCGACCTCTCCCTTCATTTGGAACCATGGATTATGACAAGTGAAATTTGAATTGAAGTGTACAACAATACAACAACAACAATAACATAACCCATTTAGTCTCCAATAATTGGGGGTATGGGCGGAGGATGGATAGGAGACATACCTAACCTTTGGCAATAAATGAACAAAGTGACTGCTCCCAGAATACCACTGAAACAGATGGATTTGAGACAGACCTAACCTTTGGCGATAAATGCACAAAGTGGCTGCTCACAGAATACCACTAAAACAGTGGTCCCCTTATACCGTCGAGTTTACTGCGGAATCATGCCCTCAAATCAAAGCCAAAAGGCATCAAAGAAGGCAGACCCAAGAATCATTTTGATTTATGTGCACATTACCATACTTCTTTCATCCAGCATCCAAAGCATTGGTGTTGCACAACTGAATTGAAGTGTGTTTTTGTGAAATTATACTTTTCAAAGTATCATGTACTACTTGGATTATCCAAACAAGACAAATAAATTGAGTTGGAGGTAATACTCCCTTCGTTCCTTTTTAAATATGTTGTTTTGTAAATTCAATTGATTAAAAAGACATCATCATTACACCTTTCGCATCAACTTTTACTTTCACATCAACTTTTAATTCACTTTCCAAAATTATCCTATACTTTTACCCCTTACCCTTTTTGCCCACTAACGTTTCAAGGGTAAAATAATAATGGGTAAAAATCACTCAAACCCCTTTATTTATCTCTCTTCCACATATAATACCCTTCATCTTCAAACCCATCAACCACACCCCATCATCTTTTGCACATATTGAAATGGCTAACATCGTTAAATAAATGCAAGCATTTACTGAAATGCCCCTATTATAACCAGATGTGAGTAAGGGTTAAGTCCAAATGTTTACATCAATGCCTCTCTCTCTCTCTAATAGATCAAAATTTGTCAAAACCATTCTCTAGTAGGTTTTGACCCACAATTATACAGCAATCAACGCCTCTCTCTCTCTCTCACGATATAGACTTGGCCGCTTCCGCAGTTGATGGTGTTGAATCTCTCCAGTCATTCGTTGGTATGGTTTTAGTTGTCCATCTTTTGGCCACTCTCTATCAAATTAGGTTTTCTTTTTGGGGCTTGTGAGAGAGGGAAAAAGATGAGAGAGGAGGGGTACATCTGTAAGTCAGGATGACAAAATCATGGCACTATAGAAAGCCTTCGTGGCATTATCTCCTCCCTTTAAAAAAATTAGTGACATTTTACTAATTTTTTTAGTCGCCGAAAGTAGTTGACCGTTGGTGAGGTGGTGGTCAGCCAAACGTAGGAACTAATTTGTGTGAATTTTATGTGTGAAATTAGAACTTTTAAAAATTAGTGACATTTCACTAATTTTTTTGGTCACCGAGAGTGGTCGGACGCAGGTAGGGTAGTGGTCAGCGGGATGTAGGAGTTTTTTTTTTTTTTTAATTTTCTGTGCGAAATTAAAGCTTTTAAAAATTAGAGAAATGTCACTAATTTTTTGGGTCACCGGAAGTGGTCGGCCGGAGGTGGGGTGGTGGTCAACCAAGAGGCAAAAGTTGATTTTTTTGAATTTTATGTTCGAAATTAAATTTTAAAAATTAGTAATATTTCACTAATTTTTTGGTCGCTAGAAATGATCGGCCAGAGGTGGGGTGGTGGTCGGCCGGGGATGGGTTGGTGGTTTTTTTGAATTTTATGTTCAAAATTAGAATTCTTAAAAATTAGACTTTGTTCACTTCACATTTTCAAAAAAAAAAAATTCCAAAAAGATTCTTTCCCCATATCTCATCCCTCCAATCATTAATCATATTTCTCTCTCTACTCACACCCCTCTATCTAATCATCATTCTCATTTCTCTCTCCAATTATTACACCTCTAATTATTATTTTTTTCAAAAACTCATCCAAACACTCAAAAATATTTTTCATATTCTTCACAAAACTTTCAACCAAACACAACCAGTGACATTTCACTAATTTTTTTGGTCGCCGGAAGTGGTTGGCCAGAGGTGGGATGGTGATTTTTTTGAATTTTATGTTCGAAATTAGAATTTTTGAAGATTAGTGACATTTCACTAATTTTTTTGGTCGCCAGAAGTGGTCGGGCAGAGGTGAGGTGGTAATTAGCCAAAGGTTGGGTGGTGATTGTTTTGAATTTTTTGTTCAAAAATTAATTTTTTAAAAAATTAGGGACGTTTCACTAATTTTTTTGGTCCCTGGAAGTGGTGGTGAATAGCCAGAGGTGGGGTGCTGGTATGAGGTATGGTGGTACTTCTTTTTTTTATTTTATGTTTGAAATTAGAATTTTTAAAAATTAGTGACATTTCACTAATTTTTTTGGTCGCCGAAAATGGTTGGCCAGAGGTGGGGTGGTGGTCGGCCGGAGGTGGGGTGACGATTTTTTTGAATTTTATGTACGAAATTAGAACTTTTAAAAGTTAGTGACATTTTACTTTCTTTCTTTTTTTTTTTATTTTCGATTCCAAAAGTTCTTTATCCTTCCTTTTAAAAATGTCAAATGTTTTTTGTTTTTATATTTGATTGCAAAAGTTCAACGGAAGAAAACAAATGAAGATACATCCAACAATAAATTGTTTTGGCAGTCTAACGAAATCAATGTATGATGTTGATTCGTTGCTGTGTTATGGTAGTTCCACAAATGATAATTTTCTCGACACACAGTTAAGACACATAAACCATCGAAGAAAATTAAGGAGACATCCGGCTATCAATTGTGGAGAAATTGCATACTTGATTTTGAAACTGAACAGGATCTGACTGATACAAACCAAGTGACTGTAGCACCTATAGTCAAGAGCTCCACGGCACAGTTAGACATTTTGCAACTACATCGCCGAAGCCAATTATAGAGCTCTAAAATTGGTAAAGAAGCAGCTCAAAAGAGTCGCAACCGTGGTTATTGGAAAGAAAATACTACGGAGTATTCTTGTTCGTCTATGGAGATTGGTTGTTAGTATACTAATTTGCAAGGTTGTTCTCAATCTTCAGCCTTGAAGCTCACATGAAACAACAGAAGAATTTCATTGATAACACTACCTATTACATAGGCGACTCCTAACGACATTGTGGGCATCCCTCACATCTTGCGGGGTGACCTTCATTCCATCAACATAATTAAAAGTCAAGGCCAAAATTCTACAATCCAAAACAATATTTTGAATAACAATGGTAGCATCCAAAGGGTTTTTCAAAGCATGAAACAAACCTCAGGGCTATCTGTTAATAATTCCACACTTCTGAAACCCTTCCTAACAGCCCACCTCAGAGCTTGAAGGAGCACAGCTAAAGCTTCCAGCCTTCCACAATGGTCGATGACGCTGCACAAACATGGATGTACCCCTTTCGACCTTCTCCCAATGAAATTCCTAAATCGATGCGATGAATAATAATAATAAGAAAAAAACTTCTTCAAACTAAATGATAAAAGAACAAGGCACAAAATTTATGTGGAAAAACCCCAAAAAGGGTAAAAAACCACGGGAATGAATCATGCACTAAATAAATGTGTGATTACAAGTAGACTTACTCGATGACTGTGTATCCTCACCACCAAATCCTAAGCCCTACTTGCGAATTCACGTACATCACACCCTTGCATGATCGCCACATCCTGAATCCTCAAGCCTTCCAACTATTTTGCCCTTCGAACTCCACGAAAGGACTTTGATAGAAAAACGTTGAATTGAATATGAACGATGAAAGCCTTTGACGATGATCTTGATTGCACAGCGATGAAAAGCCTTCACAAATCTTCAAAGTTCATGAACCCTAGCACTCGTGGCTAGTATTTTGATGAGAGAGGCACAAAGGATCGAAATATGGTCGCTGTGGTGATTAGACAAAACCTAATCGCTGAGATTTTATAGTTGCTCAATCGGGCATTTTTGCCGGCTATTTTGCTCGAGCAAAAAATTCAGCAAAAACAAACATAATGTTTTGCTAATAAAAGGGCCTTAAAATGCTTGAGCAAAACATGCAACATCTAACTTTTTCCGTGTGCAGTGTTGCCGATTGCTTTGTTCGAGCAAAATGTCCAGCAAACTCAATCAGAATGTTGTGCTAGTAGATATCCTTGAAATGCTCGAGCAAAAACATGTAGCATCCAACTTTGTCTTCAAAATAAGCAATCCGTCTTGACTAAAAACACTACTGCACTCGAATAAAAATACATATTGATATGATTCCTTTCCACACCCAAAACAGACACTCTAAAAATAAATACCAAAGATTACAAGTGCCATAAAAAATACAATACACCCAAATGTATATATTTTGGACATGGATTTGCCAAACTAAAGGAAGCTCGGCCTATTGGGCTTACATCCAACACATGTAACACATCAACCAACCGACCTACTAAAGACTCAATTTAAAAGCAAAGCCAACTATTTACGCTTGAAGAATCAACAATATATTGGTTAGACAACCAATAACTTTGTTCAGAATAGATACTGGCTGTGACTATATCAGTATCCATAACTCTTTCGATCATAACTGCAAGTGCCTCCTCTGCAATGACACATAAAGTGTATGCAAATTTTGACCTGGTGGTCAAGTTCTAGAACTTAGGGGCTTCGTCCCTCCTAAGATCTCAGGTTTGGAGTGCTATAAACTCTTGTAGGACCATTTCAAACAGAGCATTTGCCCTGGCTTCAAATTGGACCCCTGGGGGTGGACAGTAGGCTTATGGTCCTTAGGATTAGTCAAGAAGTTGGCCCGGAACTTGTATAACAAAGAAGACTTTCGGAGAAGTACCACTATTCAATTTTTCCCCTGATCATTTTTGTACCCCCTACTACAACTAGTAGGGATGGCAATTTTACCTGTAACTGACGGGTACCCAAACTGATCAGCCCTTGAGGAGACGGTTTTTTATGGACTTTCCAAACTGATCGGGCGGCTTTAATTTTGAAATCAAAATACCCCGTTGGGTTCAGTTTGGGTTTGACACAAGTACCCACACTATACTCAAATCAAACCCGAAACTAATCCATTAGAACAGCCATAATACAAACTTATACATATTAAGCACACCACATTCTGATGTTGGCTTTGGCATGATGATGCTGGTAATGTTATTTTACGGTAACAACACCACCTTAAGACAGGTTGATTTTTATAAGTTTCAACATTTTTTCTTCTTCTTCTTCTTCCAACACCTTAAGACAGGCTCCCATGGTCACGCCCAGGGAGGAGAGGCTACCCCCGGTCGCCCCCTCTTATTAGCCTTTTACTAAGCAAAAAAAAAAAAAACAATAAAGAAACTGAATGCCACTTGGGGCTACCCCAATGTTTGGGTAAAAACCCACCGCATTAAAGTAGCTATCGTATAGTCATACTGATTGGGTATCGATTTGGATTTAGGTGCAACTAAACACTTCACATTTGAGGATGGTAACTGCAAAACCTAGACCAAACTGGCCCGTTGCCATCACTATCCACTGGACAAAATTACAAAGGCAATGAATCAAAGAGCAATAGGTAACAATAATTTAACAAGTTATCTATTAGCTCAATATGAACATCAGTAGTGGGTTGACAAAGTTTGGGTTTTGGCCAACATTTTCCCCACCGAAAAGAAAAAGAAAAAGTTAACTTATTTTGTTTGTCAATGATCACTTGACACCGTATTTGTACAGTGTTAGAAATGCTAGTTGAAATTAAAGCTCAATTGCAAGTCAAGTAGCCTAAGAAATAAGTAAATACTGCTCTAACTCCAAAAACAGCAAAAGGTTAATTTAAAATACTGCACCCAACCAATTCCATGACCACCAAAGTACCAAACAATAAAAGATGCTATAAACAGCCTCAAGCTACAAGCTTTCTGTCATACTGTTCCCCTAATAAAAACAATAGCGAAGTTCCCAATCACAGTATAAGTAACCAACTTCCCAATGGCAAGCTCCAGTTCAAGTTTCTCAACCACTTGCACACTGCACAGATATACTAAAATACAAGGGGCCAAAGAGGAGGTTCATTGTCTAGTTTCTAGGTCAACGGGTATAGAAAACTTACGCTTGCAAGAATCATTAGTATGTTTGTAGCAGGCACACACCTTTGCATCCATTCCAGGATAAAACCATGCTTTTCTTGTAACTGAATTTCTCGCTTTGTGCTAATACTTCTCAGCTTCTATCTTAGTGACTCAAAAGATTCAGTTTTCCAGATAACTTCAATCCTGTCAATTAAAACAATAGAAATCAGCATTGCACTAGTATACCGTAAACAACAACAAACGTTACAGTATAAGTACCACGAGACATTGTTTTGTATCCGTACAGTTACTTGTACACATTCATACCTCTATGCCAAAAATAAAAGATGCACAAGTATACCGTAAACACCAACAAACAATACAGTATAAGTACCACGAGACATTGTTTTATATCCGTACAGGTACTTGTACACATTCATACCTCTATGCTAAAAATTAAGTTCTTCTATTGGTGAATATATAAGACTGCGCTTAATGATTTATTGGACCCTCAAATGCACTAACACATTAAACTATGCTTTTGACTAATACTATTACTTGATCTGAAAAATCCATGTGCAAAGTAGTGAAGAAGGATATTTTTCTGTACCAAAACTTCCCACCAATATGAGAGTGTTACGCAATAACAGGCTTCACATACAAACATATTGTCGGCCTCAAATTTAACAGGATAATGCTAGGAGATCATATCACAACAACGGTACATATATCCCAATACCCACACATGCATATAAGAGAACCGCAAGGACAAGATATAAGTGTTTAACAAATATTAAGCGAAGCTTTTTTCCAAGTATATAAATGCAAGTGTACCTTAATGCTTTGACCTTCATAACATCAGGTCTCTCACTAATTGACTGTTTTTGGGCACAAACTTCTCCATCACTTCTTGGCAACATCTAGTCCTTTAATTGAAATTAAATAAAAAATCAAGGATACATTGCATTTGGTGAAAAACCCATTACAATCATTTCCTCAAGGAACAAAAAGGTCTCAAAGGACTTCTTGAGCAGGCCGTCCTCACAAGACCTTGCATCACATCAATGAGGTGTTAACTTCAGGAGATGAACCTCTGGAAGTAAGCGTCGTGACGAGATCCCTTGCAGTATCAAGTTTTTTATTCTTGCAAAATGCATCAATAAAATTTTTGTACTTAGCAATATCGAGATCTAAACCTTTGTTCTCCATCATGTGAAATAAGAACAATGATTCATCTATATGCCCGCTTGCACAAAGGCCTTTCAACAAGCGACCACAAGTTTTAATGTCGGGAATTAGGCCGGCAGCTTGCATGTCACTAAGGATTTCTTGGGCAGCTGTATATCTTTTTGTCTGAACCAGACCCTGCAATATAGTATTGAAAGTAATGGTGTCACCTTTCAAACCACGTAGAGGCATTTCACGGTAGAGATGCATGGCTTTGTCAAATTGCATGTTCTTGCAATATCCTTTGATCAAAATATTATAGCAAGAAGTATGAGGATGGACGCCCCGATCTACCATGGCATTTAACATTCTCATTGCCTCGTCCATCTGGCCTCGCAAGCAATATCCATCCATGAGACTATTGTATGTGACTACATTTGGATCCACACCTCTTTCTTCCATTACTTCGAGTAACTCCACCGCTTCCTTTGTCATTCCTTTCTTGCTAAGTGCACTGATCAACACAGTTAATGTATGAACATCCGGTGGAATACCACTATCCAACATTTCTCTTAGTATTTCTCGAGCCTCGTTCCACTTACCAAAATTGTAGAGGCCACGAATCAATGACGTATAAGTGATGACATCTGGACAAACTCCTTTTCCTTTCATTTCTAATAAGAAGTTCATAGCGTCATCCATCTGGCCTCGCAAGCAATATCCATCCATGAGACTATTGTATGTGACTACATTTGGATCCACACCTCTTTCTTCCATGACTTGAAGTAACTCCTCCGCTTCCTTTGTCATCCCTTGCTTGCAAAAAGAATCTATCCAGACAGTAAAAGTCCGAACATCGGGTGAAATACCACTATCGAACATCTCCCTAAGAACTTCTTGAGCAGCAATATATCTTTCTGCCTGAACCAGGCCCAGCAATATAATATTGAAAGTAATGATGTCTCGTTTCAAACCACGGAGAGGCATTTCTCGGAAGACATGCATGGCTTCGTCTAATTTCATGTTCTCGCAATATCCACTGATCAAAATGTTGTAGAAGAAAGTGCCAGGTTTCAAATCTCCTTCTTCCGCTATCCTCAAAAACCTAATAGCTGCTCCCGTGTCTCCCATTTTGCAAATTCTGTTAATAAATGATCCATACGTAGCCACTTCGAATTTGATTTCTCCTTTTTCAACTAGTGTTTTAAATACCTTCACGGCCTCAGCAGTTTTACCTTCTGTAATAAGTCCATTTAACAGAGGGGTGAAGGTAACCACATCAGGTGTGTAACCGTGTTTAAAGAAGCGGCCTAAAAGAGAGAACCCAAAACCAACTCGATTCATGCGACAGTAACAGTTGATTAAAATGTTCAAGGTATAAAACTCTACCAGAATGCATATCAACTGCAACTCGTTAAAATGAGAAAGGGCTTCCATGTAATGACCCGCTCTCGCACAATTCTTTATCTCTTTAGTTAATTCAGCTGCTCGCAGATTACGGGACCCCGCGTACCGCTGATTTCTCGGCTTGGGTTGGTGTTTTGCTTGATTGTAGATGGTTGGAGGAGTAGAACTAGGGTTTATAGTGTCAGAATGACAGCGAAGTGCAAAAGATGAATGGTCAGGTGGAGAGAGAAGATTACCTTTCCGGAAATTAGCAGATTCCATGGGACTGATTATGTGGAAAGCAAGAATCTGATGAGCCATCTTCTTCTTCTCCGTCCTCTTCCCACTCTCTCTCCTCTCTTCTCTCTCCCCGCGAGAGTGAAATCACAGGATTTTTGGTTGGCCACGGCCGTAGGAATCTCAAAATGGAGGGGGAGTTAGTTCTTCGAATGGATTTTATTAATATTTTAATAAAATTAACCCTCAATTTTATTTATTTGCAAAGATATTTAATAAAATTTATAAATTTTTGAGATTTTTTAATGTAAAATTCATAAATTTTATTAACTATCTGCATGAATAAATAAAATTAAAGCGTTAATTTTATCAAATTTTGATAAAATTCTTGGAGAACTTAGGCCCATTTTGCTAAAGAAAAACCTATTTTGTTTGAACTCAAAAACTATGTCATTCCATTAACAAAAAATCACTTTTTTTTTTTCAAAAATTAAAACCCAAAAAAATTGTTAGGGGAATAAGTTAGTTTTTTGTAAAACTAAACATACAAAAAACTAGTTTAACGGAACAAGTTAATTTTTTTACAAAATTAAAAACCAAAAAATGAACTTAATGGAACACCTCTTAGCCTCAATTCAACGCACGTTGTGGTATAAAAGTAAATTTCAATGCGTGCTGTCTGCTGTGTGTGTCGTTTTAGGAAAGGATAAATTTCACTAGCACCCCCTCTATTTAATGAATATCACAATGCACTCCTTCATTCTTTAAAACTACACTGACACCTCTTGTCAGGTTACACCGTTTGACACAACAAAATTACGAAAAACAGCCCCCTCAATTATCACTTTCTTCTTCTTCTTCTTCCTTCACTTTCTTCTTTCTCTATACACATCCACACACACGCATATGCGTATGTCCCCGACAATTGATCAAATCTCATTGTGATTGCCTTAAATATTATTGTGTTTTATAGCCATAGAATGATTTGGGCCATGAAATTGTTGTGGTTTTGGTTTTTAGAATTGATAAAAGAGTGTTCCCAGTGCACAAAATTTTGGCATTTGCGTGATCTAGAGAATGGTTGATATAGACAGTCTTACATCTGCACAGCTACAAGCAGAGAGACTCTTTATTATAATTTAACCCGAGACCTAAAAGCCATAATGAGGCAATTATAGCCTCATACTTCTGTGGATTGTTTTTTAAGAGGTTACTGGGAAAGTTATATGAATGATGCCATTGGAGTTTGAGGGGTGCTTGAGTAGGAGTTTGGCTTCTGCGAACCTTTTACTTTGTTGTTTACCTTGGTTATGAACGTGTGTGCATCAGAAAGAGTACGGGGCTTTGATGTTTTCTTAGCTAGGAGCGTGCGTGTGTGTCAAAGAGAGCAGGGGGTTCAATGGTGGTAGTGGTGGCGGGGCCGAGGCATAGGAAAGGGAAATGGGGAAAGAGCATGTACAATTTTAGCACTCTTTCTAATTTCATTGTTGAACTTTTCTTATTTTATAGTAGAATTTTCGTCTTATACAATGCTAGTTTTTGTTCCTGTTTTTTTTTTTTTTTTTCAAATGCTTTTCCTCCAAGGGAGCCTCATAGCATAAGGCGCTGTTTGAGAGTCTACTTTTTAATTTTTCATTTTTTACTTTTTGGTTTTTTGGCTTTTTAGATTACAGTCAGAATGTGTTCTGAATTTAGAAAGAGTGTTTGGGAGAAATATGCCAAATGTATTTTGCAAAAAGTTTTAGTGTTTGGGAGACAATGATGAAAACAAGTTATGATTTGATTGTTCACGATTTTGCCCTTGTTTATTAATTATTACTATCATTTTTAGTAAGTTTTTTTTTCAGTCATAAATATTTGTGTAAACACACCGTCCAATTTGGAAGTCCTCCTTTTTTTACAAATAACCCATACAAGATTATTTTCACACATGCCTTGTTTGTATCGATCATCTTCTCTTTGGACCACACAAAAAACAGATCTATGCATTTTAGTCCAAGAAAATTCTCTTTCCTCACGGTCTCTCTCTCTCTCTCTCTCTCTCTCTCTCTCTCTCTCTCTCTCTCTCTCTCTCTCTCTCTCTCTCTCTCTCTCTCAGAGTACACCTTTAATTACAACTCTCCAGGTGAGGAAAGGGAACAAGCTGGCTGGAGGTTGATTTTCGGAACAATTTCCGAAGCAGCGACGACCGATAGGGAGAAATCATAGGGGTCTTGCCTTTCCTCCTCTCTCTCTCTCCTATTGTTCGGTGTGTGTGGTGGAAGAAAATGGGATCCCAAAGAAAAAGGGTAAGAATGGGAAAAGAATTGTGGGAAAATGAAAAGGAGAAAACGAGAATGAGAAAAGGAGGTGAGTACTAGTTTTTGGCTTTTGGCCTAGAAAGTGAAAAGCGAAGAATACGTTTTGTGAGAAATAGTTTTCAACCCAGGCGGCCAAACAAGCAGAAGATAAAAATGAGAATGTGAAAGAGAGAAAATTCGGCGCTCAAACACCCTCTAAATA
This sequence comes from Vaccinium macrocarpon, assembly GCA_022606695.1. NCBI lineage: Eukaryota > Viridiplantae > Streptophyta > Magnoliopsida > Ericales > Ericaceae > Vaccinium > Vaccinium macrocarpon. The sequence continues at coordinate 7,730,417 of CM040175.1, read as the reverse complement.
CTTGGTCATGGATTTCAAGAAACCTTTTACCTGAAATTCTAAACATTTACATTGGGCACTAGTTGACTGGAAAAAAGCTTAAGGAACGTCTTAAGAAACCTGTATTTAGAAAATCAAGAGGAAAAGAATCTCCAACAGGCACTAGAGATCATAATTTACTGTTGTACATGGGAAAAGACCTTTCATATAATGCCGACATATAAGCCTTCAATCCCGACATTCAACTCTTCCAGACGAACCATGCTCCCCCTTTGCAGGGGCGGCCCCATCTAAGGGCAGGGGGGGCAGTGACCTCCGTGAGCTGAAAAGTCTCTCTGGGATATACATATTTTTTTGGTTATCATAGGAGTAAATCTCGTTGTCTTTACATTGTGTTCTTGCCCCACAAATACTTATCGCAAATGTGTTGAAAATTTGTATGTAACTTCATAGGAAACCATCAAAATGAAACAAATCGACTAAATATTGTAGATTTGACCCTCTTAATGAGAAATCTTGCCTCCGCCCCTGTCCCTTTGTTTAGAAACCAAGCAAAGTTCGTTTACGAGCAAGAGCCAGCAACAATCTTTACAGAGACAGCAAAGTTGCATCAACGCTGCCACTGACTACCTCAAAGAAGAAACATTAGTCAGTGGAGGACGAAAGACATTCAATGAAACCATAACATTGTGTCTGTGCATTTTGTACAGTTAAACATAAAACATACCAGTGGCGGAGTGAGAAACAAAGTTGGAGAGGGCCAAATTATGAAAAATATCTTCATACGATGATTTTTTAAAACCAAATCGAGTTTTAATTAACGGGATGATTTTGTGAAATTAAAAAATTTATCTCGAGAATTTTTGTCATCATATCACTTGACGAACTCAGTATCGCATGGTATCATTCACCACAATTTAGTATTCTTGAAATGAAAATTGTTCGTACTTTAATTATTTTTTTAATTGCATAATTTTTTTAAGAACAACTACAAAAAAAATATGTAAAATATATTTCAAAATATGAAATTCAGGGGGACAGGGGCCACGCCCGGCCCTTACATAGATCCGCCCCTGAAACATACATCAGACTACCACGAAGTCCGCTAACTGCTAAGAAATGAGAATGGCAAAAACTATAGGATTACGGAGATCAGCGAGCATATAAGATTTATTATAGCCAGGAAACACAACTCGTTCAGATGGAAATTGTAACGACCCGAATTTTTGCTAAATAAAAATTTCATTTATAAAATTGGTTTTTCATATTTTCCCTAATAAATTTCTTAAATTTTTTTTAGTAAATACTATTTTGGGTCAATAATTATTTTTGTGCTAGTAACAATATATGATTTTTACTAGTATTCTAGCCATGTATATGCGCGTATGAGACCAAGTAACACATCCGTTACACTATCGTAGCACCTGGGGAGAGAGAGAGAGAGAGAGAGAGAGAGAGAGAGAGAGAGAGAGAGATTTCGGTAGAGAGAGAGAGAGAGAGAGGTGGAGTGAGAGTGTGTGCATGAATTACACTTCACATGCAAGATTCTTTATTTACTCACTTGCACAAGCAAGTTAGGGATTTTGAGGGATTCCCACCTAGCCTACATTTTGTACCCAAACTAGTTAGAATAAGCCTTACTATTTTAGTAGTAACCTATGCATACCCACACATTACATGTATTAGAACACAATCTACACAACCTAGACCTATTATGCTTAATCTTGCACTCTAAGTCTCCATGAAACATGCTTCCTTGTTTTAGGGAAGAATATTCCCCTACTTTTTAGCCCACTAAGTCTACCCTTAGCTACTAGATGCTTTCACATGCAATTTGTGTATATCTAACCCTAGAAACACCCCATAACTAAGGTGATCATACAAAAACCTACACAACTAAGAGCATATTTTTTCCCTCACTACTACATCCCACCTCACATCAATATACCTTCCCCAAGATTCCCCCTTTGCTTGCAAGAAACAATCTAAACCTAGCCTTAAACCTAGGGAATCTACTAGGGTACTTGTCATGTGCATGACAAGCATCATTTCTTCTCCCCCACACCAAAACTTTTGGCCAATAAGGGGTGTGTGTGTGCTGAAATTTCTAGAGGGAGAGAGGAGCTCTCTTTTGGCTATAAATAGCCAACCCTTTGCTCATTTGGACCACTTTGTACCTTTCTATACTTGTATATCTCTCATATTCCCAACCAACAACCACTTTAACCACTACTTAACCAACTTATTTTAGTTATAATTAGCCACTTACTAAGTTAATTAGTGAGTAAGCTAGATAGATTAGAGAGCTCTACATCAAAGGGATTGCTTTTCGGCTTCCGGTTAACACCCGGAAATTAAGGTAGATTACTAAACCAACCTTCTAATTAGTTATTTCTAGTTCAATTAGTTAATTCTAATTAGTTTTCTATGTTGGGATTTGAAGCTTGTCTAAGTTAATTTATGCATGTATTATGATACGAAGCATGTTTACTTAGTTTCTATGAAAGTTTAAAAGAGAGGATTTCATGTTGAAAAGAGTTAGAGGTTCTAATTGATTTCTAATTAGAATGTTTCTTTATGAAATTAGAAGATGATTTAAGAGATTATGTTGATTAGAAGTTTATTAGAAGATGGGATTTCTAGAAAGTTTTTGGAAGAACTAGTTAATGGAAGTAGATTAAATTATTGAGTTACCAATTTAATAATTCTTCCTAAAATTAGTAGCTTGTTTATGCTTATAAAAGAGTTTACTTTTTACTAGTAAAGTTTACATTGAGTTCATTAGTTTTGTTGTAAGAAAATTAGAGGTTTTAAATTAATAAATATGTAGAGAAAGAATTAGTAGTTACTCTTCTACAAAATTTTCTACTAAGTAATTATTAACTATATTTATAAATATGTTGTTGTGATGAAAAAGAAAATGTTAAGAGTTACTTGGAAATTTTCTAGAAAGAAAGATGTTGAGAAGTATCTTTTTAAAAGGAAGAGTTCTTCTAAAGTTTATTTGAAGAGAGAAAGTTCTATAAAAATTTACTAGAAATGTTTTTACTAGATTATTGTGAACATAATTTGTAGACTTGATAAAAAGCAAAGAAATAAATAGAGAGAGAGTTAATGAAATTTTCTAGAAAGAAAATTTTTACTAAATAAAGAAAGAGATGACTTGAAATGAAATTATTGGAAGAAAAGTTTCCTAGAAATCAAAGAGTATATTTTTGGAAGAAATGGAATATTTTGAAAACTCATAATTAATGGAGCTAAATTTTGATAAAGGATTTCTAGAAAAGAAGTATATGTTTAGATGATTTTAGAGAAAGAAAATTGACTAGCTTTATTTCCTTGGAAGGGATAAAAAGAAAAGATGGAAAATGAGGTTGATGAGAAAAGAGATTGTAAGATTTAGAAATATTATTTTAAAGAAAGTTGGTGAAATAAATGTGTGATTTTATGTGAGAAAATATTGTATTCTCAAGAATGGGTGAAATTAGTGGTATGATTTCATGTGGTAAAATGTGAAAGATATGAAATTTGGAAGAAATTACGAAATATTGCATGAGCATAATTTTGCATGTGGCGTTGAGAGCGTACATGATACGGTTACGACACTAAACTTAAAAATATCGAATAACGTTTTGCGGGAAATTAGAGATGAGAATGAAAATGAATTTTTAAACGGGGAATTGAGATTTTCGGGAAAAGAAATAAAATGGAATGATATGTGATGAGATGAATTGTTACCACCTCAAGTTCGCAGAGAGAACGTGGAGGAATGGTCGTAATGCAGTAGTGCAACAAGAGCGCCACTTCCAGTTCGCGGAGAGAACTTGGATGTTTGGGCTAAGCGTGCACAACACACTTGAACGGACCTCATAAACAGACTGGTTAAGTTTAGTGATATGAGACGATCGGGACTGTGTCGTGTGAGTCGCGGGCGGATGGACCGTGCAAAGAGACTGGTTAGGTTCAGTGATGCACGACGACCGGGGCCTCGAGCGGAAAGGTTGGTATTGTCAGCTGAAAGGAAGCGTAAACGGACCAATAACTTTCAAGTGGTGTGAGATATATGAAATTTGAAGAAGAATGCTGAAAGAGGCACCGATTTGAGAAAAAGAGATTTTTGAGAAATTATCAATAATTGCATTAAATTTGAGAAAACTGATTAAGAACGTTGTGAGAAATGACACGTGGCAAAATTTCGAGATACTGAAACGAGATATTGTTTTCTGCGCATGTGTTTACTCTAATCTGCATAGACACGCATGGTGCATTGCATGGTTTTACCGTTCAAAAATATTACATATTGTTTTGAGTTTATTGGTCTAGAATTGCTAGTTAGAAATTGGGTAGTGTAGTCTACTAGGCGTTATTGTTCACGGTGTTACCCTTGTGTAACCCTGGCATAATACCACAATGTTGCTCTGCGACTCCGACGTATTGTGCCAAACTATGGAGATGGAAATGAGGAGAGAACTATGGCTTGAAGGCTTACAGAGTAGAGCAGGACATCGCTAGGATTGATAGCTGTTCGATGAAGTAGAGAAACCTAGTTGACCTTGTAGAGAATGATTGTATTTGGCAGGAGGATTTATGTAATTTCTTATGGGTTACTATTGTAAAACCCCAGTTATTGTATATGTAATCTTTATTAACAAACCCAAATTTTGGGGGCGTTACAGAAATTATTAGATTCTTAACCACCAACTCATCTAAAAACTTAAGCTATTCGAAAGAGGGACAACTTTATTATTACTATTTATATTCTCAACATGCCCCTTCACAAGTAGCCAGACTCTTTTCTATAAGTAGGCTAAACACATGCAAATTTTAATAATAGGTAGGCGGTGAGATTCAAACACAAGATCTATAATCTTGCTTTGATATCATATTATATTGTTAGCCACCAACTCATCTAAAAACTTAAGTTATTTCCTAGCCAACACCCTCACTCACGTGCAACTCTGTCTTGCACGTGGAGATGTGAATTCTGTCTTGCACGTGGAGAACAAATGCAAACAAAAAAAACTTGAACCCAAGACCTTTTGCAACCAGAGCTCTAATACCATGTCAAGTTACAAACTCTCCCAAAAGCTTAAGCTCTTAGAGAGAAAGAGAGAGGGGTAACTTTACTATTTATATCTTCAACAAAAATAATGGGTTCACATTATTTTTGCTTTTTCTAATGCATTCATTCTTGCATTGCAATTGTTAGAGCACCAATCAACCCTAAAGCTCAAGCGAAGGGAGGGGTGGAAAAGGCAAGAAAGGAGGACCATTATATTAAAAACTGAAGCTAATAGTAATGCAACTGGCCAACAATGTGTATCTAGCTATCCACCAAAAAGAATTGGCATGTCACATCCAGATTGTGGTTCACAACTAAATAAATGACAAATGCTTTCCCAGTGCCCGGTTCATTAAGTCAACTACCGTTATCTGCCTTCCAAGCAGCATAACACATAAACTTCTAAATCATCATAACAGCTAAAGCCAATATACACCTAACGTGCAGTTAAAGAGAAATAGACAAATATAAAAACACAAAGTTTTACACAGTTTGGAAAAGTGGAATGGCAAATTCATCAGGAAGTTGCTTTTGCCATCAAGTTATGCTTGTGACATGGTGATGTAAAAAGGATTATTAAGTACTCTCAGACTGAGTCAGACTTGTAAACATGGCAAGATGGATGAAAAATGATTGAAAGTTGCTTTTTTCCTAGTAATCACAATATTGTCTCCAATCCATTTGTTTCAGTGGTATTCTGGGAGCAGCCAATTTGTGCATTTATTGCCAAAGGTTAGTTCCGTCTCCTATTTATCTCCCGCCCATACCCTCAATTATTGGGGACTAAATGACTTATGTTATTGTTGTTGTTGAAGTAAAATGTCACTGTAGTGTACCTTCATGGCATAAGCTTCTTAACTCGAAGTATTTTGCTAATTGTATATTCATTGGCAATAGAAATTCCGTTTCCATTAGTTTCCTTTTTTTCTTTCTTTATAGAAAACAACGGGAAATAATCTATTTTGTTCACTATTTCCCTCTTCTTATTTGCCATTCTTTTCTTTTCTTTTTCACAACTTCCAAACAAAAGTGACTCTTTGATCCAACGGTAAAGTAAACTAGTGAAGCAGCGAAGCTACTCTAAAACCTCAATTAGAATTAGAATTTTTGTTTTAATTTCTTTACCTTTTTATATTTTTTAATTATCTATTTGCCTCAAAGAGAAGAAATTTAAAAACAATTATGGTTGCAACATTAAAATAATTATGTGTCCAATCTATTATGTTATGTTAAGTTTGTTTTTATTTTTTTACTTTTGATTATTTGCAGTGAGATGAATAAAAATGTTCAAAAACTTTTAATGCATAATCAATAAATTGATAGTTGTAATAAGTCAAAACAAATAAAGTTAGCCCACGGTCCCACAGTGGCACAGTCCATCTAGTTCATATATATTTTCCTTATGCAACTCCCCACATAGGAGCTTGAATGATAACACATTGAATTTGATTGAAAAAAAAAAAAGTCAAAAGATCTTTGGGATACAATCTAACTACATGCTAGTATTGTTCAAGAGTACAACAATATTGAAAAACAACTTGGAATTTTCATCAGAATGTCATTCCTCGTATCTTAAAAGTACATACAAATGTTTTTGGCGGCCATAGTTTTTTTTTTGCAATTTTTTTTATTATCATGAAGATACAATATAAATTCACTACAATATGAAAAAAAAAAAAATGCATTGAGAGAGTTTCGAAGACTCAACTTATCTCTTAGCCTTTTTTTGGTGGCCATGGTTCATGAGGTCGGTATATGATAACTTTGCCAGGAAAAAAAAAGAAGAAAACCCAGGCATAAGATGTTTCTTATTTCTATGTGTAACAATGATCATGCCAAAAAACAAACAAACAGGAGTATACTACTACTATACAATTAACGGCATTAAAGAATAAAACTAGTTCGTGGTTTACAATTAACTAATCTCTCAGGCCATTCCTACAACTCTTTTCACGTGTTTGTATAAGGTGAAGTGGCCCTAAAGACAAATCATTACTGAGTGGAATAAGTTATGCTACCTTGGGGTGTCAAGCTTCACCGAAGCAAGTCAATTAATCACTGCGACCACGCCTGAATGTTGTATTGATCAATTATCGGTAACTATAGAAACAGAACTATTTGACCATAAACCCAAAAATGTTAGCCACAAATTGCCACATAGGTCATTTTTCCTCACATAGATCAACTATTTTTAGCACATTTAACCTCTTTGGCAAATCCCAAATGTTGCTGTATATATATATTTTTAGCACATTTAACTCATTTGGCAAAACCCAAATGTTGCTGTGTATATATATATTGATAATCAGGTGTTCGGGTTAGCTTTTGCTCATCTCGACTAATCTTGAGAAATCAATTCCACTATCTACTAGCGGGAGCCCCATTTAAAACCAAAGCAAAGTTTTGTATGAACTTGCCTGAAAAGAATTGATAACATCTAATAAATTTCAAACCTAAGACCTTTAGAGAGAATAAACTCTTAAATATCAAGCCTTGACCACTAAAATAAACCTTGGGACTAACGTTATTGTATACAGTACACTATTGCAGGAAGTCTGACAATTTCTACTGAGGTGATTAGGATTTTTATGGAGAATGAGGTGATTAAGATATTTAATGGAGAGCTTTTCACGGATTAAAGTTTGAAAGAAAAAAAAATGTCAAAAAGTTTGGACGATCTGAGCAATAGAGATTTACAAAAAAAATACACGCATGTGGGGGTGAGAGAGAGTCAGCATTCGTCTCTTTAACGTAGGACTTCCACTGCTATATTCCTACCACAATTATTGACGGATTAAAGTTTAATTTATCCATTACGAAATGCATCCGTCATACTATGTAACATAGTCACAGTTCCACAGTTTCATAGCTAACCGAAGATACCAAATTGATGAGAGAGATGGCTCTGAGATTCTCTCTCTTCATTCTTTCTCCTCTGTTGCTCTTCTGTTGCTGCCATGGAATCAAAGCTCAAAAAGATGGAGAAGACCCAACAATCAAAACTATGGAAGATTTCTCTGGGTACCCGATTCAGGAACCCCATTTCTTTAACTCTTTATCTTCTCTATCTGTGGACACCCAGAGTTTACAGAAACAGGTATTTTGCGCAAGTTTCTCAATAATTTGGTTTTTCCCTTTTTCTCTGAAGTGGGTAGTGCCAGAAATTTCTAGTGATTGGACTATTGAAGAGGTTGGTTTTGATGTGATTTTGCCGTGCAAATGACTCATTAGCTTATGGGATGTTTTGACGTCCCATGAAATTTATCTAATCCATTTTGTTCTATATCACAACTGCACTGGGATGAGTAGATTTTAGGGCGAGTTTATTTAATTGGATATTGCTCCTTAGGGGACTATATATCCAAGAAGACTGTATATCGCATATGCAATTTTTGGTTGATATTCTTGTGTTTCGGATTAAACATGCATCGGATTTGTTATCCAACGAAGTAGGGATATGCAATAGAGTGGGGCTTATGAATTCCATCACTATTTATATGGCGGGATATCATATGCTACCCTTTTTTTGACGGGATTAATAGGGAGAGAGATGTATAACCCAAACTGGAGTAATAGTGCTGGGAAAAATAATAGTTCATTGGTATTGTACTTGACACTTTATGGGATAATACATCCAAGGCATATTTAAATTGGGGGATAGATATTATAACAAAATACTAGATATTTGATACCTTGTATATCCAATCCGATACACATATCCTGTCAAACAAACAGACCATAAGATTACATATCCTTTCTCTATTAGCCCATCAATCGAATGGGCCCCCTGAGAGCTATAGATTAAGCTATGAATTAACAACGCTGCAGCAACGAATATGGTCATTTTATGAATGACTTTACATGATTATACTTTAAATTATTGACCTTCTCTTACTCTATAAAATTTGAGCTTGCCCCCGTATGTCATTTCCGTTCATCCATATGTAGCATCAGACTTCTGTTTGAACTTTGAACTAAGAATTTTCCAAAACTCTAGGGCATGATACAAATTGTGGAGTAGAACTCACCAATGAAAATAGTCTTGCAAGGAGAAGGTCCCAAAGGGCTTATATTTGTATGTTTGTGGCCATTTATAACCAATTTTGGATTGTGACATACCATGAAGCAGTGCCCAAACCAAATTGAGCCTCAAATCCTAATCAATTGGGGCCAGCTACATGAATCTGTTTTCTCAACTGATCTTTGTCGAGGGCATTGCATTCCATGATATCCAATGGACCTAAATCTTCCAAACTACCACCTCTATCGTCAGGTTTTGGTCAACCCTTCCCGTAGTGCTACTGTGGATCATAGCCATTTCACTCTTCCTAACTACCTCATCTACTGTCTACAAGAGACATGTCCATGTTTATGGACGGTTAAATGATCCTACATTGTATGGTTTTAGACTTGGAAGGTCAATTGAAGGCAAGCAATTTGTATGTGTCCGAGACTTCTGAGACACAAACACTAATTGTCACTCTCGGATACGTGTGTGATACTCTTTTTTTTGTGTCCACAATTGAAAGCTAAAATCTTAATTTGCATTTGTGTACTTTTTTACAATGCGTCCATGTTCTATGACTAAGAAATTAATGGGTGATCGACACTTGTTCAACAGTTGCTAATATGTGATTGTCAAATTCTCGTAGGCTGACATATCTTATACAAGTTGGGAAATTATGATTCTCAAGACTATGCATATATATTTCAAGTAAAACTGTAGAGAAATGTTGACAGTATGCAAGTTATTTAAAGTGAAAGGGTTTAGGATGAGTCGATGATGAATCATAAATTCTAGACACATATGCCTGTAAATTTATTTGCAGATAATGTCAACTAGGGTCTATTGCTATATACCTTATACATACTTTTAGATATAAGATCTCCTTATCATCACATATTGTACAAGGTACATGCAATGTTTCTACATAAGTGGTGCAGAATGTATTCAATAAATATACATTACAAGTGGACATGCCCTAGCTGGGTACATGTCCTATGTTTTAAAGATTTCTTGAGTTCCATGTCCGCCTAGATTCTTCTCAACTTTTTGTATCTTATCTATTATTATATTTGAGGCGAAACTTGTAGTTATATGTTTTCGTAACTCATAAATATATGGTTATACATATTGTTCAAAAAATCCCACACGTGCCCATATCCTAACTTTTAGAGAAAAGTGTATCTGTGTGTCCTTGTCGTTTCATTTTGTATCCTTATCCGTATTCTTGCTTCTTTGGAATTGAGGTATCAGCGGTGATTTATGAAATTGCAGAGCATGTTTATGTCTTCAAATAAAAAGAGTGAAATAAATTATACTGGTGCCATGCCTGGAAATCAGCATCCTTTGTCAAATGATTTTTTATTTTTATTTTCCAAATGGTCACTTGTCATTGTTTTGCCTCTTATTTTTACAATCATCTTTTCTGATTTAGTTTGTTGTTATAGATTGATGAGCTGTCAACATTCAGTGATACACCTGCGCCATCAGTTACCAGGATCCTGTACAGTGAGGAGGATGTATTAGCCAGGCGGTATGCTCTAGAAATTCTCCAATTTGTGTACTGTGATTTGATTATCTACTGTGATTTAGAGAGGGGAAATAATTGGAAAAAACATGACAAGCAATAAGTATTACCTCCTTTGTGTAAATAAAATTGAGTCACTTATTGGAAATTAGATTGAAAGGTATCAACTGACTCATTGGTGGAGCCCAGGCCTTCTAAATTAAGTGTTGGAGCGTGGCAGTACTAGACAGCTGGAGACATTTTGCTTCAAAGTACCATCTTTTTTGTACAAGGTTTCGTCACTCGTCTTTTTAGGATTTTTCCTGTTAGAAAATGAGTTTAAGTTTGGGCCATAAAAAATATAGAATCCTCTAATTGGTTTACCTTCCAGAGAGTTATTGAGCTTGTTATAGGAACTTGGATTGAATTCCATATGGGTCAAATTATACAATTTATACTTCTGGTCATTGACCTTGAACGCCTGGTCTGTATTTGTATTACATGCACGACACTATTGCTAATTACACACACACATGCAGTAGGCTGTCAAACTGGTCCATTACGTTTGATGTTTAATCACTCCTGATCTAGCTAGCCATTTACTCATAATTTATGTTGCTTAGCCATTTTCCAGTCTTTTACTAATAGTACTACATTTATTATGTCTGATTGCAGGTATATAAAAAACCTAATGGGATTTGCTGGTCTCTCGGTCAGAGAGGATGCGGTTGGAAACATATTTGGTCGGTGGTGAGTTTATGTCTCAAAATTTATGTTCTTATCTGATGGTGGAGATTATATAGAATTCTTAGTTATTCCCTGGTCAAATTGTTTCAACTATATTTCCTCTAGCATCTATTAATGTTTTTTTCTACTTGGTTGCAAGTGATATGAACCTCTCCATTGTGTCATCTGGTTGAAATTCCTTTTTCTTTTGCCCTTTTTTCCTTTGATGAGACCTTTTAATTTAGTTCCAAATACTTTTTCCCCATGGATGATTGTGTTTCAAAAGATGTTTGTATTTTCAGACTTCAGATTCACTGTAAATTCGGACCAACAATCGCTTCCATTGAGTCATCTCGACTGGAGTTGGAGTTACATATTTGACACTTGACCAGATGTTTGTGTTATCCATAAAAAGTTTTCTTTTTAAAAGAAACACTATTTCCCTTTCTTGACTGCTTAATATCCTGAGAAAAATATTGCTAGAGAAATATAATTGCACGTATAAGTTTGTCAAACTGGGTTTTCTTAGTCAAAGCTCATAATACAGGTGGAATGCTATGCTTCCTTGGAGAAAGCTCCATTTTGATTAGCCTCTGTCTTCAAATTGCATAAACTAATATGCTATTTCCTTTGCATGACACTCCACCTTTGCTACCCCAGTGAAGAAATCAAATAAGTTTGCTGAAACATGACAGCTCCTCTTGCACTAAAAAGTGATTCCCCACTACTGCCAGGGGTAGTAGTATGACAAAAATTTGCCGTCTGGGTATAACTTGCACTGAGTGGCTGCCTCAGAAGTGAACTGAACTCTTAGCACTGCACCTGGCAATGGCCCCTTGCCCATTTAAGATATTAACCTTTTCTGGACAGACAAAGTTTCCCTGACCTTTAAGTGGAACACTAGGTTGTGTGTCGTGTTATATCACAATGAGGTTTGTCCAAGTTTCTTCAATAAGAACTCTGTATTTCATACAAACAATTGTGTTGTGTCAGTATGCCCCTCCAAAAAGACTATCCTTAACAGATTAGTTGCTGGAAATTCGAAGTTGCTAAAAAAAACCCGCATCATAAGCTCACATTATAGATATCCTTGCTATACTGTTGAGATACTTAAATTCTTTGTACATTTTTCTTTATTTATCCCGGTAACATTGGCTGATTCTGTTGATTGGATACTTGACTCATTGGTGCTTAACCATTTTTGACCCATTTGCTACCTTGCAGGGATGGCTATGAACCAGAGTTATCTGCAGTTTCAACAGGTTCTCATATTGATGCAATTCCTTACTCTGGGAAGTATGACGGAGTTGTTGGTGTTTTGGGTGCCATCGAAGCCATTAACGTACTGAAAAGGTGTGCAAACAGGCTTACAGTTGCAAATGAGTGTATATGAACTATCATGATAGAAATACTATAATATCATGGACATAATAAGACAGATGTCATTCAGCTATAACCAGATCTGTGGGGGCTTTAGTTGACTCCTTAGAAGCACGTATCCTCACCCAAGACACCCCATCTTAGAAATATCTAAGAATTGGACTTGACAAGCAAACGCAACGGTATAGGGGGACCATTGTTTCAGTGGTATTCTGTGAGCAACCACTTTGTGCATTTATTGCCAAATGTTAGATTTGTCTCCAATCCATCTGTTTTAGTGGTATTCTAGGAGCAACCATTTTGTGCATTTATTGCCAAAGGGTAGGTCTGTCTCCTATCCATCCCCCGCCCATACCCCCCAATTATTGGGGACTAAATGGGTTATGTTGTTGTTTCCTATGTTACAAATACATCCATATTTTTGGTAGAACAAAATTGTTTTACTTTGAATATACTAGAAATGAAGTATGAAGGGAATGACCATTATATATTCCATAATTGTGTTTGTATTCATATTTGAAGTTTCTAGTGGCAAGTTATTTCAAAGTGGTAAGTTACAAAAAAATCACCCCTGAGGTTTCTAGAAATTACAGTCTGCCCCCTCACGTTTGGGAAATGACAAATTCCCCCCATTGCATAACAAATTACCAACAACCCCTGGAAGTGTGATGTAGCTGCTAGGCATTTTGACGGAATCTGTTTGACATTGCCAAATCCTAATTACAGTGGACCAAAGTGTCCTTTTGTAGCTTGTGAAAAGCTATTTTCCTACTTACAATGGTCCAAAGTCACCAAAATGTCTCAAAAGGACAGTTTGGTCCGTTGTCATTAAGTTAGATGATGTCAGACAGATTCCGTTGAATTTCCTAACAGCTACATCGTGACAGGGGTAATTGGTTATGCGACGGGTAATTTGTTGTTTCCCAAACGTGAGGGGTTTTATAAACCTTAGGGGTGGTTTTGGTAATTACCCTATTTCAAAATACTAATTTGTTTTAGGTGTCCCCTATGTGTCTGAAGCGTGTCCAGTTCTAAACGATTGAAAAAAAAGAGACATTTGCACAAGTGTCCATCAATTGCTTGACAAGTTTCACAGGGACACACTGCTCTATGAAGTGTGCTAATTTCTTAGTTGATTCACCTTCAAACGATGACTTTGTCACCCTATTGTTTAAGACAATCCGAGTGAGTAATCTTATTGGCTATGTAAGTAAAACTGTTGGAGGTTTGATACGCAATCACCTGTTTTGTACATAAGTTGCATCATTATTGAGCTGTGAGTGATTAATAGAGAAAAAAGATCAGACCTTACCTTGCTAGGCTACATGCAACAAAAGAAGAGATATTTAGCATGTTTGCAGTGGAAAGAATTACCCTGTATCCAAGCATATAATCTATGCTGTTGCAGATCTCAATGTCTGTCCATTTTGTGGTTCTTAGACACCAACGATATCTAAAATTGCTATTTGAGCTATATCTAGTTGATGAGATTCTTTTAGGCTTTGCATCAATAATAAGGGCCAAGGAGAAGCATAGTTTGTGGGTTCACAATTACAGTTCTTTATTTATTTATTTATTTATATTTTATTTTTTTCTTTTTAACATTTGAAGCCATTGGGACCAGTTACAAGTAGTGATCATTTCATGAGGAAGGTGTTGTTAGAGTAGGAAAAATGGTAAGAAAAAAACCTGGGTTTAGGTGGAGTGAAAGCACATGGTTTTGTGATTAGAGAGTGGAGACAGTATATAGTCCTAGATAAAGATGAAATAGGTGGTCAGAAAAGAATGGTAGGCAGTTTCACTTAGATAAGCTTTTGGATGTTGGTCAGTTTAGAGTTTTCTTTTTCCAAATGGCCGTAATATTTTACTTTTATGAAAATCTGTTATCAAGTTATAACATGTTAGACAGTAAATCTACTTCTCCATAGTACTTGTATTATGTTGATTGGGCTTTTCACAGGTCCGGTTTTAAGCCTAAGAGGTCCGTGGAAGTGATCATGTTCACCTCAGAAGAGCCTACACGTTTTGGGATCAGTTGCTTGGGAAGGTTAGACAGATGTCTTTTATGTTTTTCTGATAGTTGCAATATAATCACCCTTATGCACATATATGGGGCCGGCCCTAACATTTCGGGGGCTTAAGACGATCTCGAAAAAGGAGGCAAATAAGAAAAAAATTATTTTGCCAAGAAGCTTCACCTGGGACTTGAACCAGTGACCTATGGATGTATTGAGGTGGCATGCAATGGTGATGCAAGAACTCAAAATTCTTTGAACTAGGGAAAAACTTATATATATAATATATTCATGTCTTATATGGAAAATGGGGCCCCAATTTCTACTCATGTTTTGGGGGCTTAAGATGCCGGCCTCATTGGCCCTGGCCAGTATATTTTATTGCTTTTTTTATGTGTGTGTGTTTTGGGATTGACATTTCTAGTTGAATTACCTTTTCTGAGGGTTCATTTCTGCTACTAAGAAAAAAATGGTTTATTTTAGCTGCTTATGTGCAGCAAAGGATACAAAGAAGGAAATGTTAATTATCTATGTTGAAGTCTCTCACATGCTAGTTGAATTGTGCAGCCGCCTAATGGCAGGGAGCAAGGCACTTGAGAAAGCCCTCAAGGAAACAGTTGACAGTAAAAATACATCTTTTCTTGATGCTGCAAGATCAGCTGGTTATGCAAAAGGTGAAGAGGACTTATCCAGTGTATTTCTAAAGAAAGGAATTTACTCTGCTTTTGTGGAATTGCATATTGAGCAAGGTCCTATTCTCGAGGAAGAAGGTATGCCACTGCTCAAAAATGCATTTACAGTTTGCTAACTACTTTACAACAATTTCAAAAAAAAAAAAAAAATCTGTATGGTTACAGTTTTCAGAATCAGTTAACCATATTCGTTTGATGGAAATTCCTTATTATTTGCTTGGTAGATGGTTTTAGGAAACTTGTTTTGTGGGAACTGCTGGAAAAACAATATCCAATGTCAGAAAGATGCACATGGTCAAAAACCATTTCCTCTTAAAACATAAAGAAGGAGCATATGAAAGCGATGATTGTTTTCCCACTTACAAAAACTAGTTGCACAGCTGATTCTGAAAACTGCAACTAAACAGGTTATTTTCCTTTTATTGCTCGTTCTTCTTCTGATCCATTTTTTGGATCCAGGTTTTTCTATTGGTGTAGTGACAGCAATAGCTGCTCCTGCAAGCATCAAAGTTGATTTTGAAGGCAACGGTGGCCATGCAGGTGCTGTGCTGATGCCCAATAGGTGAGCATTTCTAGTCGCACAAATTGCATTACATCTTTTTTTCTCTAAATCAGTTCATGAGGTCCATTATGCACCAAAATTAGATTTAACTGGATCACGTGCCTTTAGAATGGGTGCAGGATATTATTAGTTTTTGTTCACTTGCAAGATATTATTTATTTGAGATCCTTCTTTCTTGAGATTAACACGTTTTTTTTTTCCTTTCCATGCTTGAGGTTCTTTATATGCATCCCCCTTTCACATTTACTTTTTAAGTGCAGATTTGCTTTTACTTGTGCGATTGTGTTTCTAATCTCCGTTTGAGTTTCTTGATAAGCAAGATTGAGTTTGCTCATACTCTTTCCATATATCATGGCTTCAACGGTTATACTCTTTTGGTATATTGCTGGCCTTCTTTCTTGAGATTACCATATGTTTTTTTAATCATGGTCGAGGTTCTTTATATGCGACCCCCTTTCACATCTACATTTTAAGTATAGATTTTCTTATACTCGTGCAATTGTTTTTTCTAATTGCCATTTGAGTTTCTTTATAACCCAGCTTGAGTCTGCTCATACGCTTTCCAGTTTCCATTCGTTGCACACATTTATACTATTTCGGTCTAATACTCTATCAGCTGTATTACCTGTGTACAAAGGAATAAATTTGGATCATAAACTTGTATATCTAATAGGGTAGTGGAATAGTCCGTTTATCTAATTTGTTCCTATGTACTGTTTTGGCCCTTTTGGCCCTTCAGCTGTCAAAATGTCGACTGTGTGTGTGTCTTATAGGCCTCTCTGTACACATAAACCACTGTATCTAAACCAGTTTGAGCAGAAATGATGCAGGACTTGCTGCTGCAGAATTAGCGCTAGCTGTGGAGAAACATGTGTTGGACTCTGGGTCCATTGATACCGTTGGCACAGTTGGTAAGCCTCCTTTTTACCCTTGTAATGAGATATGTTTTGTGTGTCCTCTGGGAAACTCCATGTTGTTTGCACCAATATATACTACCAGTAGTTAGGTTTGTATAATCTCTTTCATCGTATTTGTCTTACTGTACTTCCAAACTTTCCCATCTTATAATAAGGTATCCTTGAGCTGCATCCTGGAGCAATCAACAGCATCCCAAGCAAGTCACACCTGGAAATAGGTACGTTGATAGGTGGATAAATTTTTTCTTGATTTTTTTTTTAAACGGCAAACAACTTCATTAATCTTGAAGAAAATACAAGACTACTAGAGGCAAGGAAAAGGCATCAAAACACGAGTCGCCCAATCCGAGACCCAAAACAACGGTTGGCAAGGAGCCAATTGAGGACACCCATTGGGACAAAGCCCAACACTCAAAGGGTCTAAAAACCCAGATATTACAGTAGGCACAAACACTACCGAATTGGCTAAAGCCCAAATAAAAAACCCTAAACTTCATACCAGCCGACCGGCCCCAAGAAGACACCATCGCTGCCCCAAAACCCACACCTCCACATCGCCGTTGAGCAAACCGGATTGTCCCAAGAAATGAATCCGTTGGGAGAGAATCTACAACCAGCCGCCAAAGCCCCACAACGCCGTTAGGCAATAACCCAAGTCATCCAAGAGTGAAAATGGTAGTGAAGCAGCAAGATCACCGCACCAGATAGCGGTGTCAAAATGATGCCCAAGAGAGCCAAAGCTGGTGGCGGCAAGAGAGATAGGGAGAAGCCGATACTAAAACAGGAGAAGGAGATGAGGAAGATTGCCCGTGCCGCTGCGAAGTGGCTGGACACCGTAGCGTAGGCCCACTGAGAACGAAAGACACTGGAAGATATCCTGCAACCTTACTCAAACCAAAGCACAACGCCGCAAGCCACTGTCGACAACTACCCAGCCCACTGAGACCAAAGCCAACCATGTAGAAAGCGGTCTCCAAAAACGATCAGGAGAGAGATCCATGGAATCATTTGCCAAAGCCACCGCCATCGGCCCACATGATTCCACTGCTGATCATTATAAAATTGGAAGAGAGAGAGAGAGAGAGAGAGAGAGAGAGAGAGAGCACCTCCCGACCCACCCACTCCATGCAGCGGAAAGCCCAAACTGGATTTCTTTAGAGAGAAGGGAGAGATGGACCGTCTCTAGAGAGAGAGTATGGAATGGTAATAAATTTTTTCTAGATGGTAGTTCCATATGAGTTACTGTGTTCGGATCTTGGATTTGCAGAGGTATTTATCAAGGGAAAGTGAATGGGTGTAACAGGTCTGGTAAAGTTTTTGTTTCCGGTCTTTAGTTTCTGTTTACAAGAAATCTGAATACCCAAAACAAAATCATGTTTGATTTTAATTTTTTTTAACAGGAAACTGAAAACTAAAAACATTACCAAACAGCATTTTCATGGCATTATTCTTGTCTCCTTTTTTCTCACTCCTGGTAGAAAAGCATCTGGTGGAAAAGCACATGATTTATCTTTCTTTCCATAAATCCACACACAAATCTTTGAACCATCACAGTGTAAGTATCCTGAGACCAGTTTTCTTTTTTCTGTGTCGCAGATACGCGAGACATTGATGAAAACCGAAGAAACAATGTGATCGAAAAAATTCATCATTCTGCTTTAGCCATAGCCCAAAAACGAGGTGTCAAACTTTCAGAATTCAAAATTGTCAATCGGGATCCACCAGCCCTTTCTGATGACTCGATCATTAAGGCAATGGAAGCATCATCGCAAGAGCTTAACTTGGATCATAAGTTGATGATAAGCAGAGCTTACCATGATTCCCTATTCATGGCCAGGTAATAAAAAGAGGCAGAACTTCATTTTACAGCTCTATGATTACACTACTCTATGTTGCTTTGGCTTGCAGATAGAAGATTGGTTTGTGGTATTTGCTACAAAGAGTGGATTTTAGAATTCCCACTTTTCGTGTGGGTTGTGAACATAAAAATTCACCTGAAAATGATAATGAAAAGAAAATGATGCAGACATCGAAGACGAATCCCCATGGGGTTTCCCAATGTTACATATGATTATTCTCCACTTTGGACCTAATTTTCTGCCTTATTGGGTCACTGAGAGGCCTCTGCTGAAAAAGAATGCAGTGAAGTTAAGGTGCTGAAGATTCTCTGCCTGTGAACGTGATTGAAGGAGTCCTCTGGAGAAAAAGCTGAATTTTGTTGCATTCTTTCCCCAGCCTTTCAAAATACTAATTTTCATTTGGCACTTTAGTGCTTCATTGTTGTGGTAGTTTACCATAGAATATTCCTGTAATGAGGAAATGCTTTAGCATCTACTGTGTTCAATATTAGCTACTGATCTTACAGTTTCACGTCCTTGCAGAATATCTCCGATGGGAATGATATTCATTCCATGTTACAAAGGTAGATCTCTTTCTCTGTGTGTGTGTGTGCGCACTCTTGCGCGTGCCTCCCCGTGTTAGAAGCACTCATACTTTTTGTTTATGTGAAATGGGATTTATTACCTCAACAGTCATTTAAACTGGTAAATCTGCTATCAAAGATGTTAATTTGATAGATTTGAGTTCATTCTTGAACTGACTGTGCATATAGTTGCACTGAATTCATAAGAAACATCAAATGCACATTTGCACGCTTATGAAAATGCAAATTTCTTGAGAACTGGAATGAAGGAAATCAATTTTTGTCAATTTGATTTTGCAGGATACAGCCACAAGCCTGAGGAATTTTCCTCCAATGAGGATATAGCAAATGGAGTCAAGGTTTTAGCATTAACACTCGCTAAATTATCCCTGTACTGACATTGCTCAAGTAAGACGAATTTGTTTGCCTTTGAGTGTCGTTCACGTCTTTGCATTGTGTTACCACATGTTTTTTAGTTAACGAACCTGTACGTTGTTTTCATATATGGTATAGTTACATGCACTATTGTACATTGGCGAAAATGAACAGCCAGAAATTGAAGTTGATGTCAAATTGTCAACACTCCAGGGGCAAAAGGGACGACATAGACTGTAGATATGCAAATGTTCAATAAATCTACGGCCAATGGTGTCTCTGTTTCTCTCTGAGATCCATTTTCATGTACTAATGGCAGCAGCATTTAACTGTCTTTGCCTCTTCCTTCCTCTTAAAACTGTGAGATCACTCTCCTGAATAGTGCTAATTTTACATTTCTAGATCTTGTTTCTTATCAGCAGTCTTCTCCGGTGCTGTCCCACCCGTGGTCTCCTGTTCTACATTCTCAGTTTCCTCCAGGAACTTCTGTTGTCCGACATTTGCGGTCTGGCTCATTGCCAGGGTCTTTTGTTTTTCAATGTTCTCGGTCTCCTCCAAGGGTATCCGACGTGAAGGAAATTGAAGGGTATTTTGAAATAATAAGTTTTGTGATCCTTTTATCCCAATATTCCACTTTTGTACAGTAATCAAACACTTGGAAGGCAATCGAAATATTTTTTTCTCACAGGACAAAAACTTACTGCAATCATGTGTGTGGTAACATCCAACTTAACAACTGATTTTCATTACAAACACTGCTGTAAAAAAAAATTGTCCCAAGCAACTTTGTAGTGGGGAGAGAGAGATGCAGTTCTTTTGATCTAGTGTTTCAGATCCATTTGGAATTATGCATTTCAAGATAATAATGTTCTGATGAGGCACCAAATGATATTCAATCGAGCTAATTTTTGGTGCACTTGTAGTACTCAAGGAGCTCTATGCGATGAACATCTCTAATCGTTGGGTTGACACAAGCATGATGGCACTAGCCCCCGCACAGCACGCTATACAACACCCCTGGGTTTCCTTATGAATACACATACGCAAAATTAAATAATTTTCTAATAATTTATGGGCCTGTTTATTCAGTGAGACTTATAGTGGAGGAATAATAATCCTGTAAAATAGGTTATCTCATTGGATTAGTGTGAGGGGATTAAATACTGCCGTAGGCCTCATAGTATTGTATACTATTTAACAGTTTGTGAGATTTAATCCAAACGGTTGACTATTTTAATTACATATCTGAATTTTTTCCCCTGGAATTTATAAAGATTGATGCTTATAAACAGAACTTAATAAGGGAAATAAAATGACAAGCAATAGAGATGATGAGATGACCATCACACCCATTTCTGTTTTTTTTTTTTTCCCTCCCAGCACTTAAAAGAATCTGCAATGCTCTAAACTCAATTAAACCTGAATCTATGTAAGCGTAATTACACAATTCCCCGCTAGTAAACGGTAAGATTAGCTCTCCATGATTAGTCAATGTATGCAAAATCTGGTCTGACACCTAAGTTTTCGAGAGAGAAAAATAAGGTACAATTACACAATTGTTAGATCAACTATCCGGGACTACGAGGGCCCCTAATTGTTGCCTTAGAAGTGACTTCTTGTAATGAATTAAAGTCTAGAAATCAGGAAATGCAGTTTATGTGCAACCACGGAAAGAAAAACATGAACATTTTGCATTTTCCAAAGAAAGATGATTCAATATGTATACATTTAATTCAAGCAATTATAGTACTCACGTAGCTTGTAATATATTGTTCTCATACTCGTAATACCGACCCCTACG
The DNA here is from genome assembly GCA_022606695.1 of Vaccinium macrocarpon. NCBI lineage: Eukaryota > Viridiplantae > Streptophyta > Magnoliopsida > Ericales > Ericaceae > Vaccinium > Vaccinium macrocarpon. The sequence goes on along the minus strand of CM040175.1, from coordinate 7,708,976 downwards.
GCGAACTAAATGATTTGGCACGATCGATTGGACAGTCAGTAATGGGTGAAAAAAATTTCAACCTGATGTGTTTAGGTTGGACGGGTTATAGGTGTAAACCCGACTTGAGCCGACGTGCACATCCCTCCTATACTCCCCCCTCATTGGCCCTCTAGCAATTTTCAATTTCCATCACTCTTCTTTGCATGAAATGGCGAAAACTGTGTGAGAGCAAAGTTCTTCCAAGAAAACCACAAAAAAAGGAAATTAAGATTGAGTGAAACTATATACTCTATTGATTTTTGGAGTAAATAGTTGCTGCTCTGACTTTGATTACGGAATATAAGGTGAGTCTCGACAATTAAGGGTGATAATGACAAGTCAGTCAGACGACTCGGGCCATGAAATTGGAAAGCTTAAGATAATGTCACAATGAGTGGATATAAACGAAGTCATGAAATTACGAAACAACCATTTGCATCAAGTTCTTGCGATGAAACCCAAAACAAAAACAAATGAACATTGGATAAAAAAAACTGCAACTCAGATTGATTTTTGGTGTAATAGAGAAAGTACCCTTGCTATATATCATCTGCAATCGATTTTTTCTGATCTCAATTGGGAACAATGGAGTTAATGTAGCAAGGGTACTCCAGTCATTTTACACCCAAAGTTAAGCCAAAAAGTGACGTGAGGAGGGAATTCGGGAAATAGTTTCAAAAGTAAGGGACGTCAGTGCATTTTCAGAAACTTGAGGGGAAGTATCTGGATTTATCAGAAACCAGTGGAGGTCAATGAAATTTACACAATATTAAATTAGCAGAACTCTAAGAGTTGAAACGTACGGGCTTTTCAGCGAAGTACTACAATTTGACAAACATATTGCCAAACTACTCCTCTTTTGAAAATATTTGTAAAAATACTCTTTAACGCGACTTGAAAAGTGCACTAATTATAAAACGTGAACAGAAATTGCGCTAATAGTGCCCGCGTGGCACCCGGAGTCTACATAGGTGTTTAGCGCGATTGTGAATTGCGTTACCTAAAGGTAAAAAAAAACTGAACAGTGTCTCCCTTCTTCGAGCTCCTCCGCCGCAAGACAGCCGCCATTGCCGCCCTTGATGCGATTCTACTTCAAAGCCATCAGGCACTTCTCCAAAATTTCTACATCACTTGTGAGAGCAAGGAGGCTGTTGAAAACTCACCATTCCTTGAGAAGCTGAAAAGAAAGGGTAGGAGGTCGTCAACATGGTTGATGCCACTAACGAGTACGTAGTGGATCAATTGAGGGAGTTTTGAGGGCAAGAAGCTAGTTTCTGCAGCAAAGGAAGGTCTGAAGCTAGAGGAGAGTGAAGACGAGAAGAAGAAACAAGAATCTTTGAAGGAGAAGTTTGAGGGCGCTGCCACGAGGTATCGTCACTCTTGCTAGGGTTAAGAATTTTTTTCGTCTTCTTTCTAAAGGGAGGAGTTTCAGAGAGGAGTTAGTTCGGGGTTTTTTTTTTTAAAGAGTTTGGTAGCGCAATTTCAAATTACGCTAAACTAAACTACGGCAGCGCAATTTACAATCGCTCTAAACATCTATGTGGATTTCGGGTCCCACATGGGCATTGTTAGCGCAATTTAAGTTCGCGTTTTATAGTTAGGCCTAATTTGGCTTAAAAGTGATTTTTGGATTATTGGTTTTTTCGTTTCATTTTTGTTCAATTTTTTTTGCATTTGTTTGTTTCGCGTCAAGATTTTGTGGTTTATGGATTCCTCTTGACGAGACGAATCTAACGAGTATAATATTGTGGTTAAAATTCAATTTTTTTTTTGAATGTTTTGAAAAATAGGTGGATTATTGACCTAATAATCCAATTTATTTTTGGCTTTATTCAAAAAAAAAAAATTTGAATTCTGACCACAATATTATCTTCATTAGATTCATCCGTCGGTAGGAATCCATAAATCACAAAATCTTGACGCTAAAACCTAATAAAATGCAAAAAAATGAACAAAAACGAAACGAAAAAATCAATAATCTAAAAGCCACTTTTAGGCCAAATTAGGGGGGAGTTTGGCTAAATTTGGTTTTTTGGTTTATTGGATTATTTGATTTCGTCCTTATTCAATTTTTTTTTGCATTTGTTAGTTTTCGGTTGATTTTTTGAGGTTTCTTGGCTTGTCTCGACGAGAGGAATCTAAAAGAATATAAAATTATTAGCCAAACTTAAAGTTTTGTGAATAAAGACAAAAATAAACCAAAAAACCAAAAACCAATAATCCAATTTGGTTTATTTTTGTCTTTATTCACAAAACTTTAAGTTTGGCTAATAATTTTATACTTTTTAGATTATACCGTCGGAATGGCAAAGCTAAACCTCAAAAATCTAATCAAAACTAACAAACGAAAAAAAAAATTTGAATAAGGACAAAATCAAATAATCCAATAAACCAAAAAACCAAATTTAGCCAAAGCACCCCTAGACCTTAGTGCACTTTCAAATCGCATTAAAGAGAATTTTTACATAGGGTTCTGCTAGAAACCACCTATGGGTGATGTACTTTTTTTCTTGATCTGACAGCTCCTTGTACGAGCGAAACAAAGTTGGGTTCTTTCAAGTAAAACATTACACGTGTTAGGTGTTAGCTGTTAAGGAGAAGTCTCCTTTCAAGTTTCAACAGCCTTTCCAAAAGCCTGAAAACAGTACACGGTTTGGTTTCCATTTTCTAAAATGGAAATTTAATCAAATAAGTGATTGATTTTAACAAAAGAAATGAGGAGGTGATTTTATCTCCAATAAATCTTGACATATATATGGCCAGATTCATTGAAGATAAAATCATTTTCCCACTTCATTTGTTAAAATCAACCTCATTTTATCACCTCCACCTCATTTTATCTTTTGGCAAACTAAGCCTAGACAAAACCAGTTTTTACTTATGCCGGTGGGGTCCGCACACTCCTTTTTATCTCTCATCTTAATTTCTAAAAACACTACTCTCTAGTGAATATCTTTGGCGAAATGGGTCAATGAGATTTGGAGAGGGTAAAATCCAATTACATAGGAAAATACCTACGCACGTACGAACCACGTGCTCAGCCTAGACACCACGTGAGGGTGGCTCAGTTTGGGGGACCACATGGTGATGCCCCAAGTTATGCCCAACCAGGATAAGCTAAGTGTGCAGACAGGATAGCACCATGAGATGGTGGTAGCACCATGAGATGGTGGTAGCACCACGAGATGGTGCACGAGGTCATTACCGAGCAAGTTATCTGGTCGGCAACATCAGATATGGATAGGTAAGTATATTGCCGAGCTAACCGCCTACAAGATAAGGTGGTGGGTCGTTCTAGAAGGATCTAGAATAGCCTCTTACATGATAAGGCGTAAATCCTAATGTAAAGAGGATTTCGATAATGGCAAGGATTCCTAAACGTGGAAATAAATCCTTGTAGAATAAATATTGTGTTTCTATATGGAACGAGTCCCATATAGGAAAGGACTCCTAATGAGAATAGGATTTATGGACAACAAGCACCCCACATCTATAAATGAGGGGCAATACCCATGAAGAAAGGTACGTGGTAATTCGTGTTTACATGTTTTATGTGTCTTACGGTTTCCTCCTAGTACGAGATACTGACTTAAGTATCGGAGGACCTTTGCCGACGAGAGGCAAATGTGCTCTAACTATTTATTGTCTTGCAGTGCTAAGGTTCCGGCGAAGGGTGCACTGTTGATCTCACAGAGCGTGGAAGATGTATGCCCAAATTTTTCCCCTCTACAAGATTCACTTCAAAGATTCACACAAATGATTTATGTAGTTCATTAACTCTAAAATTATTTCTTTAGGTCATCCAGAAAAAAAATCAGGTCAATCGTATAACTTTAAATACTTGATCCAATTGTCTAATTTTCTTTCAAACTTTTGTCAAAATTCAAAATCCCAAATTGGGAACGAATAACTAGAAGACGGATCAAGCGGACACCTATTCTCGCCTACTATCTATTATTGATTTGTTTTTTCCTTTCAATTCTAGTACTGCCTTTGTTTGAGTAGTCTGGTCCACACAATAATGCATTTTTTTAAGGTAGTTAATTTTCACACGTCTGAAAATTAATACAGTATCTACATTATTTTTTTGCCTTTTAGTAAAAAATTTATGCGTAAATAATTAATTAAAAGGCAAAAAAAAGTAGTGTGGATATCAATTCAGTGTGAAAATTACACTTCTTTTTAAAATAAATATTGCAATTTTATTTACTGGGTAAATATTCTTTGCCTTTTGGTAAAAATTTTGTGTCAAAAGGAAAATGTTAACGTGTGTCCACCTATTGGCACACGTAGTGGGCATACGATAAGGTTAAAAAAGTGTATTGAATGTATGAAAAATGTATAAAAATAGGACTTTGCTACGGGTATAAAAGTATTGGTACAGAAAATGTACCAAGCTCTCTCGGAGACCCACTATTGGGTCTCACATGAGTGATCCGAACCGTTCATTATTCTTAGAATATTTTTCTGAAGAGCCTCACAAAATTTCAGCTCAATCGGACGGTTATAAGTGTTTGAATTAAAGTCCCACCGTTTCAAATTTGTGAGACCCAAAAGTGGGTCCCTGAGAGGGCTCGGTACGTTTTTTGTACCAATACCTCTGTACCCGTAGGTTTATCGTATAAAAATATGTGAAAATGTATTAAAAATGTAAAAGATATATTGAAGTGTGTGTGTTTTAATATTGTGTATATTTATTGTGTGTCCATTGGACACACGTTAACAAAACCCGTGTAAGTCCTCAGGAAACTTAAGGGTAAGTCTAGTTGATTGGTGAGTTTGCTTCCTACACAATTAGTCAAGATATGTGTATATTATTTAGGAAGAATTGAAATGGAGTGACAAAAAATTGAATTTTGATGAGTCTATAAATTGAATTTTGCTTTGTTGAGGGAAAAAAAAAAACTATCCGACATGTCGAAAAGAAAAGAGGAATTATTCATCGGTTTAACCTCTCCGGCTGGGGAGAAGTACAAGTAAAGAGCTAGGCTTAAAGCATCTATTTAATTAATGCAAAGTGGAAGACATTGCATTGAATCACAAAAAGTGCGTGAGGAAGTTTTCCTAGCGTGGACTACTTGCCTTTTACAAATAGTTTCAAAAGAGGAGTAGTTTAGTACTCTATTCGTCTCAATTTTATAGTCTCAGTTAACATTTTTTGATTGTCTTAAAAAAATTGTCTCACTTCAAAACTAAATGGGTAATTGTTAAAGAATTTACTCTTATACTATTATATTTTGAAATTAAAAATAAGAAAAAAGTAAGAAAGTGTAATGATTGAAGGATAAAATAAGGAAAATATGTTGTCAAAAGTATAATGATTATGTCGCCTTGTTAAGTTAGAATTTTTAAAAGAGACTATAAATTTGGGACGGACGGAGTAATATGTTTACCATTTTGTAATACTTAGCCGAAAATTCCGGAACATACACTGATCCTCTGCTGAAAGAGAGGGAGAGAGTCTAGGGTAAAGAGAAGATGACAAATTTTGGTGCTTATGCAAGAATCGAAGCTGGTAATTACCGGAATGGTACTGCTCTTTTCTCTTTAATTAGACCATGTTTCTCTACCATTCGGAGTCTTCTTCTCTTTCATTCTCACACTCAATCTTCAAACCCTAATCTGACGACCCAACAAACTGAGAATGCTTTCCCGAGAAAACAACGCAGTTTGGGACCCAATGATGTTCAAGATGCTGAGGAGTTGCTCAATCGGATGGCCCTGATGAGACCTTTTCCACCCATTTTTCAAATCAATAAAGCCTTGGGTATGATTACGAAAATGGGAAGCTACACCAATACTCTATGTCATCTCGAAAAGTTGCAGTTCCTAGGCGTTCAGGTAGATCTCTGTACCCTGAACATAGCAATTAACTGCTACTGTCAGTTGAATCGAGTTGATTTTGGTTTCTCTCTTTTAGGCACCCTCTTCAAACGGGGTTGTACACCCGGTGTAGTTACCTTCAACACACTATTACGTGGTCTTATTTTACAAGATAGAACTCCTGAAGCCATGGAGTTATTTAAGGATATAGTGAGGAATAGAGAAGTCGTACCCGACGTTCTTATGTATGGAACTATTATTAATGAGCTTTGCAAAACGGGCAACACTATCACCGCTATTAGCTTGCTCAGGATAATGGAAGAGAAAGGTTGTAAACCTAACACCATCGCATATACCATTATCATTGATGGTCTTTGCAAGGATAAAATGGTTGATAATGCTTTGGGGCTCTATCTCGAAATGAATGAAAAAAGTATTCCGGCGAATGTGGTTACTTATAACTCTTTGATTCATGGCCTATGTAGTTTTGGACAGTGGAAGGAGGCTAAGAGAGTGGTGGACAGGGGAGTTGAGGTAAATCTCCATACCCTGAACATTGCAAGTAACTGCTACTATCACTTGAATGGAGTTGATTTTGGTTTCTCACTTTTGGGCGCCTTATTCAAAAGGGGTTGTACGCCTGATGTAACTACCTTCGGCACACTATTAAATGGACTTATTATTGAAGATAGAACTGCTGAAGCCATAGAGTTATTTATGAAACTAGTGAGGAATAGAGAGGTTGAACCAAATGTGTTTATGTACGGAGCAATTATTAATGGGCTTTGCAAAACGGGAAACACTGTTACAGCTGTTCGATTGCTCAGGACAATGGAGGAGCGAGGTTGTAAACCTCATACCATAGAATATAATATGATCATTGACAGTCTTTGCAAGGATAGAATGGTCAATGATGCTCTGAGGCTCCTTTTTGAAATGAATGAAAAGGGTATTCCTGTGGATGTGGTTACTTATACCACTTTGTTTCATGGCCTTTGCAGTTTTGGGAAATGGAAGGAAGCTAGAAGAATGTGGAGGGAGATGTTGGACCGCGGCACTTATCCAGATGTTTATACATTCAATGTGTTGGTGAATGCACTTTCCAAGGAAGGGAAGGCGAGGGAAGCAAACGAGGTACTTGAAGTCATGATAGACAAAGGAGTGGATCCTAATGTTGTTACATACAGTAGTTTGATGGATGGATATTGTTTGCTAGGCCAAATGGATGAAGCAATGAGAGTGCTCAATACAATGTTGGACAGGGGTGTTCAGCCAAACATTTTTTGCTATAACATCTTGATCAAGGGATATTTCAAGAAGATGAAAATAGACGAGGCTATGCATGTTTTGAGGGACATACCTCAAAGAGGCTTGAATCCTAATGTTGAAACTTTTAACATTGTGTTACAGGGCTTTTTTCGGTTTGGTAGTTGTGCAGCTGCTCAAAGACTTTTTGATGAAATGCAAGTTGTGGGTGTAATTGGAAGTACTGAAACCTATGGTATCTTGTTGGATGGCCTTTGCAAAAACGGTCATATTTCTGCGGCATTGTCATTGTTTCACACTATGGAACGTAACGGGATGGATCTTAATGTTGTTATGTACACCATCCTTATTGATGCATTCTGCCGTGATAAAAAGATGGACCATGCAAAGGATCTTTTCAATAAACTTTCCTCCAAGGGATTACATCCTGATGTTAAGGCGTACAATATCATGATACGAGGTTTTTGCGGAGAAGGACTGTTGGATGAAGCTAAAGACTTTTTCGTGGAAATGGAACAAAATGGTTGCTTTCAAGATAGTTGCACTTACAATACTATTACCCGAGGGTTTCTTGCATGGAAGAAGTACTCTGAGGCCTTGGTACTCCTCAAGGAAATGGTTGCGAAGGGATTTTCAGCAGATGCATCTACAGTTTCCTGGATTGTGAATCTGCTTTTGACTAAAGGACAAGATCCTGCTCTCGCAGAACTAATTGATTGGTTCAGGCTGAAGGATTGATCGGGAATGCAAGAGATAGAATTTGTCATTAGGCTTCGAAGGTAAAGGTATGTTTATACCAGAAAGTACAACCGATTATACTTGCTGAAAGTAAGTATAGCCTAGTAAATAATATTAGCGTATAATCTTCCGTTTCTTGAGTAAAAAAATTTAAAGCCATAAACATCTTTTTGTCCTTTTGTGAAAGCTCTGGTAGCACAATATTTCCCATAGAATCTACCCCTTTTATGATGTTTTAGATGCTCCCCTTTTCTTTTTTATCAGACGCATCTTTGCTTTAATTAATGTAAGTCTAAATTTTGTACATGCTGATATTTTAGCTTAAATTGTCTAGTGGATCAAAAAACTGATGTACGATGTCCATCCTTCAATATTTCATTGTGTTACTCTCCTCATCCGCCTCTTTATGTTGAAAGTTTTCAAACATCAAATATCTGCTCTGCTCTCTCTCCTTCCTCTTCTTATACTTGCAATGCAAACTTGAGTTTACACTACAAGAAATATGGCTTCTTATAGCATTGTTTTATAGTGTTCTTTTAGGAGTGCTATAATAGAAATAGACAAGCAAATATAGCGTTCAAAAATTAGAAGAGGAGGGAACGCTGTGCATGTGATAGATTGAGTTCCTTCTTGAACTGACTGTGCATATATTTGCACTGAATTCATAAGAAACATCAAATGCACATTTGCACGGTTATAAAAATACTTGCAAATTTCTGTGTAGGGAACTGGGATGAAGAAAATTGATGTTTGTCAATTTGATTTTGTAGGATACAGCCACAAGCCCAAGGAATTTTTGTCCAATGAGGATATAGCAAACGGAGTCAAGGTTTTAGCACTACCAGTTGCCAAATTAACATACCTTGTGCATTGTTTTACGGTATGTTTTTGGGATAATGAACTTGTACATTGTTTTCATATATGGTGTAGTTACATGAACTATTGCACATTGGCCAAAATGAACATTTGAAGTTAATGTCAAATTGTCAACACTGTAGGGCAAAAGGGATGACATAGAATGTACAGATGAAAATGTTCTATAAATCTACCGCCCACGGTCTCTCTGTTTTTCTCTGTCCGCCATTATCATGTACTAATGGCAGCAGCATTTCACTGGATTTGCCTCTTAGTTATCTCAGTCTCAGATATATCACCTTGTTAAAACTGTGGGATCTATCTCCTGAATACTGCTAATTTTTCATTTCTTGGTCTTGTTTCTTATCAGTAGACTTCTCTGGGGCTGTGCCAGCCATGGTCGCACTCGCAACTCCAGTGTTTTAGCTGGGGGTCGGCCGACCCCACGGCACGGTAAGATCATACCTTACCTTGCTAGTCAACATGCAACAAAAGAAGAGATATGAAGCATGTTTGAAGCGGAAAGGATTACCCTGTATCGAAGCATATAATCTATGGTGTTGTGGATCTCAATGCCTGTCCATTTTGTGGTTCTTAGACACTGTCAATATCTAAAAATTGTTATTTCAGCTATATGTAGTCAATGAGATTCTGTAAGGTTTTGCGTCAATAATAGGGGCCGAGGAGAAGCATAGTTGTGTGGGTTCACAATTGCTGTTTTTTTTTTTTTAGCATGTGAAGCCATTGGGGCCAGTTACGAGGAGTGATCATTTCATTGAGGAAGGTGTTGTTCGAGTAGGAAAACAGTAAGAAAATAACCTGGGTTCAGGTGGGGTGAAAGCACATGGTCTTGTGATTAGAGAGTGGAGACAGTATATAGTCCTAGTCTCCTAGATATAGATGAAATAGGTGGTCAGAGAAGAATGGTGGGCAGTTTCACATAGATAAGCTTTTGGATGTAGGTCAGTTTAGTGTTTGTCTTTTTCTAAATGGCCGCAACTTTTTGCTTTTACGAAAATCTGTTATCAAGTAATAACATGTAAGGCTAAATCTATTTTCTCCATAATACTTGTATTATGTTGATTGGGCTTTTCACAGGTCTGGTTTTAAGCCTAAAAGGTCCTTGGAAGTGATCATGTTCACCTCAAAAGAGCCTACACATTTTGGGATTAGTAGCTTGGGAAGGTTAGATAGATATCTTTTTTATTTTTTCCTGATAGTTGCATTATAATCACCCTTGTGCACATATATGGGGCCAGCCTAAAATTTCGGGGGCTTAAGATGATCTAAAAAAAGGAGGCCTTCAATAGATTATCTACACTTGGATCCAAAAGAAAAATAAGAAAAAACTTATTTTTCCAAGAAGCTTCACCTAAGAGACTTGCACCAGGGACCTATAGATGTATTGGGGGGCATGCACTGGTGATGCAAGAACTCAAAATTCTTTGAAGTATGTAAGAACTTGTATATAATAAAATCATTCATATCTTATAGGGAAAATGGGGTCCTAATTTCTACTCATTCTGGGGGGGCTTATTGGCTTAAGATGCCAGCCTCATGGGGCCTCAGACCAGGGCCGGGCCGGCACACATACCAGTAATTTTTTATTGCTTTTTGTGTGTGTGTGTGTGTGTTTTTGGGATTGAAATTCCAAGTTGAATTACCTTTTCTGAGGGCTTATTTCTGCCATTAATCAAAAAATGGTTTATTTTAGCTGCCTACGTGCTTCAAAGGATACAAAGAAGGAAATGTGAATTATCTATGTTGCAGTTTCTCACATGCTAGTCGTATTGTGCAGCCACTTAATGGCAGGGAGCAAGGCACTTTAGAAAGCCCTCAATGAAACAGTTGACAGTAAAAATACTTCTTTTCTTGATGCTGCAAGATCTGCTGGTTATGCAGAAGGTGTAGAGGACTTGTCCAGTGTTTTTCTTAAGAAAGGAATTTACTCTGCTTTTGTGGAATTGCATATAGAGCAAGGTCCTATTCGTGAGGAAGAAGGTGTGCCACTGCTCAAAATATATTTAGTACTATTTGCTAACTTCTTTACAGAGATTTCACAAGAAAAAAAATCTGTATGGTTCAGAATCGGTTAAACCATTTTCGTTTGGCGGAAATTCCTTATTATTTTCTTGGTAGATGGTTTTAGAAACCTTTTTTTGTGGGACCTTGCCGAAAAAATCCATATCCAATATCACAAAGATGCACATGGTCAAATACCATTTCCTCTTAAAACATAAAAAAGGAGCACATGAAAGGTTAGTGGATTAATCTGATTTATCTAATTTGTTCCCATGTACCCCTTCGGTCCTTAGCTGTCTTATAGGTCAGCTCCATACACACAAACCACAGTATCTAAACCAGTCTGAGCAGGAATGATGTAGGACTTGCTGCTGCAGAATTAGCACTAGCTGTGGAGAAACATGTGTTGGACTATGGGTCCATTTATACCGTTGGTAAGCCTCTTTTTACCCCTTGTAATGAGATACGTTTCGGGTGTCACACGGGAAACTCCATGTTGTTTGCACCGATTAAATACTGACCAGTTATTTGGGTTATACAATCTCTTTCATCACATGAGTCTTACCGTGCTTCCAAACTTTCCCCTCTCGTAATAATGTATCCTTGTGCTGCGTCCTGGAGCAATCGACATTGATAGCAAGGTTTTGAAATCAGGATATGTATTGCGTACCGTTTTTCTTATTGTAAGATATGTGAAACATAATTAATATTAAATTAACAAGTATTTATATCTAATAATAACAACAAACGAGTAGTTTTTTCAATTGCGAAATTTGAAATCTCTCAAGTTGGATTTATCAGATTGAGAGATTGGCATCTTCCTTTGTTGTTTTCTAGTAAGCAGTTAAGTGGGTGTAGTTAAGCACTTAAGCTCTTGTTTTTTAGATGTTTGTTCGTGGTTGATTACTCCTAGTTTGTAATTGAGTTGCGGATCTGTTGGTTGGGTTTTTTCTTGATGAAAATTAAAAGTTACCTATAAACAAGTATTTACTAGCATAAAACCCGTGCTATGCACGGGGTCGTGAATAGCATAAATTAAAATAGCAATAATTAACCAATGTGTCATTCAAAATATAATAAATCTTTTGTGTCTGTATTCATTTGGTTTAAAAGGCATTGTCCAGTACTAATTTATAAAAATAAGAGAAAAAAATAGCACAAAAATGAAAATTATATCAATTACTCCTACCCTTTAAATTGTTATTTTTGAAATGAATTTATTATATACTGCAATACTATAATTGATTTTGACTTGTATCTACATTTTACTATATATCGTACCTCAAAGGTACTTAATTTTGTAATGGAAAATAAGAATGCAAGAGAGAATAAAGCAAAATTTGTGAACTTCAAATTCAAATTTGAAAAAAGAGTTATGGTAATATAATTATTGTCACATGCTCTATTCAAAATCCTAGTCTATTATAAACCAATGAATTATTATCATTTGTTGCATCCACGTTCTTTCTCATGAAAAGACACTCTGTAGCAAACCCGTGCTATATGCATGGACCGATCCAACCACACATGGTGGGGAGATGGGGTGGATGCCAATGTTACCACCATTGTTTCAAATCAAACTTTTTTTCACCATAATATAACTCTGGCACCCCGCGCAATGCAAGAAAACTAAAATCAAAAGAAAAAAAAATATTGTTGCTTTGCTAATTCAATTTGGATTGAACTACTAAGATATACAATTGTTATGTTATTTTGTGTGCTATGATTTTTATGCATAGCAGAGGCATGGTGCGAATATTGAATTGCGTAAAATGAAAGAATATCAATGCATTGGATTTCCTATCTAATACCTCTCTAATCACCTCTTGTTAGTGTGTGATGATTGAATTGATCATTAATTTTAATTTTAAGTGCATTTCATACACCCTTGAGAGGATGTGTACGTGGATTGCGGGCATGCTCATAAATCTTTGAAGTCAACACACAATGCATTTTAGGGGGAAAAAAAATACAAATTTTATGTTAATCACAAAATAAATCAGCCAAAGCACCTATAGAATCAATCAAAATAATACCTGTAGAATCACTCTTCTTGATGATAATGATAAAGCTGAAGAGATACCAATCTCGCTTCTGCATTTGTAATTTGGATTGACAATCAATGCTAATACGTACATCATCATCCCAAACAATCACCTCCTTCATTTATACTTTTCATTCAAACTTCACATCCTACATAACAGTCAAATATTTTTCTAGAACTCAAAACTATAGTGAAATAAATTTAAAATACATGAATGAGATGGATCACAAAAGAATGTCATTTGGAAGAGAAGAGATGGAATAAGATGACAAATTTAGGAATGAATTCTCCTTTGGGGAATTAAATCTCACCTTAATGGAAAGCAAATCTCATGTGGAGGAAGTTCTTGAAGTTGAATCCACATTGAACATTAGTAAATTTTTTCTTTTGGTGAGATCCCTTTTAAATTAAAACACTATAGCTACTGAACTTTGTCCAATTAACTTTTTAAACTGTATTTGTTTATTTTTTAATGGTAAATTATCTCCGAGAATCAAATCTACCCCACATTTTTTGGAATAGATAATTAGAAAAAGTATTTTTATTGCAATTCTAGTGAAAAATTAATATAAGCATTGTAAATATACCAACCAATCAGTTCATGCCACTTGTCACAACCATATGCCTCCTCACAAAATCCATCCTACAATACTATATAAGATAATTGTCAATCTTTTCATTAATATAATTTCTATGGTAACCTAATATAAGAATTCTTAATCTTTCCTTGGATTTCGGAAATAATTGCTACTCTCCTTCATTAGTCTTCACTACTTCTGTTAATTTCAAATCGGAAAAGATTAATGAAGCTTAACTTAGTAAAGAATTAAATACTACCATTTAGGACTTTGCTAATTGCTAAAAAAGTGCAAAGGATTGGGGGACACGTGGCAAGATGAGGAAGCTCTATTCACCAAAAGTCATCCTGCAATACTAATATAGATACCTAATAATAGCAACAAAGTTTTGAAGTTGCTAACTTTCAAATCTCTCAATTGGGATTAATCAGATTGAGGTTTTCAGCTCGCTTAGTCAATGACAAAAAAGAAAATCCTTGGTAATATGATCGAGATATGGTTTTTCTTCTATTCAAGCTCTACATTGAGGTTGGATATCTTTGAAATGGTTTGAATGTCACTCAAATGACTTATCTTAATGCGTTGGAGGTTCCACTTTTTACAGTAATGTTTGAATTTCTTTCATTAAGTAATCGTACTTATCGAATCGGGATACATATAATTATCGCAGGATATGCTATCGTATCATAGGATTTCTATACAAAAAGGATGCGGTATGGGATATGTATCCTGCATCATAAGTTTTTGACAACAATGGTTGATAGGTGGATAAATTTTTTCTAGATGGTAGTTCCATATGAGTAGCCAACCCCAAGTGATTGGGACATTAGGCTTGGTTTGGCTATATGAGTACTGTGTTTGGATCTTGGATTTGCGGAGGTATTTATCAAGGGAAAGTAAAATGGCATAACAGGTCTGGTAAAGTTTTTGTTTCCGGTCTTTTGTTTCTGTTTACAGGAAAATCTGAATGCCCAAAACAAAAATCATGTTTGATATTTTCTTTCATATCTGCAACGAAGGGGGAAAATATTTCGATTTGTGAAAACAAGAAACAAAAGAAGAATAAGGTGATTTAACTTGTTTTCGGATCAAGTTTTCAACCTCTTGCCGGTGACCCCTTTGGCGGCCTCTTGTTTCAGAACAAGTTTTTTTTTTTTTTTTTTAAATCACCTTTGCACCAAACATTTTTCTGTAATTATTCTTCCACAATCTAAAGAAAAAGAAAGTCCTGAAATCTTGCTTTCTTTTATTTTAATTCTTTTAATAGGAAACTGAAAACTCAAAACATTACCAAACATCATTTTCATGACATTATTCTCGTCTCCTTTTTTTCTCACTCCATAAATCTTTGACCCAAAAACAGTGTCGTAGTCAGATACTCGAGACTAATTTTCTTTTTCTTGTGTCAAAGATACTTGAGACATTGATGAAAATCGATGAAACAATGTGATACCAACGACGAATTAGATCGATGAATCTTCCACCATGTGTAAAATAAAATCAGCGAGTTTGGGCAATTGTTGACTCAGGGGTTCGACCATGTTTTGTAGAAAGTTGATCAATGTGGAGAAGAGATAGAATCAATCGGTCGTATCTGAATGGGAGAAGGGAGAGAGGAGAGGTGTAGACACCCCAATTTAAAAATCCACGGGCATCTTTAAATTCCCCGATGATGAAACGAATCGAAAAATCCTTGGAAGCTTGAACGATGCTCTTTCTCTTTCAAAAACCCGACAGAAAACATCTCCAAAATAAACCCTAGTACACATCATCTTCTAGTACATTCACAACCCTCTTTTTCGATCTATAATATGTTTCGATCTGTTTTGAAATGAGGGATGTGAGAATTTTACCAAAACGACTCATTTTTCGACCACCTGAGGGTAAAATGGTCACACAATTTGATGTACAAATTATTTTGGATCCAAACCACTTGGGTTAGAAAGTAGACTTAACATGCTTTTCAACGGTACCAACCACACACAAAATGGACTTCGGTAGCACCCGGGGAAGCCCCACGAATTTTGGCATGTGAGCAGTTCCGTACGGCAGTCCCAAAAAAATGCTTGGAGGCCAAGTTTGCTTGCTCAGTTGCTCCCCACAGCAAAGGTCGGCCTTTTCTTTTCTTTTCTTTTTTTTTGAACTCTTACAATCATACTATATTTTAACACTTTTTTTTAATACTATTTCGGTCTACTGCTGATAGCCTTCTTTCTTGCGATTAACACTTTTTTTTTGGCCTTCTTTCGAATGGAAAATTGAACAATTTTGTAATGATTTACGAATCTGTTTATTCAATGAGACAAATACTGCAGGAATAATAATCCTGTAAAATTACGTTATTAGTGTGAGGGGATTAATACTGTCACATGCCTCATAGTATTATATTTAACAATTTATGAGATTTAATCCAAACGGTGACTATTTTGATTAAATATCTGAATTTTTCGCCCATGAATCTATAAAGATTGATGCTTACATATTTATATGTGACAGACCGACCTTAAGAGAAATAAAATGACAAGCAGTAGAGATGATGAGATGACCATCCCACCCATTTCTATTATTTTCCCAACTGTTAAAAAGAATCTACAATGCTCTGATCTCAATTGAGCAGGTGTTCCGTTAAGTGTGTCTTTAAAATAAATTAATTTTTCACGGTTTTTTATGTTATGTATTGTAAGACAATAATGTATCTCAGTTTTTGAAAAAAATTATTTTTTGTTAGTGGAACACTCCTCAACCTCAATATATATATAATTGTAATAACACAAGTCTCCGCTAGGGGCGGAACTACATTGGGGCCGGAGCCCTCGGGGATTTAAAAATTCTATTAATATAATACTAACTTTGAATATTATCAATATAATTATGTCTTCTAATCTGAATAGACCAAAACAATTCATACACTTTTAATGCATTAGACTACAATAGTACTATTTCATTGTACAAATAAATGTGTTATGTGGAAAAATAGAAGATATATGATGTAATAAATAGTATATGCTTAGATAAAAATGTCTAATTAAGTCGGCCTCCTTTGAGCCAAAATTCTAACTTCGTCACTGTCCGTGCTATAAACAGTAAAATGGCTCTCCACGATTAGTTGATGTGCACGTAAACTAGTCCAACACCTAAGTTCTTAAGAGAGGAAAAAAAGAGTAAAATTACACAGGCCTTGTTTATTTCTCTGTTTAGTTTTAATTTTAGTTTTGATGACATCATCATTTCTCTCTATCTCTCTCCACTCATTAGTCATTACACCTGTTGTTGTCATCAAAATAAAACAAAACTATCTAACCAACCACAACAACAATTGTTAGATCAAGTATCTTGGCACAACGTGGACCCCTACTTGTTGCCTTTAGTTGAAGACTTAAAATAAAACCCTTGATTTAAGGAGAAAGTTGGGTCCACCCAATTATTAACCGGGTAATCATATGAATTTGTGGGCTTAATTCTAACTTATACGCCACTCACGTCTCCCCCTAACCCCGACAAACTCACAGCTCATCACTACTTCAGACCCCAACTTGGGCCTCCCATTATTTTGTAACCTGCCCTTGAATTATCCACAAATGTTGATTCTAACCCCTGAGAAACGTTGTGCCCCGGTGCATGAGTTCTTCACTAATTTTTTCCCTTTTAAATCAGGTGTCCGGAATAGTTTACGCACAACTAGAATAATCCGAAAGTACCAATTATATCTTTTTGGTCTATTTAAAATTGGGACAAATTCTGATATCAACTAGGCCCGTAAAATTGAGAACTTAGGGAGGCCTTTGACAACCAAGTCAACATTTTGGATTTCACCAAACTCAATTATGTTTTTTGCTATTTTTGCCCTTTTAGTTGTGAGATTGAGGTAGGAATCCATTTTAGCACAATCGGAGTGTTTAGCACATTTCTATGAATTCCAACTCCAAACTTCCCGTCGAAAACTACCAATATTTGAGCTATCAATTTTGCATTTGAGTTGGTTGGTATCATTGCTGTTCAATAATCTTTTTAAAAAACTTTCAACAAGAATTTTGGAATTAAAAGATGAATATATATATATATATATATATATATATATATATATAGAGAGAGAGAGAGAGAGAGAGAGAGAGAGAGAGAGAGAGAGAGAGAGAGAAATTTGAGAAAGTCCATATAAAACGAACAAAAAGACAATTTGTCTCTTACAAAGTTCTCACTTTTATAGTATTTTTTTTCTTTTTCTTTTTGAAGTTTTTGTTATAACTTTATATTTTTCGTGATTCTCTAGTCAAGGCGACTCATTAATTCCCCAAAAAAACAATGATGCTAATTTTACCAAAATTCGGGAAATAACCAGAAAGACAGCAACTCAGAAAATTAAACCAAACACAAACCCCTAAGCCTAAGGTGTCTATGGGATTGGATAAGGACGAATCGGATTGCTTAAGGCTAAAAATTAATAGTAGCTCATATATCACTGTCACATGCCATTTTGGACTACTTTTAAGTTATTGTTAACTAAACCTATCAAGGGGTGCTGTTTGATGGAAAGTGCAGTCCTTTGAGCCTTCAATTCTGTTTTTTGGTTATTTGGAACCAGTTGAACACTAAACCCTAACCCTAACGGGACCTCAAAAAGAAGAACCAGTGGATTAAATAACTACAGGGACTTAGCCGCTCGATCCATGATCAAGAGTGGAGCCAGAAATCTCGAACCGCCCAAGGTTTCAATAATTTTGAAATATATAGTTTTTTTAAAGCATTAAATGTGTATACCCACACTTATTGATCGATGGTTATCGAAACATTGTTTTATTTTATAGTTCAAATGTGGTGAATTGAAGAGTATTAGAGAGGATGGATCAAAAAAAAAAAGAGTATTAGAGAGGCCTCATCCAGGAGTAATAATTAATAACTGCCCTTGGGCTGTTGTTAATTAATACCCTTGAACCTCACTATTTAGTCATACTGAATTGAGATGATTTAACACTCACGTGCTTTTGCTTGCTAAACAATGCCAAAAACGTCCAATCAACCCCTCTTCCCCCCCTTTTTTTTAAAGGCAAAAAATTTCATTAATCTTGAAATTGTTACAAAACCAATAGGAGTAAGGAAAAACAACAAAATGCTCGAAGAGCAAAAAGTTGACCAATCCAAGACCCAAACCAAAAGGTTGGTAAGAAACCAATCGATAGAACCCATTGCGACAAGTCCACTAAAAGTCGTAAGCCTCACTCCCCCAGGGTCTAAAAACCCAGATTTACAATATGCTCCTAAAAACACCCAAAGGCCCACCAATGACTAGATATGGGCCAAGCCCAAACAAATAAAACCCTAACAAGCACACAACCACGACAACAAGAAACAGACCGCCGCTGCCACCGCCGTCTTCGGAACCCGGGGAACAAGCCCCTATTGTTGCCCCGTTGAATAGCCCGAAAACCACTTCAAGTCACCGAAGTTAGGATCAAACCAAATCCTGCCACCGCATAGCCACCATCTGCCGCCCAGCTACCATCCTACCAATTGTCCACGCTGCCAGAACATAAACACCCAAACCACCCCCGCCACAAACCACCACACAAAACCAAACTCCATCACTGTTGGCGCAAGGAAGATGGAACCACCGCCCCACCACAAGCCGTTAGGCCAAGAACTGAAGTCATCCAACAATGAAACCAGCGTGAACCTTATTACCTCATACCTTTGATAACCTCTCCCATGTCCTCTAGGACCTCCACCCGAACGAGCCCCAAAAGAGGGTTCACTGGCCGCCACTGACCTCTAGGTGAACACTTCAAACCTGAGATGAAGAATGGGACAAGGTTAGGGTACATACCCCTAAATTGGGTGTTCCCCATGCACTTTATGGAATTTTTAGCCACAAACTGAAAAATTGTATCTCATCACAAAATTACGTATTTAAACACCGAACGATTTGTATATTGAATCACAAAAAAATATAAATAACACTAACAAAATTTATAAGGAAGATCACAAAAAATCATAACCAACACCACAAAAACTCTTTGTGCCGTCATTTTTTTTTACCTCATTGACCTTTTGAACCACAAAATTCATATACTTCACCACCAAAAATCATAAAAGTAACCAAAGAAAATCATATGAATTTGACAAAAAAGTAAGTAAAATAAATAAGTGATTCATATCTTGGATCATAAAAATGGACGGGTGCTGCGCAACGTACTGTGTGGCACCCGTAGCGGCCGCACCGGTGTCAGTCCAATGATCAGAGATGTCCATTACATAGAGCTCATCGAGTACTATAAGTGTTCCAAAAATCAACTCGATCGGATATTATTTAGTGTGTGATCGGAACACATAAAACTTGAAAAAATTGGAACACGTATGACTTGAAACACTGGATGAACACTGGACAATCACGCACTAAGCAATATCTGATCGAATTGATTTTTGGGACACTTGTAGTACTCGACGAGCTCTATTCGATGAACGTCTCCGATCATCGGTGCAACACCGACGAAACTGCGCTGGGTGCTTCACAACACATTGTGCAACAAAAGACTGCGCAGCAACCCCGTGTCCCATAAAAATTCAAAAAATAAGCCATAAAAATTCGGAAGTGCGTATGGTTTTGTACCCGAAACTTCCCCGGGAAAATTTTATTGGACTAATTTGTTCTAATTGTGATGTTGAATTATTTATCTATCTAATGAATGCTCTGTCGGGATTAGTTAGTTTGGTGTGGAATTGAGGTGGCTCAGATAACCCTGGCCATTGCCACTTATTTACATATTCTCTCCGTCCCAATTTGTTGTGTTTGTTTTTCTTTTTTAGACGTCTCAAAAAATTAGCTAATATCTTTTGATTTATAATACTTTTTATATTTAATATGGATCTTGTTTGATATATCTCAATTAATTTTGTTAAACAAAAATTTCGAAATCATAAAAAACACTATAGATTATGAAACATAAACAATTTTTTGAGAAGTCCCAAAAAGGAAACATTCATAACAAATTGGGACAGAAGGAGTACTAAATTATAAATTTTGATTACTTCTTCAACAACAAGGGCATGCATTGGACCAGATTAAAAGTAGATCACTAAGTATTTTTAATTATCAGGTGCGATGTTCATGTCATGAAAGGCATGGAATTGATGAAACACAAACCTAGAAATTAAATGGGTTAATTAGCCTATTAATTAAATTAAGAAACTGGCAATATTTGTGGAGAGAGAGAAAGAGTAACATGAATGTTGCTGCAGAATAAAGATTGGCATGGCCCTTCACTTGTTGCACACGTTTTTTTAAATATTAATGCATGCATGATTTATGAGATTGAATTTCAAATTGTGTATAATTGCGTGAGAGAGGGCTTTTATGTAAATTACGGAGCCTCGGTAAGTGCAAATTGGATAAGGGAAAACCTGAACGGTTTGGCCTGGTGGTCGAGGCACGAGAATAGGTTTGCTTCCTCGGAAGGTTTTAGTAATTCGTAACCTCTCATGTGCCATTAATTACTTCGGGGCCAATCCATGCCAGGTTTTGTTGTCATCTGCCATTGCGATTGGGACACTTGCAAGTTAACTGTGGGATTGGAGCTTTAGAATTAGCCGATTTGCGAGTAAGCTGGCACTGAGAATTGAGTTATGACAATAATTATAGAGAGGGAAAAAATGGAGGTTTTTTTTTTTAAATGGGGAATGGAGGTGGGTTTAAATTAATTAATAGGAGGTTGTTAGGGCTTTATCAAAAGGGTTAGCAGGAATAATCAAAGATGGGGACTAAGTGATAATGGGGATGACATGCAATTTTTTTACACCCTAAACTTTTTGGTGGGATGGTACAACAACTTCAACCTGAGGAAGTAAACCTTAGTATTAAAGCATCAAATCTTTAATATGCATGAATGCAATCATACACCACCATAGAGGCCCAAACCAAACAAGGAGGACTAAATGTTTTTCCAAGTTATGCTTATGGTGATAGCTAGGATGTCGTATTTGTGCTAATATGCTTGTAGAAAGAAGGTATTGACTTCGGCACGTATTATATCCCGTCGCAAAATTTTATTTTATTTTTAAAGAAAAAGGGTGGAAGAAGGGGGACGGGCATTGTGACATTCATTGGGTATGACAAGTAGAAGTACTCCAAAACTGTGGTATATTACAAAACGGATCAGTCGTCTGTGGCTTTTTACTGCCCCACCAACTCACACGACATTTTAGTTCATTGACTACTAGAGTAAAAGACTGACCCTGCAATTGCGTAGAAAAGGGCAGAAACTAACATTGAGTTGCTTTGACAACTACAACGTGCATGAAGATATCTAAAATTCCATTTTCCATCGTCCTTCATAAGATTTGGAACTAATTGCTCCTCTGTTCTATCACTCAGCTATCACGAATAGCCCTTAAGGGCAATGCCAAGAAAGAGAACATAATCTATAAACATGATTTAAAAAAAATAATAATAAACCAAAATTAAATGCATTTATGTTTCATCTCAAGGATGTTACTATAATTGCATTTAGGTTTTATCTCACGGTTTGATCTCAGTGCAATGTCACATTGGTGGACGTGCTCTTTATACACTGATATCAAAATTGTGTTAATTTAGAATCTCCAAATATGTCCAAATAAATATCCATGTAAATCCTTTGAAATTGTCTTTAAAATGAGAAAAATAAGAGAAATAATGAAATACATTAATTTTTTTTGAGAAAAAGTGCCGAAAAGATGAAAAAAAAATCTATATATTTTCATCTTTAGCGTACTCTTTCAAGATTCAATTCATAAGTTTTTCACTTTGGGATTTCTCTGGTCAGGACGAAGTAGAAGAGTTACTAATTTGAATTAAAACTAGCAAAATTTCAAAAATGTAAACTAATTCTTGAAAAAAAAAATTAGTCCAAACAAATCTGTTGAAACCTCATTAATTATATTTGGACGTTCCATTTCAAAAGATTAGAAGTGTAATGCCCAATGTGCAACTTTTGAAATTTGACGAACAAAATGTATTTTGGAATAAACTACAGGGGCGAAGTGACATTACCCAATACGCGTAGGAAATTCAAATCATATAAAAAGCCGTCAACTAACGCCGTCTAAATAAACACGACACTGTATATATAATCAGTACAGACAGACACACATTGATTTGCGCCTTGCTCTCGATAAGGCAAAAACCCACAACAGAGAAGAGGCCCAACAACTCTCTCTCTCTCTCTCTCTCTCTCTCTCACGCGGATCAGAGTCAAATGTAAGCAAATCTCCCTCCCATTTTCGTCAATTTTGACTTTCTTTGATTTCCGTGCTTGCATTGTAATGTGATACTGGTTTACGTTCAATTTGCGAAGAGATCTGTGCATTTTCGTTTTTACTGTTGTGATTAGTGATCTTTTCGTGGTCTTTCATTCTAGTGAGTTTTTTTTTTTTTTTTGGTTTTTTTCTTTTCTTGTTTGAATGAATTTTGATTCTGTTAAATTTTGGTTTTGAGCCATGTCTTGGTAATGAGCACATTTGAGAATTTAGTTTTGGTTGATTTGGAAACGTGGGAAGAGAAATGAAATTGAAATGAGAAATTTTTTGTGGAAATGAAAATTAGAAAGCTTTCTTTTGCTATGGAATTGATACTATGAAGGATAGTAAGATGGTATTCCTGAACGGCCTGTATAATGAACAAATTGACAATGTTTCGTGGTGTATTTATGGAGGGATATACTAAGGCTTTGTTTGGCTAATTTGGAAAAAATGGTTTATTGGTTTATTTGGTTTTGTCCTTATTCAAATTTTTTTTGCATTTGTTAGTTTTCGGTCGATTTTTTGAGGTTTATTTTTTGTCTTTATTCACAAAACTTTAAGTTTGGCTAATAATTTTATACTTTTTAGATTCCTCTCGTCGAGACAAGCCAAGAAACCTCAAAAAATCGACCGAAAACTAACAAATGCAAAAAAAATTTGAAAAAGGACAAAACCAAATAAACCAATAAACCATTTTTTCCAAGTTAGCCAAACAAAGCCTAAATGAGAAATCTTAGTTACTAGGGTCTGTGGTTAACATGAACATAGTGATTCTTTTGTTGATGAGAAAAATCATGATATTTTGTGGTGTCTTTGGTTTAATTTCTTGTGTACGTGATTATGGTATGGCAGTATTGTTAGGGAAGGGTAACATAGTATGTCTCTTTGCTTGTGTTATGGTGTGTAGTATCCCAATACGGGACTGTAAATGATTAGTTTAGTGGGTGACTACTTGGAGTTCCTCGCTCATTGTTTGATTCAAGTCTCCATAGCTGCTTGGTGGGGTAAACATATTTTTTCGTGCCCGTACTTTAACTTTGGGACTGAAATAGGTGTGTTGGGTTCCTAAAGATGACTTTTGGTGCTAAGGGGAACACTCCCCAGCAGTTGTGGTTGGGGTAGCCTATCTGAATATCCATTTGTCTACCAAAATTTTAATAAAGGTAGTATCTCAATATTGGATTTGAATATGAATGTGACTTGAGTATGTCTTTGATAGTACTGTATGGTTGAGTTAGGTTGGGTGGGTCTTTCATGTGCTTACAAAAAGGAGAGAAAACAAGGGATGACAAATTCTTGTTTTTGTTTTCGAATTTTTTTAATTAACTAAGCTCATGTACATGGTTCTTCTTGCATAAGGTTTTATTTTATTTTATTTTCTTATTTCCCGAATGTGAACTTTGAATCCACGCTAGGCTGAATTTATTTGGTTTGTCTTGCATTTGAGGTCGTCTTTGCATTATTTTTGGTAGTGTTTTTGTTAAATCCAGATCCCACTGCGTTGGTACATAAACTATATCGCCATGAGTATGACTGACTGAGACTTTATATTGCTGAAGCATTCATTTTGTGGCAAGGAATGGCTGGTACAAAATCAACCTATATTTTTGACGAAAAAAAAGATTTGTTGAATTTCGTTGGCTATGTTTGGTTAGATAGTTTAGTTTAGTTTTGATGATGTCATCAGGTATAATGAGTGGAGAGAGAAAGAGAGAGAAATGAGGGAAATGATGATGTCATCAAAACTAAACTAGGAAACGAACAAGGCCGTTGTAATCTCACAATCTGTAAAGACAAGCAATACTGGAGCTTTTATCTCTACCTATTTTAGCTGAGGTTATTATAAGTTAACTCTTAGCCAGTCATCCTTCTTTAGGTCTCTATTTGAATAGTCTTGCATAGAGTTTTGTATACCTCTATATGAGCTTATCGGCAAGTTAAAGTGGGAAACTGAGAATGATGCACGTTCAAAAAATGATCTGTTGTGAAGTACCTCAGTATTGCTGAAATGATGTGATTGGTGATACTTATGTTTCTACTTTGCAGTCGATGGGAATGGAAGTCACTGATATTTGCATGGACAAAGAGTCAGACTGTGTCACAGTTTATTCCACTGTGGTCGCACACGATTCAGAACATGAGACTGCTCCATCTGATCTCGATGTCACACAGTCATATGACCACAATAATGGGGATCCCGTACAACAGCTTTTAGAAGCCAATGCAGAAGTTAAAGAGTGTGAAGTAAAGGAATGCACTGCAGAGAAGTCTATTAAAATTTCTGAACTAAGTGAAGCTGGAAAATGTGAAGAAGTTGTACAGCCACCTAGTTGTAAGGAAAACTTGCCAGATGAGAAGATGAAATTAGAAAATCAGACCAGAAAGGATGATAATAAGAAGTCTAAGTCCTCTGCAAAACCTAAATCCAGAACTGGTTGTGGAAATGCTCGAACAAATTGCACTGTTCCGCAGCCATTTGCTCTGGCTACTGAAAAACGCGCTTCATGTGGGACTCGTCCCACTGGAATTGAGCCAGATGCTGAAACTGCTGTGAGTAAATCATCTAATGTGAACAGTTTGCAACATCAACACCTGACAAATAAAAATCAGAAGCAGGTACCTGCACTAAAAACAAGATTCTTACATCCGCTCCTGTCATTTGTGCATGTGTTTTGGATCTCAAAATTTCTTGCAAATCATCTGTCTCTTGTTTCTCTCGACTGGGTTTCTTGTTTTTCCCATTTACCAGTTTCCTGTTCTAATCATTGTAGTCTAAACTTTGTACAAGTTGATAGCTGTTAACTTTTCTTAGTTTCATATACATGCCAATTGGTGTAGACAGAATAAAGATTCAGAATTTTTTTGGTCTTTTCTCCTCAACCCTTCTCAGGATTTTTTTGATGAATGTGATTTTTTAGAGATTAAATTGTGAAAATAGGTATTATTCATGAACTTATCGCCCTCAACATCAATGTACTGCAAGATGTACATTCCCATTTATTGCTGATTACTCCCATTTACTTTGCAGATTGTCTCACCTTTGGTTTCAAGGAAGCCACTGCAACCAGATAATAAAAAACATCCTGATGAAGAAGACTCTTATTCTGTTAATTCCTCGTATCCTGTGATTGGAAGCATCTAGCTTGATGTTCGCCTAATTTGCTTTTATAAGTTCTTTTTCTTTTTGTGCTCCATCTGTATATTTGACTTTTTGGTACCTTAACCGCACAAAGCACTGCAGCATCAGCCCCAACTACAAAGGCCAGGACAACTAATGCATCGGCGCCAGTATTCAGATCCATGGAACGTGCAGAAAAACGAAAGCAGGTAGTGGTTTATCAATCTTTGCATATGCAGTTTGTTAATATCATGATTCAAGTAGCAGTGAGATCAAAATACAACTCAGAACCATTAGTTCTGCTCTCATTTCTTGATATTACTGCCATCCTTTAGTTTTTTTCAAAGTTGGAGGAGAAGCAACAAGCACTGGAGGCTGAGAAAACTGAATGGGAGGCAAGGACTAGGGTACATTTCTATACTCCTTCCTAAAGTATAAATTTCATAAGTCATTTTTGGAATATACTTTCCTTTTTCCTTAACACAAAATTCCCGTAGATATAACACGTCATTTTTTGGTGATACTCTTAGGTGCCTTACTGTCTTTGTCTCTTTATGTTTACTTTTCTATTGCAAATAACTTGCATATTTCCTCTTTTCCTTTGCCCTTCCCTGAACCTTCGAAATTTTAGGAAGAGCGAGAGGCAGCTCTGAAGCAACTCAGGAAAAATTTGATGTTCAAGGCAAGCCCAATGCCAAGTTTCTACCACGATGGACCGCCACCCAAGGCTGAACTGAAAAAGGTATTCCATTGTTTTTGGCGCTAGTTTCTTGTTCTATTTTGTAACTTTGTACCTTTCTAACACTTTCTTTGAGTACACGCATATCCTAATTGCAGAGAACGGAAAGTAGCATTACCAACTGCGCCTTGGTTACTAATTGAAACAGTTGATATTTTACAACACAATTTTGTGAGATGAATGAGATGACCATCTCAAAGCATGTTAACTACAGCCATAGGGAACTGATTTTTATAGAATTCTTAGTAAAAGCCAAAATAAAATAGTTTAGTTACACTATTGTTGTCTAATATCATGCTTTGGCCTTGTAAGTTGAATATGCATTGGTTCTGTTTGGATGGCAGCCACCACCAACTCGTGCTAAATCACCAAAGTTGGGTAGAAGGAAGAGCTCCAGCGATGCTGTTGGTTTTTCTCAAGGAAATAATGGTGTTGTAGCTCATGGTCAAGGAACTCGTCACAGTCTAGGTACTTACAAAGATAGTTCTGCAACTGCTACTAATGACAGGAAGGACCGGATCATTTTCCAGAATGGTAATGCTACTTTCAAATTAAAGGATGAATCCAGACTGGCCAGAGATCGGTCAATTTCTGTCAAAATACATGGACAGGGGAATGTTGACATTTCTATTATGTCTTGAGCCTCTGGTGAGTGTTTTCTTATTTAAATGAGGGGAAAAGTCTTTTTTCTTGTCTTTTCTTGTGATATGTTTAAGATATGCTTATTTATTTCGTTGACCTGCGAGGACTTAATGCGAATTGCTTGTTTGTATATTGGTGTTTGTGATTGTAAGTTTTTTTTGTAAGTTATGCCTTCACAAATATGTATAAAGAGTTCCGATTTATCACAAACGCCGTTCTTTGATCTGCAGAGTAATTGGTTACCATCTTTTCATCTATACGAATTTTCTTCAATTTCAGATTCGTCGTTTGGATTCGCTATGAAGTGAGAACTGTGAAAATCATTTGCTTCTTAAGGTTTAGTCATTGCACGACTTGCTGTGTTATGAAACATTTTTCTGACACCCTGACCTACATATTTTCTTTGAATTTATTAGGTATTATGGTTAGGTAGGCTCAGAGGAATGGCAGTTTTCTGAGGTCCATTGAGATGAGCCTTATCAGAGCAGAAACGGCACTGTTGGTTGGTTATGCCAGTGTAATTAGTAGAAGTTCTTAACCTAAGAAAGATGTTCTTTAGTGTCCAATATCATGTAGGTGATGCAATATAGTTAGGTTTCATGCCTTTTCGATTTACGAAAAAAACAGAAGAAAGAAGTGCATAAGGCAAAGTAGTCTTGTAGTGATTCCAAATGGTATTCAGCAAAAGATGACTTTTTCAGCAGGGAATTCCTGGCCTCGGAAGCAGAATCACTAGTTGAGGACGATTATTTGACTTCTTAATGATACTTCCAGACCTTGAATTTTTGGCTGCATGATTAGTTCCCGTTTAGGGTATCTGTTTTTGTAACTTGTGAAAGATATGTGTTCCAATAAGCATCAGAAGGGGCCAAATTAAAATGTGGTTTGAACTCTCTTTCTCGTGGCAGAAGTGAGTAGTACAGTCTGCTTCCTACCTCTCGAAGAGGTTGAAAGCGTTGCTGCAAAAAGCAGCGAATCTTCTGCACTACTTACCACGCCTCGAAGACTTTATAAGCATTGCTGTAAAAGCAGCGCGAATCTTCTGCGATACAAAGTATCTCTTCGAAGCGAACGGGAGTCTTGTGCATTTGGCATGAGGTCATTTTCACACTGCCATAATTTCAACTGCAGATTCTTTTTATGGTTGTTTAGTCTAGCTCATGCAAGTTGAAACTGGTGGTGTGAGGTCGAGCCTTACATTAAGCTCACTCATGCATCTCGAATTCTTGATGTGGTAGAATATTGCCATGTCTCTTACATACCATTTTGTTTGTGTGAGAAAGTTGAATTAATTGATTGTTAAGGGATGCTAATGTCAGAATTGTTAAAGCATTAAACTCAAAATCAAGTGGCAATTAGAGAGGCCGTCCAAGTTCATATTTTTGCTTTGGAGATGATCCTTAACCAGTGGGATAAGCTCCAACATTCCCCGAATGTGTGATCCCGACTCACACATGAAGAGCTAAACAAACCATCCAATAAACCATCCAGCACATAGGGATTGTAACGAAACAAATGGCACAAATAAAGGGAAACCAATCAGGAAATAAATAGAGAGTCTCGGCCAAAAGACACCGAAAATTAGTTCTAATACCATGCGAAAACATTAAATTCAAAATCAATTGACAATTAGTAAAGAGGCTGTATAGACTCATACACTAATTTTGGAGATGATAATTAACCAAAGCGAGACAAGCTCCAATAAGAATATTCAGGACTTCGGAGTTTGGACGCCAAGTTCATTATCTAACTGGACACCAAAAAATGGGGAAAAAAAGTAATTTATGTAAAAATGAATCCAATGCTGGATGCCGATTCCAACATGAAGGCTCCAATGGCCTAATTTGGCAACGCTTCACACCAAATTTGACAGCACATTGCCAAATGGTTTGTTACTATTAAAACAATACTCCATAATTTTGTAGTTGCGTGTCGGTGTATCGGGCTACAATCAGCCGGTGTGGTATTTGGGATGACAGATCATGCTCCAGATTCGATCTGCGCTTAGCTTAGGGTTTGATCTGAGTGACCTTGTAGGACTCTCCACTAGCTTGTTTGCGACAATGTTCTTAAATACTTCGTTTCGTTGGGCCTACATTTGCAATAGGTGCATAGTGTCTACGATTTGATAGTATTTGTCCACTCATGTATCTTTTGTTGAAATCTATTTAGCTTTCAATATAAATGGATTGTATCGCTTTCCAAAAAAAAACTAGTAGTAATGATATCATAGGAGAGAGGGTTTTGTGGACATCCAATTTGGAGATGTCAAGTTGCCACACAAGCTTTCGAGATAGTAATTAATCTCTCCAAATTTGAATCCTCATGTTTCATTTTCTCATCTTTTTGTGTTCTTTTTCTTCTTTTCCTATTTCAGTTTCATGTTCAAAATCTATACTTGACCCCTGACACGCACATTCAAACCTTTAGGCTGCTGTGCAAATTCAGATACAAAAACAAGGTTCCATAACCAAAAGTTCTCTTGGCATTTGCGCCGAGATATTTTCCGCGATTTTACGATTATTTAGATATTCCATTTGGAGGCAGACTTGATCTAGACCGGGCAACTCGGATCTTAATCCTGGACGGCTGGACGAATTTCGACGAGTCACCCCGGACTAGATCAAGAAGTCTATGTCGCCAGTTTAAATTTTATTGTGATAAAAAATCTTCATCCACATTCAAATCTTTAATGTATTCAGGTTACACAAACCACTGGATTCCCAAGTCAAAGAAGTTAGAAACTTCCACAATACAAAAAAAATAAAATAATGAACTTAAGCATAGTAAGCTCCATCTGCCATAGTAATCATCATCACTTGTCAACACACTTTTGCTTTGCCCCCCCTACTTTTATTCCTAATGCCCACTACCCAATTCTTCTTTACTCTGTTTGCTCTGTTCAAAGCCTTTTAACTATCCATCCAACCTGTCTTCAATTCCTGTAGCACGGGTATGGACATAGACACGGACACGATAGGAGACACGCCAAATAAATGAATAAATAAATAACATATACTTTATACCCGTGAAAATTTAGTTATATCTACAAAAACTGTATATGTACAGTTTTACGAAAACGGCTCGGATCAAGCCCTTCCCAGTATTTATTTTTGATGATTTCTAGTGAGGACCCTAAAAAACACTTTTTAAACACATTGGACGGTTTGGATCATCGAAATTCGATCGGGATCAATGAGGTCCGTAACTTAACAAGTTAAGGGAGTTTGGAGGGGAAGTGGACTATATGTGTGTGTGTGAGAGAGAGAGAGAGAGAGAGAGAGAGAGAATAAGTATCGTATATACATCATATAACACTTTTAATCCAAAATATTTGAAGTAATACACATTTACCCCTAACAAATTAAAAAATGTGCATATTTTATCCCTGTCGTGTCCCTCCCCTATTCCAGCCATGTCACTCCTGTGTCCCTTTAAAATTAATTAAAATTTAATGACATGCTAAATGGCGTGTCCCATACGTATTTTATGGTGTCCATGCATCGAACACGATGACACGCCGGCATTTGGGAGTGTCGGTAATTCATACGTTCCTTTCAATTTAAGCTTGGAATCCCCACTGTTTGTGAGGTCGTTCTCATTGGTGAAGGCTCCCCCACCTCTCCTCTCCTCTCCTCTGTTTCCCCAAGTGGAGAAAAAGAATGAGACATCCTTTAAACATCATGTCAACTCTTAAAGTCCGAGTGAAGTAGGAGTACTATTTAGATTTAGACACAGTTTGATCATTTGCTTTGAGAAGGGATTTTGAAGGAAAATGTTAATGTGTACCCAGACACACGTTAAGAATAAAAAAAATGTATTGAAATGTCTAGAAAATATATATGACACCGGTGGAGCCAGCATAGGGCTGGGGTACCCTGGTTTTCAACGTTTTTATTAATATAATACTAATTTTAAGTGTTATCAATATAATTATTTCTTATTATCTTAATAATTTTGGTTTGAATGAATAAAAAAACAAGTTATTTTATATTTTGATTTCTCAATTCTTTCATGCGTGAAAAATAACAATGTGAGTGTTGTAGTAGCCCAAAGAATATAGCAAAACAATTCATATACTTTTAATGCATTATGCTAAAACAATTTCAATGTACCAATGTGTTAAGTTGAAAAACAAAAAATATAATAACACAAATATATGTTTAGATTAAAAAAATATGTTTATTAAATCGGCCCCCTCGGGTCAAAATTGTGGCTCCGCCACTGATATAAGAATATATAAAAGTGTATTGAAAAGTTTAAAATGTGTGTCAGAGTATGTGGTTTTTTTTGTGTGTGTGCGCGTGCGCTTATTGTGTGTCCATTGGACACATTAGCAACACCCAAATAAAAATATTCAAAGGGAAAACTAATATAACTTTAGTTTCTTCGTTCTTGACATTACTACATAGTATATTCTTTTATGATTTGTGTTTTCCTTCTGTTGGGATGCTTACAGAGTTCCATCCATGCCCAACGGAAAGACCTTGGAATCGAAACGACTACAAAGGAGAAATACAACCAAGTTTACGTGATTTAACTCAACTTGCCAACGTTGCATTACGGATAACCAGGATGGAGCCTTGAAATGGGGGGAGGTGGCAAATGTCACCGGGTCTTCGAATTTTTATTTTTTTTTGCAAGTGCATTACTGTTATTCTTCAAAACGTGTGTATTGTCTTGGGTAGTATTAAACACATTTATGAGTGATTAGTCCATGAAAGTGTTTAATTTTTTAGTATTGATGTTCACGGATGATTGATCTATAAAAATGTGTATTATTTTAGGTATTAGAAATAATTTATCTTAGAATGATTGTGCTTTTTCTTATACTAATTACTCCCTCCGTCTATAACAATAATCCACTACCAAAAAACCTCTAATTTTCGGATAAAAAAGTATTACACTTCCGTGCATGATTTCTTACATTTCTTGATACAAATTAAACAATCAATTGTGATTTTTATTAAAAAATTACATGTTATTTTATAAGAGAATACAGAAAAATGAACAATATTGATTTTGACTGCCACTTCAGAGTCGAAATCTTGGCTCTGTCCCTGCAGGTACTAGTCCTACCGGAGGATGCAATATGAGATGATAAAATGTTTAAAAGCCACACTATTACTCGGGCCTATTGCCCTTACTACCGTGGAAAATATGTTTTTGACGTAAGAATGTGTTTGGCTTGCGCACCATTTGAGATTTGTTCAATGTGTGTAAATTAGTTGGGAGTTGTAAGCATTAATGTC
This sequence comes from Vaccinium macrocarpon, assembly GCA_022606695.1. Classification (NCBI taxonomy): domain Eukaryota; kingdom Viridiplantae; phylum Streptophyta; class Magnoliopsida; order Ericales; family Ericaceae; genus Vaccinium; species Vaccinium macrocarpon. The sequence goes on along the minus strand of CM040175.1, from coordinate 7,676,611 downwards.
ATTAGTAGGACGTCAGCCAAACACAGCCTAATTAGTTAGTCCACATGTGTGAAAAGCATGATAAAGAAAGTTTAGACAGTATATTTTAAAGACTAACATGGTACCAGAGTCACAAAAGAAAAACCTCATCCTCATGTATATATAAAAAAAAGGCCCTTGGAAAATCAATGCATGTCAAAATCAAAATGAACCACAATCCTCTCTCTCTCTCTCTCTCTCTTCATGAACAGTTGAGGGGAATGCTGTCTGGTTCGAGGCCATCCATCTCAAGCACCATTGTCATTGTTTGAATGATCTCGGACCAGGCTTCATTCCCCCCAACTCGAGACCGACGAGAAGTTGATCGCATTCACTATGGCCACAGCACTCAATTGGAGAGACCCTTCATGCTCTCTCTCTCTCTCTCTCTCTCTCTCTCTCTCTCTCTCTCTCTCTCATATCATGGTTTCTAAAATTCCTCTTCAATTCTGTTAACATCAGCAGCAACGGAAGGAGGCAGTCATGCACTGATATGCAGCAGATCATCAAGGTACGGACTAATCATGGTGAACTTGGGATGAAGTTGCGAATAGCAGTTAGTTAAGTTGAATTTCCTTGTGAGAAAGTGTTTGGTCCTAGAAAAGAAACCCATAAAAACATCCAATGGGGAAATGTCAGATGCACGTTGGATGTATTTTCTGGGTGTTTTATGGGTTTTTTTTTTCTTGGACTGTACCGGACCTCTTTCCTCATATCCATGTGTGTGCGCTATAAAAATCTGAAGCCGCTGTTTGGATAATTGGTTTGAATTAGCTTCATCTTGCAAGCAAAATTTTATGACACCGTTCTCCTCGTTCATGTTAGTTTTTGTAACAATTTCAAAGATTAATTAAAAAAAATTGTCTTTCAAAAAAAATCTTGCAAGCAAAATTAAAGAAATTATTCTTGTCGCAGTGATTTTCCTTGTTAATCTGAACTGGAGTAGATTATTATATACAATGCTTTTAAATTACTTTGGATGGAGTAGTTTTTACCACAACAAAATGAACTTTTTTTTTTATGATAAGTTGATATAGCTCCATTGAATGAGTGGAAGAAAATGACCATTCATTATGCAATTTTATTTTATTTTTCTAGTTCCTTCATGAATTCGATGGTTCGCATGAAACCATGATGCCCGGTTTGGTAGGTGTTTTGAGAATTAATTGATACTTATCAGAAACTTATTTCCGTAACTAACAACTCGGGTTTGGCCTCCCTCCTAACGCCTCAGATTCGAAACCCCGTAGGTTTTATCAATTTCTGTAGGGCTAGTACATGCAGATCTAGCTTTTGGCTTTAATTGGGGCTCCCACTAGGAAACAGTGAGATCGGTCTCCCAGGATTACTCAAGGTGTGTGAAAGCTGGTCTCGAGTCCCGACACTTGGTTATCAAAAACAAAAAAACTTATTTTCGTAACTTACTTTCCAGTAATTTTTATAAAAAATAATAATAATAATACAAATATTTCCATATTTTCAAAAGGGTCCGCCAAATGGTAGAAAAGATAAGAAGAAAGGATTGGGTATTTTTATTGTCAAAAACTAGTACTGAAAAGTGTTCTTTAGAAACTGATTTTGAAATTTAGCCAAACCAGTTGTTTTTAGTCTGCCCATCTTTTTTATTGTCCCACCAAATGTTTGAAAAACAGTGACGGCCGGGTTAGTGAGAAAATAGTCAGGGGCAGCCCCACCATACATTTAGAGGGGTTCAAGCAAAGGATTCAAAAAAATGCACTAGAATTGTGTACTTTTTTACATACAATTTTTTTTTTATTTTATATTATCGGCATCAAATGATTCATTAGCAGTCAAAGTAAATGAAAATTCAGTTTGAATTTGTAAGTTAGTAGATAATATAGCTAAACAAAACAAAATAAAATAAATTAGGCCCAATTAATTTTCCACCAAAATTCGCTTAAATTTATACTACAAAGTTTTGTATGTACTTAAAAATTTCTTTACATTTTTGTTACTACTAAACTAAAATTCTGGAGTCGTACTCGAAAATAGGACCTCTTGACGAATGGACTTTGGGAAATAAAATAAAGTTGGGGATTTCATCTTACTCTTTTTACCAGAATGACTTTGCTTGCAGAGAGTTACAAAGAATCTATGTGGGTTACCAGAGGGGCTTTCACTTTATTAGTTGTTGCATGAGATTAAAAAAATCAAAGTGTGGGCTTTGAATTTCTCCTTTTTTTCACCTTATGGCCACTGCCATCATAACGTACATTTTCCTTCCTCCTAAATTTTAACTACCATGTGGGTCTGGGATCTTACGGAGGGTCAGGGAAAAGGAAAAAAAAAAAAAAACTATCCGGTACACGAGTCTCCGGATCCGTGGTTCTGGAGATAACTTCTTGGAAAGCACCTTGGTGACCATATTCGGACCGTTTATCTTTGCAACGAATGGTTTGGATTGAAAAGAACTCTTTTATGAAAGAGTTGCTTCCGTCCAAAATACTTTTAGATGGTTTGAATGTGATCTTCAGGATGCTCTCCAACACCCCTGAATCTTGAGTCTCCATCTACTCCAACCAAGGAAGAGGAAATGTTATTTTCACGACTCCAAATATCGAGAAAAACTTATATGCCAAACAAGTACTATCACGTGATTTAGTACCCCAAGCCCTAAACTCTCACCAAAAATTATTGTTTTGCTTCACAACCTCCCACCAACTTCAATTGCTAGTATTTTTTACTTTTATTGGTAGATGATTAACCTATGAAAACATGTATTTTCGGGGGATATTATTTATGATTAACCTCAAAACATCTGTATGTGTGTGTGTGTGTTTTGTATTAAATAGTTTCAAAAATATTGTCTGGTCCACAAAATAAGAACTTAAAAAAAATGCGTTTTGTTCGAAATTTTCAAACCTTGTTTTCCCGCAAGCTAGATTTCAACGAGTACTTTAATTATAAAAAAAAAATTAAGTTTGAATTTGTTCGAATAGAACCATATTCGTTATAAGTTCTTGGATAAAGGATTGGACATTATTTTTGGTACAGTGAGAATATATTGATCCTTATGAGTAGTCCCTCTATTTGGGTCAGAAGTATAGGCAAAAAATACATCACCAACTAGCTTTGTTCAAGAAAACTTATAGCCCCTGCCATCAAATTCGGTTAATTACTAAGAAGATTTAGATGACTTGTGTTTCTAGGATTCTTTTTATCCGAAAAAAAAAAGAAAAAAAAAAACTTAATTTCAGATGACCATAAAAGTACTCGCAATTAAATTCAGAGAAGTGCTCTTTGCAAATTAATTGACTACAACGAAAGAACGCTTGAATATTTTCCTGATTTCATCGAGAAGCTGAGAGATAAAAGAGTCTAGTGTACTCTTTGAAGCTCTCTCTATATTTTTCTTTTTTCTATTGTACTGAATTTCTTAAGTTATCTAAATAATAATGAAATTTTATTTTACTGATTAAAAAAAAATTGATATTTGATGTCAGGTCACCCCTTGCTTATTTTCAAATTTCTAAAGCTGCAAGCATGAGGTGTTTTTTCTAGCCTACCGAGTAAGTTTGTGCATACCTAAGACTAATTCCTACAATTTCTCTCACAACTCTTTCGCAGAATGCTTATGAGTGGGGTGAAGTAGCCCAAGAATTGCTTTATGTCTCGGGCAAAGACCATGAGGCCAATTACTCCCTGGGGTTAGCACATGCTCAAGTTCATAACCAAATCGAACTAATTAAGCAAATCCTTAAAGCCCACTTGATTCGAATTGGTCAAATCTTTATGATTTTGGGACCATTTTCCAAAACTAGAATGTTGAACTGCAAGGATTAATTACCTCTTCTATATACTTGTGATCCATTGCTGTAATTAGTGATGAATGCAGGATTATCAATTTGGACTGGTTTGCAAAGATCACTCTTTAGTAATTTTACAAAAAAATCTAAAAATATACTATAAATAGGAAGAAAATTGAAGGGCATGTTTGATATAAGGTTGCGGGATGGGATTGGACTCCTAATCCCGTGGGACCCCTAATTCTTTGTTTTGTTTGGTAAAATAGTCTTAGACTACTAGTACCATAGGACTATTAAATATTAATCCTCTCCAAAATGGGGTGATTAGCCTTTGTCATTCCACGGGGGACGTGCTATTGTTAATTTCAATCCCCCACTTCATGTACATAATGACCAAAATATCCCCATCCACCAAGTATGGGTTAATTGGAAAATACACTCTTACCCTCCTCCAACCTGATGTCCTGACCCTTTCACACCCCTAATCAACATCATCATCATCATATTCTTCTTTTTCTTCTTCTCTGTGTGGTTTTCCTTATATACGTGCATGAACTTTCAGAGTCAACCATATGCATGGAAAATACTGCTACACATTCCTAATTCTTCAAATACGTGTGATAGTGCTTATTTCACATTTTGCGTGATTATAAATCCGATGCATGTTCATTCTGGAATGTGAGATCTTGCATGTGTTTGCAATTAGATCGATTACGTAATTGAAATGTGGTCCTAACTAATTATATTTGAGTTTAAATATGTGTCTTGACCAGAGAAATAAAAAAAAAAATAGTAGTATAAAAATATGGACTTAAATAAAAAAGACAAAAAAAAAACTCGAAAATTCATATCCAGCCAAATAAATGGGTCGGACAATAAACATAGTCCACATATATAGTAATGCAGATTTGAAAAAGGCAAACAGGGTTGATCCTGTCATGATGTTTTGCAATGACAGCGAAATGAAAAGTGCCAAAATCCAACCTGAATCATGTCGTTCAAACTAACCATACTGTAGTTCTTTTTCTAGTCATCCCTTATTGATTTTTGCAACCATGATTAACTCTTGTAGTATCCAAGGAATGACATCAGACTGACGATCGATGTATTCTCCAACCTGATTTTTGCAATCATGTTTTCTTTTGAAAAAATGATACGTACACACTAATCTCAACTACTCCCCACCATACTGTAGTCCCCATCTCACATGTGAGAAAGAGTGTGGTGGAGAGTAATTTGGATGATGTATACCTATCATTATCATTACTTTTGTTGGACCCATAAAAAAGAACAAAAATGCTAGAGTCACATATTTTGTGCCACACCCAATTACACCCCCACTCACATGGGGTCCACACCCCATGTGAGTAGGGATGTAGTTGGGTGTAACACAAAGTATATGCCTCTATCATTGTTATAAAAAAAATGGCCGTGAAAATTAGCTTCATCGAGTATGGTTTGACTTATGAACGAGGTAAATTTTAAATTGTGAAGTGAAACAGTATACTATGATTCTAAACATACACCACCATCTATTTTACGATAAGAAAGTCTATAATACACACTTATTAAAAATGATTGTTAGATGAACATAATGTGTACCCAAATTGTGTCGCCTCACAAATATTCATAATATTTTAACGCGGCTTCTGACTTTTATATCAAAAATTCATAACTTTTCAGTAATGTGATTTTTACTATGAATCATAATATTAATTTGTTTATGACAAAAGAATTCATTAGAGATTAGTTAGCATACAATCCAAATGATAAGCACTCGAATCCATGAGAGTAATCTTGAATTCACAAGAAGATATATTAAACTCAGAGTTATTTATATATTGAATAAAAGTTGTTGAAAATGGAGATTACAACCCCTCTTATAGGAAACCTAACAAACTTTAGTCAAAAAATAAAGTATCCCGAAAATTGGGGAAACTATTAAAATTGAAAATTAAAAAGAAAAATAAGACTTTCCCAACTGGAACCAACTAAAACGGAAATATAAGCTAAGTATAATTAGAATTCTAAAGGGTTCTAATTTTGGGGCTATCTCCTCATTTACTAAGACACTCCAAACAAAAAAATGAACCAAAACCAAACATAAATATTACGTTCTAAACATTAATATTAATATTACGTTCCAAATATTAAACATCTAAAATATAAACATTAGGTTCCAAACATTAAACATACATCTATGTCAAATTATTTCACAACACTTTGCAAAAAAATAGAAAAAAAAAAAATCTTAGAATTCTCCAAAATAAACAGCACATAATTGGAAATGTTGACGTTGCGAAATCTTCATAATGGCTGGGACACAAGATCTTAATATTTTTTTAACTCATTATCAACCATTTTCCCCTCAAAATCTTCATAACGGCTACAAATCTACGTTTTAAAACTCATAGTGAAACAAAACAAAGCACATCACCAAAGTTAGAGAACTCTTGAGAGAAAATGTAACAGAACTTTCAAGAGACTTTGCATGGACAAAATGATGGTTTTACAATCATAAATCAAAAAGATCACTTGTCCAGGTTGTCCTGGTGTAGAACATGGAGATAATAACATTAAAAACTCTACTAAGGAAACATTACATATGAAGATAGACAATTCAGTGACGTGCAGTAAAAAGAGTTGAGCAACTATTTGCTTTTTTTGATTAAAAAAAATTGAACTATTTGCTTTTTGGAGGGTCTAAAGTAAAGGGGAATAGTCAAGGTTTTTTGGAGTGCTTGGCGTAAAACATGGAACTTGCAAAAGGGTAATTTTGGAAAACTACTGTAGCTTGTAACCCCAGCATCAAAAGTGGGAGTGCGAATATCAATTTCCAATTCTAAATATTTTCTAAAACGGCAAAAACATTAAATTGAAAGCCTAAACAAAAGAATTAGGCCAAATCCACCATCATTCAAGGTGGTGAGTCTTGATCTCAACACAATTTTGCTTCAGTCTACTAAGTTTGGGCCGATTCTGGACTCAGTGTTAAACTGCCAATTTAGGCAGTTTTCAATTAAAAGTTGTTTGAGCCCCCAAGGCTTCGACTGGTCTAATTGGTTATAAAATTGGGCCGCACTTGTTTTACATCAGCTTCTCATAACTTTTCATCAATAAAATTCACAAAAAATTCACTAAAAAATCATAACGTCTTGTTACGTATCGTAATTTTTATACTAAAAACTTGTAACATCTTGAAAGTGCATACGGTACACACCAAAATAGGAATGTGTATTGTTGTAGCCTTTCCCTTTTACAGAGCAAAATAATGCTTGTTCAAGTGTCTACGGGTTTTCGACTAATCCATTTTTTTACTGGTATGTACTTGTTTGTTAGTCCTGCAAATTGAACGATTTGGATCATTCTAAAGATGGCATTATTATCTAGCAATTTTTTTTTTTGGGTTCAAAAAATAGAAGTACAGGTATGCTACTCTATCACCTCCGTCAAAGAGTGTTTCTCCATTGCACCCCACCTCTATTTGTAGGGGACCCAACTTCACCTCCCACCACCTTTATATGAATAGTGTAATTGGAAGTATGGTTAGCTGCAATAAGGGACTATGGGGACTCAAATCTGAACCATATCCAACCAAATCTTGAGTTCAACTTCCAACCACTAAACCACCTCATTGATTTCTCTTGCGATTTTGTACATGTTGGTTAGTGGCGATTTGTGACAATGAGGCCCTAGAAATATCTGTAAAATTGTTTTTGTGATCCCCTGTTAGAGTCAAAAGAAGAGAAGAGAGACAACATGAGAAGAAAGCAATTCTATCCTCAATAAAGCCATCGCAAAGTAGGAGTTAGGATTGTGGAAACACTTTAGAGCACTTTTTGCTGACTTGACCATACTCCAAATTCTAAAAGTAATCAACCCAAAATTTGGGAAATTTGGAAAGTCCATTTGAGAAAAAGATTTGTTATTGTAGATTCATTGGCTATTTGGAAAAAGAAAAAGAAATTTTCTTGTGCAACCAAATGACAATGGTAAATGTAGGAGTATGTAAATTATGACTCACCTTCCATGTACAAGAGAAAATTATAATTATCGTTTGTTGTACATGTTATAAGAGCAATATATATTGCCATGAAAATTATCTAAGCAAATAATTTTCACAATCAAAATCAAGAAAACAAAGGGTTTTGAACTAAACTCATTGATTATTGTAATTGTTCGCATAGCATACTCTCCTTAATAGTAGGTTTGTCCCTCTCAGAGCCTATCAACTCAGTACAACGACAAGATGATAGAGTAATAGTTTAAGCTGCATGATGCACAACCATCCCCTAGAAAGATCCAAGAACCAAACCTGTCATCGATCGTATTTGTCAAGAAACGGATCAATTTTATTAGTCAGTAATAAAAACAGGTATATATATAATCACGTAATTAAATTCTAATAAAAAAATTGGCAACTCAAGCTGTAAAATAATGGGTTTCATGGACTTAAAGTCTACAGAAGACACAATAAGGCCCCATATGGTGTTTTGCACCCTTTGCGCGCAAAGCTCGCAAATCAGATTCCCCAAACTGTCTTGGGCCTTGGCCTATGTTCATGGGTGCGTGAGACTCTCTTTAGGCCCATACACTAATATACCCAACACATGAACCCACTTATTTACCGTGATCTTGGGACACTGTTACGTGGTTTCTAATATCTCTTTGTCACCTCATGCATGACAAAGCCGGCTCATAAATTTTGGAAGCCTGAATCGAACTCATCAAATGAGGTCCACCTTATATTTTGCACATAAAAATTAGTCAATAAGGAGTCCTTATAAAAAACTATTACAAAATATTTACCATCACAAAATGCAAACCATAATTATTCAAAAATAAATAACCGCTACAATATTTCAAAATTCATCATTTAAACATTTGTCTTCTCTCACTTTTAGCGGCAAACGTACTAATTAAGTCTTTATAATCAAGTTGCTTCACCTTATCCTCCTCAATAGACAAAATAGCCAATCCATTTGGTATGGAAGGCTTACACTAAATTATTTGGGCCTATTATATATATATATATATATATAGGTGTACTAAATTATTGGGGACCCTAAATTTTTGTATTTTTTGTGGGCCTTAAGCCAAGGCTTCATAGGATTTGCCTATGAGCCGGCTTTGCATGCACATTGTCTTGGTTCTTATATCAACTTTAGTGTAAAAATGAGCCTGAAGCACCACATGATAGTGCTCCAGAGACATTGAATAATTTTCTGTGGGAGTTGGACTAAGCAAAGTTTCTTTTGTTAAAAAATACGCATGTATATAAACAACCTAAAGGCTTCGGTCCGTCCTGTTTGAAGAATGACCTCTTGTAGCACGGCTTAGCCAGTTATTCTCGCGGTTCATATAAGATTTGGACCGCCACTTCTCTAAAAGCATGGTTCTTGCCCCCCTCTCTCCTCCCTCCTAGTTGAATGTTAATTCCTTGACAAAGCTATTCTCCAGAATTTTTTGTTCTTGAGTCATTAGGAGTATCATCATTTTCCTATAAATATATATTTGCTTTCGTCTAAAAATAGTTCTCGAGCATGCGGGAGAAAAATTAAAACAATATCCATAAATGGGGTGTTCTTCAGATAACTTCCGAAAATATTTTTTGAACAAAAATTGAAAAAACCAATCGCGCATACATTGTAGGACTCCAGTATATATTTATTACATGCTACTCAGGGTGGCTTAAATAAAATTAGTTTTTCAATTTTTTGTTCAAGAAAAAAAAAATTCGCGCATACATGGCTTCTCTGCATTGCACATTTGGGCACGATAGAAACACTCACATCTTAGTTGCTCTTCTTAGCAATTAATGGTTTAAATTTGCACGAATTAGAGTCTTTTAACAAATCAAAACTAGTAAAAATACTTTCAGATGACCGAAATTCGCTCTTGCAATCCAAATGTAGGCTGCAGAGAAGCCAAATCCTTTATGGAGTATTCAACAGCTTATCACTTGTTTTCTAAATTTTGGTGGCCGCACTTAAAGAAGGGTTGAAGAGGAAATTTCATGGGCACATCGATACTTTTATAGTAGTAATATTCTGCTTTTGACCTGACTGGAGAGGGCAATAATCGATATGCCAATAAGCCAATCCGGACACCCCAACCGCCTGAAAAGAAAGTAAAAAAATACTCTGCTGGATGCTGGTTGTTGAGGACTATGGTAAGAGAATGAAGTTAGATGTTGGAACCACCATTCCAACTGACAACTGCCGACAATACCATTGCCTAAATCTTTGTTGTCTTCGTCTCTCTCCGTTTTAAAAACATGGTCCATGTCCTCACATGTCGTTCGTATGATTATAATATTACTCCCTCCGTCCCAATTTCTTGATCTTTTTTTTTATTTTGGGATGTCCCAAAATATTTGTTCCACTTCTAAAAACATCCATCAAAATTGGGTCACTTTCCAATTTTACCCTTAAAAAGTATTTTTTCCATCTTAATTGGCTAGCCTATTATCTTTTATTTTATAACAGTTTTTATGATTGTGAAAATTTTGTATAATAAAACTAATTGATATCTATCAAATAAGATCCATATTGAATATGTTTTGACTTTCATATAATAAATAAGCCTCACAAATTTTGTCACAGTAATAATGACTGGATTTAAGGGCAAAATAGAAAAATCAATACAAATTTTTCACACCCCTTAAAAACCCGCTTCCCCAAAAGGGGCCAAAAAATTGGGACGGAGGGAGTATGATGTTAGGATTTTAAAAAGGAATTTGGACTTGCAGGTGGCATTCCAACCGTCCAGCTTGCAATTAATTGTTCGGATTTCACCTCGGTCCATGTAAATCTGGGACATTCATAGTTGAGATGAAATCTAAACCATTCATCACCGGGATGAACAGTTTGGATACTGCTCTATAACCCTGAAGTGCATCCCTGCTCCAAATGTCTTTAAAAATTATGACATTTCTTATCTTAAATATTAAAAAAATGTAAATAGGGAGACCTCTAGTCTCTTCCGAATCATTACATAATAAAAGTCTTTGGAGTACATAATATACTTTTCAATTTATAAACACATCTGAAGGTTGCGTAGGATTGAGTGTTGGAAGCGTTCAAAGGGAAGAGCAATGTTATATATACTGTATTATTTATGCGTGAAAATTTGGACACAAATTCAAAGACAGTCCAATTAATTATCGTAAGCTTCATTATTTTGTAGAAGCAGAGACGGAATTAGAAATTATAGTTAATGGAGTCAAATATCTAAGAAATGGTTTACATATAAAAGAATTACCATAAAAGTCATGGTTTGCATTGAGGCAACAGTAGAGGGCAAAATTCTAGTTCAAGTTAGGCATTTGGGGCATTTTTTTAATTTATTGTAGAATTTTTTTATTAAGTAAATTTGGCCCCACTAGCCATGCTCTCTCTGTCGACGATCTCACATGCATCAAACAGTTTAGAACGTCCATCAATGAATACAGACTTTATCAAGTGTAATTAGAAAGTAAAAGAAAATCAAATAAATGCAAAATCAAGAGAAATAGAAAATGGGAAAACAATCCCTCTGGAGGTGCTGTTCTAAGTCTTCCCTGTAATTTCAACTAGTATGCTTTTCAACTGAAAGCCAATGGTATTTGAAATAATCAACAAGAGTTGGCAGCACAATTGAAGACCCAAAGGGCAAAGGGAACCATTGGCAAGTGGGGTAATTAAGACCCTCATTTTTGCTTAGAGCTTTGTATGAATATTGTATCTTAAACAGTCCTACAATATGCCACTAAGTGGACCCGTCGTATGACCCAAACTTCGGGGGAGTTGGCGCAACCCACTCCAATCACAGCCCCCCTTTTAGTACATGTACTCATCCTACAAGGAATCGAACACCTGACCAAAATGACTACTCCAAAAGTCAGACACTCGCCCTAACCGCTGGGGCAACCCCTGAGTGTGTTAATTACTAGACACCATTAAAATTTTGATATTGTCTTCAGGGTATAGAATTGCCCCAAGAATTCCGTCTAGATATGGAAAGAAATGTTCCTACTTTGCATATTTGAAGAAATCATTTATATATACTTTAAAAAAAATATATCTAAAATTTTTTGCATGACAAAAGACCCTTTTGCGCATTGTCTTTTCAATTTGAAAAGTCATCGAATATTGAATTCATATAGTTAGTTAACGTGTTTTGGCTGAAGAAACAAATTTATTGCGAATATGTTTTCTTTTATTTTATAAATCATCCATTTTTAAACATAACATTACCCCGTTGATTTTTTTTCAGTATTTTTGCTTCGTCTTAAATAAAACCTAGACACTAACAAAAAAAAAACTAGTAAAAACAAGCAGATTTAGAGCAAATGACACAAATTTAAGATGAAGCAAAAAGTTACATACTAATGTCTAAAGCAAAATTTTGTCTACTAAGGGGTGCTTTGGGTAAAAAATCAAAAATCACTTTTGTCCTTATTCAATTTTTTTTTTTTGCATTCGTTAGTTTTGCATCAAGATTTTGTGGTTTCTGGATTCCTCTCAACAAGATGAATCTAACAAGTATAAAATTATGGTCAAAACTCAATTTTTTCTAATAAAGCAAAAATAGGTGGATTATTGGCCAATAATCCACTTATTTTGGCTTTATTCAAAAAAATTAATTTTTGACCATAATTTTATACTTGTTAGATTTGTCTCATCGAGAGGAATCCAGAAACCACAAAATCTTAATACAAAACTAAAGAATAAAAAAAATTGAATAAGGACAAAAGTTGTTTTTTGGTTTTTTACCCAAAGCACCCCTAAGCTGTACATGGTGTTAGAATAAAATACTGGTAAACACTCTAATCACATAGAACATAATTCGTGTAATATGTATAATAATAATATATCTACATTCAATATTACACCACAGTAAGACAAAATCTAGCAATTAATCAGAGAGATACAATGTCATTGTCCTAAAAGGTGTTATTGCATCCTCCACACGAGAGTATCGATTGTCAATAGCGAAATTCGTGTAATATGTGAAAATCTGTATACAAATATATATGTATGTGTATGTGGGTGATTAAACAAAAAACTAATTAAGAGAGATACTGATTTATCGTCAGAGAGGTACGATGTCATTGTCCTAACTGTCGAATACTAGGGTCTCGTTTGATTTGCAGACTAAAATAAGTGAGATTGGTAGTCCTAAGATTAATAGTCCGGAATTATTTGTCATGTGACTAATTTAGTACTGAATCTCACTCTATCATTTGTTTGATTCGTGTAGGATTAGTATCGGGATTCTCGTGTTTCAATCAATCCTATGTTTGGTTCCCCAAACTAATTTTTGGGATTAACACTCTCTCAAGTAGCACAAGAAGTGGACTGTAAATCGAAAACCAAAAAACTCAAAAATCCAATTCTGTAAATTGAAAACCCAGAAAAATCATGATCCATGAATACCCAATCGAAATAAAACTCAAGTCATGAGGATTAGTTGAAAACCCAGAAAATCCTACGCAATTGAATCATGATTTAGCTATACATGGATCATGATTGTCTGGAAAACCAACAAATTGAAAATCCTACGCAACAAATCGAATCCAACCCAGAAAATCAACAAATTGAAACCAACCCAGAAAATACAACGATTTCCATGTATATCCTTCACATCAGGGTTATCAAAAAACAGGTTGCACGAGATAATCCAAAATGTAAATTAATTCATCAAATAGGAAGAGGGCTACTAGCTGCAAAGAAGAAGAGGGTTGTTAGCTACAAAGAAGAGGGTTGCTAGTTGCGAAGAAGATGGAGTCGCCTGGTGTAGAGAGAGAGAGAGAGAGAGAGAGAGAGAGCAGGCGAGGGAAGAGGAAGAATAAGGATGGCAATTTTGTAATTGTTGATGGAGATCATTCTATGTCCTCTTATCCCGGACTAATTAGTCCTACACCCCAGGTTTTACACAGTCCTATACGTATTAGATTAAAATTGACTTGGGATTGTTAATCCCATGCTATTTTCAGGAAACCAAACAAGGGACAGTGCAGAATTAGGCAAAAATAATCTCATCCCACCCTCCCAATTCCGAATCAAAGGAGGCCTAGCTGTTTTTGCTTCTTTATGCGAGAGTATCAAAGGTCAAAGGTAAATATAATTTAATCTAATTTAAGCGTTACTAAAAAAAACTTTTTGCAAAAAAATATTTAAAAAAAATCATTATCTAATCAATTAATTATTAAAAAAAATTGTAAATCAGTTAACCCAACACCCTTCTTCAACAAATATTGATATATCTAATATGCTTTGCACTAAGCACTATAGAGTGTCTGAATAAAATAATCGAAAGACACCATAAGCACATATAGCTCAATCCGCATAATATGTAAAAATATCTATCTATGATTGAATATGCAACCAAAATAAGACATACTCTAGTTTGTAATCAGAGAGGTACGATGTCATCGTTATGAAATTATTATTGCATTCCCACGTGAAGGTAAACACGATTTAACGTAGCTTAAGGCTTCGTTCTTCAACGGATTTTTATTTCATAAAATCTCACATTTTATGACACTTCAATCTCAACACATAAAATGTAAAAGTGATTTTATGAGATTTTCATAAAATTCTCCTAAAATCTATAGGAAAAACAAATACATTTTATCACCACTCCATAAATTTTTCATTTTATGAGATTTTCATAAAATGTAACTAAAATTTATTGAAGAGCAATGCCTAAGAATAAAACTCATTATATAATCAATTGCTCCCTCTATCCCAATTCGTTTGCCCCTTTTGGGGAAGCAGGTTTTTAAGGGATGTGAAAATTTTGTATTGACTTTTCTATTTTGCCCCTAAATCCAGTCAATATTACTGTGACCAAATTTGTGAGACTAATTTATTATATGAAAGTCAAAACATATTCAATATGGATCTTGTTTGATAGATATCAATTAATTTTATTATACAAAATTTTCAAAATCATAAAAACCGTTATAAAATAAAAGATAATAGACTAGCCAATTAAGATGAGAAAAATACTACTTTTTAAGGGTAAAATTGGAAAGTGACCCAATTTTAATGGATGTTTTTAGAAGTGAGACAAATATTTTGGGACATCCCAAAATAAAAAGAAGGACCAAGAAATTGGGAAGGAAGGAGTATTTATTTGAAATCATTGTAAATACTGAAACGAGCTCCCCCAGTTAACGGTACCTAAAAGACTTACCAACTGTCATCCCCTTTTTCGCTCTCTCAAGTATCCAAAAACGCTACAATCACACATAGTAAAGTTTGTGTAACATTTTGAATATAGAGCAGAATTTTAACAATCACATAGAGCAAAATTTGTAGAATCACATATGTATATACATAATACATGTGCTGAGAACACGAAGTCAGGACTCAGCCTAGCAAGGACTCATCCTACCAAGGACGGGTGTCAGCGACTCAGCGGGTCTGAGACGACAACCCGATGAAAGTTTCATTTTTTTAAATACAGTGATAGTAGGAATTTTTAAAAAAAATTACGACTAGATAGATTGTTTTGCCCGTCCAATAGTATCCGCCCAACGCACACTCAAATCATGTGTTCGTAGTTGCAACCAAGGGTATCGACTGTAAACATGAGTTTATCTATCCTTCCATCGGTTTTCCATAGGCAAATGTTAATTCCAAAACTATTGTTGTTAGTGTCAAAACTCTAAGTGTATATAGGTTTGCATATGGTACAAGCCAATTATGCAGTAGAGTTTTGGCACCAACAAGAGCAGTGTTAACATTATCATTACCCTTTTCATATATATATAGCGACGCAACTATGTTCACTTCATATTTCTAAAAAAAATTCAAAAAGATTCTTTCTCCACCTCTCATCTCTCTAATCATTAATCACTCTCTCTACTCATACCACTCTCTCCAATCATTATTCTCATTTATTTATCTATCTCTCTCCAATTATTACACTCATCTCTAATTATTACTTTTCCTAAAACTCATCCTAACACTATCTAAAAAATATTTTTTAGAATATTCATCTCAAAACTCTCAACCAAAAAGGGCGAAGATTAACCTAGTTTAAAAAAACAAGTGTCAAAATTACAATGTGCATCACATAAGTACAAGTATTTTATGCATTGAAATTTAGGTACAATAAAAAACGATTTTAGAATTAGCATTATCTAAAAAAAGAAGGGTGTTGCTAATGTCAAAATCATTTTTGTTTATGCAAAAAATATAGTGCTTAAAAATCTTGTACCATATGCAAGGTACAAGCCTTTTTTTCACTATATAATTTTAACACAAACAAAAATGGTTTTACCATTATCGTTACTTAAAAAGAAAAATAGTACTCCTATCTAATAAAATAAATCGTAAATCGGTTAACGAGGCGCCATCGACGGTGAAGACTCATCAACCGTCTCCTCTCTCTCTCTCTCTCTCTCTCTCTCTCTCTAAACTTTTGTCCGTTTTCTCTCTCTCTCTCTAAACTTTTGTCCGCTCTCTCTCTCTCTCTCTGCGATCCCTTTTACTTCTATGGCTGGAAAACCCTAATCCATTTCCCTCTCTGTACATATCTCGCCACATCTCTCCACTCCCATCGATCGCATGTAGATATATATAAAAGTATCTTCTGATCATGGATGACGCCTTCTTCGATCTCAATTTCGCGGATCTCTTCAAACGTCCAGCGATTATCGAAACACTCGTCGACATATTGCTATGCGCAGTCCCTATTTGGCTCGCTGTAACGATAGGGCTCGTGATTGGGTGGTCGTGGCGGCCCAGGTGGACTGGTTTGATCTACCTCGGCCTACGGTCCAAGCTCCGGTTCTTCTGGACCCTGCCGCCCGGGTTCGGGGCCCACCGGCTCTGGATCGCCTTCACGGCGTTATCGGCTTTCTCGGTCGGTCGGACGCTTTGGTCGAGGTTTCGGGGAAAGGCGAAGGACTCGTCGGACAAAGCCGTTTCGGGTGTAAAGTCGTCGGGGCAGGAGGAAAAAGGAGACGTCAAGTGAGTTTTGAAAATTTTCGAATTACTTGAATTCAAAACAATTTAAATTTTGAGATTATAAGTTCCCCTTCCCCAAATTTTTGGTCCTTTTTACCGAATCTTTTTCTCCTCTTAATTTTTGCTAGATTTAAATGGAATCGCAGAAGTGTACAAAATAGGTATCGAAGTTGAAAAAAATTCACTGAAACGAAAGAACTTCGTAAAAAAAGTCATTTTAGTGCCTTTAGTATTGTGCTATATACTCCCTCCGTTCTAAATTAATAGTCCATTACGACTACTTTTCAAATAAGAAGATGAAGTACTTCCGTGTATCATTTTTTGAATTTTTTCTCACCAAATTAAAGTTGCGAAAAAATTCAAAAAATGATATAAGAAAGTACTTTATTTTTTGATTTGAAAAATGGTAATAGAGGGAAAGTGGGCTCTTATTTATTTAGGAATTTATTTAGGAATGGAGGGAGTAATTATTTTTTTCAACCACCTAGATTTTTATGCTTTTCGGGTTTCCTTATTGCGACTAAAAGTTATGACAAAAATGAATGCAGGCCAAAAGCCCCTCTAAGTGATTAACCAAAAAGATTTGGTGGGAGTTTTAGGGATGACAGAATGTGGAAAATGGTAGAAAGCCCTAAACTGCAAGCGTTTTAACCTAATTAGGATGGGGTAAATAGGTGAATGGCAGTTAGATATTAGCGTTCAGTTGTTAGGCCACTGTGTTTTTTTGTGGCTTGAATTTTTGGTGGCATGTTTTGTTGCATACATGCGGAGGTTTGTTTCTATGAGTTTATCCTAGGTAATGTAGGTTGTTGGATTAGAGTATCTTGGTGGATGTTGATCACAACTGGGGTGTTTGTTGTAAGCGTTTGGTTCTTTTGAAATTGTATGCAGTTATGAGAGGCTGCAATTCAAAACCTTATTGGCTAAGGGAACAAATCTTCTATCTAATAAATCTATCTAATAGTGATGGAACGATATGGAAACAATCTAGGATGGCTAAACTGCAAGAGGTGTAATCTGGCAGAATGGGTGTCCGTTTGCGGAGAAGTTTTTTATATTCTGTGTATTGAATTCTTTGTGACATGATTTATTGTTTTTGAGTGGCACACCGCAGTTGTTTGCCTGCTTAATCTGATACTCTGGCAATCTGGTGCTCCATCCCAAAGCTCTCCGATTTTTAATCTCATTTGACTTTCTGCTAACTAGGGCTCTAGGTACACACGTTGCGTGTGCATGTTGAACTTTAACCAAAAAGAATATATATATATAGGGTAAGCTTCTCCAGACTCCGGGCCTCCATGATCCAAATTTTTTTTTGACGATCTGAGCCGTCCAATGTGTTCAGAAAGTGTTTTCAAAGGTCCATGCAAGAAATCTTCAAAAAAAAAATACTGGGAAGGGCTTGATCAAAGCAGTTTTCGCAAAAAAATTATAGTTACAGTTTTTGCGAAAACTGCTTGGATCAAGCCCTTCCTGGTATTTTTTTTTGAAGATTTCTTGCTTTGGCCCTTGAAAACACCTTCTGAACACATTGGACGGCTCGGATTTTCCAAAAATAATTTGCAACACAAAAAAATCACTTTTTTCTTATTCTCGGGAGGGTTTGGACTAGAAAATTTGCATCCAATATATATATATATATATATATATATATATATATATATATATATATATATATATATATATAGGGGGGCGCGGAAGCACAGACACAGTAGAAGAGCATGACAGAGCAGACAGAACATACAGATTGAATCAAAGGAATTGAAATTTACGTAACGAAAGTCTTAAAGGAAAAGAACGAAAGCGATGTGAATAGTAATGAATAGTAGCGTGAATAGTGACATGAATAGTGTCGTGAATAGTAACGTGAATAGTGCTAAATAGTGACAAATAGTGCTAAATAGTACTCAAATAGTGCTAAATAGTACTTAAATAGTATGTGAATAGTGCTGAAAATTGACAAGTAAATGAAAAACGAATTCTTACTGGAAATTCGGTGACTTGATTGAACTTCAAATGGAGTACATGATTACAAGTGGTGGAATGAAATGACTCTACTCAAAGGAGCTATCAGTGGGAATGACTACGCTCAAAAGAGCTTTTACTGGTTGAGAGAAGAGAGAACGAGAACTCTGAAACTAACTCTCAAACTGACTCTCCAATTAACTCTGCCTATTACAAAACTAAAAGGATCCTTTTATAACCAAAGGTCCTGAGACTACAATTATTTTACAAGTCTTGGGGTGACTTCAAACCATGTGGGCTATAATTATTTTACTTTTGACTAAAGGGGTAACTTTTCTCCAAACTTTGATTGCATGCATGATCTTTGTCTCGCTTTTCGGTGGAGGAGAATCTTGCATGTGACTTGCTTTTGGATGGTAGATATCTCTTGGAAGCTTGCACTTGCTTTTACTTGAGGGAGTACAATTTACTTTACTTTGAGGAAAAGTTTTTACAAGAGGGGAAAAACTTATTCCATCATGTGGTCTATACTTGCTAGTAATTCAGGGGATAAATTATCCCAAAAATCACGCCCATCATCTTCATTCCACGAATTCTGCCCATCATTATTTTCTTGGGAGAAATCCATGTCTGAGTCAGATATGTCATGAACTTCTAAATAACCGATGTAGAAGTTAACTAATTCTTTATATCCGTGTGGTAAGAAAATGGAACTTCTCCTAAATCTTCAATAGTTGAATCTTCTCAATTGGATCTTCTTTGAACAATTTATAGGTGTAGAGGTCTGTAGATATTTTCATCTGTGATCTCCAAGGTTACTTGCAACTTGGTAAGCAATGTGATGCCTAATTTGACTTACGGTTGACTTTGAACAAATCCAAGTGGGAAATTCACAAAGACATGAGGAAGATACGTGGATGGTTCTTATTAAATGGCCAATTTCTTTGAACATGCATAATATGTTGAGCCGGAATAATAGTCCCAAAAGATGTCCATTAGGGCATTTTGCTTGGATCAATACTTGACATTTAAGCGCATCATATTTTGGTGACGAGAAAATATTATTGACACAAATAGCTATTTTTTCGGTAACTCGGTGGTTTGTTCGGGGAAGTGAAAATTAAGCGTTAAGGAAACCATGGTTGAAAGCAAGGTCATGGGGGTTACTTGGATCTCTTTTCCTTGGTAGGTTAAAGAAAGGTCTACAAATTTGGACATATCTATAGGCTAAGGGGATACTATAGATTAAATTGCATTTGCAATCCATCGGATTCTAAGGGATTTCTTTGCAAAAGGGGTCTATTTTTGGACATTCAACTCTATTTGGATTTTTGTGGTAAAAGGGTATCCCAAATAAAGGATAAACCGGGGACAATTTCGGGTAATTATTTGGGGTTTGACTAGCAATTTTGACTAGGGATTCAAATAAAAATTCTTGAAAATAATGACCTGTTTGTTTGGCTTTATGTTGGATATCTGTAATAATTTCTGGGGGAAGAGTTGGAGGGAGCAGGGACAATGTTTTGGGTAAAGCTAAAATTTTACTTGCTTTTTCTTGGAAAGATTTACACACGCTTTCACCATCATCCAGTGGGGATGACTGCACTTTCTCTACTATTGCCGATTGGGGCAACAGAGGCTTTACTCTTTGCAATTTTGCGGTTGTTGTGAAGAGAGTTGACTTGCTCCTTGAAATGGTTACACCTGTCATTTAAAATGTGGAAACATCTAGGGGGTATTGCCGCAATTCCGATAGATGAACCAATGTTAGGCGCTTTCGCTAAAGATGGGTTAGAAGAAACACCATCTCAAGAATTGGAAAGAAACCAATTCTTAGCTTGTTGAAATTTCTGCTCTTGAAAGTATATGCTTAAAGCATTTATGCTGGCTAAAAATTGTTGATTATCCCCACGTGTGCTCCAGATGTTGTCTAAGAGACATTGTTGGGTGTCATCAATGCTTTGTAAATAGTGAAGTTTTCTAAATTTGTTTCGTGATCCATCAGGAATTACTAGGAGAGTGACTGATCCGAAATGTTTTTTGTGTTGCTTTGAATACATCTGAAAATTCAAACAAAATGTTAGATGATCAAGAAAATATGGAATAATTTTTTAACTGTTGTAACTCATTTTGTGCTGGTTTTACTAGAAATTTAAAAGTAACTTTTTTATCTAATGTTACAGTGGTGATACCTTCATTATCTGTAGTAAAAGGATATAGGAGGCAAATAAAAGGTACTCCTAAAATTACTTTATCAGTTAAATTTTTTACTAGGACAAACGATGTTTTAAAACAAACTTGATCTTGACAAACCTGGACTTTGGGTAATTTATACTTAATACGCATTGTACTACCATTTGCCGAACTTAATTGTTCAATTGTTTTCTGATAATATCTAGCTGGTATTAAACTTTCTTGGATGCAGTTTAGATCTGCTCCAGTGTCAATAAGGGCAGTGACTTCAATCTTAAAATCATTAATTATTAACTTGACTTTAGCATGCCACTTTTGGATGTTTATTTGATTTATTATATTTAATCTATTATTTTCTAAATTATTTTCCAGTTGCTCATTTTCTTCTTGATCACTATTTGACTCATCTCTGTGTAAAGGTTTACTATTTAATTCTGGAGATTCGTCAGATGACTGATTATGTATTTCTTTTTTAAAATTTTTAAAACTTTCTTTCAGTTCTAATACAACTATGCTATCTTTTAATTTTTTACCATTTTCTTTTATCTTAATAATGTCTTGTTTAATTTGATTTATTTCATGTTGTAAATCTAGTAAAGTAACTTCTTTTTGTTTTCTACTAAATCTATCTATAGTAGCATTAAGGCTTACTATTGGTTTGGTATACTGAGGTTTTTTACTTTGTTGTACTAAAAGTTGTTTGAGTTTTTTAACATATTGTTGTTTTAACTTCGGAATCCTCTATTTTACTAATTAAATCAATTAATAAATCTTCTTACGGAATTTCTTTTAGTTAGTATATTTATTCTTTTTACAACAATTATCAAGTACATCCTATTCCTATTTGATTCTCACTTGAACTGTCACTAAAAGAATGATAATCAGAAGAAGTACTAATTTTTTTCTTCTTCGAATTATTATCTAATTACTCAAATTTTCTATTCTAAAAATTTCAAGTATGTGTTTTTATCACAATCGATATTTTTAATTGATTGATTTTTTTCTTTAACTTTACACTCATTTTTATAATGACCCTTTTTGCCACAATTGTGACACGTAATATTACTTTTGTCATATTTTTTTTGTATATTGTTTTTACTATGTTGGTATTTTGGCTTTTCATAATATTTATCATTGGACAATTGTTTTTTACTTTTATTAGAATATTTTTTATTTCTATTAAAATCCTTAATTTGTTTGTGCTTCCTCCTAGATGGTGCTACTGGAGGTAGACCATATTGTTCACAAAAATTTCCTAGTTCATATTTAGCTTTATTTCTATCTTTTTGGGCTTGTTTACTAATTTTCATATCTATGCACATTCTTAGTCCTTCTTTTTGAATAGTACTAATTATATCTCCATAAGTTAACTTATCATATTCTATTACTCCTGTTGGTTGACTAAGAACATCTCTAATTTTGTGAGCAAATAAATTTGGGAGTCCGTTAATGAATTTTTCTTTCCAAAATGATTTAGTACAATCATTACGGATCATTACTCTAGATGTGAAAACATCTTTATACCATCTAAAATCACTTAGTGTTGGACAGTGTAGGTTACTCAGTTGATCATGTATTCTAGAGGTAATATTACTAGGTGTACCAACAAAATGTTTAATTATGGTATATATTAAAGTATTTATTCCATCAGATTCTGCCATACCAATTTCTTCATTAAATATTGGGAAACCATTTTCATCCATTTGGATAGACTTTCGAATTTCTTCACGGGACTCATTAGTGAGGTACTTATCCCACCAAGATTTTAACATTCCAGTGAAACCAGAAGTTAATAAGTCAACTATTTCTGATTGAGTATAATCGAAATTACTTAAATAACTATTAGCAACCATTGTCATGTGATTCAATTTTTCTAATATTTGGTGTTCACTTAAACCATCAATATTCCATTCAGATAATTTATTTGAAAACGAGAAAATTGATTATCTAAATTTCGTTCTTCATATTGAAGATCTGGGGGAGTAGGGCCGGGAATACCAATTTTGGTAAGACTTGTAGGGGTTTGGCTTACTTGTTCTAGGGTTATAGATACGATTAATTTCTTGTGTAGAAAATTGTTTTTCTAATTGTGTGATTTCTTCATCAGATGTTGTATTGGATTCTTGACTACTGGAATCTGTGCTATGATTTTCTCCTTTTGTGATTGTTGTTACTTGTGATTCTTGTTTAAATTTTACTAATTGGGAAGATGATGATTCTGATTCCTTTTTAAGGACTAACTTAGCTAACAATTCTTCAATTTGTTCAACACTTTGGTTCTGATTTTTCGTGGTGTTGATTGCCTTAATTCTCTTTTTTAGGAAGGCATTATAAGGGGTTTTTCTATGGTTTTACTAGAAGAGGGAGTCTTGCTAAGAGATCCATCATCAATTTTAGTTTCTATTTTATCTAATTGTTTACTTATAGTTTTAAGACATTGATTAGTATAATTATTTTGTTCCATTATTTTTTTAAATTCAGTTTCTCCACTTGGTAACTTAAATGGGGATGCTGTAATAGACGATCCTTTGTAATCAATAAGAATTGAATCTAAAGGAGGGTGACTAGCAGAAACCATATTATTATCTGAAGTTCTCTATCTAATTTTTGTTATAGTGTTAACTTTGTTATAATAATTTTCTAAGTAATCAAAGAAGTGAACTTCTGTTCTCATATCTTTCATGAATTGTTTCCAATTTTTTACTATTTCAGATGTTTGACTAGGATTATATTTACTACGATATTCTTTTCTTTTTACTGCATTATTTCTTGATTTAAATTCTCGAAACAATTTTTCTATATCTATAGTAAAATCTCTATGTATAGTTAGTAAACTTTTATCTATAGGATGAGGGGCTATTTCCTCAAAATCAGTTTGGGTTGGTGATCCTTGGGATGTTTCTTCATCCTCAAATTTTGACTGTGTTGAGTAACATGGTTTACTAACCTGTGAAGTTGTTTCAATTCCTTTTAACCTAACTTTTGGATCTAGCAAATTTCTATCTTGCCTAGGTACACTGTTTGAACTTTCTGACCTACTAAGTTCTCTAATTTTAAGGGGAGTGTTAACTCGCTGTTGATCAAAACTAATTCTAACTGTGCCATCTAAGTATTGTTGGATATAATATATATACCAATATATATATATATATTGGTGGCAGTTAAATGGGCAATTTGGGCATAGTAAAAAAGTGAGTCAGCCTCGAAAAAAGTCCTCACCAAAGTTGTGCTCCCCCTTTATATTATAGTATAGAATAGATGAAGGTTTGAGATGTTTTGTAATGTTAGTTCATCAAGCCATTTGCGTCTGCTCCACTTCAACTTGTTCTACAGCTTCCGCTTAATATGCCAATGAATTGTTTAGTGCATTGCTCCGAATCAATCATCAGTATCAATATCAATCAATCAAACCTAAAGAAATGTGTTTCGCCAACAAAATTCTCCAAACCCCAAATCCGATACTTCTCTAATTGATTCTAAGTGTCCTTTTATATAAGTAGTACTTGCAAAACAAAAATTATTTCATATCTAAACAGGATATTAATTTCCCGCTCCATGCACAGGCAGGAAAAAACACACAAATGCTTCTTCTTCTTTTTTTATGTCAACTAGAGTTGTGCGCATTATAAACATGAGGCTGGAGAAAGCACAAATGTATTTTTTATCAAGTATCTTTTTTATTAAATAGTCTTGCGCCCGTTCGATACATGGGAGTCGGAAAAAACTACCAATATGATTTTTTGGTCCCGTGCATTGAATGGGCACAACACTTGTACAACTGATAGGGAAGGTAACCAAACGAAAGAAAGAAAGCAAGCCATTGCATCTCACCTCGAAGAAATAAGAAAACTGAGCTTTTTGATTGGTCAATTGCAATCCGATGCAGTTAGTCATTCCATACTTGCAACAATTTATGCACTAGCTTTTTTCCTGATTGCTACATGTTATATTCTTAGGATTATGAGCCTTTGATTTTTCATGACAAGTATATTCATGTTATTTTTTTCACCAGGCCTTGCAGTGGAACCTCACAGAAAGAGAACGTTGTCACAGAGAATGATCTAGAACACCTTTTGCATCTTCTTGGTAGCAAGGATGGGGAAACGGCCTGGCAAAGTCTCATGGAACGCTCCACCTCAAACCTCTCATACCAAGCCTGGCGCCATGACCCTGAGGTAAAATTTGACTTTTTCTTTGAAAGATACGTATTTTGTACCTGATGTTAATATCTTTGGGGAATTTTTTTCAATATATTTTGACCTTGATTAATCCATTACTGGTTTTTCTAAGTGTTTGGAACTGTGTTTGTCATGGCATTGTCATAATTACTGATACTAATAATGGGGTACTATAAATGTTACTCCTATTAATGACTAGTCCAAAGAAGCAAAATACTCTTTAGGTAATAGGTATGATGAGAGCCGTCAGCCATGTATCGATATATTATATTTACCACTTCTCAGACATGCATCCCCCTTGGTTTTCCTGTAAAAAACAGTGTGGGTTGCATATTGACTAATTAAGAATACTAGATCCTTGGAATGCTTTGGCGTTTGGTACAGGGATATAGTAACACAAGGAAAATTCTTATGTTGAGGAAGGAATGTTCACACTTTTTAGGGTAAGAAAAACTGAAAAATATATAATTCCTAATGCTCACCATTGGTAGCCTATGTTACTCGGACTCGTCACCTTTGGTGAAGTACCCGTGTCGACACGACACTGGTACGGGTGCGAGATCCGTACGGGGTACGGCCAGCAAAATCTGGATACTCCTGCTTTCCCAGCTCCCTATGTCAAAAGAAAAGAAGAAGAAGAAAAAGAAGAGAGGAGGAGAGATGCTCACCTGTGTTACTTAGAGATTGAGCTGCAAGTTCACTGACTGTCTGTGAACTTGTTATCATGGAAGACGAAACATCGTTTTATCATCGTGGAAGAAGAAACAGACGGGGTTGCTGGTTATAACCCTAATTGAACTTGGGCTTCTCTATTAAATTGGGCTACATGTCTAATATGTTGTAATGGGCCTTTTGTTTTTCCTTTGGACTATTAATGGGCTTGCACATTGGGGCAAATAGAAATGGATTCCATAATTTTTTATGGGCTTTTATTATCCAAACAAAAGAACCAATATATTTTTAATACATAAAATACTCATTATTTTATATATTAAAATTAAAAATATTTTATATATATATATATATATATATATATATAAGTTCATAAAAAAATCCATTTTTTAATAGATTGAAATTAATAATATTTAAAAAATATTATTTGACGTATCCCTGTACCTGTGTCCAAATTTGGATTCATATCCGCGTATCCTGTATTTTCAACTTAAGGTGTCCGACACCTAGATTCTCACCCGCACCTGACATCCGTACCCGAGTCCGAGTAAGGTAGCAACTGGCCCATTGATGCCTGATAACTTTACTTCAGTTTGTATGCATACAAACAAGGATTTGACGTGATGCTGTAATTCAAGTTTTTTCATTACCATATTTTGCGAAATTTTGTAGCATTGTAACCTGACCGTGCAACTTGTTTATCAGACAGGGCCTGTAGTGTACCGTAGCAGAACTGTCTTCGAGGATGCAACCCCCGAGATTGTTAGGGATTTCTTTTGGGACGACGAGTTTCGGCCTAAATGGGATCCTATGCTTACATACTTCAAAATGTTGGAGGAATGTCCTCATACAGGGACCACGATTGTCCACTGGATAAAAAAGGTATTCTTGGATTGTATGGCCCTTGTACTACATTGAGTTTCTTCCTTTGATGCCTCTTGTCATGACATTTTGGTTTGATACCTTGGTACAGTTCCCTTTTTTCTGTAGTGATCGTGAATATATCATTGGGAGGAGAATATGGGAAGCTGGGAAGAAATACTATTGCGTGACAAAGGTATGCGTATATTTCTTAAGCTAATGCTTGTAAGGTTATAAAAACAAACTCCATGCAGATTTTGGAACCAATTTGTGTCAAACCTGTTTGTAGTCATTGTTATTGAAGGAATAACAATTTTGTTCATTGCTCTTATTTATATAGCCCAGATTAAACTTCTAATGTTAGCCCAGATTTAACTTCTAATGTGGGAATCATGGGGTAGGTCAGGATCCTTATATGTGTGTTTATTCTTCTTTTTTGTTAGGCATTGGGTCTTTTTTTTGTTCCCTGCTTTTGGAATAATTACAGTGTATCTTTTGCACCTGTGTTTGTTTTGTTTTTTTTTTGTTTTGTTTGATAATAACTCCCATCTCTCTGACACAGCTTTTTATTACATAAGCATACCAGTGACCACAGAGAGTAACGTTCATCATATTTTTTCCCTTGGGTGCATAATGTAAATTATTTTTATTTTTAAATGTTATTCTGAACTAAGCTACAAGGCGGGATTTCATCTTGTTATGGTTCAAACTCAAATGTCACAGCCGTCTCTCCCTCTCTCACAAACACGCACACTTCACAAACAAAACACAGCCACACAAACAATTCAAGTGATTGCACTACTCTCTTAAATACAAGTTGGTGATCTCTCTTTCTTAGTTGCATTGAACACTCAGGATCATGCAGATAGGTGGGTCTCTACTTCTCCACCTTGTGCCTTTCCTCAAGGCTCAATGGCGAGACTATGTCACATCACTATTGGGCACCATTTCAATTATTTTTTTTTTCCCTTCTAGGCAGATATGATATTGATATTTTTTCACGAAACATGATTGGGTTCTAAAATCATTTCAGGTCTAGGCCTTTTGTTAGGTATACCTGTAAAAGCTCAGACAGCGTATTTTTTAGACAAGTTCCTATGCTCAGTTTATATTTTTGTTATTTATTAAAGTAAAATTAAATGATACTTCCTCCTTCCCCAATTTTAGTCCCGGTTGGCACTTTTTGATGTCCCAAAAGATTGGCCACGTTTGAAAGTAATGAAATGAAATTGATGAGTTTAGTCATTTACAGTTTACACTTGCATTTTGAAATAAAACACACCACATAGGACAATGCTGATGTTTTGAAGGGTAGAAAGAGAGAATAAAAATATGACAAATGCAATGATGATGTTTCCTTAAAATGTTGGAATCTCCGAAAGGGACCAGTAAATGAGGATAGAGGGAGTATATTCTTTTGCTAGCATGCTTACTACTCCCTCCGTACCATAAAGTTTGATCACTACGAAACTACGTGCAATTTTCAAACTAAAAAATAATGTATTTACCAAAATAATTTTTGAATTTTTTTGTATCGTATAAAAGTTTTCGATGATATCTATCAAACAAGATCCATATTAACTAAAAAATTCTTTTCGTAAGCACGTTATTTTTTAGCTTGAAAATTGTACGTAGTTTCGTAGTGAT
This sequence comes from Vaccinium macrocarpon, assembly GCA_022606695.1. NCBI lineage: Eukaryota > Viridiplantae > Streptophyta > Magnoliopsida > Ericales > Ericaceae > Vaccinium > Vaccinium macrocarpon. The sequence continues at coordinate 7,648,345 of CM040175.1, read as the reverse complement.
CAAACTTTATGAGACGGAGGAAGTAATATTTATGTGGAAATTGCATAAATGACAAACGACTCAGGGTTTGCCTTGTTTTGATATCTTGGTGGAAGGTGCAATCAACCGCTCTCGCAAATTGGCATGTTCTTATCAATTAGACACGAGTACATGACTATGGGCAACCCCCTTAAGTGAACAGTTATGTTGAAACTACAGAATTGGTTGAGTGACTTCAGCCAAATCCTAGCTTATGAATTTAGGCTCAGGTGAGCTTGGGCAGTGCCAATGCTGGATTGAGAGATTGAGCCTTGCAGAACCTATTTAACTAAGCCTGGGCCTGGCTGAACCCACATGACCGAGTGTGCTAAAGATGTTTAACTAACAAGTCAAACCATCTGGTTGAGTTATTGGAAGTTTGGAACTTCTTGTGACACTGTTATGCTGGAGATGAGTACACTTCATTCTTAAACCGAAATCAAACCATCATCTTTAATTAACTGGTACTAATTTCTTAGTAAGTGGTGATGTCGTCTCCATTGACGTCAATCATACTCTCTAAAATGTCTACAGAACAAAAATATAATAACAGAGTGACATATGTTGCTATATGTTTGCTACAAATTAGTCTACGGCAGTATGGAAGGCTGGAGAGGGCGGTGCGTTTTGGTCAGTTCAATTTCTTTGCTAATGGTTGTGTGTTCCAAAGTTGAACTTCATATCCTAGGTCAAAATCTAACCAAGGTTAAGGATGATCAAAACACAAAGAACAAGGGCTGTTTTGAGCTATGAACAGTAGCTAGAGAAAATAAGTCCAGGCCTAACACCTGGAAAACCTTAAGCTTCGCACCTAGGTCTTCTTTTGCATCACACCAAAGAATAGGACTGCATCATGACCTACAAAAGCAGAAAAGCTCTTGGAAATTATCACTCATTCAGTCATTGTTCAACTCTTGAAGTTCAATCAATTTATGGACTCCAAAACATGTGTCTTCATAATTTGAACTCTTGCCATCTTTTTTTCTTGTCTGCATGACCGAACAACAGTTAAGAGTTGTCTTCATAATTAGAACTAGTGCCCTCTTTTTTTCTTGCCTGCTTGACTGAGCAGAAATCTGGACTACTAATTATTAATTATAATTGCTTTTTTTTTTTTTTTTCTTCTGGCTTATGCCTAGAACATATTGACTGTTGCTTTGTGGATAATGGCGTGTAATTGCAGGGAGGGGTGCCATATCCAGCCTTGCAAAAGCGTGACAAGCCTAGGCGCGTGGATCTTTACTTTTCAAGCTGGATCATCAAGCCTGGTAAGCATTGTCAAATAATCAAAAGATACATGCAAGTTTGCAACACTTTCGTTGAAAGACCGTTGATTAATTCTCTTTCTTTCAATTTCCACTCACTAAATAGTACGGTAGTTCTAAATAGTGACTTAAATGAAAAGATACACCTTTTGTATCTTGATTCTACATTTCCAAACTACTTGTAGTGCAATCCCGTAAAGGAGATGGACAAATTCCAGCATGCGAGGTGACTCTCGTGCACTACGAAGACATGGGAATCCCCAAGGATGTGACAAAGTTGGGAGTCCGTCACGGGATGTGGGGAACAGTGAAGAAGTTGCACTCTGGGTTCAGAGCATATCAACTGGCAAGGAAGTCCGATTCACCTCTCTCCAGAAGTGCAGTGATGGCCAGAATCACCACAAAGATTTTACCTGATCAAAATTCAGATGATTCTTTGGAAATAGCATTGTGCGAAGAAGAGGGGGATCAAGCTGTGGATATTCAGAGAGACACAGATCGCGGCGGCAGCAGCGGCGTTGACTGGAAATGGGTAGTTTTAGGTGGGACTGTGGCTGTGGTTTGTGGACTTCATACAGGGGTTATTGGAAAAGCCTTGTTACTTGGAGCTGGCCAAAGAATTGCCCGGAGGTGAGAGGGAATTCAATCCAAGAGTTTTCTTTTTCTTTTTGGTTTTACCATTTAAATGGATCTGCGACAACTGAGAACCTGAAATTATTTATTAAGGCTTCCAATTGTTGGTGGCTAACTTGTATCATGTACCTTTGAGGAAAAATAGTCATCCATATTATCTATTATTTCTAGGGACGGAGCCAGGATTTTATATTTATGGTGGCAAAATATGTACTTAAAAAAAAATAAAAAGACAAACTACGTTATGAAGATGAAAGATTAAAAAAATCTAGTGGTGGCGAGTTAATATAATTCAGGGATAAAAATTTATTTTTTACATAAGAAATACATTTTTTGAAAACCTTGTGGTGACGGTAGCCACCACTTGTCCCCTCTGGTTCCATCTTTAATTATTTCCCAATTTTTTTCTTTTCATGTAGTTACTTTTTCTGTTGAGGTAATTCCCGGTTGGTCCAGTTTCTGGACGCAATACACGCCCAGCTCCACCAAATCAGGGGAAAAGCACCACCCACTCCTTCTCTCTCTCTCTCTCTCTCTCTCTCTCTCTCAGGCTTACCGACTGGTCCCACCCTCTCTCTCTCTCTCTCATTTTATTTTATATTTTAATTTTTTAAAACCCTAAAATACCCTATAAAAGTATCTAAATTTAAATCCTAGATTACCGTAATGAAAATATCTAAAATTCTAGAGTATCCTGAGAAAGTGTCTAAATCACTAAAATTCTATAATAGGAAAGAACACCTAAACCTAAATTTTAGGGTACCATATGAAAATGCGTAAACCTAAACTATAGGGTACCCTAATGAAAGCGTTTAAACCTTAAAAAACATGATTGTGACTAAACTTATAAAACTCTATGAAACTGTATGATACCCTAAGGCTTTATTTGTTTATGGCAGAAATCGTTTTCTAGGAAAACATTTTCCATGGAAACCAATTTTGGCGTTTGAAACAACAGAAAATAAAAGTCAACAGAAAACAGTTTCCTTGGTCAACCTAAAATGAGGGAAAACTCAGGCACTTGAGGCGGAAAACAATTTACCCTTTTGAAAGCCAGAAAACAATTTCCGGACTCGCGATCCCTCCTGAATCCCGATACTCGGATTTTCTTAATACTCAGCTTTTCTCTTTTAAAACTTGAGCCCACTCTCTCTCTCTCTCTACATACCTACATAGTCCAAATCATTCAGTCAAATCCTATTCAATTCGTTCGAATACCACAAAATTCAAGCGTTTGTGAGAAGGATTTCCCGCTCTGGAAGAAGGATCGAAACGGTGGAGATGAATTCTGTGAAGGATTTGATGTGGCTGCTACTCTTGAATTCAAGAACACGATCAATCGCTTCGGGCCTAATTGGAGTCCACAAACGCTGAAGGTAATTTTCGCTGAAGAATCGAAACGGTGGAGATGGATTCTTCTTCCCAAGCGAAGGTATGTGGGATCATATGTGCTTGATTGTTCCATACGACTCAGAGAGTTTTCCTCATTTTGTTTTCGTACCCTTTGCATTCAGTTGGGATTATGTACTCATATCAAATTTGCAGCACCCTCAGTGGGTCAGAACCAGCGTTTGTGGACTCCAATTGCAGCACCCTCAGTGAGTGGCGGAAGAGATGGTTGTTGATTAAATTCAAGAACACGATCAACTGCTTCGGGCCTTCGGCGATCAAGGCCGTGCTCGTCGATTGAATTCAAGAACACGATCAACCGCTTCGGGCCTTTGACGATCAAGGCCATGCGAACTCTTGGAATATGTAATTTATTGTTTGATTTTGCAAATTGAACTCAATTAAAAGGGTATTTTGATCATTTTCAGAAGTAATGGTATGTGGTTTGCGTAGGATGTGATTTTTTTTTATATAAAAATGGGTTTTGTATTTGCTATGATTTCCGGTGTCAACCAAACAATAGAAAATATTTTCCTTATCTTAACCAAGCACCAGAAAATATTTTCCTAGAAAGCATTTTCAGCCCAAAACAAATGGAGCCTCGGTGTCTAAATTATAAAAAGAGTAATTTACCTTAATGGTAATTAAAAAATAGTGACTTACCTTAATAGTAATAAATAGTCGACGTCTCGTCGTTTTTTGGTTGTTCTGCTTCAATAGATTTGTGTGTGTGTGTAGGATTTTAAGGTTGTGTTTGGATCATGGTTATGTGGGATTATTTAATGACAGAGATACAGATGTGAGACCACAAATCAAAATACGGATGTGTTTAGAATTGTTTGATTTATGCGTCTCGCTCTAGACACATGTATTCAAATCTGTCTCCGGTCATTCTTAGTTCGGCCTCCATCCCGGACTCATAAAAGTGATCCCAATTGTGTATTTTACGTGCGCAAAAATATTTACATTGATCGGATGCTATGACGATTTGATTGAGGCAGGTTTTTCTAAAATATTAGTAATAATATTTTAAATTCGTATAACTAGCCAATAAATTTTTCTAAGACCAGTGTGTTCCGTTCGTGTGGCTCATAATGTGTTCTCATTGTATTTTTTTTTTTTCCGTGAAATACTTTGCGAAATGACCAAAATGATTCACTTTTTTTGGGTGCCTACAATGAGCGCCCATATTTGGGTCACGGCAAGGCCTGCTGTGCCCAATGCACAGGCTAGCCCCAGACGCGTTTGATGGATATTTCTCTTCCATTGGGGCAGGGATTACCATGCCCATAATCACACACATTGAACTCTTTGCACTAGCCCTGCGGTTATTTCCTAGTTCTCCTACAAGGGAGGCTAGGGTTCGAGCCTCAACAGAGAGACATTTGGGGCTATGGATATCTTCATGACCCCGTTTGGATTAATTCACTAATTCCCCCACTAACCTCCACTTATGTATATTGAATGACAATAAATTAATAACTTTTTTTTGAGGAAACCAAACATGTATTATAAACCAAAGAGTAGAAGCCACAAAAGGACATTTATCAAACAATATTGGCAAGATGGTGGTGTAACGGTGGTAGTATTAAATTCACTAACTGGAATGCAAAAATGAAAAAAAAAACCCATATATTTATCAAAATAATAAAAATATACATAATATTGGCAAGATAGTGTGGTATAGCGGTGGCGGTGGTTGTGATTGTGGAGTGGTGGCCTCGTGGTGGTTGGGGAGTGATGGTGTCGCGGTGGTGTAGTGGCAGTAGTGCTGGTGGAGGTGGCAAAGTAGTGGTGGTAGTGGCGGAGTGGTAGTGCCAGTAGTGGTGGGAGTGGTAAAGTGGTGGTAGTTGTGGTAGTGGTGACGGTGGGTGGGTGGCAGAGTGGTGTAGTGATGTTGTTGATGGTGGTTTTAGTGGTGATACTAATAGTGGTGGGGTGGCGGCGGCAATGTTGGTGGGAGTAGTGGGATGGTGGTGGTATAGTGGTGGCAGTGCTGGTGAGAGTGGTGGTTATAGTGGTGTGAGCAATGATGGGAGTGGTAGTTGTAGTTGATGTGACAAGATGTTCACATACATTAATAAGCATGTGAATTTATTACTTTTTTTCGTCGATAACCAAAACACACATGTATTTATTTTTCGGGTAAGAAAGTAATTCATAAAGTTTTGTTGGTTGATATAAAATTGTTTAAATTTAACCTAGATTAAACAAGGGATCTAATATCCAAATAAACCAAAAATAGCTTTTATACATAACTCACATTAAATTTTCTAATAATGGTTTGGGCCGAGCCCTTCCGCCCCATCCTAGCTCCCCCTACTCAAAAAAAAAAAAAGGGTTTCTTTAGGGATTCTTAGGGGGTGTTCCACTAACAAAACACTATTTTTAAAAAAAATGAGATATGTCATTTTCTCACAATACGTCACATAAAAATTTATAAAAAAAACTATTTTTTTCAAAAAATCACCTGAGTGAAACACCCCAAAATAAAGGTTAAATTGTGCACTATGACACCTATGGCAAAATTGGTCACTCTTTTTGGGAAGGCATCAATCTCATCAAAGGCCTTTATTGCGAAAGACACTTTGGTTGTAGATTCTTCTACAACAGGGAAATGCATGGCTCATGTCTAATGTGTTGTCTCTATAGATGGATAAGATTGAAAGAAAAAAGACTACCCATTTTCTCCTACTGCAATTATGAGATGATGTAATAAAAGCATTCTAGTGGGTTAAACTTGTTGCCAAACCCACAGGTGAGTTGATTTGACATTAAGTGTGGAGTGGACCAAAAAATCACAGTCACATCCAAAAATGAAGGAACATGGGATCCACTTGAACAACATCCATCTAATCAAGTTCCTTCAAATTGTCAATTAAATTGTTCACTCATTGTTTGGTCCAATCTTCTCATTCCATTTTAGACTTGCAAATCGATAAATCTAAAGGGACCAACGGGGTAGTACCGATGATGGCGTTGTTAACGCCGGCTAAAACGGCCGATCCAGAAGCGGTTGATCGTTTCGGAATATTAGAAGGTGGTCGTAGATCGAGATCGAAGACGGGGACGGGTATGAGCTCGATCCAAAATCACCCCATTTCATTTGAAAATTTTTGAATGAAATGGGGTGATTTTTGATCGAGCTCATACAAACCGGCCCGATTGCCTCGATTCCCCGCGTGGCCCACTTCGAATTTGTTCCCGAGAATGATCAACCGCCGGATCTCGCATCGTGATCCATACCGCTCGGCGTCATGACGCGCGTCGGCATTCTCCATCTGGCATCTACCCGTCGGTACCAATAGAAGGACTCCTTGCAAATCCTCACCACAAAAGTGGGAGATCACAATAGTAATACGTGGACCCTTGCCTTTCAAATAATTAGGCTCTCTCTTGTGACTAACTTATTTAGGGTTACTAACTTATCTAGGGTTATGAGTAGGGTTGATAAACGAGCCAAACGAAAGGAGTACTTAATTACTCAAGCTTGTTGGAAAATTGTTAGCTTATTTATGAGGCGAGGTAATCTCAAATGAGTTTTAATCGAGCTGAACACGAGTCGATCTCAAATATGTTGAATTATTTTCACATCACAATTCAAACGAGTCAGATAGTAGCTTTATTTGAGCTTGATTGGAAAGCTTAACGAACTTCAAAAACTATTCAAGCTTGATTTGTTTATTTAAAAAATCATTCTTGAACAAGTTTTTTACAATCAATCTCGAACTCAAGTAATTTGGTTTCATTTATCAGTCATACTTCTATTAATTCCCTGTTAATATATGGTAGTAATGGGATCACTTGAGACAATACGTGGTGCGGAAATACAAAGGGGTACGGACCACCCCTATACTGACCATGTACAGATAGCGTCAAAGACCCCCTTGTGGATCCCAAACAAGCAATCCGAACGGTTCATTTATCTCAAAATCAAATTCCAAATGGGCCCACTGCGGGAATCGATGTAATCAGACAACCCTACGAGCTCAATCCAAAATCACCCCATTTCATTCAAAAAATAGGCCCACGCAGGAATCCATGCAATCAAACGGCCCAATGAGCTCGATCCAAAAATCACCATAGGGTCTTCTGATTGTATCGATTTTCGCATGGGCCTATTTTTGAATTAAATGGGGTTATTTTGGATCTAGCTCATAGCTAGGGCCGTTCGATTGCATTGATTCCCGCGCTGGCCTACTCAAAATTTGATTTTGAAATGGATGAACGGTTTGGATTAATTGTTTGGGAACCACAAGGGAGTCCCCGATACCAGTCAGGACGTGATCGGTACTTCCAGTTGGTACCAATAGACTGGTTCCACATGGCGGTGACTAAAAGGAGGAGTCACTGATATTTTTTTCTTCTTTTTTGTTATTTTCTTTTGGGTGAGGTGGGTTGTGTTTGGTTTGGATTTTGAGTTTTGGTTTTTGTAATGATTAAATGGAGAAATAAGGATAATAATTAAAAAAATATTAATGATTAGAGAGAGATAGAGAGAAAAATAAAAATACTAGTAATATTTAAAAATAAGAGTAATAATTGAATACAGTAATAATTGAGAAAACTAATTTTTAAAAACCAAAACGAACAAGGCCGTGAAGTCCATAACTAATTAATTTCATTAGATTTGAGCACTCTTACTATTACTATGGCATGTCAATGAGCTGTACATGTTCCTCCAACTCCAGACTAGTCATATCAATGTGCCCCCACTTGTACTTCTAGAGCTCCATATTGATAGCTTGCATCTATACTTTGATAGCCAATTAGAATGATACTTTATTTAATTGGTCATAAGATTACATGAATGGTAAATATATTTTAGTTGAACTGGATCCCACTCTTTAATTGAGAGCATTCGGTTCAAAAGTTTCCCCACGCAATGTTTTTTTACGCGGAAAATTGAACTCGTTCCAGCAATGACCTCAGCGTAAGGGTTAAATCTCCATAATTAACAACCTTGAAAAGCAAGCAGTCTCCAAACTTTCTCTCTCTCTCTCTAAAAAACTCTAACCCTAGCTGCCTCTCCTTCCCCTCCCCCTCCATGGGTTGCACACCCTTTGGACGGCAGGAGGGGAGGGACTAATCCCTTTTCCAGATCTGGTTTTTCCTTCCCCTTCTGCACCAAATCCGCCTTCCGTTCGTCAATCGTTGGAACTTGGCGTTTCGCAGCCCTGTTGGGCGTTACGATTCGTCTGCTCCTCCTTTGTAACCTTACGGGTTCTGGCGGCTTCTTAGGCCTCCGGTAGAGGCGCGTGACCGGTTGGAGGTTTGGCTAGAGATGGGTTGCTCAGCGACGAAGGGGAGTGTATCTTTTTTCTCATTTCTTTTGTGTTTTGTCCGGCTTTAGGCCGGTTATGTCCGGCTTTAGGCCGGATTTTGTCCGGTGTGTTCCGTTGGTTTGGTCATATGCTTTCTCGTTGTATTTCTGTGACCTGTTGTCGTTGGAGTGTCCGATCTGTGGACTCCCAATCTTTCCCTATGGGAATCTTTAATGAATACTATCTCTCAACTTTTGTAAAAAAAAAAAAAAAAAACAAGGCGACTCTAGAACAAATGAATGGGAAAAGGCTATAATTAATACACATTCTTTACTGTACACACTCCTACAAAAGTTACGATTTTTTTTTATAAAAGTTACGAGACACACCAAAATGTTACGAATCATATTGTTAAAAAGTTACAAAAAACTAGAAAATATTGCGATTGCTAGTGAGATAACACAATCTAAACCATACAATAGGTGCATATGGAACACACCTTTAATGAGTGTATATTATAGTTATTTCCTGAATGATATAATGAAATCTTTTTTACAAAGTTCTATTTGAAATAAAAATTTATGAAGGATATATTTTGGTTGAAAATTTATTGAGCTTAGGTTATTTTGTTTTGTAGAGCACTGTTATCCTAGCAAATACCCGTGCCTTTTAAACATAATTGCAATCTCAACTTTAAGCTACCAGTTCTATCCGACTAATGTGCCTGTCAAATGTAATTTACATATAGCATCAATTACATTTTGAGCTGCTTACTTAATTATTAGATAATAAAAGATAACATTTTATTAGTACGGATACATTGTTCTCTTCCAAAAAAGAGAGAGGGTACATTGCCTCAAAAGTGAGGAGAAAGAGGGGTAGATTTATTAGGAGAATATATTTTGTATCTCTTATGTTACAAATGATCTGACGGCTTCAACATTAACAAGATAATATGATCGGACAGTCGTGAATGTTACTTTGTTTATGTGCCTAGACATCTTATAGAAAACAACTTTGTTTTATAATATAAATTCACAAATTTCTGTGAATTTCATTATTTCGGCTACAAATGAATTAGAAATATTTAGTGGTGATAATATATATATTAAGAAAAATCAAGTTGTATATAAAAGATAAAAAATTTCGTGCACTTTCTTGAACCCAGTGAACCCTCTCGAGACAAGGTGGAGCCGCCCCTGATAATTAATTTATCATCTTCATTGTAACTGTAATGAAGCCAGTAACAATGCAGGAAAGAGGGGCAGGAAAGCGATACAAAGAGGTAAAAGAAGAATTAGGATTCTCTCATCTGATAATTCTAGAATGAATATTAACCACCATCTCATTCAACACTCTAGTTTACTTATTTTGCAAGCTCTTATGTAATTAACGTATGTGGATTTGAAAAATAAATCAATCGGACTTCGATGTAAGTTTGCCTAATTATAAGTTTGTCTCAAAGAAGTTAATAATTGTGTATAGATGTCAATTTGTCTTGTGAAAAATATATTTCTATTACACAAATATTGATATTTGATAAACTCGATTGCTTGTATAGACGATGAACACATTGAAACTTATACTCATATCATTCACTGACTTGATTTTTCCGATCAATTTTGAACGCATCGACTTAGAAAATGAACTCCTCGAAACCTCGAATGAAATGAGCCCCATAACACGTCACATATTGGACCTCATAAGGGATCATCATACAGTATAATAGTAGGACCATTTGGAAGGGGGATAAAGATGGGGAGAGAGGATTTCAAAAGAGGAATCTTCTCTGAAAATTTTGTATTTCTCGTTAATTTTCTACACTTCAAACAATTAGCTTTTTACTCGAAAAGCTACTAATCATCCTATTGTTAGGATTCCAACAACGCACCACACGCAACAGAAGCAATAAATCAAGAGAAACACAACACATAATATACGTTGTTTGGCCAATCGGACCTACATCCAGGGGGGGGGTTTTTTTTTGAATCCGGATGAAATCATGATCTGGGCATATACACACACGACACCTCATCTCACAATAACTTAAAACCTCATAGTTCTCCCTTCATGTATTTCTTCTTCTAGAGCCACAAACCAAAACCCTCTCACACTCTATGTCTCTCTCTACATTGTGCAACCACTCTCTAAAACAAAAAAGATCACAGAAAGATTTATAGAAAGCATAAATAAAAACCCTACTACTCCCTCCAGGCTTAAGCTCCAAGGGTTCCATATACGGGTGGAATCCCAACAATCACTCCCTCCACACCGAGTGGGCAATGTCGTCTGCAACACCCCCATGTCGCCTCCTCCAATCAACTACCCCTAGCAAGCGCTTGTGTCACTAACCAATCGAGCATCCATGCACCACCAAACAGAGTACATAAACCCAAAAGAGTGTATCCTTGCAAAACCAGACTCCGCAGCCAATCAGAAAATCTCGAGTACCACATCCCCTTAAAAAGAATGCCTCCACTTGCACATCTCAAACCCGAAGTGTATCACAAATAGTTTCCATGCTTCCAGTGCATGCACCCCTCAATGAGGCCAGCGGCTCCGCCATTGCGCTTTGCCACCTAGCATCCCCGTCACAGCCGCCAAGAGGCAACCCTCCGCCACGCTTACGAGAAACCCACCAAATCCGGGCCACTTGGCCGCCTCTTGCCGCCCCTGCTGAGACCACGGTGGGACCCCTCTCCGTGACAAAAATTGACTCGACCACTCGCTTGGACTGCGTCTATGAGTAGCACCTTTCCTCCGTCGAAACAAGTTTCACACCTGTTTTGTCCGACCAAAGCTTCAAATAGTGCTTCAATGGCCTCCGAGTGATTTTCTGACTGCTCTGCGCTCTCCGGTGCTTTAACCAAAGCTCTGATACCAGTTGTTAGGATTGTAACAATGCACCATACGCAACAGAAGCAGTAAATCAAGAGAAACACAACACACAATATACGTGGTTCGGCCAATCGGACCTACATCCACGGGGAGAGGGGTTTCACTATAATCCGGAGGAAATCCGTGATCTTGTGTTACACACTCACACTCTCATCTCACAATAACTTAAAACCTCACAGGTTCTACCAGTGTATCTCTCTCTCTGCGAGAGCCACAATGGCCCCTCCCCTCACACTCCTCTACCTCTTCTACATTTCTCTACCACGTTGTCTTCTAAAACAAAAAGATCACGGAAAGATTTATAGAAGACACACATAAAAAACTAGTCACTCCCCTTTGGGCCTAAAGTCTTTTTTATGAGGGTGGAATCCCGATGCCTATAATGACATACATTTCTCCTTTCTAATGTACTTTAAGCACTAAAATACAATTTGCTACAATACACACCATTTATTTGGGTGTACAATTGGCTCCTTTCGTAACTTTTGCAAAAAAAATATTAATTTTTGCAAAAAATTTGTAATTTTTTTGAAATATGTATCATATACACCCAAATATAAAATGTGTATTGTAGCATTTTCCGGATATTATTATAAGGATGACTTCTCTATTCCCTTTCTTTTCGTAAACTCCGCCAAACGCGTGCCCAGTTAAGGTAAAAATCTGACTCTCACATGTCGAGCACCACTAATTTTGGCAGTACACTTTTACTTACGGGTTTTTCTAGGGCTGACAATAAGACAACAAAAAAACAAAAAAAACACATCTTTTAATGTATTTTTTTTACTTTCTCATACACTTTTATTCATTTCTATATACTTTTTACACATTCTTATATACTTTTTAAGCCTTATAATCAGCCCATTAGATGAATTTTAGAATTTTCCTTTACTTATAACCAATCAGTATTTCTCTACTTTCTCCGTTTTATAAAGTTTGATCACTATATTTATCAAAATAATTTTTTAATTTTTTTTGCATCGTATAAAAGTTTTCGATAAGATCTATCAAATAAGATCTATATTGACTGAAAAATTATTTTCGTAATCACGTTAATTTTTAACTTGAAAATTCCACATAATTTCATAGTGATCAAACTTTATGAGACGAAGGAAATATAATCTCCACGTGGCAGCTTTTCAACCACTCATGCATCTTGGCATATTATACTGTGTAAAGTTCAGAGTTTCAACATGTCCGTGGTATCTGGCCTCATTTGAGATTGCACTCACTCGGCAATCTCTCTCTCTCTCTCTCTCTTCTTCTATTCTAGTTTGCGGGTAAATTGCTTCTTTGGCTTGTACTTGGATCCCTTATTTATTTATTTATTTAGTTTCCGTTATAAGTGTACTTGGATCTTTTTATAAAGGGAGACAAGTCAGATTGGAAAAATACAGGGGGAATTCTGTTTTAATGGGGAAAAGGTACGTGGGTTCTCCTCTAACTATGATTTTCTTTAATGGGTATCAATTTGTTTGGGCTGTTTGGTGATTTCACTGCGAATTTCAAGTGTTTGGTTCTCGGGAAAATGTGGGAAAAGGGTAGAGAGTAATATTGAATTTGCATGGTTTTGTAACTCAGAATAACATTGGCCTCGCCTAGTGGCTTGGTTGAGCTGATTCTGCTTGAATTGCTTGGAAAATTTCAATGACCACTTAGACATGGATCGTTTGCTTCATTTCTTTTTCTTTCTTTTGTTTCCCTCAGCAAAAAAATAGGTGGAACTTTGTATTGCTATTTTTTTGTCTTAGAATTTTTTTTCTTTTATTGAAGTCTTAGTTCATCTAACTTATTAGTTTGCAATCCCTAGTTTTACTTGTAGAAACACGTTTCCCCAGTTCATCTGTTGAGTTTCGAAGAATGGTTATGTTTATGTTCCTTCTGTGGTACTTATAGGCTATATATTGGTTTAGCCCTTTTAATTTCAAGCTGATTTATCCAAAAAAAAAATTATGTCCAGAGAGAGAGCGAGGGGTTCAAAATACGTTGGATTGAGCAGGTTAGGCATATAAACCCAACTTCTGATTTCACAGTTAATCAGATGGATCAAGTAGTTGTTCTGGAATTAACTTTGTGGTGCTCTTTCATATTTAAATCTTTTTTGTGCGTCTTTACAAAAAAATTTAGGAGTAAATTATGAAATTTGTTTTTAGAAACATGTCATGAGTGTGTGTAAAAAATTCTTATCAACTAATTTTTGATTCTTGGGATTTCAAGAAGGTGAAAAAGGGTTTGAAATCTGACGCTACAGAAAGTAGGTTTGGGGTGGTTTTTATATCAGATTTTAGATTCTATGTATTCTGAATGTTGATTTTCTGGGTATTATAGTAAACACTATCAGCTTGTGATGTAGCTTAATAATATTTTCAAAGCTTTAGTAAACAAGTTTATCTCCTTCGACAAGAATATAGAATCCATGTATAAAAAACAGATTCTAAAACAATAAGATGAAAATCTGTTGCCACAGCTATTGCAAACACCCTCCTTTTTAGGTAAATCTTTTGTACTTAAATCTTACTGCCTGCGTAACTCGGAATCAATTAATTAACAGTCTGTATAAGTTATTGAAACAACTGTGGTATTCTTACTACGCTTTCGGCAATGGACATTGTGTTAACAGTGTGTTCCTATTATATCAACAAGTGTGATAGATACCCTTCTACTTCAAGGGGGAGGTTAGTTGAGTAAGTCAGCTACACATCTTTAACTTGGTTATCCAAGTGGCTTTGTGTTTTACGACTTACGTCATTTTCCATGGAGTTTTATAACCGTCTACTTTCAATATCCCCTCAACAAGCTCTTGAACAAATTAAAAAAATGCAATTTGATTTGTTTCGGTTTTGCTTATCTTAGAACATATGGTGTTTCAGGAAAGTTTATTGACTAAACTCTATTTTCAGCTGATGAAGAATGTGGAAAATAACAATGTGGAACCAGCAACCAATTTACGACTTTCTGTCACTCAATTCCATCAGCGCAATCCGACGAGATTGAGCGATTCAGGTGCAGGTGTAAATGCAGCATCAAGGGTAGACTTGGCATTTGTGGCATCTGACCCCTTGTCCGAACTAGTGTGGTCCCCACACAATGGTGTGAGTCTCAAATGCACTGATAGTAGTTTCGCTAAAAGTATACCATCTCTTTTTGGGAGTGCATCAGGACTAAGCCATATGGCTCTTTCACTGCCACAAGGCATCACATCTGAAGGGACTAGCAGTGAAAAACATCCCATAGGTAAAGGAAAATTGATTTCATCTCAAATGGCATTCCACGTGGAGGGGGAAGTTGGCAAGGGATCTAGTTTTGTTAGGTCTCCTAGAAGCATTTCACGCATGAAACCAGAATTTGGAGCAAGTCATGGATACAATGAAGGTAATGAGTCAAAAGTAATAACTCCGTCTTTCAAATACAAAATAAAGTAACTCAATGAATGATTTTCAAAAAAATTCGTACCAACTTAAATAACATATTGAGAGATTTTTAATTATGCATGAAAGTATGTCATTATTTACCTAAAAGTCGCATGTCTTCTTGTGGTGGACTAAATTTGTGAGATAGAGGAAGTAATGAATAATTAAACTTATATGTTGGCTGTGCTTTAGAAGCTATGTATATAGTACCTTTGCCAAAACTCACATCTATGGTCTAATAGCACATTTGCTATATTGAAGAAGTGTGTTGTCGTGAACACTAGCACACTCCTAAAAGTGTGTTTAGCCACTTTTCAGTGTCTTAATTAAGAAAGCAAACCCATTATATTGGCCAATTTGCAGAAAATTTGTGGAACTCCAAACATGTCACTTGCCTTGTGTCTCGTTAAAGTAATACTGTGATGCATTAGTTGGACTGCAACATTTTTTATGGCTATTTGGAACGCTTCTGGTGTACTGTAGATAAGCTTTGAAACATTTATAAGATGGATACATGATGTACATTTCAATGTTTTCAATTGGTTTGCATTCGTTAGAATGCAGCTGCTTCATGAATGGTGGCTTGATCTTATCTTATGTCAAGAGACATGGGTTCTCTAGTTTATGAGCTTAATGATGTATGATTATCGTTACCTTTGTGTGAACTATCCATATGGGATATATGGTATCAATCTTTGGTTGTAAAGAATGATGCCGATGATCTATATGTGTTATTTCTTTTTGAACGATCTGTGCTCATTAGTCAAATGCTCTGGACCATGAATGAAGGAAGCATGATAATGAGCAAAAAAATTGATTTGGGTCTCAGGCCTGCCCTCTCTGATGCCTTTTGGCTTTGATTTGGGGGCATGGTTTTGCATTAAAATGTCCCTGCAGCTCTTTGGTTCTTGGAGGTTTAGAGGGGCCACTGTCTCAATAGGATTTTGAGAGCAGCCACTTTGTGTATATTGCCCAAGGTTAGGTTTGTCTCCGATCATCCCTGCCCATAAATCCAATGATTGGGGACTTCATGGGTTATTATTGTTGTTGTATAAAAACATATATTGTTTGTGTGTTCTAGAATCCAGCCATCCCTTGTGAAAGTCTTGTATTTTCTAAAAAATGGTGTTGGCATTCCCGTGGTGGTGCTGGTTATACAGTATATGCGTCAGACATTCAACAACGAAGCTGGTATAGTAGCTCAAGTTTTCCCTAGATTATGTGTTCAACTCTCATGTAGTGCATGAAATGCTATTATATCAAGGAACACTATTTACCTAAGAAAATAAAAGAATCATACTAGGGAATATGAATATTATTCATATGCTTTTTTTCGTTGTCATTGACCTAGAGTAGATGAATCCAATCGTAGACACATTGTTGAATCTCACACTTGTGCACGAGTTCATGTAACATAGATTCTATCTTGTGATCTTCCACTATTTGTACATTTGTTTTCTCGTCTTATATTAAGGTGTGATTTGCTTGAACGTTTGAAGAATATGTTCTGCAGGAATCAGTGATAATATGGAGTTACAAAAAGTGGAGAATAGTGGTATGACTGATTGGAAGGGCCAATGTAATCCGAGCAATATTCAAGCAAACTTTACAGCTGAAACAAGAGAAAACAGTGCAGGTGTGTACTTCTGTTATTCAGTTTTTAATTTAGTGTATCATATATCGGTTTTGGACTTTGTTAGAGCTTGTCTCACATTGGTTAATTATAACCTCCAAAGCTAGTATACGAACTGGGCAGCCTCTCCACTCATTGCCAATTGGTTTTGAGTTGGATGCTTTAACATGGTATCAGAGCTAGGTTTTCGTAGGCTTTTGGGTGAGACCGTGTCATTGATGGCTGGTTGCCTCTTTGTTTGTTGTTGATGGTTGATAATTGTCATCTATGTTACGCGGACTCTCGTGATGGTGTAAAGTACCCGTGTCGGACACTCGACACTCGGATAAGGGTGTGGGATATGTGTCCGATAAGTTTAGTAAGACACTTTTATAGGAAATCTAATTGTAATTCAAGTTTATCATGGAAGTGTGCATAAACCTCCCTTATTATCCATGAAATGCGCTATAGAACCTTAAAGCACTATTTTACGTAAG
This sequence comes from Vaccinium macrocarpon, assembly GCA_022606695.1. NCBI lineage: Eukaryota > Viridiplantae > Streptophyta > Magnoliopsida > Ericales > Ericaceae > Vaccinium > Vaccinium macrocarpon. The sequence goes on along the minus strand of CM040175.1, from coordinate 7,631,359 downwards.
AAAATACACAAAAAAATAGAAACAAATTTGAATATTTTGCCGTGTCCCCGTATCCTTGAAATGAGAAATAGTTGAACCTGACACCTAGATACGTACCCGCACCCGACACCCATACCCGAGTCCAAGTAACATAGATTGTCATATGTGTTGAATCATTTGTTTACCTCTCCACGTGCGGGGGTGTGTTGGAGCTTGTCCCACATTGGTTAATTATAACCTCCAAAGCTAGTATACAAACCTGGGTGGCCTCTCCACTCATTGCCAATTGGTTTTGAGTTGGATGGTTTGACAGACTCTAACTTGTATAGGCTGACAAGCTACGAAGCATCGACATCTCTCTGGGACCTCGTATCACAATGTCACAACACAGGGACACGGCGGGACACGTGTCCCGACACGCCACAAGGCATGGGACACGGCTGTAGTCCTTTTTTTGGATGGGGACACAGCTGTAGTGCTTTTTTGGATGGGGACATGTCTGGGGACACGGGGGGACATGGATGGGGACACGGCGAGGGTCAAATTGAAATATTTTAAAACTTGTAGGGGTCAAATTGAATTTTTTTTAAAAACTTTCATGGGTAAAATTAAATTTTTTAACCTTGAAAGTTTTAAACAAATTCAATTTTACCCTTGAAAGTTAAAAAAAAAATTCGATTTTACCTCTAGAAGTTTAAAAAAATTTCAATTTGTCCCCTAAATGTTTTAAAATATATTGTGTGTGTGTGTGTGTAAATAAATATATAAATAAATAAATAAATATACACGTGGCGTGTCCCCCGCCGTGTCCATGTCCCCATTTTTTTAGAATTGCTGTGTCCCCGTGTCTGTGTCCATGTCCGTTTCCGTGTCCGTGCATCATAGCTGACAAGTAAGTGCCTTGTTTATTTGAAACCCATTTTTCATGATTTAATGTCAATTAAATGTATGACCTGTATGTATTTCATGAGTAAATGAGTGTCTTCTGCATCAAGCTGGAGACATGGCTCATGGGAAAGTTTTTCCAGTTCAGATGTTTTTTGTAGTCAAAAAATTTCTAGTTTATCTGCTTCCAGAAAAACTGGGAAAAACTGGAGTCTTTCTTTTCCTTTAGAAATGACATTTGATGTGCAGCATGTGCTGGACCTTCTGCAGGTCAAAAAATGCAGATAACAGCTTTTGTTCCACTCAAAACAGATGAGCTCAAACATGACATAGCACAAACTGAACCACTGTTGTCTTCAGAACAGAGTGAACAAGTAATGATGACCGATGCCAGTAATAGAAATGAAGATTTCTCATTGCTGAATGAAGAACAGAGTAGAAATGAAAGGAACAAGGATGGTTTTCCCACTGAACCACCTCTGGAAAAGCTAGAATCGAGAGCTGAAAATGATTTACAGTTTCTGATTCATAAGCCAGTTCGTTCTGAAGCTTCTCCAAAAAACAGTGGGACCCGTTTAGATAGGAGGAAACGTAAAGAAAAGGCTTTCTCTGATGGAGACTTCAATGAAAGAATGTCAAATGATGAGGAAAACAATCATGAGAGCGTCGAGAGTTGTAATAGTGCTGGCCGTACCGGAGTATTTTCTACTAGGAATGAACAACGACAGTTGATCATGGGGAATAAAAGGGCGAAAAAACAAGTCGAAGTTGAAGAAGGTTTTGGTTCAAAGTCCTTTATTGGAAAAGATAGTTCCTTCATGAACTGGATTTCAAACATGGTGAACGGATTAAAGAAAACCTATCAGGATGAGGCTCCCTCTCTTGCTCTTACTTTTTCTCACAGAAACAACGATCCCAAAGGCACAAATGTGGGCTTCCAAAGTATTTTCCAGTCCATATGTTGTACAAACACAAAGGAACATCATGAAACAAAAATGTCGAATTCTTCCAAGACTTTGTCTGCAAATATTGTTGCTGATCCGGAAACATGCAGGACTAGTTCTTGTTCGGATCAGAACAGAACTTCATTGAACTTGGCCTCTAATAGTGCGAAAGAGGGTAATGAAAATGTTGATTCCAGTCCTGCTGCTGAAGCCAACTTGATTAATCCTCTGAGAAGCTTTTGGATTAGTCGATTTTCTCCCAAAACTCATCCACCCATGTTAAATTCAAACGTTAGGGAATGGAATATAAATGCAACACTTGAGTGTTCTACGGATTCTGCAAGGAAGCTTATTCCGAGTACTTGGAATCTTATTGACCAGAAAAGTCCAGATGCCAAGGAGAATTCAAGTGAAGACTTGGTAATTTTTACAGGTAAAGAACTGCAGAAATATGTTCCTGATACTGAAGCTTCCTTTGGCTTCAAAAGGGTGAGTGGAAATAGTGCTCAAAAGTCCACATTCAAAACAAATCCGAGCCTAAGTTCTCCTGAAGTAAAGAATTCAGAGGCAATGGCCTCTGTGTTCGCAAGAAGATTGGATGCACTCAAGCACATTGCACCACCTGATGCTGAAGATAATACAATTCGCAAAATGGCAACATGTTTCTATTGTGGAAGAAGTGGTCATGTTTTGCGCGATTGCTTGGAAATAACTGAAATTGAGAAGGAAAATCTCATTAGAAATGAGTGTTTATATGATGGATCAGAAGAATCTCCTTGTTTTTGCATTATGTGTTTTCAGCTTGATCATTGGGCTATTTCGTGTCCTGTGGCACCCACGACTACTCACATCAATTCTCGAGTTTCTGATGCACGTACTAATTGTGGTGGGGAAAACTACAGACCAGATATCAGTAAGCACGTTGGTTCAAGTTCTGTGGATTATGCGCTAAAGGAAAAACTAATCACTCCTTTGCGTAATGTGGTTAAGAGGAAGTTTTCAGATGTGCCAAAAGGAGTATTCAATGCTATAAGGAAGTTGCGTTTGTCTCGTACAGATGTTCTTAAGTGAGTAAAACCATATCCAGCCTTTATATTCTGTATATTTTCATCATTCTGAATTCATTGTTATTCATGACAGCACACCTAGTGGCTAGTGCTATTGCATATTTTTTGGAACATGTAGCAATGCCTTAAATTCCACTCTTTTCTTTCCTCGTGGATTGTCAAGAGAAAGCATTCCACTAAAATGCATGTCCTAATACATAGTAATCTGTGTGTTCAGCAAAATACCATTTTTATATGTTAAACCAATATGTTTTCTTTTGTAATTTGTAGTAAATTCTGAACCTGAGACTAATACAAGAAATATTGGTAATGAAGTTGCCATCTTACACGCATGGACTCTTCTAAGAAGGTGGCTTGTCGTGTCAGATCCCGTGATACAACATTCGCTGGACAATCCGTCATCACATTCATCCCTCGTCATTTAGACTTCCAAATTTTGTATGTGAAATAGATGATGTGTGATTTTATGATGCATGGGCTGATGAAATTTTCTCAAGTGATTTGTAGTTGTATTTAATTAGTTTTGATTAATTATGTGAATGGTATATTGGTGCCTAGATGAAAAATATTCTTCAATCCCTCAATGGAATTTTTATACGACGGCTGAAAGGTATTGATTCATTGGGTTTACGGTTCCCTCGGTGTGTCGAGTCCTGCGGTTTCTAGAATTTTTTGTCGTGTGAATTGTGGACACACTTTGTGTCCATGCTACTTAGGTAGTTAGTTTTGACTATTCTGTTTCCTATGGATTTATATGTAACTGATCCCTTATCATTGGACATTCCTCAGAAGGATGAATTCCCATACTTCATCTTTACACCTCGATGGTTTTTTCGTCCGCTTGCGGCTCAGGAAGTGGGAAGAAGGTGTAGGAGGAACAGGCTACTATGTGGCTAGCATAACTGGTATGTCTATAATTTCTTGAAACTTGTGAATTGTGATAATTTTTTATGATTTACTGATGACGGATCTGATTTAATACTTCAAATGGCAATTAACTGATCCCTTGCAGTTAATTGCCAATGTTCAATTCGGCCATGTTATCGATTTATCTTCTTCTTTCTTCCTCTGGAATTAACAGGGGAACAAAGGGAAAAATCACCACAAGGTTCCAAAAAAACAATCTCGGTAAACATCGGGGGTATAAGATGCTTGGTTGAAACCCAATATATCTCCAATCAAGATTTCCTTGAGGTCAGTTTCTTGTGATTTCTATTGTGATATATTTTGAAACTCCCGATATCTGCTTAAGGTTTCGAGGGTTAACTGTTAATAAAATGGTAATAGACCATGAAGCACCCATGGTTTTTTTTTTTTGGATAATTAGCACCCATGGTTTAATCATTACCAATGGTTACAAATGCGAGGCCTGCTTAAAGCTCCATGCTGTCCATCTTGTAATAGACTAGCACGCATTTGGGCTGTTTATGCAGCTTTCAACTCAGTTGCACGTTTCCAGTGTTGTTGCCTTGCTCTGCGGCTGTCATTTGCATAATATTCTAACTCACTTGACATTGGCATTATTGTGTAGACCTTTCATCTCTCTGCATGACCAAAATACATATCAAATGATGTGTATTCGCAAAAAGGATAGAAAAATATGATAAAAGAAGGAAGATTATTGAGAAAATGCCGCGTAGGGGAGAGAAACAAATGGAAGTTACATTGTTACGGTCTGTAGTATATATTGCATTTTGTGTACGCGCGTGTCTGGGTAATTAGTATTTACTGATTTACATTCATGTGCCAATGCATTTTGTAGGATGAGCTTATGGCATGGTGGTGTGCAACTCTTAAAAGTGGGGATAAGGTCCCTTCTGAGGACCACGTGAGATCGAAACTCGAAGAGAGGAAACGGTTAGGGTTTTAGGAGCTTGAGGCATTTTGTTTTTTGTTACTAGATCTCAAGCTTCATCGCTAAAGCAAAAACGGGTTCGAGTTCCTGTAGCTTTACTTTGTAAATAGGCATTTGTTTAAAAAGTTGTCTTGTATAATTATGTTTGCGTTCTAGTGAGTGAGTGAGATGTGAAAAATAAAATGAACAATATTTCGTCGTGGGTTGCTATTCAAACCCGAAAGCGAATTGGTTTGTTTTGGGGTCAATTGAAGTCTTAAAACGATGGTATTTCGACGCGATTCATATTTGCGTGTTCGACGAAGTGCTTCATTTCAGATCGATTCTTTGCTGCTTTTTTCAGATCACTTATTGAACGACTTTGCGAGTAAGAGGTGGTGCTGATTCTTGATCATGGCCATCAGGTCCGTGAATATTTATGGCTTGTTTGAGATTTTATTCTGTTTTGAGATTAACATTTTAATATTAGTACGTTATTAATCCTGCATTAGAATTGTATATAATGTGCAAAAATATTTTGATGATATAACCAGATGATTCCACATTAAAAAATAAAATAAAAATTACAGTACTAGAGAATTAAGAGCATCTATACTGGTAATAACCATTTTCCTCAAGTCAAGTCATATTTTGGTCAATTTTATGTTAGGACTGTCTTTCACCACGGGGGAGTTTTCTAATGGATTATTTGATTTTATCATCTTAGATTTTATTATCATCTTTTACGAATAGATAAAAGGAAGGTGATTTTATCACACTATATTATCTACAACTATTATCACACTAAATTTTATCTATTGGAAAAACAAGGTGATTTTATCACCTCTCCATAAAATCAAATTTCTCATTTTATCTCATAAAATTCATTCAAAAACTCCCTCCAACAACCATTAGTATTTTCATAGATTGTCCGGCTGCGCACCTTGAATAATCTTTGAGAGGATCACTTCTACCGTCCACTGGGGCATTTAAATGTAGAGAAAGCTCCGTCTATAAATTGCCCTTGTATGAATTGATAGCACTTGTAAACTTTTGAACTTGGAATTTTAATTAAGAGGAAGCAACCTCTTAAATTTCAAGGCTTTACCATCACGTTAGTCTCTTGTCTACAATCATTATTTAGTTGATAGTTCTCAATTAGTTTTCCTATAAATTTTTTTCAAAATTATGAAAAACATTATTGATTGAAAACAGTATAGATTGGAGAGAAAAATGACACAAATTAAACATTGAAAATGAACAAACAAATTGGCGCGGACGCAGGATTACAAATTTAACCTAGTTTGCAGGGTCAACTCTTTAATAATTTTACAAAAAAAATCAAAAGTGTATTATAAATAGGAAGAAAATTGAGAGGAGTGCAAAGGCCAAACACCCTAGATCCACCCCTAGCGAACAAAGTAAAGTAAGTTATAACCAACGGAATATATAAATTATAATAAACGAGACCGTCGCATATACTCCTATAACAAACAGGGCCATAGAATATACTCCTATAACAAACGGGGCCGTACCATATTTCTTGATGACCACCGATTCTTGAATTCTCAAGTCTTCCAAAGATGCCTTTCACCCTTTCGAACTCCAGAAGAGAACTTGCTTCAATGGTTTGAATGTAGATGAATAAGAAAAAAAACTTCTTGAATACGACTTGTGTACGATTAAAGATCCATCAGTCTTTATGATTCTTTAAGATATAAACAAGAGCTCTAGAATATGGTTACTGCATTCACTCGTGCTTCAACCCTAATAGCTTTGTATTTATAGGTAGCAAAAAAATGCCGGACTCGCTCGAGCGACTTTTTAATCTCGCTCGAGTGCCCTGACTCTAGGGACACTTGCTCGAGTACAGTTTTTAGCGAAATTGCTGCATCTGAAATCCATTCTAATGCTTCCAAAAGCTTGACTAAGTGCCATTGCACTAGAAATTAAAAATAACACCGCACATGAAATCCATTCATTTCCACAACATTAATACACTTTAAAAAAGAAGAAAAGAAAAGAACAAGTCGATAAAATAGGATACATGTGTATTTTGACATTAAATTGCCAATAAAAAAAGAGCTCAGCTTACGGAAGTTACACCTAACCCAACAAACTTGTTTTTGGTATCTTTGTATTTGTCAAAAAAGAATCATTAAAAAGCGAAGGAAAAAAGAAAACTTCACCCATGGGGACATTCCAGGTTGGTACTTGGTAGGTCTAATCGCTCCAATTGTGAGTGCTGCATGGCTATCACGTGGAGATTATTTTATTCTAGCTTTACTAGAGTTTATTAGTGTCTTTTAAGGCACATCCACATCAGTTTATTATTGCACATGGGGTTTATAGGTCCCTAGGGATGCCTAGTGGGCTGAACCGCCCGGTAACGCATCCGCGGTATGATACGGATGAGTATGGATCTTAATATATTAATGTGACAGTTCATGATCCACCTGGATGATAGTCCATGATTCACTTAGATGCAACGTAGTTATGTGATATAAGAGAATAAATCATGCCCTAACTTGCACAAAACCTTTTAAAGTCATGCGGACGTCCAAGCGCATTGATACTTCACAATTAAGCGTGCTCATCCTAGAGCAATCCAGAGATGGGTGATCTAATTGGAAGTTCTTGGAGCTTCGGCTGCCAAAATGGACAATCTTATGCAAGGTGGGGGCAGTTCGTTACGTACAATTGATTTTCGTAGACTGGGTTTTGTTCAGTTTATTTAGTTTGAGCAGTTTTTTAATACATGAACCGCCCAAACCGCAACCTTACTAAACAATACTCATGGAGCGAACCAAACCACTCAAAACCATCCGTTGGGCAGCTACCCCTATGTCCTATACTCTTGGGCTTCATATCAATATTAGGTAGAAAATAGGCATGACACATCGCGTGACAGTGCCCAGATTCTGGTATTTTTTTCACTAACTTTACGCAATAAAAGGTGGTCCAAATTGATCTGCTCTCAGTTCATTTCTTTGAACTTAACTATTGGCCCTATCACATAGCCCTCATGGGAATTAATCTAAAGTAACAGATTAAATAATTGCAAGTGGATCCTTATTATATAACCATAAACCAATTAGTTGGTCCCCATTAAAAGAAAACCCCACTTAATTAGGTCAAAGTCAAGAGACTCAAGAATCAAGATGAGTGAACTTTGCACTCGATAGGATCCAAACTTGACCCAAGGGCGGATTCAATGAAAATGGTAATAGGGTTTAAGAAAACTTTCCCCGAAAATGTCGAAGAAAGAGAAATGGATGACTTAGATTCATAAAATGTGAATCTAAGCCGTTCATTTCTATTTTGTGGATGTTTTTGGGGAAAGTTTTCATTGACCCTACGACTCCTCTGGATACAAAGAGGGATCAGGTTGACATGCTCCTATTGGCTATTCGAGCACCCTTATAAGATTTTACTTATAAATCCTGTTTAAGTTTTTCCTCTCTCAGACGGATACCATCAACTAGAAAAGAAAAGAAAAAAGGGGGTTATAGAACATGTTTTAATTCTATAAATGTGGGCTTTTGAGTTTGACATCAACTGTGGCTGTTATGTTCCTTTATTAAATGCTTTTGATTTCACCAATTAATGCGTTAACGACACTTTCTATCTCTGTTAGATAGATCAAATTTAAAGACAATGCTTAATTAGAATCTAATTAATGAAGGTAGTTTTCAAATAAATTTTCATTCTATATTGATTAGGTTACGGTTTAGTGTGAATATAGACATATAGTTGAAGTTGACACAAATATAGTACAGCTATCTCCCTCTCAGTTGCTAACTTTTTTTTTCCTTTTTTTTTTTTTGGGTAAATAAAGATTTTATTAACCTAACAAAAAAAAAAAAATCAAAAGGGTATAGTGTGGGATTTTTTCCCTAGCTTTACACAATAAAATGTAGTCCAAATTGATCTTCTCTCAGTTAATTTCTTTGAACTTAAGTTTTGGCCCTATCACGGAATTAATCCAAAGTGTGAAAACAGATTAAACAATTACAAGTGGATCCTTATTATATAGCCATAAACCAATTAGTAGGTCCCCATTAAAAAAAAACCCACTTAATTAGGTCAAAGCCAAGAGACTCAAGACGAGTAAACTTTGCATTCGATAGCATCCAAAATTGACCCAAGGGCGGATTCATTTTCTAAATAAAGAATTACTCTAAGGTCCATTATAGCTTTTTATAATATGTCGAGTCCACCTCTTAGTTCTATAACTCCTCTAATCCACCTTTTTGCAATTTCTAAGGTGCAAGGTCCACTCTCTATTTTTAATAGACAAATATACTCTCACATTAAATTTAATACATAACATACTATTGCTGGAAGTTTACCGGTGCCATAAAGTTTGTCGGTGCTGGAAAAGTTTGCCGGAAAATTGGAATTTGCCGGAAAAGTTGCCGGCGCAGATAATCATAACTAGAATTGCAAGAGGTGGTTATCTAGACACACAAGATGTGGTTATTTTGATTCGCAAGAGGTGGTTATCTGTACTCACAAGATGTGGTTATCTGGGCTATATCTCTTTTTTTAAAACCTAATTCAGATTAAATATGGTTATCTATACTCACAAGAGGTAGTTATCTGAACTTGTAAGATGTGGTTATCTTGACTCTTTTTTTTCAAAAGTCTACTAGCTTGTTAAAACAGGAGCACAAACGAAATTAAAAATTAGAAATATATATTCATATAGTCCTTAATTACCATAATCTTCAAAGAGAATGACTACTTGTATATGTTAGTGGGTCAAACAAAGGAACGACCCTTCCATTCCTTCCCAAAATTGTTCCACCCTAGGACACAACTAATCAAGAATAACAACTCAACATTCTATTAGTTCCATTTTCTGACAATCTCCAGTAGAATAACAATACCGAAAGTTTGAAACAAACAATCAAACCGTTGACACAAACGACTCAGCCACAAACAATGACAAACTTGTATAGAAACGACTTAATTTCAGCTTCTAAAAACAACGACTCAGTTAGATGCGAGTTTTTCCAGATTGTGAAACTTGCACAGATCTGAACGGTTCAGCCACAAACGACTTCATTTCACTCGAACAGGGAACAAGATTGTCCATTGCCACAAACGACGACTGTACAGATCTGAACGGTTCAACCACAAACAACAACGGCACAGATCTGAACGGTTTTCCACTCGAACAGGGATTGTCCATCACTGAAGTTGCAGAAAATGGTCGAATGACTTAATTTCAGCCATAAACGACGATGACGACGTGATTAGATCACAATTTGATCGTTTCTGCCGAAGTTTCATTGTGGTGTGTTTACCGGAGGTTTGCCGATTTTGTGATAGAGGAACGAGAGTGACGGCAGATAGAGAGAGAGATTAGGGCCCAAGACTTCAGAGGTTCAAGATTGATTTTATATAGGCAGGGGTGTTTGTGGTAAATGGACACGCGTGTGGACTGTTGATGTTATGAAATTATGGAGTGGACCCTTGACTTTAGGAAATTGGAATAGTGGACTGGGGAGCAACTCTCCCTTTTCTAAATGGTACTCCCTCTGTCCCAGAAAGTTAGACATTTTTTGGATAGCGTGCCATCTTCAAATACTTATTATATCTTTCAATGTGAATCTTAAAAAGTAGGCAATATGGATCTTATTTTATAGATTTTGATTAGTTCTATTAAACAAAGTTTTCAAAATCATATAAAACTTTATAAATAGAAAGATATAAGCAATCTAAAATCACACGCAATCCTAAAAAGGTCTAACTTTTAGGGACAGAGTATGGTTTATGAAAACTTTCTCCGAAAACGTCAAAGAAAGAGAAATGGATGCTTTCATAAAATTGGAATCTGAGGCATCCATTTCTCTTTCTTTGACGTTTTCGGGGAAAGTTTCCTCGACCCCACAACTCCTCTGGATACAAAGAGGGATCAGGCTGACATGTTTTTATACAAGCACTAAGAAATCTTGTTTAAGTTTAAATTTCCTCTCTCAGATCGGTACCTTCAACCAGAGAAGAAAACAAAAAGGGGGGAAGAACATGTTTTATTTCCACAAATGTGGGCTTTCGAGTTTGATATCAACTGTGATTGTTATGTTCTTTTATTAGGTGCTTTTGATTTCACCAATTAATGCCTTAGTTAATTATATACGTAAAAAATAAGACTTTCTATCTCTGTTAGGTAGTTTTCAAATAAATCTTCATTCTATATTGATTAGGGTACGGTCTAGTGTGAATATAGTTGAGGTTCACACACTGCTTTATCTCTCAAGCCCCATCCCTCTAACTCAAAAAAACCGTGAAAAGCCTAAAAGCTACCTTAGTGGAACACTCCCTAGTTGCTACTTATTCGGGGAAAGAAATAATCAATCGCTTCTTGTTGCAACTCGCAAGGATTGATCCGTGACCTCCCGTATACAAGTGTACAAGGATGGTGCCTAACTAAGCTAACCCCAATTAGTTAAAACTGAATAGATTTGGTGGTCAGTACACACTAGGCAAGTAACTCAAATATCTAGCATTCCTTACATTCTGATTCTTAAATTTTAAATGAAAACGCCATTTTTTTTTTCAAAAAAAAAAAAAAAAAAACCCTTTTTCTCATCTTTTGTTTGTTTTGGGTAAAAAAATTCTTACTTTCCTGAATGGTCAAAGAAGCCAAATCCGGTCCATATTGTCTACACTTGTGATTCGTTTCGTTGAAACGAATAGAAAATTAAACTATTTTGTTCATTAACGTTTTAAAATGTTCGTGAACAATATACTAGTAAGTTGAATAAAACAAGAAAAGAAAAGAGAGAGTACACATATATATACTCATCTCATCAGATGCAGAGTTGTTAATAAAGAATAACTTGTTAATCAATCGTATTGAAGGCCACAGAGTAGGGATTAGTGGATGAAGTTGTCTGGCAGATAAACAATATAAAAACGCACAACAAAAACATCAACAAAAAAAAATTAAATGAAAATTAGAACTGTCCCAGCTCATAGCTGCCTAAAAAAAATAAATAATAATAATTCCCCTATAAACATGATAAGCATGTCCACTACTTTTTCTTGTGGAACTTGATAAACAAATTCTGAAAACATGATAAGCATGTCCACCTACTGAATAAACAAATTATGGGGTAAAGTTCATTTTGCCCCCTTATGGTTTCAGGCTTGTGCGTATTACGTCCCTAACCTTTCAACTTGACCACATTACCCCTGTGGTTTCTGAACTAAAATGCACCGTTACAATATCCGTCACGCTGTAATTAACTAAGAGTGCAGTGCACGCTTCTTCTTGCCGAGAATGGTTTTGCGTACAATTTCTTTTCAAGACAAAAACAACCTCTTCAATTTGTAATTTACATTCCTTTCTCTCTCTCTCTCTCTAAAGCTTTACAAAATAGCAACCAGATTTCAATTTGGTGCGTGCATATCTTGATTACATAGCTACACAAAATCTTCCATGATGGATTTTTTGCTGGGTCTCCTCAATCACGAAGCGGGTGGCAGAAAATTCGAACTCACTGATTGCGGTTTTGGCATTGCCGTTTACTATCGTTTTATTTATTATTAGTAAGAAATTTGAACTGATTGACGTGGTGACCATTTTTGCTGCTTTTGCGCTACCCAGTGAGTTCGGTTTGAAAAATCAGGGTTCCCTAATAATCTGTTAAATAAAAAACCCTAATAGTATGAATGCGAATCAATAAGTTACCCAGCACAAATCACACAAGCAATCAAATAGATGAACACACAATATACGTGGAAAACCCCTGAATGGGTAAAAAATCACGGGAAGGAATCAAATCACTATAATCGTTGTACAGTTACAGATATATCTATCCAAACGAAGTAAATCCTCACAATGTTCGAAGTATCATTTGCCGAGTCACACGTACACCGCACTCAGTGATCTTGATCACCAACGCCTTGAATCGCACAAGCCTTCCAATCCTTTGCCTTTCGAACTCTACGAAAGGGCTTAACTTAAAGAACGATGATCTTCATGTAAAATCCTCTTGAAGATTATTTGTTAGCTTAGAGAATCAATCAATCTTTGAAGTTCTTCGAGATTCACAAACCCTAGCCGCCAGATGTTTGGAGGTGGAAAATATGAGTGTTGGCCAAGTTGTCTACAAAACCCTAGTGAACGTTATATTTATAAGCTTCAAAATGTGTTTGAGCAGGTTTAGAGTTGCTCGAGCAAGTTACTAAAGGCAGCCCATTTGCTTGATGTGTAGCTTGTATATTGCTTGAGCAAGTTCCTTGAATTACATCAAAATAATGACTACAATAAAAAGAATTACATATTGATTTCCTTTCACACCTAAACAGACACTCTAAATAATAAAATTACAACTTGATGTAAATGTGTGTTTTGTCAAACGGAATTGCCAAAACAAAGAAATCCGAAACTTGTTCCTTACACGATTCATTGAGATGATGAGAAATGGAGGGAGCGGACAAAGGATGAGAGTAGTCTAGTGCCAGAATAGGAGAGAGGTCGTGGTGGAGAATGGAGATGGGGGACTGTAGTGTACATGACATTAAATGGTATGAGGTTGCAGAAGAATATGAAAAGAAGGGTACTAAGGACATTTTCTTTAATATGTTAACGGTGTTAGTGGTGCGTTTTAGTCTAGAAACTACAGGGCGGTTATGTGGTCAAGCTGAAAGGTCATGTATATAATTCGCACAAGCCTCAAACCGTAAGGGGTTAAAATGGACTTTACCCCAAATTCTATTACTCCCTCCGTCCCAATTTGTTTGCTCAATACGAAACTACGTGTAATTTTTTCAAACTAAAAAATAATGTACTTACAAAAATAATTTTCTAATTAATATGGATCTCGTTTAATGGATCTCACTTTAATACACTGCAAAAAAAATTTAAAAATTATTTTGATAAATATATTATATTTTAGTTTGAAAATTATACGTAGTTTCGTAGTGAGCAAATAAGTACTCTTACAGAGACGATGAAAGAAGATAACATTGTGCAACAAAATAAACGGAAAAAGAAACAAAAGAGAGAACAAATAATTATAGTTTGGCCCTCATCTTGTGGTCGCGATCGTATATAGTAGGACATGACTCATTAATCCCGTAAACTAAAGGGAACTAAGTTTTGGTCAAATAAAGGAGTTGGATTATTTTTTTGTCTTTATTTAATTTTATTGTCTTTTTCTATCCTTATTGGAAAACTCTGTGAGCAACTGAGCATTCGGTAGCAAGACCAATAGTCCAATACCCATAAATGGGGAGATCAGTGGAGAACAAAAATGCTATAGACACGCATAAATACAGATTGTGTGTAGAGGCTCTCAACGAATTGTGAGACTAATTAGTTTGATGTTTTGTGTCGGTCTGTCTATTGGGGTCAAACGTATGCAAGAAAGTAATTAATTGTGAATTCTCTATTCTTGATGCGGATGACATTTCTTTAACCAAATAAAAAAAGACATCAATTAAAGTACGCGTAAACTAACCGAAACAAGTACAATAATCTACTTTTACAGGGTATAGTAAGCTAGACTAGGGGGTGGTTTGGGTCAATTAAAAAAACTAGTTTTGTGGTTTTTTTTAATTTTGTCCTTATTCAATTTTTTTTTTTTTGTATTTGTTAGTTTTCGGTCGATTTTTTGTGGTTTATTGGTTTGTCTCAACGAGAAGAATCTAAAAAGTATAAAATTATTAGCCAAATTTAAAGTTTTGTGAATAAAGACAAGTTGACATTCAAAAAACCGGTTTTTTGTATTATTTTTCATCTTTATTCACAAAACTTTAAGTTTGGCTAATAATTTTATACTTTTTAAAATTTTCTTGTTGAGACAAACTAAGAAACCACAAAAAATCGACCGAAAACCAACAAATGCAAAAAAAATAAATTGAATAAGGACAAAACTAAAAAAACAAAAAAAACTAGTTTTTTCAATTTACCCAAACCAAGCCTAGGTTGTTCGATTAGCGATTGATGATAGATCATCTCACATTTAAATAAATAATTTTCATATAATTTAAGTTTTATTTATCTGAATAGTCAATTGCTGATCGGACAACCAAACCGAGTTCACTACACCCTGTAATGAGTTCGGTTCATTCGAAGCCCCCTTCTTGTGGGGGGCTCAACAATATACTGGGAGATTTGCTTAAAGAACTTATCATCTACCAAAAATATCACATGGGAAATTATTCAGTCGTCCTGCACCACGGTTCTAGTGGTCATCAAAATCTCCATATTAATTGAGTGATTATTGAAAAAACACAAATATCGCTCATGTATGGGCTATCCTTTCACTCCCTCCGTCCCAAAAAATTTGACCTACTTTCTTTTTTTGTTGTCCCAAAATATAGGACAAATTTAAAATTTTCAACAAAGGAAAGTTGGTAAATTCCATTTCTACCCTTGAGATGCTTTTAACAATCAAAACAATGAGACGAAAAGAAAAATATTTTACAATTTTAAAGTTTAAAGTGTGTTTTAAAATTTTTAAAAATGTCTCTGATTACATTGGCGGCAAGATTTTCCGCTATATGAAAAACAATTTAAATTCGAAATTTGATTAACTCCTATTTTAATAGAGTCAACTAATGAAGGGAAAATTTGAAAAGTTACAATTTTTGGTTAACAATGTGTATTGTACGTAAAAATTTGGAAATTTTTAAGTAAGCCAAACTTTTTGGGATAGAAGTACGACATCTGGCTACGTAAAATTCATATCCAACCTATTATTTTCTAAAAGGTAAATGTGATTTTACTAGACGTTATACAATATTCGATTAATAACATATTATCCATATTGAAGATTTACTAACACATATTGAATCACTTGGATCAATAAAATATGATCATGCAATACCATTTGTCCACATAGGAAGATTAAATGAGAAAAATTATATAGTACTAGTCGACAGTCAAATTTTAAATAAACATCAGAAAAGGCCTTAACCCGGCCGTAAATACCTAGTGGAGTGAAGAGGGCATTGTCTTGTAATCATAAAATATGTGTTCTTGTTGTTGGTCCTTTACTCTTACAAATTTATGGTCTTTCACACTTCCTTTTTCACCATTTGTGCTTCCTTATTTTGGCTATATTTATGTAGAATTAGAATATTATCTTTTCACTTATTAACTTTGGATATGCAAGTGCATTATTATAAAATTCACATGAACAAAAATGAAAGCAAGTACAAATAATAGCAAAAAAGTATGAAAATCAAGTAAATATTTTACCCAAAAAATACATTTGGTGTGCAAAAGATACATTTGATGTACACCAAAATGGTGCACCCATAGTTTGAAATCTAGAACCCAAAGTTTTTTTTTTTCCTGACACCTGTAGTTAATGACTCCAACCAATCAGACCAGTCATGAGGTTTGTTTTTGGCTAATAAGCCAGCCATGTAGATTATTGTTCTATCGTTATTCAAAAAAAAAATTCCATTTGTTACTTTCATTTCAAATTTTTGTGAATTATTAGCTTATCTCGACGAGAGAAACCGGAAAAGTAAAATTATCATCATATTTTTTTTTACTAAAGAACAAAATAAGAAAAAAGGGGTAAATTACACTGACCTCCCTTGAGGTTTCTGACTTGTACACTGACCACCCCTATTTTATCTGAAATAACACTGACCTCCCATGAGTTTTATATTTTAGTATCAAAAGCACCCTTCAACAGTACTGACGGCGCCACAGACCCACTTTTGGGTCCCCAACGGTTGATCTGAGTCGTCCATTCATTCCAGAATCGAATTCCGAGTGGGTCCATGCGGGAATCACCTCAATCGGATGATCTTAAGTGCTCGATCCAAAATCACCCCATTTTGTTCAAAAATTTTGGATCGAGCACTTAGGATTGTCCGATTGAGGTGATTCCCATGCACACCTACTCGGAAGTCGATTCTAAAATGAATGGACGGTTCGGATCGACCATTGGGGACGCACAAGGGGGTCCCCAGTGCCATCGGTATTGTTGAAGGGTGATTTTGATACTAAAATATAAAACTCAGGGGAGGTCAGTGCTATTTCAGATAAAATAGGGGTGGTCAGTGTATAAGTCAAAAATCTTAGGGGAGGTCAGTGTAATTTACCCAAAAAAATCATATTTTTTCAAGCTTTATTAAAAAATTACTGTATGAGTTTGGATCATAATTTTTTACTCTTTCGTTTCCTTTGCTCGACATGAATCAATAATCCAAAAAAAATAAAGGTTGATGAGAAACTAAAAAGTGCAATTTTTTTGAATGAAGGCAAAAAAAAAAATCCCAAATAGCTTTTTTAGCCTAAATATGGTTGTTTTGTAAAAAAAAAATCCTAAATTATTAGATCATTGGCTTAAACAGCCATTTCCCAATTAAATAAGCCATCTGTTTTGGCTTATTGGCTTATTTTAGTATAGAAGAATATTAAGATTATTGGATTAAACAGTCATTTCGTACATTATCTTTAAGCCAAACTTTAGTTGGATTATTAGACTTCTATAATCCAAAAATCGCGAATCACATTTTTGTCCCCCAAAACTCCCTCATTCACGTATTTGTTCTTTCTTTCCCCCCTCAACAGGGACCATTCACAGTCAAGTGTATTCAAGTCAGTTTACGTGCACCTCAACCAATTCTCTTCCCGGTCCACTGACTCGAAAGTTGACCATCTACACCGAGACTAGCAGATTCGGAAGAACTTACTTTTATAACTTTTACTATCTGAGGTCAAAAAATCAAATCTAGTCAATTGTGTAGGAACTAGGAAGTATAACCTCAGTTTAAAAAAGAAAAAAAAAAGTAGAACCTCAGAAGCTACTCCTATTGTCAACAACTTCTACTCCATAAATGAAGCTTATTTCCATATCTTCTTCCCAAATCCTCAATCCCCCCAGCAAGATTCCATCCCAATTTCTCCAGCTGCTTCAGTGGCTCTTCTCTTCTTTAATTAGCAAAAAAAGTCATGCAGAAAGGTAAATCTCTCTCTCTCTCTCTCTCTCTCTCTAGATCTCTTCTCCTCCCTCTTGGACATCAGATCTCCTATACAGAAAATGCTTCTGTAAATCTGTTTGATTGCATTTCTGTACATGTTTCTCCATCCTAATGACATTAATTTCTCTGCTCAAGCTACAGATGGCCATGGCAAGGCTATTACCGTTGCACAAATCCTGGCCGCAACCTCCATTGGAATCATCTCCGCCGCCGCCGCCGTCCATCACCGGCGACAAAAGGCTAAAAAAGAGATATCAAAAGATCAAGTTATAGTGCCGGTATTACGCAGGAATGAGTCGTCTGGCCGTGTCGGAAAACTTGAGAGATTCTCCGATTATGTCGGTAAATTTCTTTCTCGATCCTCTGTTTCACTTTCCTTTTCCCCATCTCATTGGTTTATTGAAATTTTCCCGGAAAATGTGGTTTGTGGAAAAGATTCATTCATCTGACAACTGGAAAAAATTTGGTGGTTTATTTGGTTTAGGTTCGTTTCTTTGATCAAATCTAATATTTGAGCCATATACAATCTCATCCGATTTGTAATTTCATGGCTAACGGTGGGACCGTGGGATAGAGGGGGTGCTGCGCAGCGTGTTGTGCGGCGGCTTTAGGCGCTGTGCAGGTATCGTTTCGACGATCGGGAAACGTCCACCGCGTAGAACTCGTCGAGTACTACAACTCCACCAAAAATCAACTCGATTGAATATCGTTAAATCCCTCATCAAAACTAAAATAACTTGAAAAAATGGGTTCAATAATTTTCATCCAGTGTTTCAAGTTTATATTTTCTGATTTTTTTCTAGTTATATGCGTTTTGATAATGCACTTAACGATATCCGATTGAATTGATTTTATTTGGATCATACCAAATTTACTTGAAAGCCAAATGTGTAGTACTAATATATTCTGTGAATAGGCTTTTTTTTTTTTTGGGTATAGTTCAATCTATACTCTTACGCCCTGTTTGCTTGAGGGAAATAGAAGGGGATATAGAAATCTGGGTGTCTCATTTCGAGTGTTTGTTTTGTTTTTGTTTCTCGGATATAATATCCTTGAATATGTATATCTTTTGGGACTAATAAAATTTTGGAGGTGTTCCATTGACAAAAAACAATTTTTTTTTCAAAAATAAAGATAGACCATTCTCTCGTAATACATTACATAAAAAACCGGGAAAAAATAATTTATTCTAAAAACTGTCTTTGTGAAACCCCCCCTTAGACACATCCATTCTAAATTACATCCTGCCCTCATTTACCCATCCAAAAATGATTGTGACACACACACACACTCAACCACACGTGTTGTTGAGTGTGCGTATATATCACTATTTTTACCCATCTGCCCTCTTAACCCATCTGCCCCCACTTCCCATCTGCCCTCTCGACCCTTGCTCTTGAATTGGCTTGCTTTGCTTTTACCATCTCCGTATCAGTTGTGATACCCAAAGTTGTATTGGGGCACCGGTGATGATGCATGACCGCACCACGATATTGTTTCGCTATTTGTTTATTTAAGATAAAAATATAAATCACACAGGCTTGTTTGCTTGTACCATCTCTGTACCCGTTGCTGCGGTTCTAAAACCAGGCTCGGTTTTCTCTTACCAACAAATACATCGAATATGAAACTTACCGCAAGGGTGTAAGCTTTTTTTTGTTTCACATAATTTGATTTTTCTTTAGTACCGTGGAGCTTAAAGTACCTGAAAACTCAATCAAATTCTTGAACAAATAGACATCATAACGCAGCAACAAAACAAACAATCCCCGTAAGTTTTCAACCAAACAAGAAAGAGATAATTTTGGATTTTTTACCGCGAATGTTTTTTTTTCTCTTTTTTTCCTTCGTCACTGAAATAAAATCCAGGAACCGTCTCTGATTTTAAATACCCCAGCTGAAATTTTGAATTGGTGTTTTCTGTGTTTTTCTTTCTCTTTGTTTTACAGCTAGGCAGATAGGATTTGAAGATGCAAATGAATGTCCCCATCTGTGCAAGTTGGCCATTGAGTATTTGAAAAAGTCCAAAAGTTGCGAGGTTAGCCTCTACGAGTATTTTGCAAATGAAACAAATGCTGACGAGCTTTATGTGAAATTGGTGGAGGAGTTTGATAGATGCATCCTTGGCTATTTTGCATTCCATTGGAGCCAAGCTTCTCTCATGATCAGCCAGGTATATAATTTTCCGAAGGAAAATGCAGGAGTAAATTTGAGTCACTGATTTCACTTTCTGAGTACTTATTAGCACTATTGAGCCCAAGTTTGAATCAGTAAGTTAGTTGGCTTATTTTTTTGTATATACTAAAAATATATATATGCATTTGTTAATTTAATTTGCATTAAAATGTTGTGGAATGGTTTTTTTCGACGAGAAGGATTAGAAAAGTACAAAGTGACATATTTTTGTCTTTAAGCCAAACCTAACCTCAGTTTTTGGCAAAAGAACCTTTCCAGGATTCACAAACAGATTTTTTTATATTGAAAAAAATGGCTTTTTAAAAAAATAAATCCTTCCCAAAATTTACTTTTGTTGGCAAGCATGTTTTCTGAAAAAAGAAAAAGAAAAAAAGAATGGAAGATAGAAAACCTTAAATGTTACCAAACATGACCTTATACAGTATATAATTTGATGTCATTGCCTTCCTTTCTGTTGTTGTGTGAAGGCAGAACCAAGATTTGAACTTGAGGACGAAGGGTAAAATTTTGTGTAGTATAATTTTTGAATTGCGTGTGGTTCTTGTTCTTTGGCTTTTTATAAAAAAAAAAATTTCAAAAATTAAAAAATGAACTTCTAGAAAATTTTAAGATCAAGGCGTCCAGAATTATGTGAGCTCAGTGTTTCATTTTATATTCCTAAACTTGTAGATATAATGAAAAACCAAACTAGTGTACAAATTTCAATTATTTTATGAAGTGAATAAAGTCAAAAAATATAAAATTAGGATCGATGCGGCCCGGGGCCTCGGCCGGCCCAGTTAGGTCCGTCCCTGGTTGTTGATGATTTATTTTCTTTTATTTATTTATTTATTTATTATATGCCGATGATTCATTCTTTATCTTTTTTTATTATTGGACGAATTGCAGGTCTTGAGTGCAGATTCTGATAAGAAAAAGCTAAAGGACTTGGTGATGGCTGCTACAAGGTAATCAGCTTGAGTTTTCATTAACTTTTTTTTGTCTTCGCCTACCAGCAAACGGTGGCAGACACAAGATTACAAATTTGACCTCGTTTACGGGGACTATTCTTCAATACTTTTACAAAAAAATTTAAAAGGATATCAGAAATAGGAAGAAAATTGGGAGGAGTGCCGATGCCAAATACCCCTTTCTTGCAAAAGACAACTCGTTTCTATAAAAAATACTACAGTATCATTTAGTCCATTTAGTTAAGAGAAACGACTTGACCTCGATTAAAGAAGAATAAGCGCAAAATACCAACAAAAAAAAACTGAAAATACCGTTTACTTGATAGCGGAAACTCAGGCCCCGTTTTGCTAAAAAAAAAAAAAATATGTTTTAACTCAAAAACTATCTCATTCCACTAACAAAAAACCACTTAGTTTTTTTTTTTTTTTGCAAAACTAAAAACCAAAAAAACCAAAAAAAACTAGTTTAATGGAACAAGTTAGTTTTTTTTGCAAAACTGAAAACCAAAAAACTAATTAGTGGAACAAGTTAGCTTTTTTGCAGAACTAAAACATCCAAAAAAACCAAAAAACGAAAAAACTAAAAAAACCAAGTTAGTGCAAAATACTGAGAAAAAAAAAATCGAAAATATTGATATCGAAAACTCAACCTAGTCGAAATCCTATTTTGCCACTTGGCTTTGTTATTATCCATGAATCCATGCTTATAATAGAACTAGAAAAGTACACATTATAACGAAAAGAAGTCAGCATCATTAGAAAAATCCCAACTCTGACTTGGTACCTTTTGTAGTGGAGGTAGCTTGGTATATATTATAACGGAAAACCTGGGGTACCCCATATTTTTGCACTGAAAATGCACCCCATCCCTTCAAGGACCCACTTTCGGGTCTCACAAGAGTGATCCGAATCGTTCATTGTTTTTAAAACATTTTTCCAAGGAGTTTTGATTTGAAATGGTGAGACTTTTGTTCAAGCACTTCTAACCGTCCGATTGAGCTGATTTTTGGTGGGCCCCCTCGGAAAAATGTTTTAAGAACAATGAACGGTTCGGATCACTAATGATGAACCAAAAAGTGGGTCCACAAAGGGGTGGGGTGCATTTTCGGTGCAAAATTTGGGGTACCCCTAGCAGGGTTCATATTATGATCAGGACGGTCCACCTCTAAATTATATTTGTTAAATGTGGACATTTTTGTCACTGATCACATGTTTATCACTTATCATTCCCCGATCTGTATGACTTTATGGCAATTTGGAATGTATTATTGTGTTAGGGACATTAGAAAAGTCTTGATTCAATTGTTTTCAATTAAGATCGATTTGATACGTATACGCGTGTACATATTTGTGATAGTTGTGGATATAGATTTCATGTTGTTAACTTCAGAGTCTAGATTTTCAATTTTTGTAGAAGTTGATAAATATGTTTTACCATAGACGTGAAATTATGATTAAATTACAATAAAAACTGGTACTGTTTCGTGCAAAAAAAACCATGAAAAATTACCTTTTATTATTTTAAATCTAAAATCTTATCCTAAAACACCGGAAAGTACTCAAGCCCAGCTTTGGGATGTTCAGAATATCATTCGTTTTTTAACTTTTCAAAATATGTAGAATTCGAGAATCTATTAATCTAGAATTCTTGGTAAACATTCCGGATTGATGCAGCTGCTGCGCGCAATTCAGGTCATCCGTTGCTTGGATGAACGGCCTAGATTTCAAACAAACGAGAAGAATTGTTCGCGTGAACAATTTGTTTTCAATTTGAACCGCTAAAAACAGTTGTGAATGACCGTGATTGTGTGCGGCAGCTGCACAGCAGCAACCTCGCGTCCTATTTCGTAAGCTTTTATTGTGGCTAGGGATCAATTTTTTTCTTTGCTTGGATTTGAGCCAAAAATATACTCAGCATTCGCGGATGCCAGCTATATTTCTTAAGCCCCCGAATGTAATCACATTAATGAAGAAAATTTTGCAAAAGAAAAAAGTCCTATTTGCAAAACGAGAACTTAAAAAAATGCACATTTATGAAGAAAAATTTATACTTTTTTTATAAATAAAAATAACTAATTGATATCTAGTAACGAGCAACCAAAAAAAGTTTAATTTTTTTTTATAAAAACTCATAGTTTCAAACTCTCGTTTTGCGGACCGAAAATCATTTTGGGACAAAGGTAATACTTTAACTCCTCAACTATACTCAAAATATCAGCAATTGATTATTCGTGATTCACCTATCAAATACATCAATCAATGGTTTTTTTCCTTCTCAATTTTTCTTTGATCAATTTTTTTTTCCCCTTCTGAATTCACTTAGGAAACAAAGGTTTGAGAGGGTGACCAAGGACCTGAAAGTGACACAGGTGTTTTCTACACTGGTGGAGGAGTTTAAAGCAATCGGAGGCGTCGGATCAAATGGTGATTCTAAACGTACGGACGTGATGGTGCCGGTGGCCCATAGTGAGAGGAGCCCAGTGTTGCTGTTGATGGGGGGTGGAATGGGAGCTGGCAAGAGCACTGTCCTCAAAGATATTCTCAAAGGGTATAAAAAAATTAAAAACACCAACTTTTTTCACTCAATTCCGAAACATTGTGGGGAAAAAAAAAAAATACATTTTACCTATTTGTTGGGTTAGCAGTAACAACTTTATAGCTTTTTTCAGTAACAACTTTATAGCTTTTTTCCCATTTCGTCAAAAAAAAAAAAAACACTTTGTGGCTTAATTTTTTTTAAAGTTAAAAAACCTTAATTGTGGAGTATCTTGGGCATTTCAACTAATTCTGAAGCTCCGAAGTTAACAATTGAATGAACCCTTTAGTGGCCCAACAGTTTATGTGATGTTTAACCTCCATAGATTTCACAGATGTGACCACCTCATCAAGGACAGACACTTAGCTTGGGGCAGCAGTGGCGGAGCCAGGATTGAGAATCCAGGGGGGCCGAGTTCAAGGGTGACTCTAGGATTTTCATCTATCGCTGACAAAAATGTACATTGTAGAACACTCTTTTGTTCACCAAATGTACAACACTTGTGGAGGACCATTTTGTGGTTCCACACAACTGATCGGAGTCGTTCAATTTGTTCAAAATGTTTTTTAAAGGATCTCTGCAAAAAATCAATTTAGCCGGATATCGATAAATGCTTGATCTATTTGTTCTTTTTTTGAGCCATTTACCGGTAAGTGTGGGATTCATACATTCTTTTTTGGGCCGTAATCGTACCCATACATTCTTTTTTTTGCCGTAATTGTATGGCTAAAAAAAGCATATGGATCAAGCACATACCGATATCCATTTGAACTGATTTTTTTATAGCGACCTTTCAAAAAATATTTTGAACAAATTGACAGGCTCGGAATATTTGTGTGAGACCTCAAAATGGGTCTCACAGTACTGTGGTGTTGTACACAAAAGTGTTGTAGCCATTGCATTTTCCGAAAATTTATTCTAGAGGCCATTTTATTCAAAATAAGGTTATTCTTGAAACATTTCACCTACAACTTATCTGTTGGATTTTCCTGCAAAAAGAGAGAGAGAGATCCTTCAGATTATGATATTTTCATGGTTATATAACCTTGTAAATTGAAGCTTTTTAAATAGAGATGCGGCATTTTGGATTTTCCCCTTGGGCTTTTTATTTATATTTTTGGTCCCTTCGGCTACAATTTGTGTAAAATTGGTGAGGACACTGTACAGAGAGAATGGAGGGTAAGGGCACTGTGGTGGTTAATGTAATTTGTGGTGCATGCAGATCATTTTGGTCCGGGGCAGCGGGGAATGCAGTAGTTGTAGAGGCAGATGCTTTTAAGGAAACAGACGTTATTTACAGAGCCCTTAACTCTATTGGTCACCATGATGACATGCTTCCGACTGCCGAACTTGTACTCTCGCATCTCTCTCTCAATGACTCTAATATGTTATACTATGTAGTATGACACGGACACGCTATACAATATGGACACGGACACGACACTATCTTATCTTGTTCGATTGAAAGTGAAGATCTAAATTCCAAGTATGACATGGACACGCGATACAATATGGACACGACACCATCTTATCTTGTTTGATCGAAAGTGAAGATCTAAACTCCAAGGAGCTAGATATTCAAGACTTAGTACCGTTGCCGCAAAGAGAGATGTTTTCAAATCTTGCATTAAAAACCGGAAAATTCTACAATACACACCCCTTAAAGGTGTGTACAATATGCACCCATTGTGTGGTCCATATTGTGCCACCTCAATGGCAATCATAACATTTTTTAGTGTTTCGTAACTTTTTCAGAAGTATGATTCGTAACATTTTCTATGATTCATAACATTTGGTGCGTCTCGTAACTTTTGTACAAAGAATTCGTAACTTTTATTAAACTTCGTAACTTTTGTTAATCGATTCGTAACTTTTATAGGTGTGCGTATGATACACACTCAAATAGGGGGTGTGTATTGTAGCCATTTCCTTAAAAACCTTCTTTATTTTATTGTTATGTAATATAGAATGGTAAAAAATAAGTACGTGATCAAACTTCTACATGCAAATCTATAAAAAAAAAATAGAGGACGGAAACAAGGAGACACGTTCGTAAAAGTATGTTTTGTAGTGTGTTGTATGAATACAAAAAAAAAAAAAAAGAACTGAAAAAACAAAACTATTATTATAAATCAAAATGCCATACGTATATGTCATTTTTACATATTTTTTGTTACCTAATTCACTCAAGTGTTTCTAAACAAAAACGTTCTCTCATTTGAGTGTCCTTAATTATCTACTACTTCTCTTTTAAATGTACCAAGAAGTTTTCTACTTTTTTTAATTCCACATATGCCCCCAACCAATTCTTTTATTCTCCACCCCATCCCAAGCTCTATCCACGACCCATGGTAACCTACTCAACACTTGAAATCCAAGATGAACCAATTCATTTTTGAATATCAGTTTCTACATGGCCGTTATGTTTTGTAAACGTACGTGTCATTTCGTGTCCAAGAACAAGTGATTTGCTGCCCGTTCCAACTAGTGCGTACTTTTCCGAAGAGGTTTTTAACCATTCCTAACGCACCTTTTTGGAACCATTTTTGCACCCCTTCGAACAAGTCTCTGGCCGGTTGCCTATTTTTATATGTTGTTTCGTTATCTAATTGTTTGTTTCGAATTTACGTCGACCATCCCTCGGAAGGAGAGAGTATAGTTTGCATTTTTGCAATCATATCTGCCAATATATTTGAATGAAGATTGTTTTCTTTTGGGGTACCTGATTATCTGTTGATGCAAGTTTGTGGTGGTAATGCCAGAATATATCAGACATGTATATTATTTGACTCAGACTCCATGGTTTTTTCGGGAGGGTTCCAGAATGCTATGGATTCCGGCATTCCACCTATGTTGCATGATCATAGGAACGGACATGAATGCAAAAGTTGTAAAAAAGTAGAGGAAGAGACACAGCGGGGGATGCGACAAATAAAGTAAAATATAAATTATATTTTTACTTCTTTTTATAAAAAAATATGTGTGTAATTTTGGAGTGTCCCGGCCCAACCTGTCGTGTGCCTGACACGGATACAGTCATCTCTGTTTGTATCAGTGCTTCGTAGACTACGAACTACAAGACTCCTGACAATGAACATTAGAAGAGTTTTTTTTGTTTTTTTCCTTTTTCACATTCTTTTTATCTTTGGTTGATGACGAGTGTATCCAAGGCAAAATGAATCCCCTCGGTGTAGTTTCCATTTGTGTTATTCTTGGAAAATTGTTTGAATTATGCTTATCTTGTTTAAATTATTGTCTTTTTTTTAGTAATTGGTCTACGTACCAGCCATGTGCAACGCACGTGCTCACCACTAGTAACTAATAAAACCACCATCTATCCCACCAAAAAAAAAGACCGCACGAGGATTCTTTAAGTGTCCACAAAGCGTCGTAGTGTTCCCAGATTGTCCAAACACAAAATGTTACAGAAAAATATGACTCGTTTGAATTAGTGTCAGACAATTTTGATTTGGAAAGGAGGTTGCATGGGAAACACTAAATTTGTTACTGAACTATAGACGTTCTTTTGCTTTTGGCTCGTGATTTCATATTAACAATCTCACCACATTATGCTTGTTTTCTGCACTAAAACTGGTGAATTTTGCTTCTTATCGATTCGTGAAAACTAATTAACTGACAATTCTCCAAATAGGTGCATCAATCCTCCACGAATGCAGCATCATCCCTACTCGTAACAGCACTCAACGAAGGGCGTGACGTGATCATGGACGGAACCTTATCTTGGGAGCCCTTCGTGCAGCAAACGATAGCCATGGCCAGAAACGTTCACAAACACCGGTATCGAATGGGAGTGGGCTACAAGGTTGCCGACGATGGCACAATTACTGAAAATTACTGGGAGCAGGTAGAAGAGGAGCAAGAAGAAGATGAGGCTAAGAGGAGTCCATATCGAATAGAGTTGGTTGGAGTTGTTTGTGATGCTTATATGGCTGTGGTTAGAGGCATAAGGTATGTGATCGAACCCTATAATTTGATTATGGTGGTTTTTTTTTTTTAAATTGGAAAATAATCTGCTAAATTTTGTATAACCTAAATTATATGACTTTAAATGTTTTTGAATTTATCCATTGTGGTGGAGAGTAATTAATCTGCTAAATCGTTTATTACTAAAGTAAAGTTTCTAAATACGATTCTGTGAAGAGTATCAGAAATGCTACAAACTAAGGCATAGTTCTCTGTTGGGGCTTCGTTCGATTTTAATTGAGCTCCCTGCAAGTGAACGGTGGGATTAGGCTCGCAGGATTAGTCGATGTACGCGTAAGTCATCCCAGACTAAATGTTGTCCACGAACTAAACTTTCCACCAGTTCTCTCATTTGCATTTTTCTAGCCTCCTATTAACGCCAACCTGGAACACAAAACTTCAACTTGAAAAACACAGATGACTTGTATGTTATTGCAATGACATTTTGATAATAAGCACCAAATGAAATGACATTTTGCTGATTAAAAGCATGTCGATGTGTTCTAGTGCGCGTGCTGGTTATGTTATTGCAATGACATTTTGATAATAAGCACCAAATAAAATGACATTTTGCTGATTAAAAGCATGTCGATGTGTTCTAGTGCGCGTGCTGGCTCCACCATCTGGCTATCAGAAAGAAAAGCAAAGATATCGATGAGTTCTTTGTTTCGAAACACACTACTCTACCACATCATTCTGCATGCATGATGCATTTTTTTTTCTTCTTCTAATTTATGCTTTTGTTGCTTGCATTGCGATACTGAAATCTCTAATTTCTGTTTCCTAACAGGAGAGCCATATATTCAGGAAGGGCAGTGAGGGTGAAGCCACAATTGAAATCCCACAAGAGATTTGCAAGTGCATTTCCAAGATATTGCAATCTTGTGGATAATGCAAAGCTTTACTGCACCAATGCTGTTGGCAGTCCACCTACGGTAAGCCCAATCTTATTTCCTCTCTGTCGTATCATTCCAACCAACCTTATTCTTGTCAGAAAATTCAAAAACAAGTCAAAAAATCTGAATGTTTTGGCAAATTTTTGTATTTAACGAACTGCATTTTGAACTTGCGGTCATATACTTTTACTCTTTCAATGGCTCTTGTGGAAAAGTTAAAGGAAAAGCTAACTAAAAAAAATCAAATTCATTTAAGTTTGGTGTTTACGGCATGGATTGAGTGAATTTTGATTTGGGTGTGATTGAATGCAGTTGATAGCATGGAAAGATGAAAAGAACAAGCTGCTAGTAGAACCAGATGAAATCAAATGCTTGACAACAGTTAGCAACTTGAACGATAACGCAGAGTCTATCTACGAGCTTTACACGGATCAGCCGGACCTAATTTACCAACAAGGTTCGGTTTGGAGAGACGTCGTTTTGTTACCCTCGCGATCGAGCCTTCAATCGGAGCTCAAGATTGCCATTCAGAAAATGGAAAAATATTCAGAAGCTTAAGTATTCAGTTGTGCAAGGTTTTCAGAAAAAAAAAAAATGTTGCCAATTGCTGTATCTCCCTATCCCTATGCTTCACTTGGTGTTTGGAACTGGTTTGAGTTTGGAATTAAGTACTAGGAGTATTCGTTTCGGGATTCAAATAACTAGAGAAGGTAATCTGAGGTACTAGTATCTATTGTAACGCTGATCGGAACGGTCAGCTCAAGTGGTAAGAAGAGTAGAGATAAGTGATTATGAGTACGAGTCTGACCAATTCGGTTATCATAAATAACAAAAACTATGTGCCACAAGAATAACTTATTTGCGGATCGTCCATAAATAAGAGTTTGCATATCGAGCATCTGCGCCGTTTATTCCGAGATCTAAGGGCCCGGATTAATGCAATCTCTCTTCTCATTAAAAGTAAAAAGCAAAAAAGAAAAACAAATTCCGCACGTAAACCCAAGTAGTTGGATCTTAGGATGGCGCGGATGTGCTGTGTGCAAACTCCTTGTTTGTAGACAGTCTGCAAAGAAATTATTCTCAGGCCACAATTCTTCAAGCATTTTGGGAAGGACTATTGAAAACCAACTAGTGCTACTAGGTACACGTTTATCAACCACACTTTTAATCACACTTATCTCATAAACATGTGGGACCTACCCATCAAATATTGAGGTGGGACCCACTGATGTGAAAAAGGTGTTGTTAGAAGTGTGGTCTCTCATAAACATGTGAGACCTATACATCAAATATTGAGGTGGGACCCACAGACGTGAAAGGGGAGTTTTGGAGGTATGGTTTGGGTAGATTTGCAGGCTGTAGCTATCATTTTTTTTATAATGATATGATTATGAGCCAACACAAATGGGAATTTATTAGGGGAAAAGCCTTATTAAAAAAAGATGAGTTATGTAAGTCTCCGATAAAAAAATTCAAGTTTTGTTGATATTGTTTTTTTTTGTTTTGAGAGAAGAGAAAGAAAAGCTTAGGGTGTTAACGAACCCAAACATATAGGACTTTATTTATATTATGAGAGAAGTGAATACAATATGTAGCTAGGCAATGTAGGACAAAAGCTATTCTAACACTTCCCCTCAAGCTGGAGAATAAATACTCCCTTCATTCCAAATTAATTGTCCACTATGAAAAGTCGTGCCATTTTTTAAATAAAAAAATGAAGTATTTCCGTGTATCATTTTTCAATTTTTTTCGCATTATGTTAGAGTACTTGACGAGTACTTTAATTCGGTGCAAAAAATTCAAAAAATGATACACGGAAGTACTTCATCTTTTGATTTGAAAAATAGCAAGCGAGAGAAATTGGGGCTCTTATTTAGGAACAGAGGGAGTATCACAAAATCCCAGCTTATTACATAAAAACTCTAAACGTGGCTTAAACAACAACTTGATGAAAATATCAGTCAACTGAGCTCCTGTAGAAACAAATGGAGTAGATAACACACCCCATCTATCTTCTCACGAACAAGGTGACAATCTACTTTAATGTGTTTCGTTTTCTCATGAAATACTGGGTTTGAAGCAATATGTATGGCTGGATGATTATCACAGTGTATAGGAATAGGCAATTGCACACCAAAGCCTAACTCCTTGAGTAAACCTTTCAACCACACAATTTCGCAAGATGTATGTGTCATGGCTCGATACTCAGCTTATGCAGTGGATCTTGCAACACCCGTCTGTTTCTTGCTTTTTCATGTGACCAAATTGCCTCCAACAAAAGTACAATACCCAATAGTGGATCGTCTATTAGATGGTGATCCTACCCAGTTTGCATCGGTAAAGGCTTCAACATGCAAATGACTGTTGGACCGATAAAACAAACCACGTCCAGGATGAGCCTCAAGATACTTTACAATACGAAGACAAACTTCCCAATGTGGAAGTCGAGGAGCTGACATAAACTGACTCACCATACTAACAGCGAATGAGATATTTGGACTTGTATTGGTAAGATAATTCAACTTGCCAACTAAGCGACGATACCGGTCTGGATGAGGAAATATCTCCCCCTAATCAACACAAAGCTTCACATTGGTTGTGTTTGGTTTGAGTTTTGAGTTTTGGTTTTTGTAATGATTAGAGGGAGAAATAGGGGTAATAATTAAAAAATAGGTATTAATGATTGGAGAGAGATAGAGAGAAAAATAAAAATAAGGGTAATAATTGAATAATAATTGAGAAAACCGGTTCTTAAGAACCAAACCAAACAAGACCATTAGGATTCATTGGAGTCTCCACAAGTTTTGCTCCTAATAAACCTATCTCCTCAAGAATATCCAAAGCAGACTTCCGTTGGAACAAACTAATCCCTTCCTTGGACCTTGCTACCTCAATACTCAAGAAATATCGTAGCTTACCCAAGTCCTTAGTGTGAAACTGACGCTGTAAAAACTGTTTCAATTTATCAATGCCATACTGATCATCTCCAGTAATGATGATGTCATCCACATATACAATCAATACTATTCTTCCTCGCTCCGACTGTTTGAAGAATACAGAGTGATCCAAATGAGATCGACGCATATCGAATTCCACCATAGCCTCACTAAACCAACCAAACCAAGCTTGAGATGATTGCTTTAAACCTTATAAGGCTTTGCGAAGACGACAAACCTGAGAACGCCCCCCTAAGCAACAAACCCTAGAGGTTGCTCCATATAGACCTCCTCAAGCAGATCACCATGAAGGAAAACATTTTTAACATCCAACTGATACAAGGGCCAGCCACGATTGGAGGCCAAAGAAATAACCACCCGGACAGAATTGATCTTGTCAACAAGGGAAAAAGTCTCAGCATAGTCAACCCCATATGTCTGTGTATAGCCTTTAGCCATAAGGCGGGCCTTATATCGCTCAACAGTGCCATCTGGATTATACTTGACCATAAAAACCCACCGACAACCAAAAGTAGACTTTCTTGGTGGAAGATAAACCAACTTCCAAGTGTCATTTTCATGGAAAGTAGTCATCTCACTCTCCATTGTTGTTCGCCACTCAGACAAAGAAAGAGCCTCCTGTACAATGTTATGAACATGTATAGAAGAGACAGAAGAAGCAAAAGCACGAAGAGAAGGAGACAGATGATCATATGCGAGATAGTGGGAAATAGGATGAGAAGTACGAGTACTTTTGCAAATTGCAATGGGAAGATCAAGATCAAATAAAGGAGAATAGACCATTGGATCATGTGATGGGGAAGATGTTGGGGCGGGCGTTGGTGGGGAAGGCACTACTGGTACCTTGTCACGACGAACGTATACATGCAAAGGTTTCTTCTGCAAAGGTTGAGGAGGGGGAACACAAGGTACCTCTATAGGAAAGATAGACTCATGTCTAACAGAGTATGTATCCGAATAAAATGGTAATGACTCATTAAATGTAACATCAACAGATATAAAATGTCAATGTAATGAGGGCGAGTAACATTTATACCCTTTCTAAGTGAGGGAATAACCTAAAAAGATACACCGAATGGACCGGGGATCAGGTTTGTCCTAATCAGGATCTAGAGCATGAACATAACATGTGCTCCCAAAAATCCGAGGTGGTAAAGGGTGAAGTGGACAACCAAGGAATAATACCGTATAAGGTATGTGGCCACCCAGGATGGTGGAAGGCATACGGTTGATCAAATAGCAGGCTGTAAAGACAACATCACTCTAATAAGACTTAGGCACTTGCATCTGAAATAACATAGCACACATAACTTCTGACAAATGTCGAATCTTGCGTTTAGCAACTCCATTTTGTTGTGGAGTTCGAACGCAAGAGGTCTGGTGTATAATGCCATTATCAACTGTTGAAAAGGAAAGAATATTGTAGCACATGTTGTAAATCAATTAGGCAATTAGGAAGATTGTAATTAGTCTAATTAGGTAGGTAGCATAATTTTCTTATTATTTTCTTTCCTTATTTGTTTTGTACACAGTCTATATATTGTGCCTCCTAGTGAGAAGAATGATATATCAATCGAATATTTCGACATGGTATCAGAGCAGGTTCCAGGAACCTGATCTTATTTTCTTTCTCGTTGCTTTCTTTTTCGACTTATTGAACAATCAAAACTCTGGTCTTCTTCTTCTTCTGCTGATTGATCTTGAACTCTGTATCTCTCTCTCTCGATTATCTCTCTTGCTACTCGACAGAACAGTAGCGTCACCAATCAGTGACCACCATCACGCTCCATCAGCAACCACCATCACGCTCGTCAACCAAAGACGAGTCATCGTCGACAACCATCAACACTCGCCGACCACCGACAAGGTTCCTCCAACTGCCGAAGACTTTCTGACAATCATTTTGATCTCTTTTTGGTCCACAATCAATCTCTGGGTACTCTCGGTTTGCCCTAAAAACTCGGTTTGTGCATCACAAACTAGATCGGCCTTCTCTCAGGGTGTATTTTGCACTTGCCAGCCTCTCTCTTATCCTGAACTACTGTAGCAGTTTCAATCAACCTTTTTTGAAGCAATTCCAGTCAGCATCCCACCTATTCAAGCCACCCACGACACTAGTTTGTTTCGGAACTAACTGGGTCCAATCGATTGGGTCTTCAATCTGTTGGATCTTCTTTGATTTCACTCAAATCAGGCCAGCTCTCAACTTATACTTACACATCTTTTTTTATTATCTTCATAATGAGTGAGAAAAACAAAGATATCAAGGACACCAGTACATCAGGCCCCCCAAAAGATGTTGTTAGGGATTATCGTCGGTCTCTAACCATAATCAAATTAAATGGATCTAATTATCTGACGTGGTCACGGGCTATGACTGTTTCTCTACGCGCAAGCGGTGAGAGTTCTTATATTAACGATGATCCACCTACTGATCCCAATTCTGCTTGGTCCCAGAATGATGCTCATATAATGACTTTACTGTGGAATAGTCTTGAACCTGACATTTTTAATAATGTGGCTTGCCAAGAGACGTCCAAAGCTGTTTGGGACACTTTAAGCGAGTTATATTCATCAGATCAGAATATTTCTCGAGTTTTTTAGATTTATCAGAATATTTTCTCCCTTCAACAAGGAGATAGATCCGTTGATGAATATTTTTCCATCTTAAAGGGTATGTGGGATGAGTTAAATGTTTATCAGCCTCTTTCTACAGATTTAAAAGTTCAAAAAAAAAAGTACTGAGAGGCGAATTCGAACATGCAAATTTACATGCGGATTAACCGGACCTTGCTCCTCTTAGTTCACAGATTCTTTCTGGCAGGGAAGTCCCCACCGTTGGTGAGGCCTTTGCACATGTTCGACGGGCTGCTTCTCATTCTTCTGGTTTAGAGCATTCGGCTCCATCCGCCCTAGTTGCCCCCACAATCTCTTTTGCTTCATCTTCTGGATATGTTGGTAATCGCAATTCCTCCCATAGTCGTGGTAGTTCTTCTGAACAGGGTGGACGTCGTGGAGGACGTGGGGGGCGTGGTGGTCGTGGTACCAAGAAGTGTACTCATTGTGGTGCAACCAACCATGATATTGAATTCTGTTGGAAGCTGCATGGCAAGCCAGCTTGGGCTAATCAGGCTACCATTGAGGGGGAGCCATCTGCTCTTGCTCCAACCCAGATTACTATGTCCAAGACTGAGTATGATTCTATGATTCGAAGGGCCAATGCATCTCCTTCTTCTTCCACTGCAACTCATGTCACCTCAAGTAATACGTGTCTTCACTCATCTTCTCGTAACACTCCTTGGATTCTCGATTACGGCGATCGATCATATGCCGGGTGATTTGTCTTTTAAGCGATGATGTTACTCCTTACATTTAAGACTTATGTTACTATTCCGATGGCACTAAAATTCTTGTTCAAGGCATTGGTACATATCGTTCATCTGGTCTTGTTTTTCAGTCTGTCTTATATTTGCCACAGTTTCTATTTAATCTTCTTTCTATTCATAAACTGTCTCATACTCACCAGTGTTCTATCCTCTTTTCTCCTTCTCATTGTGAGTTTCAGGATCTCCAAACAAAGGGGATGATTGGTGGGGGGTATGAGAAAAATGGTGCAATATTACGCCCGGGAGCAAAAGAAGCAGTGATCATCCAGTCATTCTGCTTTACATTCTACTGTTACACCTTATCAGTGGCACTGTCGTCTTGGGCATCCATCCTCAGCCAACCTTCGCAAACTAGTTCCTAGTTTACCTAGTTTTTCTCCTTTTAATTGTGACACATGTGAACTTAGTAAACATCGTAGAGTGTCTTTTCCTTTACGAACTGAGTCACCGTGTGTAGAACCTTTTGCATTAGTTCACTCTGATATTTGGGGACCTTCGTGCACTACGAGTTTGTGTGGTGCGTGCTATTTTGTCACATTTATTGATGACTTTTCTCGTTTAACTTGGGTATATCTCCTCAAAGATAGGTCTCAATTATTTTCTGTTTTTTCAATCTTTCATGCTGAGATTGTCAACCAATTTATTGCTAAATTACGTATTTTACGAACTGATAATGCCCAAGAATATTTCTCTCGTCCATTTAAGACAATTTAATGAAACTCATGGTATTATTCATCAGACTGCGTGTGTCACTACCCCTCAACAAAATGGGGTTGCAGAACGGAAGAATGGGCCAATTTTAGCCGTAACTCGTGCCCTTATGCTTCACATGAACGTTCCAAAACATTTCTGGGGATATGCTGTTCTTACCGCGAATTATCTAATAAATCGCACCCTTTCTTGGGTTTTGAATGGCAAAATTCCTTATCATGTCTTGTTTCCTGACAAGGATCTTTATATTCTTCCCCCAAAACTTTTTGGTTGTGTGTCATTTGTTCATAATCTCTCTCCAGGTCGTGATAAACTTGATCCGCGTTCTTATAAATGTATTTTTCTGGGTTACTCGCTGACACAAAAAGGATACAAGTGTTATAGTCCATCATTACGGAAGCACTTTGTAAGTGCTGACGTGACCTTTTTCGAAAATATCCCATATTATTCTCTCGAGGGTACTCAGTTGACACCACCCTTGTTGGCACCACCTTGTCTTCCAGAGATTGCTTTCGATTCTGCGGTGACCATGGTATTCCTAAAAGGCGCTACTCGACCATCGATTACACGGTATATGTTCGACGTTCTTACTGCTGCCGCTCCTCGCATTTGCACCTTGGTCATGACTTACGTACCCACACCATCTCCTCCAGTGTCTCCAGATCCGACACTCGATCTTCCTATTGCTCACCGTAAAGGTATTCGCTCATGCACTTCCCATCCTATCTCTCAATTTGTGTCCTATGATCATTTGTCTCCCTCTTTTCGCGCTTTTTCTGTGTCTTTGTCCTCTGTTATTGTTCCTAAGTCTTATCAGGAGGCTCTTTCTCATCCTGGATGGCGTTCTGCTATGGAAGAAGAGATGCGCGCTTTGTCACTGAATCATACTTGGGATCTTGTTCAGAAGCCTTCTGGAGCACATATTGTTGGTTGTCGTTGGGTGTTTGCTGTTAAACACAATCCCGATGGTACTCTTGATCGTCTAAAAGCTTGTCTTGTGGCCAAAGGTTTCACCCAAACCTATGGGCTTGACTACACTGAGACTTTTTCTCCGGTTGCCAAACTGAACTCCGTTCGCATTATTATATCTCGGTACCCAACCTTGATTGGCCTCTCCATCAGCTTGATGTCAAGAATGCTTTTCTTCATGGAGATCTCTCTGAGACAGTTTATATGGCTCAACCACCCGGTTTTGAGTCCAAGGGGGAGTCTGTGTGTCATCTTCGCAAATCTATCTATGGCCTCAAACAATCTCCCCGGGCTTGGTTCGATAAATTCAGCAGTACCGTCGTGTCTCATGGTATGACAAGAAGTCAAGCTGATCACTCCGTCTTCTTTAAAAGGACCACTAGTGGTATTGTGATTCTTGTAGTCTACGTTGATGATATTGTCATTACAGGGAGTGACAATAATGGGATTCAGATATTGATTTGTCACCTTTGTTCTAGTTTTCTCACCAAGGATCTAGGCAAACTTCGGTATTTTCTTGGCATTGAAGTGGCTCGTTCTAAAGCAGGCATATGTTTATCGCAACGGAAATACACTCTCGATCTCTTGAAAGATACAGGTTATCTTGGTTCTAAACCTGTAGTTACTCCTATGGAGACTAATCATAAGCTTATGCCTGACGATGGTGAGTTGATTGATGATCCTGAGTTGTATCGGAGACTTGTGGGTAAACTTATTTATCTCACTATCACTCGACCCGATATCTCCTATGCAGTCAGTATCGTCAGTCAATTTATGACTTGTCCTCGAGTTTCTCATATGGAGGCTGTTATCCGCATCTTGAAGTATCTTAAAAATGCTCCTGGACGTGGACTTCTCTACAAAGCATCTGGACATCTTCGTATCGAAGGGTATACGGATTCTGACTGGGCAGGATCTCCTGCTGATCGTCGTTCTACCACTGGTTATTGCACCTTTATAGGTGGCAATCTTGTGACTTGGAAAAGTAAGAAACAGTCTATTGTAGCACGTTCTAGTGCTGAAGCAGAGCATAGAGCAATGGCTCATACCACTTGTGAGTTGACTTAGTTGCGTACACTTCTACATGAGTTTGGGCTTCCAGTACATGATCCAATTCCGTTATATTGTGATAATCAGGCTGCTATCCATATTGCTAATAATCCAGTATTCCACGAAAGGACCAAACACATTGAAGTTGATTGTCATTTCATTCGGTCAAAAGTGGAGTCAAAAGAGATCAGCACGCCTTTTGTTCCTTCATGCTCTCAACTTGCTGATATTTTCACAAAGGCTCTTCCCAAGGCTTCCATTGATTCTATTTGTCATAAGCTAGGAGTATACGATGTATACGCTCCAGCTTGAGGGGGAGTGTTGAAAAGGAAAGAATATTGTAGCACATGTTGTAAATCAATTAGGCAATTAGGAAGATTGTAATTAGTCTAATTAGGTAGGTAGCGTAATTTCCTTATTATTTTCTTTCCTTATTTGTTTTGTACACAATCTATATATTGTGCCTCCTAGTGAGAAGAATGATATATCAATCGAATATTTCGACATCAACAAAGAATTGAGAAAGAGAAGTGCGATAATATTCACGTGCATTATCAGAATGCAAGTAGACGAATGCAAGTATTAAACTGTCTTTACTTTCATAAAAAAATTGCTTGAAAATGGATGACAACTCTGATCTAGCTTTCATAAGATAAATATATGTCACTCGAGAGAAATCATCCACAAAAATAACATAATACTAGAAACCAGATAAACTTGGAACATGTATGGGTCCCCAAATATCTAAATTAACTAACTCAAAAGGGCGTGACACACAACGCTCTACCCAAGGATAATATGACACTCGACAATGCTTACTAAACTCACAGACTCCACAAGATAAGCTATCAATACGACTACATGAAGATACTAGTTTCTTCAAACTCTAGAGAGAAGGATGATCAATGCGACAATGATGGTGATATGGAGATTCTGATGACTGAAGAGCAATAGACTAAGGTTGAACATCGCTAACAGTAATATAGGTCACCACGCTCAGTAACCCCATCGATCTTCCTCCCCATCTTTAGATCCTGAAACGCACAATCATGAGGAGAAAATGTGATGGAACAATTTAAAGATTTGGTAAGCTTACTAACAGACATAAGATTAAAGGAAAATCGAGAAACATGTAACACAGAGTCTAAAGTAAGAGAGGAATTGATAGGGATAGAACCAAAACCAGTAATCTTAGTGGTAAAACCATCTGCTGGAGTAGCATGCGAGAGTTTATTAACAGATTGATGATCAATAAAGGAAGTAGAAATACCAATCATATGATCAGAGGCACCAGAATCAATAACCCACGGAATAGAAGTAGAAGAAGAGGCAACACAAGCAACGGAAGAACCTATCTGAGCAAGCATAGCATTGGAGGAAGATCTTGTAGATGACTGTTGAAATGCCACAAAGCATTGGTACTCCTCAGCAGAAATAGTCACTCGTTGATCAACTGAGTGATAGGATGGCACTGGTTCCTCAAAAGTGGCAACCTGATGAGCCTGAGGATAACCATGAAGATTATAACAGTAATCCACCGTATGACTTATACCCCAACAATGAGTACATGATCGGGTACCACGACTATAACTACTTGAACCACCTCCCTCTGATGTGCGACCATAATTTCCTCCATCACGACTAGAACTACGACTATTGTATCCAAAAGTACCACGACCACTAGAACTATAACTAGAATCACGGTCACCATAACCACGACCACGACTATTACGGCCATTACCAGACCCAAAACCACCAGAGACAGCGGAAGCCAGAGCTAAACACTCAAAAGAATACACAGGAGGTGGCGTAGAATGGGATGCAGAAGATTGACGAAGTCGACTAAAGACCTTGCTGAGAGAAGGTAGGTCGCTAGATCCCAAAATCTGATTACTAACTGGATCAAACTGTAATGAGGCACTAGATAGGAATCGAGCAACCTCCATACACTCACGTTGGCGTTGCATAACCTGAATATTAGAAGACAGTGGCTCACAAACACGAAGTTCATCCCGAATACGACGAAACCTAGCATAATACTCCTCGAAAGATAAGTTGCCCTAAGGGATAGAAAAGAATTGCTGATGAAGATCATAAGTGCGATGGAGATTGTTCACACCAGAATACATCTCCTGAGCTTGTGTCCAAACCTGTTTGGTTGTGTCCAAGAACATCAGTGAGCTAGCAATATCTTCATTCATACTATTCCACAACAGACTACAGATCCGAGCATCCCTAGGTTTCCACAAAGTAGTATCTGTAGGAGGATCATTAGTCAAGAACTGAGACTCAGACTCCCCCTTATAATACACCTCGACTGCCTTGGTCCAAATAACATAATTATTACCATTCAACCGTGTGGATGTAATTTGCAGCCTCTTTCGAGAAGAACTGGAAGAGCTACCCACAATAGTAGAACTAGAACCAGAACCAGAACCAGAACCAGTTACGGAAGTAGATTTCTCTTCAGACATTATGCCCAGCAAATCACAACGAACTAACCACTAGCAACCAAATCAATCAACAAACAACTAATCGCCTGAATTACGATAATCAACTAATCAAACTGGACGAAAAAATGAAATTTCTGCCTCTGCCACGGTTGACATCAAACAACCAATCAAACACCAACAAAAAT
This sequence comes from Vaccinium macrocarpon, assembly GCA_022606695.1. Classification (NCBI taxonomy): domain Eukaryota; kingdom Viridiplantae; phylum Streptophyta; class Magnoliopsida; order Ericales; family Ericaceae; genus Vaccinium; species Vaccinium macrocarpon. The sequence continues at coordinate 7,591,414 of CM040175.1, read as the reverse complement.
CATACCAAAAACAACAAATCGACAGCTACAGATCGAGAGAACAGCGACAACATCCAAAAAAATACGAATCGACTTTAGAGACATAAGATTTAGATGACTGCCAATAACTTTCGCAAGAAAGGAGGTATCTAGAGACCAATTTCGAGCAACAACAGACCAATTTCGAGTAACAATAGGCCAATTTCAAGTCTGATTGAACTCGAAGTCAGCAATAGGCCAATTTCTAGGGTTTTCGAGCATTGGGTTAGGGTTGTATCAGTTGGGTAAGGGTCGATTGGGTTTGAGAAGATGATTCGAGAACTGGGTATGTGATTTCAAGTGTTGATGAAGGTCTAATTTGATTGGGTATGATCAATAGTGTTCATTTCACTTCGATTGGGGGGTTTTATTGTTCGATTGGAGGTCAATTTGATGTTTTGGCGTTCGATTGGAGGTCGATTTGGGGTTTTAAGGCCTAATGATCAATTGAAGTTCGATTTTGGGTTTTTTGTGATTGATTGGGTCATGATTTAGGGTTTTCAGGGAATTGGGGATCTCATTTTTGGGTTTCAAATAGATCATGGCAGTCAAGTTAGGGATTTATGGTTTCGTTTTGGATTTGTTGGTGGTTGTTAGAGGTCGGTTTAGGGTTTGACAATGAAGATGACGAGATGATGTCAGATCTGGGTATAAGGTGACATCAGCTTTTGGCTAGGGTGACGATGAAACAAGGTCAGGTCAGTGTTTAGGGTTTTAGGGTTTAAATTAAGGGATTTGGGTTAGGATTTGGTTAAGGGAGGCTCTAATACCATGTTGTTTTGAGAGAAGAGAAAGAAAAGTGTAGGGTGTTAATGAACCCAAACACATAAGAGTTTATTTATATTATGAGAGAGGTGAATACAATATGTAGCTAGGCAATGTGGGACAAAAGCTATTCTAACAGTTTTGTTAAATCAAACATAATTATAAAGGTATCTAAAGGAATTAGCCGAAACATGGGACACCTCCACCTTAAGTTGTAGCTCCGTTCAAGTGCTCAAATTAGTTTTTAGGTATGTATGTAAAATACGTATCGAGTCTTACAAAATGAGCGACTTGAATCATCAATTGAGATCGTGATGAATCTCATTTTGTTTCACATGGAGAATTCACTAGAAAGCTCTTCAAATGAGACTATCTTGATTCGGCGGTGACAACTCATCCTCGGATTTTTTTTCCTGCTTCTTAATTTGAATTTGGCTATTTTTCCCTCTTGTTAGGATTCAAATATTACCAAGCATAGCCCTACATATGAAATTCCGGCTTCATCCCAGCTAGGGTTTGCTAGCATTTTCACACCCCATCATTAAAATTCAGGATTCTATATTATCTTCTCTCGAACTAAATACGTCTTTCCTCCACATAGTCCATAATTTTGATATTTATGTTCAGCTTTTATTTACAAAAATATCAATTTTAATTACGAAAATATCCTTATTCATCCACATCCCCCCTTAACCAAAATGAACACTATAAATAAATAAAAAAATTCACTCTTCCATAATAAGGCTTAATTTGGCTAAATAAGTCAGCTGCTAGTTTTTTTTTGGATCTTTTACTCAAAAGTTTCTCCCATTTCTTAGTTTCATGTCAAAATTTTGTGAATTATTGGTTTTTCTAGATAGGGGGCGTTTGGTATTATTTCCCAGTTTTTTGTTTTTGTTTTCAATTTGTTTCAAAACAAAAAACAAAAATGTGTTTAGTAATGTATTTATGTTGGTGTTTATTAAAAACATTTTCAAAACACAAAAAAGTGTAATCTGCCTTGTTTTTAAAAAAGGATCGTTTAAAAAAAAAAAAAAACAGAAAGTTTTTTGCCAGACATGTTTTTTTTTTTAATTTTATAAACAATAAACATGATTCTACTTTTATTTCTTTATCGCCTTGTTTATACTCAGTTTGGAATTTGAATGATCCGTCGTACATTTTAAGCGACCAGCCCAACGGGCCCTAATGAAAACCCCTACAGGCCCATATAATTTGAAGCCCAAATCTGGGCTGGACAGGTACCATCAGCCCACGGCCTGTCCTCACTCGGGGTATATATTGATACATCTCACTCAACTTCCTGATCCACACGCCTGCATTCTTCAAACCCTAGCCGCTACCCATTGAAGCTTCATTCGAAACTAGGGTTTACCCACTCTCTCTCTCTAGCCATGGTGAGTTGCCATCAACATCTAAATCTACATCTCTATTCTTTCTGATATGAATCTTTGTATTATTTCTATACATGTGTATGTGTTTCTATGTATTGATGCAGTAGTTTGTGTTGGTGTTTTTAGGCGGACGTGGAAATTGATGTGGCGGCGGGGCAGCCGAAGAAGAGGACGTTCAAGAAGTTCAGCTTTAGGGGAGTGGATTTGGATGCTCTGCTAGATATGTCCACTGATGAGCTAGTCAAGCTCTTCACTGCTCGTGCTCGCAGAAGGTAAAATTACATTGATGAATTTCTATTGAAGTAAATTACAGATGCAGATGGTCGTGTGGTTGTGTTATGATTCAAGCTGAAATTACTTGTGGGTTTTTCTCTGTTTTTGTGAATTGGGTAGGTTCCAGAGAGGTCTGAAGAGGAAGCCCATGGCTTTGATCAAGAAATTGCGCAAAGCGGTAATTATACATGGATCTTGTAACAGTGGTGTTTAGATTGATGTTTTGTTCTCTCAAAGCATTGCAATTATTTTGGTTTCGTTAGGTTAATGCACTTTGTGTGGTAGTGTTCTTTTTGATTTTTAGTTTAGGTGTTTGGGGTAGAATATTAGAAGAAACTTCACCAGCCCTTTGGAATGAGTGGTTTGATAATAAAAGAACAGAAAAATTAGAGTTTCTCAAATGGCTCATTCCCTTCAAATGGCAAGTTTTGGGATTTCGTGAGAAAGGTCTCCCCTTTCTTATTACTCCCTTGCTAGAATTACAATTTGAGGAGGTTGATGTTGATACCTTTTTTAAGGTTGATATTTCTTTTAATGGTAGTCATTCGGTGGAATTTTTATTCCTCGAGGGATGGATGCTAAGAGTTAGCTGGGCCTTGACAATCCTATTCAATTGGTTCCTGTTCTCTGTTTTACGATTTTTGTTCCCTTTTTGGAGATGATTTGTCGTGAAACTTGGGAGTTGAAGTTTTGAATCCCGTCACATGTCATCTGTATTTATTTCTAATTGGTTCCTGCATGATACTTCCCATGAGGCCCTTGTTAGTTATATGCATATTACGCTGGCATTATGCTTGGTAATTTGGTTAATTGCGAAAACATGAGGAAACTATCTTTTTAGCTGTGTAAAAATGTCTTTTCCTACACAAAATTGTTAATGTTAAGAAAATGTGATATGTTTTTGTCAAACACTAACCCATCTGTTGGAATTTTAGACACAGGCTCGACCCCTTGGTACCCACCCACACTAAGCGTTGACACTGAGTTCATGCAACATCGGTTTATGTTGGTTGTTTTTTTTCCCTCTCTTTTATGATATGAGATAATTGAAATTCTATTTATCATCTGTGTTGCTGACTTGCTATATTTGATTATTTCATGATGCTAAAATGACATTTCTGCTTCAGAGTGTTTTTGTAGCCATGTTTTATGTTGTACTTTGTTACACGAATTTAGTTAGTAAACTTATTTTGTTTGTCTTTTCTGCGCATTCTCTTTTTTGCTCATTCTTATATGGTTCACTATTTTATATGGGCTTGCATTGAGCACTTCTAGGTTGTGTACATATTAAAGTTAATGATGTCCGTAGATCCATGACTGGTTTGATGTCAAAATGTGCAAGTATTTTGTGCGATATAGATCAATTGTTTAACCTATTGATTACAATTCACGTTTCATTCCCTGATTGATATTAGAAGTACAGTAGTCAATGATTTCTTTAACGTTGTAGTTTACGATTTTCTTCCTAAACTTGCAGTCATTATTTCAAAGGAATTGTCATGTTAGCCCTAATCACTACTATAATTTTAACAAAACGCCCTTTCAGCCTCGAATCTGATTTTGTTTTGTCTTGGACCAGAAACGTGAGGCTCCAGCTGGTGAGAAGCCAGAACTTGTCAAAACCCACTTGCGTAATATGATCATTGTGCCTGAGATGATAGGAAGCGTCATTGGGGTGTACAATGGCAAGACCTTCAACCAAGTTGAAATCAAGCCTGAAATGATTGGTCATTATCTGGCGGAGTTTTCAATTTCGTACAAGCCAGTCAAGCATGGAAGACCTGGTATTGGTGCTACTCACTCCTCAAGGTTCATTCCTCTGAAGTGAGACCCCTGTTCTGGGTGTCTGTTGTTCTGGTGCTACCCACTACCCTCAGGGGTCATTCCTCTGTGAAGTGAAGCACCTCTCAGCAAGCAAAATCTAGAAATGAAAGACTTATTTTTGAGGCATTTTGAATTAGAAGGTCCAGCTTTGACAATTTGTGGTTTTAGTTTGTTCTGTGGTTTTGACAGGAGCATGATTTGAGTATTTTTTGCAATGCTTTTTGGAAGTTATGTTTCCTATGTTCTGGTGGCTATGCTATTTTATTTCGGGTCTTTTGCAATGGCTTGATTTACAGTATATGTCCCATTTCATCCTCTTCGATCAGAACCTTGTGCCCCGTGTTTTCTTCAAGTTTTCAAGCCATAGCTGAAAGTAGTTCTAAACCTCATTCATTCCCAATTTGGGTGTCGGGTTATTTCGCTCTATGTAACAGATGTCAGGTGAGAGAAAAAAAAAAAGCCTATTATTTGGAGCATAAAGTCAAGGGTGGAAATGGTTTCTCTAGTTGTCAAAGCATGGCAAGGATTGGCTCTTTCAATACTTGGTGATGCAATCCAACTCCTGGAATACCATTGTCAATTTTGTTCCACTTAATCACTCTTTCATGGCTACATATCGTTCCCGTTAAGGAATGGGGGAAACTTTTCTACTGTTCCATGAATACCATTTTTACTTCATCTTCCAGTTCACACAAAAAAAGCCATTTTTTTCTCAACAATATCTTTGTCACGTGATGGCATAGTCTTCCGTTAAGAGGAAAATTGATAAATGCCGAGCTGACAAGATCTGTGTATGTGTGATACATGATTGGTATATAAGGTATGTCCTTGCGAGGACAAATACCGAGAACTATACTAAATTTTGTGCATAACACCGTTCATGTGGAGAAAAGGACTCGAGCTTACTAGAGTACTGATTACATACAACCAAGAGATTGATAGCATTGCAAAGACTGCCTGTCAACCGATACAAAACTAGACATGGGTTATTGATCCTCTGCATTTTGCTCAAGTAAAAAGTCATGTGACAATTTATGACTAACAGCTACAATGGACTATTTACCGACAAAAGAAAGACTACAATGGGACTGAAGATTGAGAAGCCAATTCGATCACTACAACATAATGAATCTGTACCTTTGGCCAACCCAAATCTTTTCCGAATAAAAGCCATTGATGTCGTACTGTTCCCTATTCAAGAACCGCATGTATTCTTTTGATTAATAAGCTCTATCTGCACAGTCCTGAATATTATTCTCCATTTCATTAACTCGTATATTTGGACTCATTAACAGCAGCTGCATATGGGTCATGATCCTCGCATTCTTCTGATTCTTGATATTGGAAATCATAGGGAAAATTTGTTTCCAACCGGTGATTGTCAATCGAGTGTTCATTTTCATCGTCATCTTCATCTTCATCTTCACCATCACCATATGTGTCGTCTGTCTCAAGATATGTCTCATCCTCGTCGCTTTCCTCCTACCAAAAGACAAAAAATACAAAAAAAGAAGAAAAGAAAATTATCGTTACGACTAAGTGAAAAATAACTTGCTAGTCAAGAAACAAAACGGAATACCAAACAAGATATTGACCTCATTCTCCTCGTCTTCTGTAGAATAAGTAGAATCTAGTTTATCATAAAGCTCCTCATCTCCAGTGTCCCTTAAGACACCCATTTGGTCCTGAAATTAAAAAGCACAGAGATGCAATATTTCGGGAAAATGAAAAATTAGCCTACATTCAAATCAGACGATTCTAAAAAAATAAGTAAGAGGTCGTACGATTTCAGATCTTAGCTTCCCCACTCTTGTTTCCAGGGTTGAAACATGATTACGGATATCCTGACAAATTAAAACTAAAGTAAGTATGCCAGTTAGTTTACGCAACCGTGTAAATATAGAGAAAAACCTACCCAGCGTGCCGAATGACCATCTCTCTCTATCTCTCTGTCTCTGTCTCTCTCTCTCTCTCTCTCACACACACACACACACACACACACACACACAATAGCGGTAGAGGGGGATTAAGAAGAGGGGATGTCATGTTGGAAGGAAAATTCACATGTGCTTCCTCGACAGTTCATTTTCCAGGTTCAAATGGTCATCTGCTTATTGCTTAAGAACAACCAACAAGCAAATAAGCTTGGTTGCTGGGGGTTGAGTGGCTTAATTGCTTATTCAAGAAAACCAGCATTCTCTCTTCTTACAGCAAATAAGTCAGAATTTTAAAAGATTTTAGCTTATTCATAGTTCATAGTATATAAGCATATAAACGAGAACCAGACTCCCTATGCGGACAGGTCGGTCAGAGTAGCTGTTTGGTGGTACTGCTCGCCGACCAATTAAAATTATGGAGGAGATAACTGAGTAACTTAAAGACTTGGGCAGTAAAGGGCACGAAACACATTGAACATGGGTTTTTGCTCAATATCCAGAAAAGACGGGCTTTTATCAACGTATTGGAGTCAAGAAATACCTCAAGCCTTTGGATCTCAATAGAACGTGCCAAAGCCTTCCGCTTGGTTAAAAGATTCTTTGGCCTTAAAGTAGAAGGTCGCTGATAGTCCTTTCCCCGAAACACAATTACGGCATACCCTTTGGATATTCTGTCAACTGATACCAAAACACCACCACTCTCAGATTCCAGAGATAGTGCGACATTTTTGACCTGGTCAAAGCTCTTGGCATTTACAATGATCTTAACCAGTTCTCGGTACTTCCAATGCAAGTGCATGTTCTCCACTGTTCCATCAAACACTCCACGCCTACCTGAATAAATCGTTTTCACTTAGTACCTCAATACCTTAGGCCTTAGGGTGTATCTGGATCAAGGATTTCGCTAAGAAAAAGAAAAGAAAAATAGAAAAGTTCAAAAGCTCTTGTGGTTGCGAGCTGTCAGATCCTTTCTTTTCCTATTTACTTGATAAAAAACAGCCCAAATTCTTGATAAAAAACAGCCACACACACACACACAGAGGGATTTTTACCAAGAAGCAAGAAGGCTTTCATCCTCAATCCAAGCTTGCGAAACATATACCTCTCCTCGTCGGTTATGCTATCTGGGTCCACTGCCCGATCTGCTGGTGCCAAAGACTCCTCTACCTTAGATAAGGCCCGTTCTGCTTTCATGAGCTTCCTCTCAGCCTGTTAAGAGAGTTTTTCCCAATATTGAGACAATGAAACTTAGAAAGTGAACTTTTTCCAACTATTCCAGCTCAATTTGCTCGACCATCTTCACTATTCCAGACATCTTCACAGATCGCCTACAAGATGATTTTCACTATGCCCTTTTATTTATTTTTTAATGATTTTAAAAACTTAATCGACAAGAACCCAATTAAGATATGTTGATTGGTGAAAAAACTTTAAGTTTTGATCACAAAACATTGTTTGGTGACAAAGTATAATGGACATCTTCAAAGATCGTCCATGTTTTCTAACTTTTTCTTTGTGAGATGATTTGCAATACTTTGTTGACAAGAAATAACAGAGATGTTTTGACCGGTGAAGAAGCTAAATTTTGTATTGGTTCTCCAATCATTTTCCTTTTTCCCTCCACAAGTGCATGATCAAAACACAGCCCAAAAGCCGGGGAATTAAAAAAAAAAAAACCCTAGCGAGGCTAAATTTATAACAATGACACAAACAAACCCAAGTTTAAAGGGACTTACAAAAGCAAGCTTGCTCTCGAGCTTTCTAACTAGGTTGGCATGCCTTAACCACTCTGCTTGTCTCATCACCTTTGCCTTGTCGTGATTGTCCATTCTTTTTCCCCACCGAGCACTGGCATCCAATGTCTCCTCAAGTGAACCGGCAGTTCCAAATTCATCATTTATTTCAACCTTTGGTATCACCATGGCTGTAGCTCTTAACCGTGCTTGCTCCTCTTCATCTTGAAGGGTCTTTGCCAATCTCTCCTTTTCAAGTAATGCTTCTGCCACCTCTGGTGACAAAAAGTTCTTCCCCCTATAAAATACTAAGAAATCCTTATTTCTGGAGAGAAGGATACCGCCTGTCAGTTTCTGCATTAAGTAAATATGGTTATTTCTCAACTAAATGTCATGTGTTGTAGTGGAAACACGTAGATGATAAATCATGCGCAATTAGATAATGGTAAATTATAGAAAGCATTTAGCATATACATTCAAGCATTCAACCTCTAGGTCCTCTACTAACCTAATCCAATTTAGTGGGGCATCATTCTCTAATTGCCTTCACTGGGATCTGTTGTCTCCGATTGATGAGTCACAAAGGAGCTACATCTGTTATTCTAGTGTTTCTAGCATGCTCTCTTTTCTTGATGAAGGCAACGTAATGGCAGTTATTTTGGTCATGGGAGGAGTGTCCGCTGTTCTTCATAGCCAAGCACGACTAAATTCAACCGAGCAAGGAAATATTCTCTGCAGTTCTACCCCTTCAGTCTTTTGCGGTCCAAAGAAGTGCAGACAAAGCAAGCAGCGTATGATACACTATAATTAGAATAGTCATGCAAACATTTGCAAAAGCAGCTCAAAATCTATAGGATGCAAACATGCAAGGCACTGCAAACAATACACTCCACAAGTCAAAGAGCAGAGTAGAACATCCATATAATTGTTACTGCAACCTATGAAATATCTATATATTCTTCTTCTCAGACTGGTAACATGTGTGTACAGCTATAGAAGAACAAATATCATCAAAACCTAGTGATATATTTACAAAGGATGCTTTACACTTGTATTGCATTAAAGGTATACCATCCAACTGCTCAGTTTAATTTTTATTCATTCATTTCATATTTTCTAAAAATTGATTGTGTCTGCAAGTGGACACGCAGCAAATGGTAGGTCATAGCTGAAGCTACACTTCAAAAATGGGAGTTTCAAAACAGATTTCTAACAGGCAGCAAAACTAAAAAAATTTCCCTTGCTTTCCCGTAACTATGTTACAAATCTGCCCAATTTTTCATCAAACAAGGTGCCTTGCTAGAGAAACAGACTGAGATAGCGAGTCACTGGGATAGTGGGTTTGATAAAAAAAAAAAAAGGAGAGAAAAGGACAAATACAAAATGGTACAATGGTGTGACATTGCATAAAAGATGTTCAATTTACTCGGATTACAGGCGACTGCAAATCATATGAACAATTGCACTTTATGCACTATGGGGTGAATGTGGTGCAAAACTAGTCCTGATAATCAACTTAGAGATTTTAAAAGACATCTTTTGCTCTTACACATGCGAAACATTTTACTAGACTGGGACTGGGTAACTTTTTATACAAAAAAGATTGACTACCCCAAGTTTTTAAAGCTGGATATTTCAGGTTCTTGAGAGCGCTTCATAAGGAAATTAACCTAATCAAGTGCATTAAGCAGGTAATTAAAACATCAACCATTTTTTATGAGGTAAGTGGATGAGACGGAAATTTAGCAGAAGTATCAAATTCTCAAGATCAAGTCAGAGTTTTTTTTTTCATTCTACTACCTTAATTTCTTCTGCCATTCTCTCGCTTGTCGTAAGCTGTACACCACGTTTAAGTGCAATCTTGGCAATCTGACTTCTTTCCCATAACTTGATCATGGCAGCTGCCAGTCCTTGGTGCTGCCTGCTCCTACCTGGAAGAATTTTTCACTACTATCAAGATCTTGAAAACTAATGTTATTTGAGAGAGAGAGAGAGGGAAGTGCAAGGGTGTTAAATTAACCCTAACACGAGAGAGCTTTATTTATACATAAAATTGGCCTAAAGGCCAAGTTTGGGGCTTTAAAATGTGTTTAGTCCAGCCTAACTTATTTTAAAGCCTCTAATACATTAATACGAAATTTTTTAGGGTTCAAGGACAATACTAGACAAAAATACCCTTAATAAAAAAAATTACAATAAAAAAGTTAATACCCTGTCACTTTTTCTTGGCTGCTAATCGACTGATCCAATAGGTGCTATAGCACCCATGAAAGTGTCAAAGAAACACTAAATGTTTGATGACCCATGAACCTTGAAAGGATAGGTGCTATAGGCTACAACACCCACGAAAGTGTCGAAGAAACACTAAATGTTTGACAACCCATGAACCGTGAAAGGATAGGGGCTACATGCTACAACACCCACGAAAGTGTCGAAGAAACACTTTTTAAATGTCTAACCCACCCGTCACTTTCACTCTCTCTCATGCATGGGTGGGACAAAATTAATTCTCTCTCTTTAATTTTGGGGTTGAGTTTAATTTTGGGATTTAATTTTGGGGGCTTAGGCTCTTTGGGGTAGGGTATAATGAGTTTAGGCATTTGGGTTTAAGCACTTAGGGTGCACTTTCCAATTATAGGGTTTTTAGTAGTTTAGGCACTTTCATAAGGTATCATAGGGTCTTAGACACTTTCATAGGGTACCTTAGGGTTTAGACACTTTTATTAGGTTTGGGGGTTTTGGCACTTTCATTGACTAGATGGGGCATTTTTGGAATGTGTAGGTGATTTGTCCTTTTGGCATCAAAGAATTAGTTTGCGTCTTATTTCCATGATTAACTCATATACCATGTCCTTGTCAAAGAAAGACTCTTAGTTATATCGTCACGAGACATGTTACTCTACATAACTAAGCAATGTGGGACAAATAAACATAAACTATTCTAACACTCCCCCTCAAGCTGGAAAGTAAATATCAATAAGTCTTAGCTTGTCGCAAAGCAACTCCTTGTGGTTTAAACAAAGGTTTGGTGAAGATGTCAGGCAACTGAGCTCCTGTAGAAACAAATGGAGTAGATAACACACCACTATCTATCTTCTCACGAACAATGTAACAATGAACTTCTATATGTTTTGTTCTCTCATGGAATACTTGGATTCAAGCAATATGTATTGTTGTTTGATTATCACAAAACATAAGAATAGGTAACTCCACATCAAAACCTATATCATTGAGTAAAACTCTCAACCACACAATCTCACACGATGTGTGAGCCATGGCTCGATACTCCGCTTCTGCACTGGACCTTGCGACCACTGTTTGTTTCTTGCTTTTCCATGTGACCAAATTGCCTCCAACAAAAGTTTAGTACCCTGTCGTGGACCGTCTATCAGATGGTGATCCTACCCAATTAGCGTCGGTAAAGGCTTCAATACGCAAATGTCCATTGGACCAATAAAACAGACCACGTCCAAGATGATCCTTAAGATATTTCATAATACAAAGACAAGCTTCCCAGTGTGGAAGTCGGGGAGCTATCATAAATTGACTCACCACACTGACAGCAAAAGAGATATCAGGACGTGTATTGGTAAAGTAATTCAATTTACCAACTAAGCGACAATACCGGTCTAGATGAGGAAATATCTCCCCCTGATCAACACAGTTTCACAATAGGATCCAATGGGGGTCTTCACAGGTTTTGCTCCCAACAAATCGGTCTCCTCAAGAATATCCAATGTATACTTCTGTTGGGACAAATTAATTCCATCCTTAGATCTTGCTACCTCAATACCCAAAAAATACCGTAGCTTACCCAAATCTTTAGTATGAAATTGATGCTGTAATAACTACTTCAACTCATCAATACCTTTCTGATCATCTCCAGTAATAATGATATCATCTACATACACAATCAACACTATTTTTCCACACTCTGACTGGAGAGAGAAAACAGAGTGATCTAAATGAGATCGACGCATACCAAACTACAACACAGCGTCAATCAAGCTTGAGGGGACTGCTTCAGACCATATAAGGCTTTGCGAAGACGACAAACCCGAGAATGCTCCCCCTGAGCAACAAACCCAAGAGGTTGCTCCATATAGACCTCCTTGAGCAGATCACCATGTAAGAAGGCATTCTTGACATCCAATTGAAATAATGGCCAACCGAGATTAGCAGCAAAAGAAATAAGAATCCGAACAGAGTTTATCTTAGCAACTGGGAAAAGGTCTCAGCATAATCAACCTCATATGTCTGTTTATAGCCTTTGGCCACCTATGTTACGCGGACTCTCGTGATGGTGTAAAGTACCCGTGTCGGACACTCGACACTCGGATAAGGGTGTGGGATATGTGTCCGATAAGTTTAGTAAGACACTTTTATAGGAAATCTAATTGTAATTCAAGTTTATCATGGAAGTGTGCATAAACCTCCCTTATTATCCATGAAATGCGCTATAGAACCTTAAAACACTATTTTACGTAAGAAAATACACAAAAAATAGAAACAAATTTGAATATTTTGCCGTGTCCCCGTATCCTTGAAATGAGAAATAGTTGAACCTGACACCTAGATACGTACCCGCACCCGACACCCATACCCGAGTCCAAGTAACATAGTTGGCCACAAGGCGGGCCTTATATCGCTCAACAATACCATCCGGATGATACTTGACTGTGAATACCCAACGATAACCAATAGTAGTTTTACGATGGCCCATTATGATGAAGAGCAGACATCTCAGCCTCCATAGCTTGCCACCACTCAGAAACGGATAAAGCCTCCTGAACAGTGTTAGGAACGAAAAACAAAAGAGACCGAAGTAGTAAAAGCACGAAGGGATGGTGACAAATGATTATAAGAAACAAACTGAGCAATAGGATGTATAGTGCATGACCAAATACCTTTACGATGGGCAATAGGACGATTAAGGTCATCAAGATCCCGCAACAGAGGAGAAGACGGAGCGGTGGGCGAATGAGGGGCTATTTGTTTGGATGGCTTAGGCTGAGATTGTGCTAGCTGAGATGGCTCTGATGGGGCAGGCTGAGATGGCACTGGTGGAAGTTTAGAACGACGAACATACACCTGCAAAGGTTTTGGTGGAGGAAGACCAATATCTGACGGGACAGCTATAGGAAACACAGACTCAAATGCAAACTGATCATTTGTACTAACAGGCTCCGAATAAAACGGGAGTGATTCATTAAATGTGACATCAGCACACACAAAATGACAACGTAAAGATGGAGAATAACACTTTTACCCTTTTTGAGTCCGAGAGGAACCAAGAAAAATGCACCTAATGGTGCGAGGATCAAGTTTACTTCAGTCAGAATCTAGAGCATGAACATAACATGTGCACCCAAAAACCCGAAGGGGTAATAAGTGAAGGGGATGACCGGGAAACAATACCTTATGGGGTATTTGACCTCTAGGAACAGTAGAGGGCATACGATTAATTAAATAGCAGGCAGTAAGAACTGCATCACTCTAATAAGACTTCGTAACTTGCATTTGAAATTATATTGCACACAACTTCTGATAAATGTAGAATCTTGCATTCGTCAACTCCATTTTGTTATGGAGTCTGAGCACAAGAGGACGGGTGGATAATACCGTGATCATCAAAGAATTGAGAAAGACTACTTTTAAAATATTCACGGGCATTATCAGAACGAAATATGTGAATGCAAGTATCAAACTGAGTTTTAATTTCCATATAAAATGACTTCAAAATAGAAGACAACTCGGGCCTTCCTTTCATGAGATAAAGGTACGCAACACGTGAGAAATCATTGACAAAAATAACATACTATTGAAAGCCAAAAATATTAGGAACATGCATTGGACCCCAAATATCAGAATGAACTAACTCAAAAGGACGCGATGCACGACTCTCAACCCTAGGAGAAAAAGATATTCTATGATGTTTGCTAAACTCACAGACTTCACATGGCAAATCATCCACACAGCTACATGAAGGCACTAGCCTTTTAAGGTTCTCAAGGGATAGATGACCAAGACAACAATGATGTTGATATGGTGACACTGATGACTAAAGAGCAACCAAGCTAGGGTGAAAATCATCAATAAAGTAATACAGGCCACCATGTTCAACACCGCCACCAATCTTCCTCCCCGTCTTGAGATCCTGAAACACACAACCATTAGGGAAGAATGTGACTGAGCAATTCAAAGACTTGGTAAGTTTACTAACAGACATAAGATTTAAAGGAAAACAAGGAACTTGCAATACGGAGTCCAAAATAAGAGAGGAAGTGACATGAACAAAACCCAAACCAGTAACATTGGTAGTAGAACCATCAGCTAAGGTGACACGTGATGGTTTACTGAGAGACTGATAACCGGAGAGAATAGAAGGAGTACCAGTCATATGATCAGATGCACCAGAATCAATAACCCAATGATTAGAAGAATGAAAAGACGCAATGTAAGCAACAGAGGAACTTGTCTGAGATAACGTAGCAATGGAGGAACTTGTCTGAAATGACAGTAGACGTTGGTACTATTGGTACTCCTCTGCTGAGATAGTCACCCTACTGTTGACAGAAGGATGAGTAAACAGTCCAGCATCCTCAGAAATAGTCCCGATGAGCCTGGGGAAAACCATGAAGATCATAACAATACCCCAATGTATGATTTGTACCCCCACAATGGGTACATTGTCGAGTACCATAATCCAGAACCACCACATTTAGAGCTACCACGACCAGAACTACCCCCCCTTGACATGCGACCATAACTAGAATCACCATGACCACAGAACTTAGAACCACGGCCACCAAATTTACGACCACCAAAAGTCTCCATCCTAAACAAACCCAAGCAACAACTCGGATAGCACTATCAACCAAACAACCAACAGACTGATTGACTACTAACACAACAACAACCACATCGACTACTATCCACCATAAGAAATCAAAATCGACCAATCAACCAACCACTACCTCCAATAGAAGAAACCGACCACAACCACAAATAACTAATCAACTGAGCGCCAATTAGAAGCAGAAGCAGTCTTATCTTCTGACCTTTTACCAAATCCAACTACACAAATAACTAGCAACAAACCAAAGACAACCGACTACTGCTCAAATAAACTAACCAACCAACACCAAATTGATAACAAGCAACAAACCGACCAATTGATCAACAAAGTCAACAATCAACCAAATATTGAGAAGACGAAACAGCATCACCAACAAATACCAATATAGTCAGCTTATCATACTAGAAACAACAATAGAGACGGCCAGTCAAAAGTAACAAGCCAAGAAGACATCGATAACAACTAGAGAAGATCGATCAACACCAAGTATTGGATGTCGAACACACGTCGACAGTAAAGACATGTGATTCAGTTGATGTCAATCACCATTCACGAACATAGAGACACTTTCGGGTAGTTTTGCAAGTCTGGAGAGGATTTTCGAGTAGATTATCGTAGGTTTTGAGGCTTAAGGTTGAATTGCAGACTTGATTTTGCGGGCTTCGAAGATCGAGGCTGAAGAGCTGGGGTTGCTTGAGTTATGGGTGGCTCATTTAGGGTTTTAAGGACTGTAGGGGGGCTCGATTTAAGGTTTGGAGGATTTGTATGGACTGGATAATGATCGATTTAGGGTTTTCAATGGATTTCGAGATTGAGGATGTACTGGGTAACGATCGATTGAGGGTTTGTTTGGGTAATGATCGATTGAGGGTTTGTTTGTTGGCTGTCGAACTGGGTTGGATGTACTTGGTTGGCTATTATTTTAATGGTTGGTTGTCGATTTGGGGTTACTGACAGGAAGATGACGAAAGGATTGGGTGGCGATGCCGTTGGGTGTGGTGGTGGATGGTGGCTTAAGGTTGACGGCTTAAGGTGGATCAAGGTTAGGCTCTGATACCATGTTATTTGAGAGAGAGAGAGAGAGAGAAGTGTAAGGGTGTTAAATTAACCCTAACACGAGAGAGCTTTATTTATACTGTCACGAGACATATTACTCAACATAACTAAGCAATGTGGGACAAATAAACATAAACTATTGTAACAACTAAAATCCCAGAAAAAGGAAAAAACTAAACCTCTTGGAAATTGAGTTATATGCATGAGAAGAATACCTAAAGCAAAATGCGGAGGGAGAACTCTAGCAAGCCTTCTTAAAGATGTTGCCTCCTTCTCTGCTAGTGTAGATCTCACCCCATAAGGAAGAATTCTGAAGGGAGGTTCATAACCAGGAACAATTCCTGGGAGTAAATCTGCATCTACAGGTAGCGGATCATCTCCTGGCCAATCAGTGTATCTAGGCCCCAAACTTTCTAACAGCTTGTCAACTTCATCTTCATATTCCACTTCCTGTGATAATTCTGTGCCTTTTTTCTCCTCAATAGTACTCCCTGAGTCTCCTCCAGGTGCATGGACATCATAAATAGGACTGGTTTCCGAATAATCTATATTGATATCCATACCTGTTAATGAATTATGTGAAATTTCATTTCTGTTACGTGGCTTCTTGTTTGATCGTACTGAAGGAGCCTCATAACTCACACCTCTGTACAAGGAAACAGAAGTGCCAGACCTCCAAATAACCAACCCACCAGTTTTTCTCTGAAAGTGAAGGAAAAGGTGGCATGAAATGAATTGGAACCTCAATTTAGTGGAATGTGTCACAAAACAAACCTTTCACTGCTATAATATGATGGGAAATTCTGGTTCTTTTAAAATTGTAAGAAGAGAAAATTAACACAAACTGCTGGCCTCTCTCATCAATTTTGTGCAGTAGATAAAGAAATTGACAGAAGACTTTGCAACTGGACTACAAGAAATAAGTTATTTTGATCTCTTAGCTAATTTGTGGTGATTTTTTTGAAACATGAAATGCAGAAGGACATATTTCTGTTACACGGCCATGAAATCTTTGGAAATGGATGAAATTCCTGAATGCAGTAACCTTTCAAAACAGTGAAACACTAGAAGATGCTCATTTCTTCTTTATTTATAAGATCGATGACTTCCACTGAGAACATTGCTCAATGAACATCTATTATCCAACAAGTGAGTTTTACCAGATTATATAGAGTACCCATATGCGGAAAAAGGTTTTCGCAAATGGGAATTGAAATAAAAGCAGATACTTTTGAATTGAGACAAATTCACGAGGTCCTATGCAAAGTCAAGTTGTCAAAGACTCCACATATCTTCAAAGATACTGAAGCATCCTCTAATTAAGAGAATAGAATAATGTTCTTTTTCAGATTTCAGAGACAGATTGAAATTCTGTACTTTCTCATAGGAAGCTACGGAGCATCAGATACATGAATAAACACTAGAAAACATTTGGACTTATTGGACATCGAAGGAAAAAGAAAAACAGGAAAATAGAGTAGCAACTAGTATCAAAGCAAGCTAACCTCCAATATCTCATGCATCCGCTTCATATTAAGTGCAGGCGCACCCTCTATTTTCAATCTCACAATCTCAGCTGATTTCCACTTCTCATGAATCAAATCCACCACAGCTTGAGTGACGCCACCACCGCCAATCTTTGTCTTGTTCTTGGTGCGAAGAGCTAAATTCCTCAGCCTCCTAAGCTCCGTCTCCGGAAGAGTCAATTCAGCTAAAGAAGTCCTACTCTTAAGCCTCACTGAATCCTTCTTCTTCTTTTCCTCCTCCATCACCTCCTCCCAAGGAAACCTCACCACCCCTTTATTATTACTTCCAAACAAGTTTTCCTCCCCCAATGGCGATTCTTTCGAAAACCCACCTTGTGTATTCGGCAACATACCTTCCTCGACATAAAATATGTCCTCAACAGACCCTTTCTCAATTACTCTCTGCACCCCCTCCTCTTTCCTCTCTTTAACATCATCTACATACCCAAATTTCTTCAATTTCTCCACAATCTTTTCCATTGTACTTCCACCACCACCACCATCTCTACTTACTGCGCTACACTTAATCCTTATGGGACCTAAATTTGAAGCATTGTCACTGTTTCGATAATTCAGAACAGGTTGAGGCGGTCTGGGCCTATTTTCCTTCTGGGTTTCATTCCATTTATCTAACCAACTACTACTAGCAGAGGAACATGCACAGAAACCCCATCTAGTATTCTTGTTTTTTCGTAGAGAATTGGTTTTTCCTTGTGGGTATCTTTGTGAATTGGAGTCTGATCTTAGGTTTTGATTCTTGAAAGGAATGGACGAACTGTACCTGAAGAACCGCAGGCGTGTGGTACCATGGAGCTTGGATACTGAGCCATGGAGTGAGTCAATGAAGGAGGCTGTTGCTGGGTAGACTTGAAGTGTCATTTAGCGAGAGAAAGAGAGAGAGAGAGAGAGAGAGAGTAAAAACCTGCAAAAATTTGAAGCTTTGTGCTGATATTTCAGATTATCCTCGTCTCTCTCCTACTCTGGTGCGCACTGTACCTTAACGCAATTTTTCTTGGCCCAAAGTGGTATTGGTCATGGATGTCCCCAGAACGTGGACCATTAGGCTTTGTTTGGAATTTTGAGAAAGAAAAGAAAGGAAAAGAAAGAAAAGTTTTAAAAAAAATTCTCCTTTTTATTTGGTTTGAGAGGAAAAAGAGAGAAAATGGGTAAATATAGTACGAAGAATATTGAAATTTCTCCTTATTTTTCTCACACTTTTCTTCTTCTTTATTTTCCTTTTCTCTCTCACTTTCTACAAGTTCCAAACAAAGAGATTGAAAAATGGATAAATCTAAGTTACTTGATCAAAATCACTAATAAAAATAAGGTTGTGATTTTTTCTGCTAAAAACAATTACCACACACATATTGAGTTTACTTACCACAATGTATATCATTATATAATATATAATATATATGGCAGCACTTACCACAATTTATGATTCAACCAAATTGACCCATACCAGAGTGGGACATCATAGTTGGACTCTCAATATCATGTGTACTATAACCACTTGGCACCCAAATTCATGGGTGGGGCCTAATATCATGATATGTTGCGCTATACGCACGGAAAAAGATTTTTAAATGGAGAAAAGGGCGAATTTTTCACACCTTCCAGAGGTATCAAGCAAGGCTGCCCATTATCACCCTATCTATTTATCCTTTGTGCAGAAGGCTTCCATTACCTAATCCAAAAAAGAGATAGAGGAAGGTACCATCCACGGGATTAAAATTGGCTGACACTGCCCTTCCATCTCCCATTTGTTTTTTGCAAATGATTCAATCCTTTTTTGGGAGGCTTCAAACTCTGGTTGCCACACTATTGATAAAATTCTGCGAAAGTATGAGGCTGCTTCGTGTAAGATGGTGAACAAGGATAAATCCTCTCTTTTTTTCAGTCATAATACTCCAGATGATGTTAAGAAAGGTATTTCCGACTTTCTCCATGTTTGGACTGAAATACAAGGAGGGAAATATTTGGGGTTACCATCAATCATTGGGAAATCTAAAACAGAGGTTTTTAATTATATTAAAGATCGAGTGAATGCCAAATTAAAAAGTTAGGATGATTCTGCTTTGAATATGGCTGGTCAAGAGGTGATGATCAAGACCGTTTTATTCTTTATGCCTAACTATGTTATGAATTGTTTTCTCCTTCTGAAATGGATATGCAAGGAGCTTTGTAGCATAGTCCGCAAATTTTGGTGGGGTTCCAAGGTAGGAGAGAAGAAGATTTGTTGGGTGAGTTGGGATAAACTTTGCCAAAAGAAATGTGATGGTGGGTTGGGATTCCATGATCTACATTCTCTTAACCTAGCTTTCCTAGCTACGTAGGGGTGGAAACTTTTGCATGACCCTAATTCCTTATTTCAGCGGTTGTTTAAGGGGAAATATTTTCAAAACACCTCTTTCTGGGAGGCTGGCTGGCCTAGCTCAGCTTCATGGGCTTTGGAGAAGCATTATTGCAGGCAGACTTATCCTAAGGAAAATGGAATGTGGGAAATGGTGCATATATTGACGTTTGGAAAGACCTGTGGCTCCCTCATTCTCTATTGTTTAAAGTTCTTAGCCCCCTTCCCTCGACCGATTCTCCTCACTTCAATGTTCGTCTAGTCTCTGATCTTATTGATGGAACTTCTCATAGCTGGAATATCCCACTATAAAAGAGCTTATTCTCAAATTTGGACATGGAAACAATTCTTTCAATTCCTATTAGCTATCATGGTTTTGCGGATAAGAGTCTTTGGCACTACACGAGTAATGGGTCTTTCTCGGTCAAGTCGCCAATCCATGGAAACGTGGATGATATGAGTGCTCTTTTTACATCTCTTTGTTGGTTTATACGGAAAACACATAACAAAGTTTTATTTGATGTTCGAGATTGGAATTGTGAAACTGTATTGGATAAAGTTATTGCTTCGTGTTCTGAGTTTAGGGAAGCCAATGTTACTAAACTCGTCTCTCCTACCACTCATCTCCCTGAGCCAATTCTTGTATGGTGCCCCCCTCCTCCAAATGCTATCAAGATTAATGTCGATGGCGCAACTAATAAGAAAGAAGGTGTTGTTGGTGTGAGAATTGTGGCTCGTGATCACATGGGTCGGATCTTGGGAGCGTTATCCATCCCTTTCAATGGTTTATTCTCTCCTTGATCCGTTGAAGCTATGGGTTTTTGGGAAGCTTTAGTTATTGCAGTGAACAAAGGGCTATCAAATATTATTGTGGAAGGTGATTGTGCCCAAGTTGTCCAAGCTCTCACACAAGCAAGGAATCTCTTTTCTAATTGTAATTCCATTCTCTCTGATTGTTTGGAATTACTACCTCTTTTTTCCTTTTGCAAGTTTGTTCATGTTAAACGTTCTTGTAACATGGTAACCTATTTTTTGGCTAAGCGATCCCTATTGAGTGAAAAATTGGAATTTGGTGGTCCATCCGGGTTTAAACCGTTACATAATAAAATTGGAATTTGGTGATCCCTATCAAACCGTGAAGTTACTTAATAAATATCTTATATTTCCGGGGAAAAAAAGATGAACCGGGTTTCGGTGGTCCATCCGGGTTTAAACCGTTACATAAGATGGAACTGGGAACCTCTCTCTCTCTTCTCGGTCCCACCAGATAAGTCATTCCCACAATTCCCAATTTGCTAATCAACTCTCTTGTTTCCAGGTAAACCCACGCTAATCAACTCTCTGTCTGTTTAATTAATTAATATATGTAAGTGTGCAAGGAATTTATACATGTTTACTCTATCTGGGTTTATTTTGATTGTAAGTTTCGTTTTGGTTTTTACTTGGAAATGGGATTCGAGAATTCATGGATGCATTATCTATACGCGTATAGATCTTGTCGAGGAATTTCCATATTTGGAATCCTTCCAATTAACTGTCAGATTTCCATTTTTCTGTGGCAACACTTCCTCTCCGATTCTATCTCCAGTAATCTTTGGGTTTAATCTGTCAAAAATTTGGGCTGAATTGTAGCATTTCAGGAAACTTTTAAATCTCTCCTCATT
This sequence comes from Vaccinium macrocarpon, assembly GCA_022606695.1. NCBI lineage: Eukaryota > Viridiplantae > Streptophyta > Magnoliopsida > Ericales > Ericaceae > Vaccinium > Vaccinium macrocarpon. Next base: position 7,570,012 of record CM040175.1, on the reverse strand, counting down.
TATCCTGTCAGATTTAATTTTCTATATCCATTAGGGAATATGGTGCTCCATATGGATCAGTTTGGAGGCTTACCCAGAACAGATTATTGCCTTCAGGTGTGCAGGGAGTGTCCCAAGTATTAGGCCGGGCAAGTTTTCTTTCTTTTGATAAATGAGGTGTCCAACCAGCTTACGGGCACTTCGACTAATCACAGGACCAATTCCACCTTCCATAGACTGTCCCAAAAGGAGGAGTTGATAGCACCTTAGGGGTTTTGAACTTAGGACCGTAAGAGAAAGCAAACGCCTAAGTCTTAGGCTTGGACCACTAAGCCAACTACTTGTATTGATAGGGCAAGTTTTCTTGATAACTACCCAAATGCCTGCATGTAAAGAATGCTACATGTTGTTCATTACCCAAAAATTGGGTAGACAGGGACCAAAGTGTATTACTTTGGATATATATATTATTATCAATTTTTTTATTTACTATGATTTTTGAGGTTTGAGTTTATCTTAGATACGGTTGTGGAGAAATACATAGAGCTAGACTATGTAGCTTCAAAATGGACACGGGACACAACACAGAGACGCCGACACTCAAATTTTCAATAAATTGGGGACACGACACTTTGTGAGGAGACTTCAGTAATATATATATATATATATATATATATATATATATATATATATATACATTTACAGATACTAGATATATATAAATGTAAGCACAAAGTAGTACCGACACTTTGCTGGAAGGAACATATTGGTATCGGACACGGACTCTCTCCGGACATGTGTTTGACACTTAATCTCAACGTGACCTGAATTTTTTTCAATATTTGGACACTCTCCCGACACTTTAAAGACACTCCCACGACAATTTAATGATTGTCCCTAAAGTATCCTGCACGCGCGTCCTTAAAGTGTTGGGAGAATGTCCAACCCCTCAACTAGTGGAAAAAGAATTAGGACACTACGAGATGATGTGTCAGACACGTGTGGGACACTGGTACGTTGCTTCCAGTATAGTGTCGGTGCTACATAGGGGCTAGATGGTTGATGGAAACGATAAGGATACCATCATGCACAATATTCAAAGGACGAAAACCAGTTGGGGCCAGTTGTAGAAGTTTACATGCTGCACTTTGTGTATGATTATTGAGTTTTGTGTGCGTAGGTAGAAACTTTTGTGTATACGCCATGCGCTTTTTGGTAATAGTGATGGTCCTGATGGATATTTATGTCTTGTATTTTCTCATTGTGCTTGATTATGGAAACAAAATTTCAGGGTGTGATTTATAGGTGGCCCAAACAGTGTATGGTCTTGAAATCTCCTTGATGGAATAAACATGCTTGTTTTCATCTATGCCTCCTTTATATTCAAAGTTTAGTTCCTCAATCAACGAAGAGATACTCTCAGTTAGTATTAATGCATCTTTTCTCAAACTACGGCTCCAAAGTATTTTGCAATCGATGTTTTGCATTTGGCCGAATTTTCCTTTACTGAACATTTGTGTATGAAATACAAGGGCCAAATCTTCAGTCACAGAATAACCTTGTTATGTGGGCCATACAAATAGCTACATTTTGAGGGGTCTTATGTCGGTAATTTTCTTCATATCTTAATATGTTAATGTGGATTTTAATCTGGGTCATTCTCTTACTGTTTACACTCTCTTAGGCCTGGTATATAGATGAGTGGACTTGGGTAAGTAGGTAACCATGACCTTAGTTTTCAATTCGCAGGTATGGGCTAGTGCACCTGCACTCAAAATTGTGAATTGTCGAAATCTCAAAGAAATCGCATAAATTTGCAATTCCAATTTTGCGAGGCGTGTATCTCGGTGTTATTACCCGCAGCTAATCATATGCACTGATTATGCTACATATGGATAAGCTATAGCCAACACACCACTGTTGAAAGTTAGATCCCATGTGAACTGGTTGTAGATTCCTAGAGCAACGTGGGTTTTACACTGCACACAGTGCTAGTATATTCAAAGAATTCATTGAGGTTTTTAAGTTGGGGGTGGAAAATTTGGTGAATAATGCGTCTGAGTGGACAAATAGATGAAGTTAACATCCAACATAGTCCATAAAAATGCATGCCCAGCCACTGATCTAAATCAACTTTAACATGTTTAAGTGCCGCTAGTGCTGTTATTTCTGAAGTGAACAATATTTGGATTCTGAGTCCCAAATAACACACCAAAAATGGTCATGAAACTCATATCTAATTACTAGCTCTTTTGATATTAAGCGTTAATGTGTTATACTTGGTTAATATTGACGCATTCGTGGCACAAGGTGCCTCTATCTTAGGCCGTTTAAAAATTAATGCTCTCACTGCCACACTTGCACCCACTCGGCGAGCTTGTGACTTAGGCCATGACAACATGTTGAGTCATCTGGCTGATGATTTATCCCTCTCGATTCTTTGCACGTTAACTTCACAATGATTAGTAATCTGTCAGTTGAGTTGTAAGCTTGTAGCATGCCTGTGTCAACCCTGTAACCTTACAATGCCAATCAATACCTATGTGGTCCAAAATTCGCTGTGGAACACACATTCCGATGCATGGTTGTTGGTGCACCTTATTCCCAAGATGATCAATTTAGTATCCCCAAAGTCTTTCGGAATAAGGGACTGAATTACTGAAAGAAACTTGGAATTTAGAGAGTGCAGTTTTAGCAAGAGAAAATTTGTGTCAACTGGTTATTGTTCTCCTAGGAATGTGTGTTGCATGAAAACTTAAGAATTCCTACTATTATGTCTTGTTGCATGTTATTGAGATGAATGAAGTACACCCAGTTTTGTGACTCACCACGTTCTCGTTACAGTTCTTCGTACTGGTACAATCTGCGTTACATCGTTACATGTGGCATCTTGCCCTACCTAAATGATCTGCTACAACTCACTTTTTAGGCAGGTATTTTCAATCTTCGGTTTATAGCCAAAGACTAATTTTAGCACTTTGGCTTATCTGTTTGGTCTAAAGATGCTATTTCATTTTTCTTGATAAGTTCTTGAGATGCTATTTCATGTCTTTCCTATCTGTTTGTTTTTTGGTCCAGTAAACAAATATGTTTCGTGAACTTGAGCTTCGTGGGCGTGTGGGTTTCCCTATCAATAGCCTAGATGGAAATGGATTGGTGGCCCACAGTTCAGTTGTAACCAGTCTCTTAAAAGAATTGCTACTCGTGAAGTCCACCAAGGATCACGGTTACTTCCTTGCCATAACCAAATTGAAGAGCATAGGCAATGGTGAGATTGAAGAGGAATCAAGCGACATTTTCTTCCCAGTAGCCTTCTTTTGCCGCACTTTCCTACCTGTCAAAGGAGATGTCATGCTAGGAGTCGTTCACAAGATTTATAAAAGGGGGGTCTTCCTGAGATGCGGGCCCATGAAATTCGTCTATCTATCAGCTACAAAGATGCCGAATTTCCACTACATTCGTCGGAAAACTCAAGAGGTGTTCATGAATGACGATCTCTTGAGGATAGAGAATGGTGTGGTTATCCGTTTTGTAGTCTTTGCCGTGAGTTGGAGAAAGAAACATTGGGATGCAGAAAGAGAGTTCTTTGTTCTTGCCAGTTTAGAAGGCGATTGCCTTGGGCCAGTTTCGTTGCCTGGATCTGATGAGTTGGACTCGTAGAGTTTTTCATTATCAATGCAAAATTTTCTTTCTGTAGTTTTATGTTTTATAGGTGGTGGTGGGGAGTGCAAACTGAGTGTTCTTATAGTGAAATCTGATGTTGATAGACAATTGTTGCTGTATGTTGATGGGAGGATTATAAATATTTGAGGTAAAGTTTTGTATACAGTTGGAGACAAAGGCTTGAGCTACTAGGTTGTAGTTTGGGTCTTTCATGCTATGAAAGGTCTGTTGGTTGAGTGGGGATGCTATACTTGTTTGTAAATGAGTCGAGTTGAGCTTGGTTCATTTACTATAATGAGTTGAGCTTTCTCGAGACAAGCCGAGCTTTGAGTGTCGAGTTTGGCTCATTGATTACATGAGATCGAGCTCAAGTCGTTTACCAAACGAGTTGACCCTTAACGAGTCGAGATACGAGCCTCATAAAGAAGGTCGTGAATACAAATATTGAGATCCCTAGAGGGGAATATTTTTTGGGGTACATTATATACACCTCCCTGAGGTTTAGGACACTTTCAATGTCCTTTTCCACATCTAAAATGAATTTGGAAGTTATTCTTGGTAGGGGAACTTAAATAACTATCATGTTTGGGGAACCTTTTATGTCTCCATCCTAGTTGATTTGAATAATTAAGTTGGCATCTTCAAATTCAAATATAACTCCAAACTACCATTTCTCTTTCCTACTATCTAAATATTTCTATATCAAAATCTTTCTTAATTTATCTCAATCTCTCTCTTCTACCTTTCAAATCTCCTCTTTGCTAATATTGTAATTTTTCCTCTTCTAATCTTCTCTCTCCTAAAATCGCAAGATAAAATTTGATATATTAAAATAGTGAGCAAAGTGGGCAACACACAAACATGGTAAATTATTTGGCATGAATCCTGTGTTCATTTATCATGTTTTCTCTCTGCAATCAACGAAGTGGTAAAAACAATAAACCATCTTTTTATTGTATCAAATCAACTAATATCATAAATCAATAAATTATATTCAATGTATGAAATAACCTTACTTTGTTTTCATAATCCATGTTTGGAAGGACATGGAGCCAACCATTTATTTACTATATCAACTATAAACCATTTTTTAAAGGACACGTGAACATGATTTTATGTGATTTACTATTTTAACTGTCTAGTATTGAATCAAAAAAAAAAAAAACCTATTTAATTTTCTCTTTTTGGTATGCATTTGATCAACAAAAATGATTTCCACCCATGTGAGTTGTGACTCTAATTTTCATCTGAAATAAAAGGTTAGAGATTAAATTTTGCCAAATCTGAATGTTAAAACACTACAATAAAGTGTTTTCAATTCCCCGTATTGGGTTAATACACTACAAAAGTGTAGTGTGCTTCGATGAGCTCTACTGAGATATTATTGTTATGTTTTGATTAGCACAGATTATAGGCTTCCTTAAAAATACTCTATTTCTTCCATCTCAATTTTTTGTCCACTTTTATGATTCTCAATACCTCAAAAGTTATTTATATTTAGATAATCAATATAAATTTTATTTGATAGATTTTGACATTGATTAATATTGATTTGTCTTATCATTCATTTTCAAATTATAATGACTATCTATTTTGGGGTAACAAAATTCTGTTTGATCAAAAGGTTAATGATATCGTCTCAATTTAGTTTTTTTCTTTAATAATCTACTATTAAATGGACTCTACAATAAATAAATAAATAAATAAATAAAATCTCGATAGAGTCCACCGTAAAATACTACACCTATAGGGCTGGTTTTGGATGACGGCAAAGGAGGGTGAATGAGAAAGTGATGTGACATTTTTGACATGCATTGGGAATCAAATTTGACGGCGGACTAAATATGCCTAGGGGAGGCAATCATAAATAGTCCGCGTGACTGGGGAGACCCTGTTACTTCCCTACCCGAAACCAATATCCTTTGAATAAAAAAAAAAAAACTTTCGTGAGTAATTTTTTAAAAATTTTTGTTGCATCAAATTAAACTATTAATAGAGATCTTTATTTATATGCAAAAATTTTTAAATTTTTTGTACAAGAGTATTTTACATTGTTGGCTTGTTAAGTTGGTTTTACAATATCTTCTAGATAAAAAAATAAAGTACTTCAAAGCATAATTTTTTTTCTTTGCATCAAAATGAGTTGGCAAAATTTGTTGGAGAAAAGTGCTGTACAGGGCGTTTGTTTGTGTTTTTCATCGACTTGTGTGTGTTGGCGTACGAACAATGATACATATACAACAAAAGTTTTCAACACATTCACATATTTTGTGAATCCCACACACATTTCATACTCAAGTGTGTGTGAATGTGTTGAAGACTTATTGAAGTTAGTTGGTGTACATCTATTATTTTTGTTGGCGCACCAAACGGAGTACGGAGGTTTAGAAAGGTCCAGAGTAAACGACGTCGTTTGTGCTTTTCCCCCTCACTCTTCTTGGAGTCTGAGAATTTGCCCAAATCCGCAAAATTTCTCTCTCTCTCTCTCTCACCGGCGACCACTCTTCAACACCACTCCAAACACAGGTAAGCTCTCTCTCTCTCTCTCTCTCTCTCTCTCTCTCTCTGTTTATGCGATGTTTGCTTCATTTTCTAAACTCGAAACTCTTTGTAACTTTTACCTGCTATGAGAAAGTGGGTATTTTCCCAATTTATCGAAAATAATTTTACTGGTCACAGTTAGTTAGCTTGAGAGGAGTAATCTGGACATACTATAAAACTGGGTTTGCTCTATTTGTCTTGAAACTGGTGTGTTGGATCATCGAGGGGTTTTTATTCCACAATCATATCTTGAGCTGGTTCACCTGTGTGTGTGTGTGTGTTGCTATGCTCCATGTGTTTATTCCACTTTTTAAGGTTGCATTTATTGGTCACCTGGTTTCTTGTCCTCGAGTATGGAGGAGAAATGGTCTATCAGGTTTTTAGGGTTTTTGGCATATGCAGTTTGGTTTGCAGCAAAGTTTTTTTCTCTTTCTCGGTTTTGACAAAGGCGTTTTGACTTAGTTGAGCATCACCGATCCTTACTCATTTTTCTAGCCAAACCCAAAAATTGAGTAAAAAGCTTAAATACTTGTCTCCAATGTCATACCCATTTCCCTACCCATTTTGAGTTTTACCCTTTTCCTTACCCAAATTTGGGCAATGAGAGCAAGTCTAGCCCTGACTCAATTTTAAACTCAGATTTGAGTCAAAATTTTAGTAAAAGCTCAGTTTGATATGAGCAACACCAGTCCTTCAACTCAAATTTTCTAGGGTTCCGCTGCCCCTAGCCACACGCCGCCCCTCGTCATTATCCGCAGCCGCCACCATCAGCATGAACCACTGCCACCACCGCCCAACCAGGTCTCTCTCTCTCTCTCTCTCTCTCTCTCTCTCTCTCTCCTCTGCGACTCTCTTCACCCTCTTCTTTCACAACGATGACCATTGCCGTCGATTCACCCTCTTCCTTCACAACGACGACCACCAGTCTTCTAGATCTGGAAAATCACGACGATGATGACAACAGTGGTGTTAAGACAATGAGGATGACGATCTCTGTTCTTCTTACCTTCGCCGGTGACAACGACGACGATGGTGGTGGAAGGTGGTCCGACGACGATGACGGTGGTGGAAATTTGGCTCAAGGGTGGTGGAAATTTGGTTCAAACCCTTTCTTCTCCCCAAATTTGAGGAAAAATATGAGTAAAACTTGATTTGTTATGAGTTTGTTTCAAAGACTGGAGGGAGGTTTTGGGGGTTTTAACTCAGATTTTGGGTTTGGTTTTGAGTTTTGTTGTGGGCTGGAGCTGCTCACACATTTTCTCAACACTCTTTTCACCTTCTTATTATCTGCACGTGTGCCATTTTGTCCCATATTTCGAGGGAAATGATTTTCAGACCCGATTTGGGTAGAAAAATGGGTATAGCATTGGGGATGGCATGTCCTAATGAAGCTTTTGACGCAGATTTTCACCCAAATATGGATAAAAAAAATGAGTCAGGGCTGGTGATGCTCATTTGGATATGGTATCTTTAATGCTTCATTTGGGCAATGCCAAGATTTTGACCCAATCCTTACCTTTTTTTTATCCCTCAATCCTGAAATTTGAGTAAAAAGCCTAAAAATCCATCTCCTACGCCGTACCCATTTGCCTACCCATTGTGAGTTTTACCTTTTTCCTTACACAAATTTGGGGGAGACACAAATCAAAATCCTTTTTCCAAATTCCTTTTTTTACTCACATTAATTACCAATGAGACATTTCGACTCAAATTTTGGAGGGAAAGCCTGAAAAACACTAGAACAGTCATAAAAGAAGGGTATTACATTGGAGAAGGCATAAGCTTTTCACCCAAAATTGGGTTAAAAAAATGGTAAGGGCTGGTGATGCTCTAAAGTGATTTCGTTTTAATATTGGCTACTTACTTTTTCAAGGCCATTGCTCTTGCTTGACTATTGATCACCTCATTAGGTGAACATTGGTAAATTGCATATGTTTGTAACTCTCACCCACAATTCATACATTCACGATCGCCTATGTTAGGTTGATGCCAGCTTTGTCTGTATGTATAGTGGTGTGGTATACTATTGAGGAACAATGAGATACAGAGAGCTCATTTGCTTAAAAATTTCGGCAATGATTCTGATTTCTTTATTGATTTAGCTTTCGTGTATCGGTATGTCTCTTTTGAATAATCAGAGCATATATAACCAGTCTTTGGCTCGTGGGGAGAGCTTTAGCTACACTAAAACTCTCTCGAGGATCGTTGTATCTTGGGAATAGAGCATCCCTAGTAAAAAAATTGCGTTTCTTTTCTGTCACGATTCATGTCTGCCTCTATCCATTATATAGAATAAACTTTTGTTTATGCACCGGGTTGAATGATGCTCTTCTCCAAGGATACAGTGGTCCTATGGAGCACTTTGTGTTAGCAAAAGCTCTCCCTGGTATCAAGAACCATGCATATGCTAAAAGCTCTAAATGAAGTGCATCTCAAAGATATCGAACTCGAAGAACCATATAGCAAGAACTAATTTGTTATTTTTTCTTCTTGATTGTTAATGGTATTCCAACAAATTTTTGACATTGTAGGCCTAGTCAAAATCTCATCATTCTCTACTGCCTGCTACAGAACTTTCGGGCGAACAGTTTTGCCTTTGTCAAATCCCTCTCTAAAGCATACACTAGGTACTCAGATTTCTATAAGTCTCTATTTCTCCCTTTTTTTTTACGGCTTTAAGTATATCAGTTAGGTTGGCATTCTGTATTAACTCTGAAGTTGATTTGCACCGTTTGTCTTTTCTGTCAAATTTTCCCTGACCTTTCTCATCTTGTGCTAATGCTTCTATTTCTATAAATTGGTTTGTTCCTTCCTATACTTTTGAATTTGGACTATTAGCACACTTATTGTTTAGGTTGAAGCCTTCATGTATGTAGAGGCATATGCCCTTCATGCTTTTGGTCTTTCTGTTTTTCAGTAGAATCCTCATTTGCCAAAATAAAGAAGGGAGCATCTCTCACATTGTACTGTGATAAACATGGTGTATCTCATTATAAGCATGCTGACTTCTCATACTTTGCATCAGTGACACCATGCTTGTCAGTCTGTGACTCCCGTGGTGCCTGCCCATGTTGGAGGCTGTTAACTAATAATAGTCCTTAGGACTCGTTTAAGCTACCTATTCCTTCGGCTAACTATCTGCATTTTCACTAGGGTTGACCATTTCATCCGCCCCATCTGAATCCGATCCGATCTCCGATCCGAACGGATTGGCAATATGGAGATATGTTTGGAGATTGGATAAGATATGAGGATTGTTTTTGAAAATGTTTGGGGATTGGATAGGGGGTGGAGATAGGCATGTTCCCACCCCGAATCCGGTCCGAATCCGTTCCCCACTCCGTCCCCGCCCCGCTCCGCCTTGTCCCCGATCTGCCCCGTCCCCGAAATTTAGGGGTCTATTCATAAATTATGAAACTTTGGAGTCTATTCATGAAATATATTAATGCTATCTTAGTTGTTGCTATCTTGTTGAAATTTAGTTCAATTTTAATTATGACACTTGTTTTGGGTGATCTGGGACTGTTTTTGTTGGTTCAGAGACTACTTGAAGGTAGTCAGTGTCGTTCTTTGAATACTTATCATTTGCTGCTATCATATTATGTTTCCTGGACATATCAATAGTGAGTTGTAGATTTGTAGTCTCTTTTCCTTTGAAACAATTATGTATGCTATCCACTAGACAACCCATGTTGCATTTAATCAATTTTAATTAATGTCATGAATATACACAAGAACTTTTCATAATTTCTACTTTTCTGCACTCTTTATGTTGTTCTACAAACACATGAAGTTTTACACGCCCAGGGGTTGCCTAGTGATTGGATTATAGGGAAAATGATTTGTAATTGGGCTTCTATAACTATTTACTTGTTACTCTAGGGAAAATGATTGGATCTCTGAAATTCCCGTGGGATCCCTGTTCCCCATTTGGAGCGGAGATGGAGGATAAAAATAAATCCCCGTTGGAGATTGGATAGGGGATGGATATGAGTAAGGGGTTTGGGGATTGGGGGTGGAGATAGTAGTCTCCGGCCCCGATCCGTCCCCATGCCCGTCCCTAGTTTTCACTGTCACCTGAGTACCTAATTTCCTCAGCTTTGCAGCTTGTCTTTTTTATGTTCCACTAGACTTCCTAAATTTGGACGAGGTATGACATCTCGACCTTGAATTCCTTGACTAGTAGGGTCAAGTATTTCTGATTTATCCATATGTCGTCCTCAAAATCAGTTGCCTTGCGCTTGTTGGTAGACGGTGGTACATCCCCTTGTTGGTCATAGGGAGACGCATAAAGTTGATAGATTTCGAAGAACCCCACAAGTTTCTCGACTGTAAGGGAGTTGAACAATTGCTTTGCTCATCTATTGCAGTCACCTTGGCTTGAAACACATTGCACTTCTGAGTCCCCATCCAAATAGCTTGAAATATAAGCCTTGCAATATTTTAAATGTATGTAGAGCCTTTTTTATATGCGACATCTTGAAATTGATCTTCCATCGTGTTCCGCCTAAGCAGCCCATTCTGCCTAAGCAGCCTATCTTTCCCTGTAGCAACTAGCAAACTGTGACCAGCAAATGGGGTGCTTTTTACTTCCTGTGTACATGGATACCTTTCCAGTAAAAATAGTTCAAGTGATTGATTCTTTGATATTATTTCTGCTGAACATAAGTCTTCTACTTGAAGCTACATACCTTTGATATTCTTCACAGGCAGAAGCTGTAAGCATGTTTCTTAAGGTGCAACTGCCGTGGAATGTCATTATTCCAGCTGAAAGCCTTGACACTAAAGGTTTGATGCTCCAGAAGTCGATAATAATTCGACTCTTGGATGACTTCTCCTCAAAGAAGGCAACGAAAGATCTTGGTTACTTTCTTGCAGTAACCACACTGGATCACATTGGCGAAGGGAAGGTAAGACAGCACACGGGGGACGTACTGTTTCCTGTGCTTTTCAGCTGTGTCACTTTCAAGCCACTCAGAGGAGAGATCTTGGAAGGGGTCGTTCACAAGATCTTGAAGCACGGAGTTTTCTTGAGGAGTGGCCCCATCGAGAACTTATACCTCTCCAATCAGAAAATGTCCGACTATAAGTATGTGCCTGGCGAAAATCCAATCTTCATGAACGACAAGCTGTCCAAGATCGAGAAAGACGTCGTGGTGCGCTTCAGTGTGATTGGGACGAAGTATATAGAGGTCGAGAGGGAGTACCAGGCAGTGGTTAGCTTGGAGGGTGACTTCCTTGGACCTGTTTCTTAGTTAAGCTCCTTTTTCAACTAGCCTCTGTAAAAGTCTTACGTTGGTCTGAGTTTTCTTGTTTGCTCTGTAATGGTACTTAACTGGGTGTAAATTGGCTGTTTATGTTTCAGTCTTTTGGTAGCTATATTCTTGTCTTGTAGTCGTCGTACTAGTCGTTTTGTGGAGGTTTAAGATACTAATGCTTTATTAGCTAGTCTCAATTCTCATTGTAGTTCATGAGACATTCTTGATTTGCTTTCCTTTGCCTGAGTAGGAACACACGTCTTGAGACATTAAATGAAAACCATTGAAACCATTTTTTATCGACATATTTGTGTCCCGATGAGACACTTAACGATATCGGATTGAGTTAATTTTTGGACAGTTATACTATTCGACGAGCTCTACGTGGTGGACGCTCTGATCGTCGGAACGGTATAGGCGCGGCCCCGAAATGAGCCCGCACAACACGCTGTGCAGCACAGGGCTGCACAACACCCTCCTGTTTCCGTCACGGAAACAAACTAAGCTTGAATATATTTTGAAACTCATTAAGCTTTCAAAACCAAGTTTAACCACGTTAGAACTTGATTTGTTCAGTTTCTAATGTCTCAACAATTCAAGTTACTCTAGATTGGCTCGATCATGTTTATTTGAGATCGGCTCTCTGTGTTTTTATATTTTTGTTAAGCTGGTTCAGATGATTTATTGTTCTTAATATGAAACCGAAAAGTTCAAAAAGATAAAACAACCGATGGTGCTACTGCTACAGCTTCAAGTAGAAACAGTGGAGGCTGAAGGCATGATGCAGGTTCTGCATTGCTTGTACACCCCTTTTCTCATGTCTGTGAAGTGCTACGTAAATTATTATTATTATTATTTTTGCATATGGGCTGAAAAACGAAATAATGAAAAAGAAGAAGAAAACGTATGATTTTCCCTATTGGCTGTTCTTTGATGTTGTTGCATAAACACTGAAGCCTGTAATCCCTTTAGGTCTTTATCTTTGTTAATGAATAAAAGCTAAAAAATAAAAGAAGTTGAATATGAAAAATTTTCGTTTTCTTTTCCATGGGCTGTTCTAAGTTTTGTTAGGTGAGAGGGGAAAGAGGACTCGTTATACTTATGAATTCTATACCTTCCCTTATTGCCAAATGGACCATCTTTAGGTGAGAGGGGAAAGAGTATTTATCAAAGACTCAAAAGAAGAGGTGATGAATGTTAGCATCAGTTGCAATTCCAAACCGAGATTCCACGCCAGGGGCGTAGCCAGAATTTGGTTAGTGGGTTGCATTTTTCGATGGAAGTCCATTTATAGTTGTTGTATTTTGTTTGTGAAAATACAAAGCGAAAATGTACCGTAAAACCAAGTTTTATCTTGAATTCTATTTTTTTGGGGTTACAAATAACAAAAACTTAATTCAACTATCGCGTGATCTTTAAGTGAAAGCCACAAAGATATTATTTATACGGTAGAAAACATTTATTTTTTCAATTACTATATTTCCATTATATATGGAAAAAATCAAGTTATTTGAGTCTTGATTAGTACCATATCGACTTCCATCAACATTAAGAAAATTTTGTTTTTTTCGGAACCGGGGGTGGCATGTACCACCTCTACCCCCTATAAGCCTCCGTCCTTTCTCTACACAATTATGACAAAAAAATTAAATTTTTTTTATTAAAGACAAATAATACAATAAAGACAATTGTTTTTATTATCTTTTTCTTTGGTGAACACATTGAAACTAATTTTATACTCCTACTTTTTAAGTTCTCATCGAAAATTAGTGCGATGAAGTCATACTAATAGTTACTTCAGTCCATCCAGTTTTACTGTGGGTAAATAAAACATTGTATTGGAGGGCGAGAATAAACTCTGGGTGCTGAAAAATCAGGGTTATCTAAAAATCCGTAAAAAACCCTAACAGTATGAATACGAATCACTAGTTAATACTACTAGCAAAGATTCACGCAAGCAGTCAAAACCCACAAAACAGAGATATACGTGAAAAACTCTAAATGGGTAAAAAACCACGGGAAGGAATCAAAATCACTATATTCATTGTGCAGTTACAGATATACCTATCCAAACGATGTAAATCCTCACAACGTTCTAAGTATCACCTGCCGAGTCACACGTACACCGCACCCAATGATCTTGATCGCCAATGCCTTGAATTGCACAAGCCTTCCTTGGATACTTTCGGAATCCCACCAAAAGTATTCCCTGGAAATCACTTCTAGATTGTAAAGAACTTCTTGGAGATGATCATGTAATTGTACGATCGTTCGATTGCATTGAAGCTCCAAGGTAATCACTCAAAAGATCAAAGAACTTCTCTCTCTTTTCTTCCAAAAACTCGGCTGCTATATGTTATGAGAGATGCCCAAAAAACCCTAGCATATCGGTATTTATAATTGCAGAATCGGGCATTTTTGCAAGCTGTTTTGCTTAAGCCAAATATTCAGCAAAAACGAACATAATTTTTTGCTAATAAAAGAGCCTTGAAATACTTGAGCAAAACGTGCGGCATCTACCTTTTACCTTGTGCATTTTTTGCCGACTGTTTTGCTTGAGCAAAACATCCAGCAAACTCTATCAGAATGTTATGCAATCCGTCTTGACTAAAAATTATTGCACTCGAATAAAAATACATAAATAGATGATTCTTTTCCACACCTAAACAGACACTCTAAAAATTAAAATTACAACTCGATGTAAATGTGTGTTTTGTCAAATGAAATTGCCAAAACAAAGAACTCCGGAACTTGGTTCTTATAGGTGCTGATTTTGGGACTTTCTTTTTTTATGCAAGCACTCCAATTTTTAATGATGTTAAAAAACTACCCTTTTTAAAATATAAAAATTATTGGATGCACTTTAATCACAAATTATCTTCTCATTTACTAAGTCACTCCAAACGAAAAAATGAACCAAAACCAAACATAAACATTAGGTTCTGAATATTAACATTAATATTACGTTTCAAACATTAAACATCCACAACATAAAGCATTAGATTCAAAACATTAAACATATGCATCTATGTTAGATTGCTTTATGCCACTTTGCACAAAAAAAAAGAAAAAAAAAACCGAACATTGCTAGAATTCTCTAAAATAAACAACACCCACAATTGAAAATGTTGATGCTAAAGAAATCTTCTTAACGGCTTCGACTCAAGATCTTTATATTTTCGTACTCATTATCTACCATTTTCCTCTCAAAATCTTCATAATTGCCGCAAATCTACATTTTAAAACTCACAGTGAAACAAACAAAACACATCACCAAATGTAGAGAACTCTTGAGATCAGAAAAAGTAACAAAACTCTCAAGAGACTTTGCATGGACAAAGGAATGGTTCTACAATCATAGGCCGAAGATCACTTGTCTAGGTTGTCCTGGTGTAGAACATGAAAACAATAACATAGAGACTCTACCAAGGAAACATTACATATGGAAGTAGGCAATTCAGTGATGTGCAATAAAAAGAGTTGAACAACTATCTGATTTTTCTTGATAAAAAAAAAGTATCCATTTTTTTGGGGTGTCTGAAGTAAAGGAGAAGAGTAAATTTTTTTTGGAGTGCCTAAAGTAAATCATGGAACTTGCAAAAGGGTAATTTTGGAAAACTATTGTAGTTTGGAGCCCTTGCATCAAAATTGGGAGTGCGAATATCAATTTCCAAAAAGGAAAATGATCCATTCACTCAAAAAATTAGAGCACATAATCTTATTTTCTCTCAAGTCTCAGGGAGACTAGAGCACCAATAAATCTAAGCTGTTAGATGAAAAAATAGATGAATTTGAGCCATTGGATGAAAATCATCACAAGAATGAGGATGGTTTTGCTCTTTTCCCGCACAATTTTACATGCTATGACCACAACCTTTACTTACTACAAACACATGCTTTACTTACCACACGTATATGCCATAAATTGTGATAAGTTTATCGTGTATTTATGATAAGTGTGATATATTTTTATAATCCGTAGACCCATTGTTCGTGGTACGTAAAATTGGGCAGCAGTGTCTTAATACCACTTTGGGGCATCATAGCCGAACCCAATAAATTTAGGTTGATGATGTGGGGCAAATGTCAGAGTACGCATCCCCCACACTTGTACAACCAATAAACTACTCCTTCCGTCCCTTTTTAAGTAATACTTTTGTGAAACCGGGTATTTTTGTGAAGCGTTAAAAAATGTACTTCCATAAAACATTTTCATTTTTTTTGCACCAAATTAAAGTACTCAATGAGCTCTTTAATTTGGTATAAAAAATTAAAAATTATTAAAAGAAATATGTTTTTTAGGGCTTTGAAATTGCATGTATTCCAATAGAGATCACTTAAAGAGGGATGAAGGGAGTAATTATTCATTTATGTTCCTCCTAAAATAAAGTTTTGACTTTGAGATAAGGAAATGGATTTTCATGGATGGGGTGTCATCAATGCGTATTAATGCGGCAAAACTACGTCGTTTTGGTTGATTTTTGGGCATACTTCTGAAGTTTCCATGGGCCTTACTTAGAGGAAGAACAACCATTACGAAGTGCCTATACCCAAATTGCCTAAACTCTAAACCCAAGTGCCTAAACCAGAGGTGTCTAAATCCAAGTGCTTAAACTCTCTATACCCTACCCCAAAAAGTCTAAATCTACTAAAATTGAATTCCAAAATTATCTCTCCAAACATGACCCTTGAAAGCTTAATTTGAAGGTGTACCAAGAAAATGAGCAAAACGACGTAGCTTTGGATTTCTCCTTGTTCTTACTAATCTTTTCAGAAGCCTAAATCAAGAGTGGTTGCTTCCACTGTCAACTTGAATGGCGACACTAATCCGTGTTTTGGATTGCAAATCTGCCACCAATTTTGCGATTAGCCAAGTCCAAGGACTGATGAGAGTTTTAGAAAAAGAGAGTCAGGGTGTGGAGCTGAGAGTTTAGATCTTTGTTGCATTTTTTTTTCCCTTTTTTTGTGATATGGAAACTGATTTGTGTATGTTCATGATTTAGAGGTTTGTAACCGGTAAGACAGTTCAATTTCGGCCCTTGTTTTTTTAATAATCCATGCAATTAACTTAGTTTTATGGACGAATTTGTATTGAGCACAAAAACCTTGTGATACTTTTGGGTTGTAGCATCAAATCGAAGGCTTTGAGCCTTCTTGAATTTCTAGCCAACAAAAGCCTCGATCAAATTTTTTTTGGTACGGAATTCGTTGTCTTTTTCCACTTTGTTCTTTACAATCCCGGTATTTATTTAAATAAAGAATTGTTATAGGGTCCATTATAGCTTTTTGTAACACCTCTAATCCACCTAATGTTTTCATAACATCTCTAATCCACCAAACCACTGTTTTTATTCTCTTAGGTCCATTCTATTTTTTTACTAGACAAATCCTTACTTTAAATTTAATACATAATATACATTTACCGGAAAAGTCGCCGGCACCGGAAAGTCTGCTGGGAAAATCGCCGGCATCGGAAAGTCTGTCGGAAAAGTTGCTGGGAAATTGGACTTCGCCGGAAAAGTTCATCAGAAAATTCTGCTGTGCCAGAAAATTCGCTAGAAAATTGGACTTCGCCGGAAAATTGACCAGCGCAAATGTGGTTATCTGAACTGTCATTTTGTTTTTTAAAAAGCTACTTAGGATCAGATGTGGTTATCTTGACTCGTAAGAGGTGGTTATCTGTACTCATAAGATGTGGTTATCTGAGCATATTTTTGTTTAAAAACTTACTTGGGATCAAGTCCTCAACCACCCAAGCATTACAAGGTAGCAAATACAAACCTTCTGCTTTTGACATAAAATTTTATTAGAAATTTAACTGAAAATTAAATAAAACAAAAGAACCACTTTTTCAAAATGGAGGTGGTTATCTGGACTCAAAAGAGGTGGTTATCTAAACTTATAATGTAAGGACTTGTAGTTTTATATAATTTTTCTAAAATTAATGTTGGGAATGTGTGAGAAAATGAAAATAGAGTAATATGGGGTCAATGTGAAGTTAGTGTTGCATTTGGGTCTTTGTGAGATACATTATGAACATGAGGGGTGTAAGTGTGATTTGTGGGAGTGCATATAGCCATGTATGGTTGATTTTTTGGAGAAAGCAAACACTCTCTTCTCCTTCCCAAAACCAACGCCTCTTTCTCCCTCTACTCTTCTCCCAAATTTGCTCCATTTCTATACAAAATTCACACCTCCAACCTTCATTACTTCAAGATTTACCTTCGTATTCGCCATCTTTACGTGATTAAGAGTCCGGGTACATTTGGTTTTGCTTGGAAGAGGTGCATTTTGGTTGGGATCCAAGAACAAGAGCTAGGGCTTTCACTCTCTCATCCTTGGAGCTAAACCATTGAGGTAGGGAACAATTTTCTATCTCCTCTAAGAGCATCCACTTTGGCATAACCAAAACCAAAAAGTTGCTAAAGTTAACAATGTTTCTTTAAAAAAGTGCTCACATTGGAATAACCAAACTTAGCAACCTCTTAGCAACTAACCAAATTTTGTCACTTGGATAACCAAAACTAGCAACTTTTTGCCAATAACCAAATTTGGTGGACCCCGCATCTACCCAATCAAGTACACCCACCATTACACAAAATGACAAAAATCTTCTCTATCCTCTCTCAACAATGTTTTCAAAAGTTTAATTTAAAAAACTTTTTTTCTTTTTCAAAAGTTTAATTTAAAAAAACTGTTTTTTTTCAAAAGTTTATTTTAAAAAACTGGTTTTTTTCAAAAGTTTATTTTAAAAAACTGTTTTTTTTCAAAAGTTCATTTTAAAAAACTGTTTTTTTTTTCAAAAATTCCTATTAAAAACTGTATTTTTCAAAAGTTCTTTTTAAAAAACTGTTTTTTTTTTTCAAAAGTTCATTTTAGAAACTGTTTTTTTCAGAATTTTATTTTTAAAAACTGTTTTTTTTTTTAAAATTTATTTTTAAAAACTGTTTTTTAAAACTGTTTTGTACTTGAAGAAAATTCAAAATATTTTTTTAAAAAAATTTCAAAACTATTTTTTGTAGTTTGAAAAAATAATATGGCAAACTTTGTTTATCATTTGAATAAGTGATGGAGGGTGTCCGTTATTTTTTATTATGGACAAAAAACACCAATGTGGGACTTGACATTGCTAATTTTAGCAACCTCTAAATGGATAACCAAAAGCTTATGTGGCAACTTTTGGTTATCCAATTTTGGTTAGACCATTGTGGATGCTCTAAGTGTATATTGATTAAGTGGTTAGCAGGAATACAGAATATAGTACTCATAGAGAGGGAATACCCTCTCATCGAGTTATACTTTCTTCCTACTGCTTGTGGTTATGGCAGATCTATACAAGCTACGATTCATGGTTAATCTAAATTTTCTGTCCTATAGTCTGCAATCACAAATACTATGGCTCTGTTTGTTTGTTTGGATGTAATATTTTACTCATTTTCCATTATTTGGTTGGTTGTCCAAAATATTTTCATAAGTACAGTGAATTTTTTTCCATAAAATAACGGAGAACGATTTACTTCTAATCCCCCATAAGTCATTTTCCTCGGGGAGGCATCAACCCTTCCAAAGGTTCATTTTAGGGTTAAAAAAGTGGGTAAGGGCTGGTGATGCTCTAAAGATTTCATTTTAGGGTTGGTTTGGGTGAATTGGAAAAATTGGTTTTTTGGGTTTTTTTTAGTTTTGTCTTTATTCAAATTTTTTTTGCATTTGTTAGTTTTCGGTCGATTTTTTGTGGTTTCTTGGCTTGTCTCGACGAGAGGTATGTAAAAAGTATAAAATTATTAGTCAAACTTAAAGTTTTATGAATGAAGACAAAAAATAATCCAAAAAAAATTGAATAAGGACAAAACCAAAAAACAAAAAAACTAGTTTTTTCAGTTCACCCAAACCAACCCTAATATTGGCCAGTTACTTTTTCAAGGCCATTGCTCTTGCTTGACTATTGATCACCTCATCAGGTGAACATTCGTAAGTTGCAAATGTTTGCAACTCTCACCCACAATTCAGGCAATCTCGATCGCCTATGTAATGTTGATGCCAACTTTGTCTGTATATATAGTGGTGTGGTATACTATCGAGGAACATTGAGATACAGAGAGCTCATTTGCTTAAAAATAGCAATGATTCTGATTACTTTATTGATTTAGTTTTCGTGTATCGCACATTTAGTTGTACTCTTCCAAAAAGAGGTATGAAGATCGAGTCTATGGAGAGATTTTGAAAAATTGTTAAACTCATTGATTCCCCTCTAACCCTCACTAAGTATACTCTCTCCATCTCTTTTTAAACGTTTAATTTCACAATTCTAACTTATTAGGAAGACATCATTATTAAATTTATCACATCAACTTTTTTTTAACTTTTCCTGCTATTTTTTTTTAAAAAAATGTCCTCTATGTTTACCTATTATCCTTTATCAGTTAACTTTTCAAAAGTACGTGTAAAATAATAATAAAAGTTGTACAAATTAAGTTTTACCAATTACAACTTTTTAAAATGAACGCTTACTAAGGGATAGTCAAAATAGAATATTCGACTATTACTTGGGAACAGAGGGAGTACAATATATATTGGGAGAAAAAAAAGAGAAAATAGTTGAAGGGGCAATCTACTTATTTTCGCCAATTATAAGGAGGTGATTGGACTGCACATATTAAGAATACATTTTATAAAGGTAAGAGAACATAATATAACATTCATTCCTCATGTAACTCTCAGAAAATGGAAAACAAACATCATTAATCTTCGGCCATTAGTTTCAAAAATACAAGGATACAAAAATAACTACAGATTAGTACAACAGACACATGCTAACTCTGATTCTCTCTCTTTTGTTGCTTTCCGAAATCTTACACGACATGCCCATTTCTTTCGGATACCCGTCGAAAATACCAACTCCTCAAAATAAATGAGAAAAAAGATGCCACCAAGAAAAGCAATTGGGACGCCTAAAGAAGGTGGCAATGTTGAATAAGTGCCCGTAATGAACGCAACCATCATTGCTACCATAGCAATGTGAATAAGCAAGAACGCAATACCGTACCGTGTAGCTCGTAAATATTGATTGATGTAAGCCGGGCCGATAAGGTACAGATAGACAGAAGAAGTTGAGCATAATACGGCTATAGTGTTGGCTATGACAAATGCTTTGAAAGCTGCTTTTTTTACTAGAATTGCCATGCCTTCCTCTGAACCCTCGTCCGATTTATAGCCGCCGGGGATCGTGAAACTGGCTGTAAATGTGAGGGTTGCTATAAGTGTAGCCACTATCACGTGCGTCTTCGCCATTTCGTTGGTATCTTCAGCTCGCTCGTTGACTGATTTTTTCCTTGCTTTTTTCCTCTCTTCCATTTGTGTTGTACGAGCACTCTTCCATTTTGCTAAGCTCTCGCGGTCATTGTGCAAGATATTTCTCATACTAGCAATGCTCCCGTATGGAAGGGTGAAATCCTGCTTTCATTACTAGGAGATCAGTTTGAAAAGCAATTTACACGTGAGCAAAAAGGGAATTCGAATCCCTGCTTTCATCCTTATTTATTTTTTATTTTTCCAATATAGAGGAAATAACTTTTTAAGAACCACCATAATTGCATTCATAATTCTTCAACTTTTAAATTTCTTAATTTAATTCCATTCATGTGAGACAAAAAAGGGAATTATATAGTACTTTTTGGTGTATTAAGTTTTGAAAATACAAAAAAAATTATTTGGCACCATCAAAAGTAAAGAAGTTCGAGAGAAAAACAATTTATGATTGTGGGGTGGTGGTTTGTGAGTAGCTTGATTGGTTCAATCCGTCTTTCCTAAAGCTCAGTTGTTGTACAACCGTGAACCTTGGGCTATCCCATATGAACAGGCGCATATATAATCTAGTTCGACTCACTACAATGAGAAATTCGAATCGCTACGTATAACACCACGATAAAAGTACAGGTCAAGAATAAAGTAATAAACATGTCACACACAGTCAAGTTTGGCATCATTACCTGGGAGCGTACTAACTCTCGAGGGTTCAAGTTTTTATTGTTGAAGGAAAACCAATATCCTTGATTATATTTCAACATAAACGCAGGGCCTTTGACTTGAAATGCAGCAATTAAATGTAGAGGAGTGTTCCCTTCATTGTCTTTCTGATTCATTAGTTGGCTTGACCATGGCATTTTTAGGATAAATTTAAGGACCCGTTTCCTCTGCATGTCCGCTGCAATGTGAAGAATGTTATGCCCTGTATAATCGACCGTCTCCCAACATTCTGGACATGCCGATAAGATCTCTTTCATTACCGGTACCTTTCCAACAGCAGCAGCTATGTGAAGAGCTGTTTTTCCGCCATCGTTGTCTCCGGTTCTAATGTGCGCCAGGAGATAATTCTTTTGTAGAATCTCTTTAACTATTCGTACATTGCTACAACGTGCAGCATAATGAAGTGGTGTCCAACCATGTGCGTCTAGTTCGTTGACTAGTTCCGGCTTCCATAGCAGTAGTTTTGAAGCGATTGCTACCAACAAATGAAACCACAACCCGATCAAGAAAAATAAAAATAAAAAATGAAACCACAAAAAGTAAATCGCAATCAATGCATGTCATGTCATGTATGTGTATATGTAGGAAATTTCTAGTCCGGGACTCCACTTTCCGAATCAAGTTTTGATGATTCGAACCGTCTAATGTGTTCAAAACATGTTTTAAGGGTCCATGCGAGAAATCATGAAAAAATATGACCGGAAAGGGCTTGATCCCCTTCCCGTCATTTTTTTAATGATTTCTCTAAGAGATCCTTAAAAATACGTTTTAAAGACATTGGATAGTTTGAATTATGAAAATTTGATCTAGAAATGAAAAGTGTGGACGGGAGTGGACTTTAAGGATAGTGAACGCGAACATTGGTGTGTGTGTAATGCGTTTAGTTCGAGAAAATTTGGCAACCATGGCATTGACAATCTATGATTAACTCCTCCCCAGCCACTAATCCTCTTCAGTCCTTTTCTTTGTTCGAATCGGCTGTTTTTCAGCCGTTCATATGCGAACTTTCGAGATTCTATTATGACAAATTTGGTGTGTTTTAGCTAAAAAACTATGCTTGTTTTTTTTCCTTATTTGATTTGAATTTTTTTTTTTTTTTGCGTTTGTTAGTTTTGAATTGATTTTTTTGTATAGTATTGGTTCATCTCGACGAGAGGAATAAAAAAAGGTAGATTATGATTAGAATTCTCAATTTTTGAGTAAGATAAAAAGAAGTGTAAAAAGCTGTCTTCTTGATTTATTTTTGTCTTTATTAAAAAAAGGCTTTGCACATCATTTTTTACTTTTTAAATTCCTCTCCCAAAGACAAATCAATAATACACAAAAAAAATTATGTAAAACTAAAAAACACAAAAAAAATCAAATAAAGACGAAAAAATAATTCAGGTAACTTTTTAGGCCAAAAGACACCAACATGTGGAATGTTACTAAAATAAACTTTTATAAAATCAAGTACTCCATCCATCTCAAAAAGTTTTTTTTTTTTTGCTCGGCAAAGGAAAACATTTTAAAAAAAACTCGAAGCGGATACATCGAGGAGAAAGGAAAAAACAGAGGCCTCGTCCAATAGAAAGTTGGAGGAGATAAACCTAACAAAGCTATTACAATTTCACTCTCCTGATACCATCTAAAAACACCTTAAAGTCCTCAATAGTATATACCTTAATGTCATATTTAACTTTCATCCACATAGCCACGTTTGATTTGATTTGATCACCCACCTCCCATGCCGATGTCTGCTTGTTACGAAAGACCACTCCATTCCTGGATAGCCATATTGCCCAAAGAGTGGCGAAGAATGTTGCAATCCAAGTACTTTTCTCCAGGTTGCTAAAGCTGTTCTCATTCCACCATAGGAATAGTTGAGAAATTGATCTTGGGCAAGCCCAAAAGATATGCCACCAATTCAGAATAATGGACCAGATTTGCCAAGAAACCGGGCAGTGGAGAAGAAGGTGGTTTGGAGTTTCCTCGGCCGATTGACAGAGAGGACATACTTGGGACTCGACCAATATATTCCTATTGGCTAGAACCGATCGAGTGGTTATCCTCTCCTGAAGAACCAACCACGCGAAAATTTCTACCTTTGGAGGGCACAAATTACTCCAAAATCTCCCCAGCAGCCTATTCTCTTCATGAGTTTGGTTAGCCCACTTTTCGTAAGCAGATTTTACCGAGTACACCTTATCAACTGACCAATTCCAAATCAATTCATCCTGTTTTGAAGTGTTCCAGGTAATTGGTTGGAGGTTTTGAATGAGGCTGTCAAGTTCTTGTTGTTCCCAATCACGAAGATTTCTGCGGAAAGATAAACTCCATGCACCATCATTCCATAGCTCATTGACCGAAACATCTTGTTGAGTAGACAAATCAAAAAGTCTAGGATGTGAGTTCTTTAGTAAATCCGAACCTGACCATTTATGCCTCGTAAAGAAGTTAAGCGGACACAATTAACCCGAATGGAGAAACCTTGTTGAATGATGTTCCCGAATTGAGTGTCCGGATTCCCTGGAAAGTGATTCCTTTCCAAATGTTGGACATTGATTAGTAATTTTGGAAACTAGGCAACCATACGGATTTTTCGAGTAATATTTTCCTTTGATCACTTTTAACCCCACAAGGAATTTTTGTCCGTACTCAATCTCCCCCACCATTTGGCCAATAGAGCCAGATTATGAAGGACGAGTTTTTTAACCCCAAGACCTCCATCTTTCTTCCTCTTAGAGATCACCTCCCAGCTCACCATATGAATCTTCTTCTTGTCCACCGAATCACCCCAGAAAAAATCTCTTTGTAATCTCTCCAATTTATCTGCCACCACCAACGGCATTCTGAAAAGAGACATAAAATAGACAGGGAGGTTTGACATAGAAGAGTTGATTTGGTTTAGCTTACCCCTTGATGACATGAATCGGCTTCTCCATAAGCTAAGCTTCACTTGGGTTCTTTCCACGACAGGATCCCAAGTTTTTGAATTTTTGGGGTTAGCTCCCAATGGAAGGCCAAGGTATTGAATGGGAAGAGAATCAGTTTTGCACCCAAGTAAGTCTGCCAATTCCAACACCTGATTATGAGGGATTTTAACTCCACACAAGGAGCTCTTAGTGAAATTGATCTTTAAACCCGACATCAATTGAAAGCACTTTAAAATTCTTTTGATATTCTTGATCTCCTCGACATCATAATTACAAAAAATAATCATGTCATCGGCATATTGGAGGTGGGTTAGGGTCAGACCATCTCTCACGACTTGGACCCCTTTAATCAAGTTTTTCGAAAGAGCTCTTTCCAATAATATATTAAGACCCTCCGCTACCACATTGAAAAGAAGAGGGGAAAGAGGTTCACCTTGGCGGATACCTTTCTGGGTGCCAAATTCCGTAGATGCCGATCCATTGATAAGAATTGCCATGCGAATAGATGAACAGCACTCCTTTACCCATCTGCACCATCTTTCCCCGCATCCCAATTTGCTGAGAAGGTCCAGGAGGAAATTCCAATTTACACAGTCGTACGCCTTCTCGAAATCGAGTTTTAAGATTAGACCTCCTTGGGCTTTGATCTTCCAAGTATGGATAACCTCATTAGCAATGAGCACACTGTCAAGAATTTGCTTTCCTCCGATGAAGGCAGCTTGCGACTCGCCAATCAAAGCTTGGATATAATTTTTGAATCGTCTCGCTAGCACCTTAGAGAGAATCTTATATATCCACCCCACCAAGCTAATTGGTCTATATTCTTTGAAGGAATTAGGGCAGTCAATCTTAGGAATTAAAGTAATGAAAGTAGAATTAATCCCTTTAGTAAGTTTCGAGTTGACAAAAAATTCTGCGAAAAACTGAAGTACTAGAGGTTTCAAAAAATCCCAACCTTTCTTGACAAATAGGAAATTGAAACCATCCGGTCCTGGAGCCCCCGCGGAGTTACATCCCTTCATAGCTGCCACTATTTCCTCCACTTCAAATTCCTTCTCCAACGCAGTTGCATCTTGTAAAGAAAGTTTCCTATGGAAAGAGCCTCCCAGAGTAGGTCTCTGCCCAAACTCCTCCATAAAAATGTTACTGAAATGATCAACTGCAGCCAATTTTATCTCAATGGGATCCTCTAGGACTCTATCATTAATCCTGGCCGAGCCCAACAAATTCCTTTTGAACCTGTAATTTGCCATATTCTGGAAGAATTTAGTATTCCTGTCCCCTAATTTGAGCCACGTGATCCTCGATTTTTGCCTCCACATGGTCTCGGCTAGCTTGGATATCCGCCAAAGCTCAGATTTTGCTTTGCATCTAGCTGCAATTTCATCTTGATTAAGAAGTCTATCATCAGCAATTAAATCAAAATGATGGAGTTCTGCTTCAGTGTCTTGAAGCGCACCATTTAGGTCACCAAACTCCTCTCTGTTCCATGATTTGAGAGCTTGCTTAACTGCCTTTAATTTCTGCAAAAGACAGAAACCAGCCCACCCTTCTACAACCGTGTTCTCCCAAGTCTCTTTCGCCAATTGCATACATCTTGGATTAGATAGCCAGACATCCATAAACCTGAAAGGTTTTGGACCCCAGTCTCTGTCGTCGTCTGAAATTGAGATTGGACAATGGTCCGAAATTTGTCTCGGCAAGCCCCATTGAGAAATTTTGAACCGTTCCACCCAATTTTGATCAAGAAGGAATTTGTCAAGACGGCTATGGATTGCGTGGTCTTGGAAGTTCGACCAAGTAAATTTTCTGCCCAACATAGGAAGATCAAGAAGTTCCATGGAATTACAAAAATCCACAAAATCTCTCATCCCCCTCTCCAATCTCAAACAACCCACTCTTTCATGTATAGCCTTGATTTCGTTGAAATCTCCTCCCATACACCACGGGTCAGGGAAATTTGATTTCAGAGCAAGCAATTCCTCCCAAATCCCTCTACGAGCCACCGAATCGTTGGGACCATAAATATTAACTATAGTACACGGGAAAGACCTGCAAATCACCCTTTGCATAACAATATAATGTCTCTGGATAACAGCATTAGACAACTGGAAAAAATCAGTATTCCACAAAATCAATAAACCCCCAGATGCCCCTATAGAGCCAGAAAAAACAAAATCCAAATTAAGCCCACCCCATATTCTTTGAGCAATAGCTCTATCAACCAACTCCAATTTTGTTTCCTGTAATAAAACCATATCTGGTTTACGCCTTTTGACTAATTTGGACAGAATGCGTTTTTTAACAAAACTCCCCATACCTCTAATGTTCCAAGATATAATCTGCATTAAATTGTCTACCTTTGGAGAACTCCTGTGGATGGCTCGCCTTAATCCCTACTGTGTCGCTCCCTCGAACGAGCACATTCTTCATACTCACGTTCAATCATCTTAGCCAAAATCAATTCATCATGAGGACGGAAATTGATGTCGAGCTCTCCACCAATTGCCATTGTGGCTCGAACCTCCCTCAAAATTGAGTCTGACAGTTGAGAGCCACCGCCCTCCGATGAGGTAGCCTCGCTAAGACTTGAATTTCTTTCAATTTCCTCCCTGATCGTGATAAGATTTGATAACTGCCTTCTTCTTCTTCTTCTTCTGCAAGCAGGGTTATTGAGGTCCACCGTAATATCAATTGAGGGGACTTGAAAAGAGATCACATCCTCCCTACAAAAGCCACCGTCAACCACAAGATGTTGATTAGTATTTAGTACCCTTCCACCCGATGGGCCAGCGGCAACCAAGTCCAAACTATCCTCAGAAATCGTTAAGTCCACTCTTTCCTCTAAATGGACCATATTTGAAACTCCCTCTGTTTGGGCCTGAATTAGGCCCAAAGCTTCCTCATTCAGCCCACTTTTTCCTCCATCTGGACCACTAAGGCCCGGGCTTTCCTCTATCTGGTCCAAAGCTGTAACCATATCTGTTTGGGCTTGATCTAGGCCCAGAACCGAACTAGTTGGCTGGGCTAAAAATTCCTTATCTTTTAGTTGCACATCCGGACCCAGCCACGATTCACTAACCCGGATTCAAAATCCTCGCCAAATGGCAAGGCCCGCCACCATCAATTAATTAATTGCCCTCAGATTGATTTGCTTTGGCCCCCCAACCCCAAGCAATCGACAAACCCGCCAAAGGGCGCAGTCCGAGGTTTTCACCTACCACCCGATTTTCATTGGTAGAGTCTTCCCGCGTCGGCGTCATCTTCAACGGTGGTTCTTCAAACCCTTCTCCGAACTTCTCCCTAGGGTAAACCCCAAACCGCCTTTTATTCTCCATTGGGGGAGCCTCCATGTCAACAGGATTAACAAACGAAACCACCTTCGTAACCCTAACGTCATATTTCCGGTCACCCACTCGCACAATAATCCACTTATCAATCATCTGAGATTCTTCCGAAGCTATTAAGACTTTAGCCTTGGCAAAACTTAGTTCTTTAAGAGTACTATCATCATGAGCTACAAAATGTACCCCCATATATCACCAATCAATGCTTGAAGTACACGTGTTCCAAGCATTGAGAGGAAGGCTTGCACAACTGAGCCAAATAAATCTTTCGTGGCTTGCCGGCTCACCCATCCATGGGTTTACCGACGAAAACCAACATTTCATCCAAGGCCCACTAATATATTCATCCCTCATCTCCTTGCTCTGAAAAGTGATGAGGACGTGTCTACCACCCATGGATCGAAATTGAGCCACCTTGTCTGTTTCCAAACTAAAGCTAACTTTGAGAGACATCATAGATACCACCCTATTAAGCACCACCACAGCACTGCGGTACAGCCAACCGTTTCCCACCGGATTCACTTGTACAGTGGTCACTGGTTGATGGCTTCTCCCATGTTTAGATGCCTCACCTTTGAGAATCTGCGCAAAGGTGTTGTCACGATTAATGACACTACTACCCACCTCATAGGGGAGCCTTGCATCCAACATTGGACTCGACCTTATCTCCTTGCCAGGCCTGTGGGATATTGAATCATGAAAACTTGGAATCTTTGATCTCCTCTTGTCCCCATTCTGCTCAAAGCTGGCTTCCTTCACAAATATCCTCAAGTTTTCAATCCAAACCCCATTCAACCTTGAGACTGCCATCCCAACAGAGATATGACAGTCGTATCTAACGAACCCAAACTTGTTACCCGTGCGTTTGCTTCTTTTCTTAGGGATGAAAGCATCCTTAACCACCCCAAACTTATTGAAAGTGTGGAACAGCCAAAGATGATCCCTAGAGTCTGGAATATTGTCCACAAATAACGTAAACATTTCCAAGCTCCTACCTTTCGAACCCACCGGCGATCTGTGCTTCCGCAGAACCGGAATCCATCCCTCATTCGCCCTCACACACTCTCTCTCTCTAGACATTTTTCCGATAAATGGTGTTGTATGATTTGGTCTCCTTGCGCATTAAAAATCATGCGTTCACTACTGCTGCTGTTGATGCTTGTGTTGAAGAAGTTAGATTTTTTTTACCATCTCAAAAAGTTAATCCATTACAAAAAGACATGTAGTTTTTGTATTATACCAAAATAAAGTACTTCGGCTTGTAACTTTTAAAATTTGTTGATACCAAACTATAGATGCACGGAAGGTTTTCATTTTCCCATTTGAAAAATACAAGATTTTTTTATTTTATTTTTTATAGTGGACTAGCTTTTTCAATCAGGTAGGGAGTAAATTTTTTTTTTTTTAAAAATCCAAAAAAAGCGTGACCATGGGGGCCCCCGACTTGCTTGAAATATCTGGTTCGAGCCATAAATAGTTACTATTCATGAGGACAAGTTATCACCATAGTACCATCTAGGTATTAGATGGCTATATCACCGCAACACTACTTAGGTACTAGATGGCAGTCCACAGTCCCACCTTAAGCGAGCCTTGAACCTGAGTGGTTCATTTGGTAGTGTGAAGACCCTACCATTTGAGTTACCATCATCGGTGATGGAAGATAGAGTAATTGAGTTGGTTTATAAGAAACTGATGTAGGGAAAAAAAAAAACCTGGAATTTTGTTTTGCATTGCTGCATGATGCAATGTTGTTCTACCATCAGGGCCACTATAACGTGGGGATGAGCAATTATCCAATATTACAACAACCATGTCATAATATGCTCTCTCAACGGCTAGGTACAATGGAGTTGTTGGGGATTCGAGCGCTTGAAACCCACAGACAAACACACACAATCGAAGAACAAACCAAGAACAGAAAACAATGAGAAACAAGAAAGAACAAGACACAGAGATTTTACGTGGTTCCGACTTAAGCTGATTGCTTAATCGTACTCCACGGGGTGCTGGGGTGTTTCACTATGATGAACAATAATACACACATAACCATGGGGGCTGCCCTAAGTGTCCCTTTTATAGTGTAAGGCGACACAATACATCAGAAACCCTAAAAACGCAAAACCGCGCATTTTTTCCGTGCGGACCGTCCGGACCGACTTGACCCCCGTCCGGACCAAAAACCAATCCCGTCCGGACCGACTTGACCCCCGTCCGGACTAGAATTTCAGCAACTTCAAAATTTCACCAAAAACCTGCAGACAGCTTTCTGCATTTTCTGTCCGGACCGCCCGGGACCCTGTCTGGACCAAAACTTCAGAGATCTCTCTCTTGGCTTTTAGAACAGGTTTCATCCCAACAGGAGTTTCCTTTGCTTTGTTGGCTGGATATTCAAACTCTCGATCTTGTACGGTTAAAAATCTCACGATCTCCAAATGCACATTCTGCACAGCTATGTGCAAGGGTGTGTCTTCATCCAAATTCGTTGCCCTCAACAACTCCTGGGTTGTTTGCCCTTCGCTTTCGACTTCTTTCGCTTGTTTTATGAGCGCTTCAACTATGCCAAGCTTCCCTGCCCTCGCTGCAATATGAAGGGGAGTCTCGTGTTTGCAATTCCTCATGTGTAACAGAGAGGGTTGGCACCCTCGTAAGATGTTCTCCACACAAGATAACTGACCGAACTGAGCTGTGACGTGAAGGACGGTATTGTTGTTCTCAGTGAGTTCGGTGTCAAATTGGTTAACGTATTTGTTAAGGATTTCAACTTGGCCTTCCATGGCGGCTTTGTATAAGCGAGGAATCATGGTGACTGGAATGGGAGGAAGACTATGGTATTTTTGCTCAGCAAAGAGAAATTTATAGATACTTCTTAGTAGTGAGTTGTATTTTTAATAACTCAAGGTCGGGAAAGTTTAAATGGACCTCAATTAATTTTGGTGGCCCAATACTATCAACTTTCATCCTTTGCCAGACATTTCTTATTAATCTGAAGTGTATTAGGGGCGGGCTGGTTGGCCTCTTGCCAACCTTGCTATGGTCTTCATGGTTCTAACTTTGTTGGGATAAAATCTTTATTGTAATTGTTCTATTGGTTCAATATAATCTTTTTTCCATGCAAAAACAAAAACTTGAAGAAGATCTCAAATTCCGATTTGAGACCAAGCTCCATAGCCCTCAAATTAACATCTGCAAATTTGCATTTCCTTCAACCAAATTAAAGAAGATCTCAAAGACCGATTTGAGAAGAAACTCTGCAGCCCTCAAGTCAATAGTCACAAATTCGTCATCTTTTCCAACAAAATTGAAGAAGATCAAGCAATTCAACTTGAGAAGACGCTTCAAAGTCCTCAAGTCAAAATCCGTCAAATTCAGCTTCATCTTAGCAAAGACCAAAGAAGATCTTGCCGTTCAATTCGAGAACAAGTATCAAGCCCCCAAATCAAACTCTTGAAGAGAAGAATCAGATGATTGTTTTCTTTCATTAGAAATTGTTACAGAGATTGTAAACCCTAATTTTCAATTAATAAAATTGACTCTTCGGTCAACATATTTCTGTC
Source organism: Vaccinium macrocarpon (assembly GCA_022606695.1). NCBI lineage: Eukaryota > Viridiplantae > Streptophyta > Magnoliopsida > Ericales > Ericaceae > Vaccinium > Vaccinium macrocarpon. The sequence continues at coordinate 7,538,729 of CM040175.1, read as the reverse complement.
TTTTTCGCATACTCGAAATTTGTGTGATACAGGTGCCGCGTGGCGTGTGTGCATGTGCGAATTAGTGGTGCACGATGGCAAGCAGTGGAGTTTTACTGATGTAGTTTGGGGAAATTATATTTGCCTATTTGTTTTGGAGACATCGGGCTTGTTCTTTTGGGTGTTACTATTGTCTGTGGTATATAAGATTTTGGTGCCGAGTGTTTTACTCGAAGGAAAAAGTAGAACACCCTTCTAGTGTTGTGAATTGTTCTAATTGAGCAATAGGCTTGAATGGTGGTTCTACTTTTGTGGCTACTGTTGGTGTAGCAACGTGGAATTAGGCTCTAGGTTAGGGTATGTTAATATTTGTATTAGTTAGTTAATTCTTTTGTCCAAGTTAATCTTGTTTGCGTGTTCGAATTGCATTACCTTAAGGCCAGGTGGGTGGTTAAGCATGTTACATACCTTCGAAACTTTCCTTGTCCCTTACATTGCTCTTTGAAAACTTAGAATTGTTAATTGGAAACACAAATTATTATAGTTCGTCCTTCAAATTGGCATGGGATGGAAATTATGTCATTTTTTTAAGTTGATTGGCCGGCACTGGTTCAGAAGATAACTCCACCGAAATTCCATTTTTAGTGATGGTGGATATTTTTATGACCTCATTTTATTGTTTGGCTCATGGGATGGTTGTTCCCCATGCTTTGGTTGAGATATTCGTTTTGATTTGTTTAATAATAAGAAATGGTCATTGGTGTTTATCGACTTTATATCTTTATTTAAGTATTTATTTTAGGCTCCTGTTCCATAAGTCAGTCCTCTGGTTCACGGCCAATCATTTCCTATTTTTGGGTGCGATAATAGCTGAAATAAAATATTTGCTTATTATTTAGGAACAAAGTAAGTACAATCTTGGCCTAAAAAGGAAAATCAAAAATTGTTGAAGGATGCATTTTAAAAAAGTAAGTTTACGTTCATATAACATTCACTCCACATGCAACTCCTAGAAAATGGAGAGAACATACATCATTATTCGGCCATTAGTTTCAAAATACAAGGACATAAAACATGACTAGAGAGTAGTACAAGAGAAGCATACCACCAATATGTTGAATTACTGATTCTCTCTCTCTCTCTTAACTTTCTGACAAGATATGCCCACGACTTTCTGCCAAGAAGTACACATCTCCGTCGGATAACAAACATGTTATCCAATTCCTGATAATAAATGAGAAAGGAGATGCCACCAAGAACAGCAATTGGGACCCCTAAAGAATGTGATAACGTAGAATAATTGCCAGTAATGAACGCAACCATCATTGCAACCATGGCAATGAGAATCAGCCAGAGCGCACTCTCGTGCCGCACAGTACGTCTATATTCATGGATGGAAGCTGAGGCGGTAACGTACAGAAAGACAGAAGTAGTTGAGCATAATGCGGCTATAGTGTTGGCTATGACAAATGCTTTGAAAGCTGCTTTTCTTACTAGAACTGCCATGCCTTGCTGTGACCCTGGGTTGGAATCATAGCCGCCGGGGATCGTGAAACTGGCTGTAAATGTGAGGGTTGCTATAAGTGTAGCCACTATCACGTGGGTCTGTGCCATTTCACTGGTAGCTTGAAGTCTTTTGCTGTCTGGATGTTGTTGCACCTTTTTCTTCCTCTCTTCCAATCGTTTTGTACGAGCACTCTTCCATATTGCTAAACTGTCGCGGTCATTGCGCACGACATTTCTCCCACTAAGAATTCGCCCATATGGAAGGTAATCCTGCTTTCATTACTAGGAGATCAGTTTGAAAAACAATATATATATATATATATATATATATATATATATATATATATATATATACGGCAATTATCCAATCCGGGATCCCGGATTGGAGGTTTTTTGGTGTTTTGATGCTTTTAAAAATTGTTTTTGGAAAATCCGAACCGTACAATGTGTTCAAAAGGTGTTTTCCAAAGTTCAAGCGAGAAATCTTCAAAAAAAAAATACCGGGAAGGGCTTGATCCAAACAGTTTTTCACAAAAATAGTGTATTTACAATTTTGTGAAAAACTGCTCAGATCAAGCCCTTCCCGGTATTTTTTTGGAAGATTTCTTGCATGGACTTTGGAAAACACATTTTGAACACATTGGACAGTTTGGATTGTCAAATAAATATCAAGAAGGTGGAGTACCGGATCCAGGACTCCCGGATTAGATCGAGACTCTACATATATATATAAAGAATAGTAAGTTTGGAAAGCAATTTACACATGTGAGCAAAAAGGCTTTCGTCCTTATTTTTTCCAATTAATAAATTAGAAATATATATTGCAAAAGATATACATTTCTCCCACTGCCAATATCATTAGCGGCGTTTTGATAAGCAATTTTGTTTCCAACCCAGAGAAAACAACTTTTTAAGAAACAGAATTATAATTGCATTCATACATCTTCAACTATTGGAAATTTTAACTTTAATTCAATTGATGTGAGACAAAAGGGGAATCATATAGCACGTTTTGGTTTATAAATTTTTGAAAATATGGGTAACAAATACTTGGGCAACCATCAAAAGTTAAAAAGCAGAGAAATAAATAGGGACAAAGGGACAACTACGATAAATCCTAATTTCTACGTACAACAGTCATGAAAAAACATGTCATGTACGTTGGCATCATTACCTTGAACCATAGTACCTCCTCAGGGCTCATGCTTTTATTGTTGAATGTATCATAATATCCAAGATATTTCCTAAGAAAATCCCAACCTTTGGGTTGAATTTCTAATGCAGCAACCAAATGTTGAGGAGTGTTCCCTTCATTGTCTTTCTGATTTATTAGTTGGCTTGACCATGACATTTTCAGGATAAATTCAAGCACCCGTTTGTTCTCCATATCCACCCCAATGTGAAGAATGTTTTGTCCTAGACAATCGACCGTCTCCCAACATTCTGGACATGCTGATAAGATCTCTTTCATTACCGGTACCTCTCCTACAGCAGCAGCTATGTGAAGAGCTGTTTTTCTGCCATCGTTGTCCTCAGTTCTAATGTGCGCGAGTAAATAATTCGTTTGTAGTATCTTTTTAACTAGTTTTACGTTACCACTTCGTGCGGCATAATGAAGAGGTGTCCAACCATGCGCGAGTAAATAATTCGTTTGTAGTTGTATTCTAAAATTCAAGCTTGCAGTATATAGAACAAAATGTAACGTATTCAGATATTTATAGATATCTAATCATATAGTTTTTTTCTAGACTTGTAGCATATGAGTGGTATACTAATTAGTTAACGATTTGAATTGTATTGTCAGGCCATTATGGAGGGATGAAGTATGTCTAGGACAAGAATGCCAACCCAATAGTGTAGAATTACATTTTTATTCTTATACATTTCTACTGGACCCGGTGACTTTATAATATGTTCAAATTAAATTACTCTTATTTCCTGAAATTTTTAAGATGTAAAATTTCTTAGATTGTACTGTGTGGCCGTTCTGTGGACAAAAATTGATAAGTATAGAGGAATATGGGGGATAGAGTATGTCTAGGGGTGGATCGAACTCGGGCTAGGGCCATGCGGCACAGACTCCCACCCAATTTTTGTAGAATTACATTTATATTCTTATACATTCCTACTGGACCCAATTAATTTATAATAATATCTATTTTTCAATAAAATTACTCTAATTTTCTGATATTGTTAAGACGTACTGCTTCTTAAAATGCTTAATTTTCGCCCCATTATGTCTGCATACACACCATTTTCTGTTACTTGTACATATATAAATAGTCATAAATATGTACTATTTTTATCCTACCGAAAAAAATATGGACTTTTAAACAACTAAAAAATGATGATTGAAATCCAGCACAATTCTCCTTAGAAAAATATTCCACTGTGTATCCCCGCTAATGCAATTTTTTTGGATCCATAACTGGATATGAAGGGGTGCTGATCTCTTTATCCGAAGCCAATAAATTGGCACCACATTTTGGTTTGGTTTCCCAATTAACTATACCCCCAGATGGCTTTTTTCGTCGGAGATTTGCCACTCGATAGGTTGTCCAAGTACTTTGCTCTCGATTTGAAGAGATTCATGGCCAATTTTTATTTTTTTTTGTTGTTCTTCAAAAAAATTAAAAATCTTTGATTTTACTAAGAAGTTTACGAAAGTCTTGGGAATTGTCCAAGGATTTTTTTCTAGGAGTTATATAGGAACACAATTGGTAGTTGTTGAGTTTGGACACCCGAAATTATAAACTTGTATTGAATATTCTCACTTTTATACAATACAAAATTACACAAGTACACTTGTACACGAGACACTTCACTTTGACACTTACTCACACTTGAGTATCACTCACATGCACACACTTTGTGCTTCTCACAACACTTGGTGTATCACTCACACACTTGGTGTCTCTCACCAACACACCTACACAAATGAGCTCCCATCTCTATTTATAGGGAGCCAGAGAACTTTCTAGAAAAAGACTATCCTAGAATAATTCTACAAGATTCTAGAGAAGCCTAAATATTTCTGCAATACTCTAGAAGATTCTAGAGTAACCTGGAAGACTCTATCATCTTTCATAAGTTTCTAGAATGACCTATAACATTCTAGAGGAGTCCGGATGGTTCTAGTGGAATCTAGAATATTCAGGAAGAGTCTGGAATAATCTAGAGAAATCCGAAATATTTTAGAAACATCTAGAAACTTATAGAAAGTCGGTGATGACTCTCAACAGTAGTTTACGAAAGTCTTTTCGTTAGGTATTTTTCAAAATCTGATATTACAATCTGATTCATTTACTTTTTAGTACAGATCAAATATGATTTTCTGTATTGATAACTTGCATGTCTAGACTAACAAAACGAACACCTTAGATTCGTCGATGGAAGCCCATGTTATTAGGTGATGCATTTGAGTAGCATGTTCGAAATGTTTTGTGCAAACCATGATTCTTCCTTTTTGTTGGTTTCTTAATGATATTATGAAATTAACTTAAAAAATATAAGTAGAGTACGTAGTCGTTAATTATTGTGAAATTCCTGCTTGTATTTTTTGGTATATCTTTGTCGGTTGTTAAGGCAACCTTAGGAACAAGGTTACCTTCTTTATGTTGATACTCCGTACGTGAAACAAAATCACACACCTATTTTGTCTTCCTCAAGCAAATAATTATATGCCTCCCATCTTTTTACCTTCAATACATTTTCCCTTTTGCTTTCTTTTTTTGATTCCTAAAAACACAGTGCTTTTTTCCCTTTTTGATTGCTTCAACAACCTTCAAAGTATTTATGTTCACAGAATTTGGCCTGCAGGAATCATTTTGAATTTTGAATGAAAATTTGATTTACATCAGATGATTTTTTATTTTTATTTTTATTTTTGGTTGCTCTCTGGTTATTAGTTGTACGCATGTCGTTTTTCAGCCTAATCAAGTCTAACCCATTTGGATCCGAACCAAATGATTCGTATGGGGTTAATACCATAATTGAATCAAGGGATGCTGTGTTTTATGAAAATAGGTTTGTTCCTATTCCGAAAGAGGTTAATGAAGAGAATGAACCTATCTCTTATGGGCCTGAAACAGAGGCAGAACCTATGGAACAGGTCGAACTTAGGAGAAGTAAAAGGACTCGGGTTGCTAAGTCCTTTGGTCCTGACTTTATAGTGTATCTAGTTGAAGGAACTAGAGACACTACCTGTAATCATATCATGTAGAATCGGATCCCTTGACCTTTGGGGAGGCTATGAAATAGCAAGATTGTGCTTTCTGGAAAGAAGCAATACAAGATGAAATGGATTCTATCATGGGTAATGATACATGGATTCTTGCTAATTTGCCACTAGGTTCCAAAACCATTGGTTGTAAATGGATTTTTAAGAAGAAAATGAAAGTTGATGGCACGATAGACAAATTTAAGGCACGGTTGGTTGCCAAGGGCTTTACACAAAAGGAAGGTATTGATTACTTCGATACCTATGCACCGGTAGCAAGAATCTCTACTATTAGAGTTCTTCTTGCCATAGCTTCGATACATAAACTTCATATTCACCAAATGGATGTTAAGACTGCATTCTTGAATGGTGAATTGGATGAAGAAATATATATGAAGCAACCGGAAGGGTTTGTTGTGCAAGGACAAGAACACAAGGTATGTAAACTTGTTAAGTCTCTGTACGGACTTAAACAAACACCTAAACAATGGCATGAAAAGTTTGATAAGGTAATTGTATCAAACGGGTTTAGGATACACCAATCAGATAAATGTGTTTATAGCAAATTTACTAAAAATCGAGGTGTAATCGTGTGTTTGTATGTGGATGATATGCTTATCTTTGGGACTGACTTAGATAGCATACAAAGTACAAAGGATATGTTTTCATCTAGTTTTAGCATGAAAGATATGGGTGTAGCTGATGTAATTCTAGGAATTAGAATTACGAGGCAAGGAGGAAATATTGTTCTTTCTCAATCTCATTATATTGAGAAAATACTAAAGAAGTTTAATCACTTTGATTGTACTCCAATTTCTACACCATATGATCCACATTTAAAGTTGTATCATAATACAGGAAGAACAGTGTCACAACTAGATTATTCTAGGGTGATAGGAAGCTTGATATATGCCATGACATCTACTCGGCCAGACATTGCTTATGCGATTGATGGTGAGTAGGTATACGCATAACCCGAGTGATATTCATTGGAATGCGGTTAATCAGGTATTGAGGTATTTAAAGAAAACTATAGACTATGGGATAGTCTATAGTGGGTATCCATCGGTTCTAGAAGGATACACGGATGCTAGCTGGATAGCTGAGAATGAAGATCACTTGTCAACAAGTGGATGGGTCTTCACTCTGGGTGGTGGTGCGGTTTCTTGGGAATCGAAGAAACAAAGCATAATTATAAACTCGACTATGGCAGCCGAGTTTGTGGCACTAGCATCAGGTAGCAAAGAGGCTGAGTGGCTAAGGAGTATGTTATGGGAGATTCCCATGTGGCCAAAACCTATGCCATCAATATCTTTGCATTGTGATAGTCAGTCAGCACTGTCACGGGCTTACAGCCAGGTATATAATGGGAAGTCTAGGCATATAGGACTTCGACATAGCTATGTGAGGAATTTGATAACCGATGGGGTGATAACCATTGATTATGTCAAGTCAGGTCAAAACCTGGCGGATCTTTTAACAAAAGGTCTTGCAAGAGATTTGGTGTGGAAAACATCACAGGGGATGGGACTTAAGCCCACTACGATATAATCACTCTTGGTGGAAACTCGACCCAATGCTTGTTTAGCTTCAAGCCCTTGGGTTCAATGAGCAAACTACACCATAAGTCGTTATGGCAAGCACTTTCCGGTTATACCCATCCTTTGGTAAAGTGTTTGGTACCTGTAATTTAAAGGAGGAGGTGAGCTACTAAGCTCTTAATAGACTTCTAACGATTTAGTTAGGCTGATGCTGTCGTTACAGGGACATTGTTAAAAGTCTACCTATATGAGTGTGAGGGTGGTGCCGCCTTCTATAGGTTCACGGGCTAGAACTTTAGAGCACTCACGAAATAGGATATAGACACACGGCCAACCCATGTGTCGGTAATTTTGAATACATGAGTCAGGTAAGATGCGTGCATGAAACGTGTCCGGTTGGTCATTATAGGATCGCTGGTTAAAAGACAAGTCTACCATGCGTTCCTACTAACTTTGATGTGTTTCACTAGGTGATGGTTAAAATCGTGAGATACCTTCATTGATGCACAAGTCTTTTCAAAGGAACCAAGGCTTCGTCTTTATTTTGAAAATGGTGGGGGATTGTTGGAAATTATCAAAATAAATGGGTTTTATTTGGGGTTTTATCAAAATGTTCCTTGTGCCTTTTAGAAAGCTTTTATTGTTGTTTTTGGTTTTGTTCCACATTGGCTAGTGAGGAAATGTTTGAGTTGTACATATGTGGAAACATTCCTATAATGTTCACATAATGTTAAGTAGCAAGGCACCTATGTGTTGCGCGCATTACCGGCGTAGCCGGTGATGAATCACACCCATACACACCCGCACCCGCGCGTGCGTGAGCGTGGCAGTGGGCTGTGTAGCGCTTTGATGGCGCACTTTGCACTTTGATGGCGCACTTTACTGGGGAAATGTTGTATCGATACCGGTTGGTTAACTCGCGGATGTTTCACGAACAGAATGATGGGTATCGATACGCCATAAAGCTGTATCGATACCAGTTGCTTTAGTTCGCGTACGGATGCAGCTCTAAACGGAGGGTCGCGTCCCAAACTCAAGTCTATTCGCTAAGGGGTGTGTCCTAAAGTGAAGAGGTACTGTTGGGCCTATATATAACACCCAGAATTACATTCAGATATATGATACAACAGAATTCTAGCCTTGTTACTCTGCCAAAATTTCTACAAATCGCTTTCTTGTATTGCTGTACCGTTACTCTGCAGAAACGGTGCTAGCAATTTCCTTGGTTCTTTCGATTTTTTTCGACTCGGTATTCTATCTGTCCTTCGTTTGTGCGGATGCAGGCAGAAGATCATTGAATTGATTGGCTTCGTTGTATCCTCGAACAGATTCGCTATCAACCCGGTGCACACCAAACGGTGTGGGCGAATACTGTTTTCGGAAAGCGACATAGTAACGTGCCTCGAAGCAAGTTCCGTCATCAACAGGTTCAGTTTCCCGACGACTCCTGGATTTTTGCACCAACACCACCCACAACTGAACAGAAGGTCTTCTAATGATTCTGGCTGGAGAGAACAGATAGGACAAAGAGGGGATGGGTTACATTTGCATCGATGGAGATTCTCTTTGGTGGCCAAAATGTTGCAACAAGCTTTCCACCAAAAGTGTTTCAACTTTTGTGGAATATTGAGATTCCATATAAATTTCCAGACCCTGTCCGAGAGTTGGAAAGAAGATGAAGCTTTGGGAGGAAGCTTTGCCTTGGCATCTTCGAAGACTAAGTGGTACCCAGACTTAACTGAGTAGATGTCACTCGGGTTTGGGTGCTAGACCAACAAATCCGTTTTGCCTGAGTGAGAGATTGGGATACTGAGGATAGCGTCCGCTTCTTCTTTGGAAAATAAAGCTCTAATGTCCCTCTCCTTCCAAGATTTGGTGCTATCATTAATGACTTCATGAACATGCTCCACTGAACAATTAGGGGGACGGCCTTAGCCAATTGTTTGTTGATATTAGAGTAGGAGGAGGATTAGTCACCCAGTCACTTGGGATGCCTCCTTTAAGAAATTGAGTTGCTAACCAATTTGCTACCCTATTACAATTTCTAGGCATCCAGGAGAAAGAACAATTGGCTAAAGAAGCAAGGGATCTAATATCATGAACATACTCCAAGACATATGTGATGCATCGATCCCATTTATGTTTGTTTTGAATTCTTTTATTTCATTACTCTCCGTCCCTTTTTAAATGCATTGTTTCATAAATTCAACTTATTAAAGAAACATCATCATAACGCATTTTACATCAACTTTTGACAAATTTTTGTCACAGTAGCACATTTTTCTTGTAATCATACTTTCTAGCAAGAATTAGTAATATTTTTCATACTTTCAGGATTGGTAATTTTATTCCACTTCTATCAATCAAATATGTCCTACAACCGTTAATAGCCACAACAATGCCCTTCTATTAAATCAAAATGCAAGATTATACTATGGAATTTGAAGTAATTGTTGGAAAATTAAATTTACGGTGAATGAGAAATTGACTATAAAACCACTACTTGAACTTTGGTAGATTGGAGAAAAATACTTAGTTCCAAATTGAAGAGACAACGAAGATTCTTTGGGTATTTTTACTCCAAGTTAGACATAAGGGCTTGGGCCTTAGGGCACATAAATTTTGTAGGAGCGGGCATAGATAAATTGAGCTTTGGTACGTTTACCTCATGGCACCGTCCAACTGGGCTGGATTATGTTGCAACAAAAAAGTAAAAATGGGCGTAGCCCAATTAGCTCATATTCTTATTACAAAAAATAAGTTTGCCCAACGTATCGCTAGAGTAGGCTCAATTATCTTATATTCTTTTTCCAAAAAATAAGTTTAGCCCAACATCAACCTATTTTATTTTCTTTCCTTCTTCTTCCCGAAACATTTTCCCTTTCCTAGCGCATGTTCACGTGAACAAGCAGGGGACGTGTCCGGTGACCATTCACTTCCGATCAGTTGTGTTTATACGGTTCTAAATGGGTTTCGTTACTTTTTGATCGGCTGAATGGGTTTCAATCCTTTCCGATCAGGTGCCCATCTATCTATAAATAGGATCGTTCTTCGTTCATTCCATTCACGAACAAATCTGCACATCTTTTGCGCATTTTCATACATCAACTTCTAAGAGTTTTGCATAGTTTCTTGGTTCGCTTGTTGAGCAGATTGGATTTGAGTGTTCCTCTGAGTAACCAATAGCACCAGAGTAGTGGCAAAATTGTTTCAAGGACAGAGTATCTAATACTTGCCTCAATCGCCAATTTCCGGATGTCCTGAAATTGGTCCAGTACATTTTTTTCTTACTCACTTTTTATGTGTTTGATTTGTGTCGTGTTTCGTTTTTCCAGAAACTATATAATCCGGTGATAACAGTAAATAATAGGACCATGAACGCGCTTGGAGGTAGAAGTTGAAAAGTTAAAAAAAAAAGAAAAAAAAAAGGTAATATAATTTAGTGGAGCATCCATGGACTGGTTAAACTATGCAATGCATAAGTTGATGTCAAATCCGGTTCAAAAAAAAAAAAATTTTGATGTCAAATTATTTGTTCAAACACACCTCTGACTGCTTAAAGAACCTGGTATGGACGCCATTGAAGCTTGGGCAGGCATTGAATCCTGAGTAGGGGAAAAGAACCACAGTAGACTTTATAGTAGGCATAATCTCAGTTCGGGGAGTGGATGTAACAGACTTTCACCTTTTTCTTGAATCCGTAGATGGAATATGAAAAAGCATGACGTAAAATAAATAGGACTAAGTTATCTGTAAGCCTTGAATTAACAATATAATCACTTATCACCTCTTCTTCATTATTGCTGGAAGAACTTAAAGCGTTCTCATCCTCGGATGGCTGATACCCAACTTGGTACTCTTTAAGTTAAAATCTCAAGCAGCAGAAATACAGGTTTTTCCTCCCTCTTAAGGTTCAAGATCCAAGGATATTTTACAAAAACAAGCCTAAAACCTAGATCAATTCGTTTCGCAAGTTGTGCAAATCACCCTAAACCTTCCCTAAACAAGAAGGGTATAGTATACAGGAAAAGGGAAGCACCCGAAAAAACACAGTGTAGTCATCACGGTCCCTAGTGAATGTGCGAACACCAAATACATGCTTGTAATAAACGCAAGAACCATTGCTTCCCTGGAAATGATAACAAGAAATCTAGCCACAAGCAAACGAACTGGTGTCAATTTCTCTCCCTGTTTTTATTCAATCCCTGGTGCTGCGGAAATGGTACAGGATTGCAGAACAAAAGGGAACCTAGTCCCTAAAGAGCTCCCATGGGGTCCTCGAACACAAAATGCCGAATAGAGGATGGAAATTCCTCACAAAGAACAAATGGCTAGAATTACTCTTCTGATGTACGACAATGATTGTTTTTCCTTTCCATTATGTTCCTCTGTGGTTGTGATATCATTCTTATCTCTGCTGAATTTATCTCGATGACCCAGAGTACAACCGAGGGATCTAAAAGCACATTTAGTGAAACCATGCATTTATAAGCTCTTTTTAGTCAACTTGGAAAGCAGATGTTTCGGATTATGCTCTTGCTCAATTTTTGGAATTCTCAGATAGCCAGTACATTGAATTTGTTAGCTGGAGCCGAGAAAAATCAGGCCGAGAGAAAACACACTCCTATATGTAAACTAGTTCTCCATTTCCTATATCACATGGATAGGCATATGCACACAGCGGGAATATGACAATTCTACAAATACGGACATGGTGTGGAACACATAAATTTTGTTCAGATAATGTTTTATGTTTTGCAAACTTTCGATGTATGCATTGTGATCAATGTTGTATGCCTATATACGTATATGGAACTAGGTTTTGTAGTTACTTTTAGCCTGATGCCTGAAGTTCATAAATATTCCCGGAATAGATTTCAAAAATTTGCAAAAGCCACCTTGCCTTATCCTCATGTGCGTCTCCGAGGAGTTCCTTCCAAAATGTAATGGACATGCCATTTGACATGTCCCATATGTATTTTGGCACGTGCCTAACATGTGCCATGTCCCTTGTGTGTCCGACACTTGTACGTCGACCACTTGCTGTGTCGGTGCTTTATAGTTCATGTATCAAAGGTACGCTTTCTTACCAATTTTCCACCATTTTTGTTGCTGTAGATTACGTCCAGAGGAGTCAGACTTTTCTTGTTAAAAGCCATCTTGTCCGATTTTAGGTGCCTTACGAGACTGGATTCAAAGCAATCAGAAGCAGCAAGCAAATGAAGAGAGGTGTTCCCGTCAATGTCTTTTTGATTTATAAGGCTGCTGAAGGAGAAGTTTTGCAAGATAAATTTGATTGCCCTCTTTCTCTTGTTTTTTGCTACATTGTGAAGGATATTATGGCCTCTGCCATCAACCACCTCCCAGCAATCGGGACACTGTGATATAAGCTCTTCCATTACACTGACATGCCCTCGGCTAGCTGCTAAATGAAGAGCTATCTTATTGTTGTCTCCGTTTCCTATGTACGCAATCGATTTATCCACGTTTAGTAGCTCTTTCGCCCTTAATACATGACCAAAGTGCGCAGCATAGTGAAGCAGTGTCCTCCCATGTACATCAGGTACGTTGCATAGAGCTGGCTTCCACTCAAGTAGTCTCTTGGTACATTCTATAAGAGAACCAAATGAGATTGTAAACAAGAAAGTCAAGTTCTTCCATACTGATTTCTCTTCATTATCTGTTTCTTTTTCGCGTTTTTGAAAAATGAAAACAACTGAAATTTGGAAAGTAGGACCTATAAGCCTGCCCTCTTTTCGTTGAAAATCACAATTTATCGTCTGCCAAAGAATCTTGTTTTTTTTTTTTTTCCCTGAAAACATCGTTATGTGTCTCCTGATACTTGGGTTATTTCCCTAAATCTGTCCCGAAAAAGTTCAGAAGCGATTTGCCAAAACAAGCATATCTGATCAAAAAAATGAAAACAACTTCAGACCTTCATAGTCGTGAATTACAGCCGCATGTAAAGCAGTTCTGCCACCAGGGCCACCACACGCCGGAGCATTGCATGTCTTCAATATCACAAACAGCAAACCAACGTACCCTCTCTCCGCAGCCAAGTAAAGCGGAGTCTCCTCAGCCTTATTAGCTGGATGACAAAACTCTGGATCTTCTCTCGTCAACAATTGGACAGCCACCGGGTGGTGATTCCTCACAGCCTCATGCAAGGACGTGTCCCCCTCCTCATTCATAACCCTCATCATGTCCCTAGCAGTACCACCCCCATTTTCAAGCTCCTCATTGAGCGCGTTTGCGTACTCAATCAGGGCTTGGACTATCGTCGAGTGCCCTTCTCTGTCTGCTATGTGGAGGGAGGCGTCGCCCATCGAGTTAACTTTCCAGTACATCGAGGGGCACATGTTTAGAGTATCCATCACACTCTGGATGTGTCCAAATTGTGTCGCGACGTGGAGGACAGTGTCGTTGTTTGGAGTGAACTCGTGTTCCAGATTGTCTTTGTTTTGTATGAGAACTTCAGTGTTTCCCTCCATAGCAGCTCTATACAAGCTACTGTCCATGGTCTGGTATACCAATTGAAAGAAAACTCCCTTTTTTTGGCTCCCAAAACTAACTCTTGTTTTGTTTTTCTTTTGCTTTAGAATGGAAGTAATCAAACAACAGGGGGACTAATAATTAGGGATTGACTAGAATGATATCTAGGAATTAACAAAATGTTGACGGGCTGGCAGGGAGGTGATAATTCCAATTAAATGAACACAAATTGTCAAATTCACATGTCATTTGTTGTTTTCAAACATATAAGAAGTGATTCCTGTTTAAGTATGTGGTTGAGGTCCGTTCGGTTCACTTATTTATTTACTTTAAGTACTAAAATACGATTGTTTAGTGGTGCCTGGTATGGACTTAATTATTTAACGATATTCTAACACTCTCTCTTTCAAGTACGACCGTGTGGCCTACTGTGACTGGAGCACTACCTACAGGTCATTTTGTAACACAAATGCCGGCTCTCTACGAGCCTTAAAAAATAATTCAAATTGGAGTCATGTTACTATACTCACCTTCTAAAAATTACTCAATATGAAATTTTGTGATTTAAAATATGAGATTTTGTGATTTAAAATATGAGATTTTGTGGGTTTAAATATGAGATTTTGTAGCTAGAGATATAAAAAGCATATTGTATGCACATTCATATGAATAGTAACAAAATCACATATATTTCCAAAAAATCTCATATTTGGAGCCACAAAATCTTATATTGGATCCATGCAGACTATGCAGACCTCATATTTGGAGCCACAAAATCTCATATTTGGTGCAACAAAATATGATATTTTAACTCACAAAATCTCATATTTTGGAGCAGCAAAATCTCATATCTAGAGCCACAAAATCTCATATCTGGAGCCACAAAACCTCATATTTGGTGACTCAAAATATCAACAAAATCTCATATTTAGTGCCACAAAATCTCATATTTTGGAGCAACAAAATCTCATATAGTCAATGGTCAAAGGTGGCACAAATTCCCACACGTCATATGTGGCGCAATCTCGGTCGTCCATCCGTATGGGGTGCATACTGTATGCCATCTCATATTTGAAGCCACAAAATCTCATATTTAGTGCCGCAAAATATCGTATTATCTCATATTTGGTGCCACAAAACTCATATTTAATTTAGAGTCACAAAATCTCACATGGGGGGTGTGTACCGTCGCATGCATATTCAAATTGAATGGATTACTGATCACTGTGGTGTGAAGCATCGTGGCTTTCTTATAGCTGGGATTGAGAAAGATGTGATGGGAGGAAATTCAAGAAGTCAGATGGAAATAGACTTGTGTAGTTGTTCTACTCTGAGTACTCTACCAGGCTTGTGTTGCTATGGGCTATGTCTGAAACAAGTTGTATGACAACCATATCTTCTTTGGTTTCTTTTTCGGGAAAATGACCAATAAATGGTTTTTAAAAGTAAATATTCCAATTCCATGGTAAGGTTATTAGAAATGACCAAAATGATGACAAGGAAAAGAATAATTCCACATAAGTGGTATGAGTCATTTGAAAGGTCAGAAATACCCTCAAGGCCTTTGAAGCCCCAATCTTTTTCCTCCCTCTCTTGTTCTCTCTCACACTAGCCGACTCCCTCTCCTCAACTCTAACACTAGACTGGGGAGTGTACCCCAAAACCCCTCTGTTTCGTTGGCTAAGGCTTTGGAATCAAGAGCTGATGAGATCTTTGTTTCCAAAAGATGTGAGTTCAATAATATTGGCTATGCCAATATCTTTGAGCAACTGTGGGGATAGCGTTTGCTAGGCCTTTTCAAATTAATTGTTAGGGTATTTTGGGCATTGCAACTGAAAATTACCAAGTATCTGTCATTTATTTTCTCCTTGCCATGTCTTTGGAATTTCACAACCCATGACCACCTTTTGGTCATTATTTTCTCCTAGCACCATATTTTTGTCAGTGTCCCTTGTTTTTCTAGCACTATTTGTCTACAGTTCCTGAGAATTATCAAGTCAAATAATATTAGATTTGGATTCGACTCCCTTATTAATCGAGCTTCAAATTGTGGCTTAGTTCAAATCTTTTATGAGTTTAATGGACAAATTAAACTTGAATGAGTCCGAAACCAAATTGAGCCTTGAAAATTTATGAATGATTTTGTTCATTTACAATCCTAACCCGGGACAGCTTTGCACGTGGCCCCACCCATTTTAGGTTTTTTTTGGAAGAAGAAGGAAAAATTGAACTTGAACAAGTCCTAAACCAAATTGACCCTAGAAAATTTATGAACGACTCTATTCATTTACAATCCTAACCTAGGAGAGCTTTGCACATGCCCCCACTCAATTTCAGGTTTTTTTTCCAAAAAAGAAGGAAAAGCACACACTGTAAATCTGTCTAAACATAAAATAAACCTCAAGAAAAAACCTAGAAGGCAGCTTATCTCCAAAGGCATTGAACTCTCCTTCAACAACCTAGCTAACGTGCCATACCAAAAGCACTAATAGCTAGGGATGGGCATCGTATCGTATCGTATCGTGTCGTGTTGTCTCATGTCAACTCAGAATTCTCTCAACCCTGACCCGACCTGTTTTATTTTTCGTGTTATTGTGTCATGTCATATTCTTGTTTCATATCAGAAATAGCCGACCCTAACCCGCTAACTTTGTGTCTGGTTCGTGTTATATTATATTGTCCTTGCATAAATTCTCTTGTCGTGTCGTCTCAGAATTCTTTTAACCTTAACCCGATCTGTTTATCTTTTCGTGTTATTGTGTTGTGTCATATTCGTGTTAAATAGCTGACCCTAACTAGCTTACTTCGTGTCATGTTCTCATTTCGTGTCGTGTTCTCTTTTCGTGTCAGAAAATTTTACCCCTACTAACAACCTCTTTGAATAGTGAGAAACGATAATAAATGTGAGCTCTTTGTCACCTAACCTCACCATTTTGAGTAAAAAAGGAGGAATATCCAATAACTGTTTTTATTTTTATACTTTCATCTTTCATCTCTTACCAAAAAGTTCCATAAAAATGAATGTTTGATTTGGCTAGGAATCGTAACTTTTTTTTTCTTTTTTCTTATGAAATTCTCCCCATCCAAAGGGGCTATAATTTTATGTTTAAGCTAAATAGAAATTGGTGTTCTTGCTATAGAGAATTTCCATATCCGTTCTTAACCCTAATGCAGAAGGACGGCGACCCTCAATAATTTTTGTCCTCTATGAGGACGCATTTCTTGACTACCCATATGAAGTTATCCCTTCACATATCAGAATAAGGAGAAGGCGGAGATGCTGTGCAGCTTGGTGCTGCACTGCGTGCTGTGTATACATTTGCGGCAGCATTCCGGTGGCACTCCAATGATTGAAAACATTCACTATGTAGAGTTCATCGAGTAGAATAAGTGTGTCAAAAATCAACTCAATCGGATATCATTTAGTATTTTATCGGAACACGTTTAACTTAGCAATAATGGGTTGTAGTGGTTTGATACAGTGTTTTAGATCCATTCTTTTTAAGATAATAATGTTTTGATGAGGTACTTAATGATATCCAAACAAGTTAATTTCTGGTACACTTATTCTATTCAACGAGCTCTATGTAGTGAATGTTTCTGATCATCAAAGGACAGCCGGAGCACTGCTACCAGGCTGCACAACACCTCCCCCTTATGGATCAAAACAATAGCGCAAAAGTGAAAGTGTCTTTACATAACGGGGTCTGTCATCCCAGGGTCTGCCTTCAATAACGAATTTGGGGGCTTTGTCGTCCCAGGTCCTGCCTCAATTTCGATTGTCTAATTGTGTTTTAGAGGGTTTAGATTTGAGAGGTGCTGAAAGCTATTTTGGGTATTTTAATTTTCCTAATATCTAAGTTGTTCAAAACATATTTGGACGATTGAGATTGATCAACTGGCCCTACCATCCCTAAGAGACTGTAGAGCCTCCGGATCCTTCGATAACATATCAAAATTCGCAAGTGCAAAATTGAAGACATGTTAACAGAGTGAGCGAGAATTGAGAACGCAAAACGAAAGCCGTGTACGAAGGATTAAAGTTGCAACTCTTGTGATTTGTGACTGTTTCCAAATCAAATACTCCCTCCGTCTAATTTTAAATGTTCCCTATGTATATCCATGTCATTTTCAAACATTCATATCTTTTTATTGCCAAAATTTTCGAAGTTTTTAAAAAAATTATTTAAAAAAATTAATTAAGATCTATCAAATAAAATTCATATTATATATAAAATACATTATAAAATAAAAATTATAAATTATTTTAGAAAAACACGTAGAATACATATAATTTGTGACAGAGGGCCAGAGCTTTGACTGCGTAAACTTCACTTCAAACGACTCTCATCGTTCCTCGAGAACTTTCGTTTTGCGCATTTGATCATTCCTCTCAGTTGACTTTGGTTTCCAACAATGGCAACAACCTACAGTGCTCCCCCAGCCCAAAACCACCACTCCCTCACCGCCGCCGCCGGCACCCTCCGCCCCTGGCGCGACTTCCTCTCTCTCTCCGCCCTCTCCCTCCCCGTCTCCCTCTCCGAAGCCACCTCCCGCCTCAGTTCCAACCTCAACCACTTCCGCCTCAACTACGCCCTCATCTCTATCCTCATCCTCGTTCTCTTTCTCATCTCCCATCCCCTCGCCATCATCCTCTCTGTCCTCCTCCTCGCCGCATGGTTCTTCCTCTACTTTTCCCGCGACGAGCCTGTAACCGTCTTCGACTTCCAGATCGACGATCGAGTCGTGCTGATTGCGCTCAGTTTGGCTACTGTTCTGGTCCTGACTTTGACCCACGTTTGGTGGAACGTCCTCGTTGCGACGTTGATTTCGGCCGGTTTGGCTTGTTTTCATGCTGTGATTAGGTTTCCGGTGGATGCGGACTATGAGGAGTCGCCGTACGGGGCCTTGCTTTCGTCGGGTGGGAATGATAGTCCCAGAGGGGCTTATTCTCATGTCTGATGAATATGATTTTCAGGCGGTCCAATTGGCTGGAAATTGGGGGAAAATGGAATTAGGGCGGCACGTGGTTGTAGCAAAGGGTAACTATTGCATTCTTGTAGTTGTTGATTATACGGATTGTCCATTTTCTCTACTGCAATTGATTAGTTCTTGTTTTGTTGGATATCAATCAGCTGAATAGTTATAGTTTATGTTTCGTATACAACATATGGGTCTTATTGTGATTTTGAAATTGGAAGAAACTTAGGGCTGTTTGGCCACTTTTGCTTTGGATTATGAATTATGCATTTTCGTATGGAAGGGTTTTACCCAAGTATTATAGTTTCTGAGAATGTAGAATTCAAAATTAGGAATTGCTGTCACTTTGCTATCTTTTGTAGATAGCTGCAGAGGGGCTTACTCCCATTTCTGAATTTCGATTGTGAGATTGTTTCAAATGTCACAATTGGCTGGAACAGGGGAATAATAGAACAAAAATGCTAAAGGACACAAATCCAAACAGATCTGAACATGGATGTGTCTAGATCTGTTTGATGCGTCTAAAACCACATTTCACGTGTGGGATTCAGGTACCTTGGACAGTTTTGGACATGTCTGTGTGTTGATCTATGCACTTGCGTGTGTTTGTAGCATTACTCACAATGGAATTGGGGTGGCACGTGGTTGTGGTGGTTGGGTAATTGTTACTCCGTATATTCTTGTTGTTATGGATTATACAGATTGTATGTAATTAGTTTTCATTTTCTGTAATGCAAATTGAGTTGTTCTTGTCCTGTTCGATGTTATTTAGTTTCCATTTGTGTTTGCATTCAAAATTTGGTCTGTGTTGTGATTTAAAATTGGAAATAATGACATGAGTTTACTTGCTTGGAAGACTGATGACTTGAGATGGATGTGTTATTGGTTGAGAAACTTGTTGTACATGTGAATGGCATTTGGATTTGTCCTGGAAATTCATCAGTGCATGTTGTTCTTCTCATAGCTTGAAATTCGTTCATGGTTTTCTTTTTGGTAGCCTATAGTGGTTTTGTTTGTTTCTCTTAGCTGTCATCGAACTACAGTCTCCTGTGTCTGAGAAAAGGCTGATGGCTACGTTACAGGCTTGACAGTCAAAAACAGTGTTGGAACTTGGACATTTGAACTTTAAAGCTCCCTAGAGAGACTATGACTTGAATAGTTATTTCAAACTGTAATTTGGACTCAAATTGATCAAGCTACCAGGGTATGCAACCCTCAAACTACATAGCATTGACACAGGCACGTGACTCGACATGGACACGACACTGACTCTCCAACATGCAAGTTTCAAAATATTGGATATTACTGTCGGTGACATGTTTTAAAAAACATATATGTATACTATTGTATAAATAAAAGCTAAAATAGTAAGGCACTAACTGTAAATATGCAACAGCACGTATAGCTCAAGTTATAAGTATTCATCATTATACAATCCACCAAAGTATTTAAAATTTTCAACGATAAACATTTCATCCTTTGTGTGTCTTTCCAATCTAGCCAATGAACTATTTTTTGGTCACTCAACAAATATGACTTCCCTAAGTTTTAATTAGGTCCAATCAACAAACTATCATGTCACACAAAGAAGAAGACATTTCTGAGCTTTAACAAAGAGTCTTAGGGGGAATTCTTGAATGGATTATTGGTCATCTTTTACAAATAGATAAGGAAGGGTTGATTTAATCTACCATTTTTTAAACCCATAGTGGTCCACAACTATTTTATCACACTAGATTTTATCTATTGGGAAAACAAGGTGATTTTATCACCCCTCCATTAAACACCAACTAAAATGAAAGATTTCTCATTTTATCTCATAAAATCCGTTCAAGAACTCCCCCTTAACTATTTTGTTTAACACCACCAACGTGTGTTGCGAATGTCTCGAAAGTGTCCAAAGTATTTTGTAGATTGTCCCTATAGTGTCCAAAGCAAAAACATTGAGAAAAAAATAGGGCACTTCGGATTTGAGTGTTGGGCACGTGTCCAATGAGTGTCGTCGTCCGAAAAATGTGGCACTGGTACATTGACTTCAACAAGTGTCCGGGCTACATAGCCCTCAACAAGCACAAGCTGATTCAAGTTCACAACTTGTGCAAGACAATCTTATTGGGTGGGGGAAGGACAGTTGTTTTGAAAGATGCTTCTTTGAGATTTTATTTTTTGTGCTTCTTTGAGATCAATATTTGCGAAGTTGGATGCAATAGTTTTTTTACTAACAAATATGATAACATGTCCCGTTCCTAATGAAAATTTCTTTGAATTTTTTTGAGTTTTTTTGTAGTAACTATTGGTAAATGGCCTTTCTTTTGGTAAATAGGTGCGGTAAATCATTGCTTTGGAATTGTGACTTGAACAATGTTATGTAATCTATCTTCGGGCAACATTTTAAGGCCTAACATTGGAGAAAATGTTTTTCAATAATATCCTCTTTTAAGTTTAGTTATGGATGGCGAGATTCTTAGGAAATTGTTCTGCGATCAATGTTTTATTGACACCAAGGAATATCTTTTTCTTCTGTCTTTCAATTCCTTACTAGACTTTTGTATTTCCATTTCCTATTAAGAGTGTATGTCCATTATGCTGGGCAGGACATTGTGAATTGTTGGGTTGTGTGTACTCGTTAGTGCCCATGTTTTCTTGCACAATCCTTTGTCTTCTGGGAATTTGAGGAGTTCAAGCAAACCGTTCCTCATCATATGTGGCAACTGCTGCATTCCTACATTGCTTGGATTCTTGCTTTTTGACATCTAAAAAAAGCATGTAGCATGAAGCCATGAGCTATAGCTTGTTAGCTCATTTACACTGTCCTAATCTGTTGTTAATTTTATATTCTCTCTTTTCTCCTCAAGTCAGTAAACTTGAAACTCTGCCTCGTGTCATTACCGATTGAGTTTACGACATTTGGCAGCGAAGATTCTCTGGTTATAAACTTATCAATTACTTCTTCCAATTTAGGTGGGCAAATGCACACTACTCTCAACTATTTCTCCAAGCAAAATGATCAAAATCAACTGTTGAACATCTCTTTATCGAGTTGGGCGAACACGTTGTTGACTGATTGGGTGTTGAGATACAGTTTAGTGTTCGGTTTACCTTTTGTTCTATACTCTCTCTAGGAGCAATTTTTCTGTTTTCATGTTTTTTGGTTAAACATTATGTGCATCTTGTTAAATGAGCAATGGGGTCAAGGAGTCTTGGAACAATTTCTTTTCCTACATTTTTGGTGTATTTCTTTTCATTTGGATGTCTTGCCCAGAACGCAAGCACCTTTCAGCAAACAAGAAGCATGAAACCTTTTTGTTTTAAGATGCTCTCACCGGAGAAATGCAGCAATGTGTATCATGCACCTGAATTTACGTGTGGTAATGTCCATCCCTTGTTAGGAGTGACATGTAGATTCAGGATAGCCTCCTTTTCGCTCCACCATGGCCAAGATCAAATGAACGCTCATTCTCTTTCTGCCAACCAAAGAGGAACTCTCCCCATGTCAAAATAATAGTCCACTACCAAAAGTCGTGTCATTTTTCAAATCAAAAGATGAAGTACTTCAACATATTATTTTTTGAATTTTTTCGCACCGAATTAAAGTACTCGTACTTCAGCATATTATTTTTTGAATTTTTTTCACACCGAATTAAAGTACTTGTCAAGTACTTAAATTTGGTGCGAAATTTTTTGAAAAATGATATACGGAAAGTGGGGATCTTATTTAGGAATGGAGGGAGTATTTCAAATCCCTCATCAACTAATGATCAATCGAGATCCTTTTTCAAGTGTTGCACTTCATAATTCTAACTTATTTAAAAAGTATCGTCATTACACTTCTTATCTCAACTTTTACCTTAACTATCCTAAATTATTATTCACTTTTGCTTATTAACTTTTCACCCATTAGTTTTTTTTATCCTGCATACTCTTTTCTAACTGAATTGTATCAACAAGGGAAGGAATAGGCCATTTCAAAAGCCATGTTCACTAATTCCATGTATGATATCTCATCAGTATCACATAAATCAAAGTACATAACACTTCCCCCTATGTAAATCCTTGTTTGATTACCCTTGAAAACACCCCCATGATGCATTCTAATACTAAAATGTTCTCCACAATCTGCACAACAATTAAGAAAAAAAACATATTCACACATGCATTTTGGTAAAAAAAAAAAGTTAGTAACCAGAGCACATTCAGTCACCATATTCAGAGCACAAACCCATTAAAAAACCCTAAGTGCAAGATAAAACCCATTAAAATCGACCCGAAGTGGAAGAAAACCCCATTAAACAACGTTATTTCATTAAAAAAAAAAACCCTAATCGGTTCTGTATGGAGTGTAAAGTATAGTATACGTACCATAAGTGGGAGGATCATAGCTAGATTCTCGCATCATCCAACCCATTTTTGTCTCCCTTAAGAACGATGATCGACGAAGGATTAACAAATCAGGGTACTGAGGGATTTCATCAAGGTGTTTGGGGGAGAATTGGAGAAGAGAGAGGAAAATTTTTTTGGGACTAGAATGAGGAAGTTGGTATGTGTATGACTTAACATGTTTCTCTAGGCACGTGAATGTCACGTGGTTTGAATTCCCTCCAAAACGAGTGGTAATTCCTCCAAAAGGAAGGCCCACAGGATAGGTTAGCGTTTTTCGTTTGTATTTGGACGGGAAGTAACGACGTTGGGTTTTTTGATTAAAATGTGTGAAGTTTGGTGGTGTAATTGAAATTTCGCAAAGTTTGGAGATCTATGAAATATTTGGGTGAAAGTTCAGAGGCTTTTTTTGAATTTTTCCGGTAAAAAAGTAGATATCAACCATAGACACTCTGTCTCTTATACCTCCAAAGATCTCTACTATGGGCTGTAGAGAGAGAGAGAGAGAGAGAGAGAGAGAGAAGATCTTAAACTTGATCTCTTCTATGGCCCACCGTCCATTGATGAGCGGTGACCACGCCGTCCAGCAACTCCATAGTCCAACCCATTGTTTTACCCCTGAGGCTTTGAGCTGCTGCCACATAGAGAGAGAGAGAGAGAGAGAGAGAGGAATCTGAGATGGGATTTGAATCATGACGGTGATTTGAGGGTGATCTGTGGGAGGGAGGGAGGAGTTTAGACTGGGGTCTTGCATCTTGGGGGAAGAATTACAGAGGAAAAAGTGAAGTAAAGTGGGGGAGGCTAGGTAACAAAAGTGGTAACAAGAGTGGATTTGTCGGTTGGGTCTGGTCTGGTCCAACCGTTTTAAAATTCCACAACCCGAGATCTGATCGAGAAATTGAAATTTCCAGATAATAAGATCCGAACCCGACCGTTTAACCTGGTTGGACGAGTCAGATATGCAATTTTTCCGGTCGGGTCGGATGGTCGGGTCATGGGCCAGATGAACAGCCCTAAGGGACATTCTAAAATAGAATAATAGACTATTATTTAGGCATGGAGGGAGGAGTAGTATTATTTTTGTTCCTCTTTTCTTTTTGGTCATCATTTTATCAAGGGGCACTTAAATAATAATCCCCCAACTTACTTGAACTTATGTTATCATCCCAGCCTTTTTTAGAGTTATATTTCCATCTCCAAATTCAAATAAATCCAATTTTACCCTTCATGAATACATATTATGAGATTTGGGACTGAAACATATTCGGTATATAGGTAGAGAAAAATGGGACTGCTTTTAAACTTTGGGGGTCCTATGCTGCAAATAAGGGAGTTGGAGATAAAACAAAATCCCATGATTTACGGTTTACCCTTACCATCCAATTTATATCCTAGAATCTGTAATCTGTAAGCCATAAATCATCAGCCATTGTCGTCCCAAAATTCACCCCTCGAGGTCTCAAATCGCCATTTCAAAAATTCAACCCTCGTAGTCCCAAATCGCCATCGACAATCCTCCATCCCATATTGCAGCTGACTAATCGGCGTCCTGAACCTTCCGCGCTCGCCATCCCAAATTGAAGACAGCTTCTCGATGCTCAGATCCGATTCTTCTTACTCCCACGACAAGTATCATGGATTTAAACATGACTTGATTCTTTTTCATTTGTATATTCTTCCAGTAAAGCAATAGATTTGCCACCTCGTTTTCGAAAAATGGTTGTATGTGCACTGAACTTCACTGGCTTCACCTCCCAAATCTTCATTTGTTGACGTCTCAAATCGCAATCGACAAATATCCATCACATATCGGAGTCAACCATAACCATACCAAATGGTGACGAGGTTACCTTTGATAGAGCGGATGAGTTCGGAGGAGAATAAAGGATAGAGAAACAGTGAATGATATTATGAGAATGGCACGGACAAATTTACCATGATTTCACAGTTCACTTTTTACCATGATTCATGTATAAATTTAGAAAGATCAATATTTTTTTTACCCTGATTTATGTACAAACTTATGTTCCCTTGAAATTACCATATTTATTTCTAGAGATATTTTTTTACCATGATTCTATAGTAATTGACCATATACATCATTATTCCTAGATGATGTGTCAAGTTTGTAAAATTTACTATTGGTGTATGCATTTGGTTTTTACCATATTCCTAGATAATTGATCAAAATTATCGGACTTATATCTATTCTCTCCGTTCCATACTATTTGCCTCTGGTGGGAGTCCGTGCTATCAAGTCTACTCCACATCCAGTGAACAAGCCCATGGCTGTCACCACTAGTTGTACCTTCCCAAACCCAAACGTCAACTGGCCCCCAGAATGGCCCATCCTCGCCATTCCCAAGCCCAAAGGTCAATTTCACTAAATATGACTGAAATATAGAAGCAAAAACAAGACCAAAATCCATGTAACTGCAACAAATTGGCTAGAACGTTTTGTGGTTCCAATTCTTATTTTCCTGTGTTGTATCCTCTGTGAGTTCTGAGGACATTATTTATTACATCCATACGAATAAAGATTTTTACGATAAACTCTCCACATCAAATTTAATCCGAAAAAAAGGAAGTTTTGGACAAGGGGGAGGTAGTATTATTGGGGAAATATTTGAAAGGGCTAATTCTTCTTTCGACCATAACAGAGAACCATCACAAAGTCCTCAGCTGAGCATCCCACGGCTGTCTTTATGATCTCTGACTTTGGTGCTCTTTGTGACCACAAATTGATTAAGTTGTGGAGTGGCAAGTTGGGAGGGACTATGTAGCCCTGCATTGTGATCTCCACCTGAGAAAGAGAAGATGTGTTAATTTTCTCAGTACGAAAAACAGAAGTACATATATGGTAACCCGTCACCTCCTATCCTGTGCTTGAGAGTAATGAGCAAAACATTTGAGTCAATAGTTACGCCAGACTGAACTAATAACAAACCAAAGTGGACTTTGACACTAAACTTTAGTCAAATTTGGTGTATGAAAATAGTTACGACGGAAAATAGTGGATTTTTTTTTATATGCATTAAGAGAGTGCACAATACTCTCATAGTACTACTGCTATTTGCAAATTAGCATCCTACTTGTTTTGAAAATTTTCTTTTCCAAAACCAAAAAGCATAAAAAACATAATTGCTGTTTGCAAAGAAGCTAACTTAACAAACTAATGCTTGAATTTGGGTACATGTAGGGTAGAGATGATGTAGTGTCCGAGCGCGAATTTTAGCCATCTAAAAATGTTTTGGACAGTCAGAATTTTACGTACACTCTTACCGGTAAGAGTTAATACGGCCAAGATGCACGACGGGTACCTTTATGTGGTGCCCATCCGGCACTCAAGTTTTTTTTTCCAGAAACAACCCCCACACATCTCAAAATTAGCCACCAAACCACCCCCAAATCGGTCCCAAGATAACCCTTAAATCAGCCCCAAATCAAACCGCAAACACTAACCAAGTCAATCCCTAAAAATAGTCCCACACGGCCACATCTATATTATGAAACGGGAATAGCGGAAATTAAAGAATCAACAGAAGAAAATGCATAAACAAATTTTTCTTTTCTTTTGTGGTAGGAAATGGGTAAATAATGCAAAGTACCTCAGCTTCACTGTAAAGGTTCAGCTTTTTCGCAATATACTTCTGGACGAAGGAAACTGGCAAATTTGCATTCCTGTGGCAGGGAAAATAACAAAACAAAATGTATCAATGAGAAGCCCATCTATGGCAACAAAAACTTTTCAAAGACAAGATCTAAAGCCAAATCACACATACACACACCCTTTAAAGCACATCCAATGCCAATTTGAAAATGTTAGTGGCCTTGTTCGGTTGGGAGTTTTGAGGGAGTTTAGTTTAGTTTTGATGATGTAAGCAGATGTAATAAGTGGAGAGATAGAGAGAAAAGTGAGAAAAATGATGATGTTAGCGCAAAACAGAACTTGACAAAGCCGGAGCAAAGCTCCCAACCAAACATGGCCAGTGTAACTTTCCTATCCACAGGGAGAAAAGTGAATTTTTCATACATCAATATCGACTACCGTGACCTAACCAAAGCATATCAAGCAATACATAGAAGAAACTCTACTGATGTTTCAAGTGCAATATCCTACAAAAATAAGGGCCTTATCAGAACAGTAACGCAGTGTTAAGAGGTGCATAAGCTTGTCAAAGCACCCGGAAACATGGTATAAATAATCATGCAATGATGAAAGCTAGAAGCACTTGGTTAAGAGACTTACTTTACCCTCAAGTAGCCAGAAGGTATCTGTTGCAGGGGTGCATCTCCTTCCCTAAAATCAAGTATTAGTCATGAAACACACAGTTAACCAAAATGAGAAAATGTTTAGACTTAGTTAACTTTCAATAGAAGAATGCTAGTAGAGTAAGGGAGTTTTCAAAAATCATTGCGGTGGCAGCCACCACCACTTGTCCCCATGGCTTGCTACATCTTTGCATAAAGAGAGAAATATCTTGTTGTGCTTGTGAATGAATGTGCAGAGAAAAAAGGAAGAACCTAACTGGGAATCAGAAGCAACTAAGGAGAACCAAATTGGATGAACTTCTTCATAGCACATAGTGCTTGCAGCATTAACCATAGTCTGTGGGGCAATATTTCCCCCTTCAGAGACTGCACCTTTTCTTCGTTTAACCCCGCAAACATTTTTATGTTTTGCCGAACCTGATGGCTCAAGATTTGATGCCCTCCCTTCATCGTCCTTGAAGTGAACCTTTCGTTCCTTAGATTTTATTTTGTTCATCGGTGGTGCACCTGAATGGATGCTCGATGGTTCTGACTTTTTCACAAGTACTGGCATTGTAGGATTTTCAAGCCTTGTCATATCTGCAGCTTCGACAAGGCAATTCAAGGGTTTCCACATATCACTCGTTCCCTCCAATGGCTTAACAACAGGATCATCGGCTCCTTTTTTGAGGCATTTTCCCTTAGAGGACTCAGCAGCATGAAAAGTCTGCAGAATAAAAATGGTGAGACCAAAAATGTTTACTGGTGTAAAAGCATAAATCTGTGTAAATTAGAGACTTCAGATTGAAAACATACCAGCTTCTTCATTTACTCATGATGTCCTCACTCATAATTTTCATACTGAAATCCATCCCAAATGACGTAAAAGTGGTATCTTTCGAAAATCATATTTCTCCGTAAGAAATAGAATAAAAGAAAACTCTGCTTGTATATATAGCATTACGGATCAATCTATTATTTTGCAAGGATTAGAGCACGTGGCTACTAAACAGTGTCGTGGATTTGAATCCCCTTTAACCGCATCCAAGATTTTGAAATTATGAATGCAATTGTGGGTGTTTTAGCTAGTTTCGAATTGGAAATGCTGCAGAAGGCCACCTCAAAACATGAGAGTTCTGTACGAAAATTCTGCATATCTAAAATTACCTAGCAAGTCAAGTGAAAATCCAAATAACCAATCCATGAACTTCTTAATTACCTTTTTTCGGGGTTGAGTGAACTTTCTTAGACTTAATGGAGGGCTTGATCTTCTACGAAAATCTTCCTCAGTCGGCTCCTTAATCCATAATGAAGATCCTCGCGAAGGATACCTCTTACTCGCTTTTTCCGGGGTCCTATTTCTTCCTGTCGTAACAGTCTGATTCAATGCCATTGGTTGGCTAACTAAGGAAGAGAGAGACCTCTGCTTTCTTCTAGCAGGCAATGGAACCAAACGATCTTCAGTTTCCTCTAAGTTTATAAAAGCAGGCGGTGGATTAGAGGGCCCAGGTTTTGAATCCTTGGACTTTTTTGTTCTAGTCGAGGGATTTAAGATTTTATCCCGAATATCTTGCACAGTGTGGTCAGGACTGCAGTTTAGCAGGAAAAACAGAGGAAATTTCGATTAAAACAGCTTCAATTTGTTCCAACCTTATGCAATCAATCCTTTTTTACACAGATTACAAAGAAAAGGTCCTTAGTCCAAGAAAAAAATCTCACGCAACCTTCGCTTTTTTGTTTTTCTTTTCAACAGCAAATAAAACAACATTTCATTGATAACAATAAAACATTACAAGAAAACGGAGAAGGATTGTAAAGATAACACCGCAATAGTGTATACCATATGCCGAAAGCATGAGCAAGGACCCAAAAAGTTGGCAGGCAACCAATGATAGAAACACAAAACTAAAAACCAGACACCAAAACATTCAAAAGCCAAAAGCACCTGCAACCCAGGTTACAGCCCTCGAGCTATTTGTTGTGCTTCAGTCAGAGCCACAAAGAAGTGATAACGAGACTTAATAACCGCTTTAATCTGTTTTCGATACGCAATCTTTGACTGTGGGGAAATAATAAATGAGGAGATATTACAGTTCATACTAAGCAAAGGGTCTGAACTCGTCTTTCGTTACTCTAAATTCTTACGGTGGACAGCCCTGTTAGCTTGGCAGACTACATGCTTATCAACCCTGTTAGGAAGCATGCATAAAGTCTTGGCCGAAGTGTTCACTGCAAGACTAAAACTGGTGCTAATGTCTAATCGGTGAGGAACAACATGCTTTTGTTGGAGGAAGGCATGCTATATATTGTTGTAAAGATATATTGTAATAAGAATAAAGTATGATACTTAATTTATATATTGTTATAAAGATATCTTGTAATTAGAGTTAAGAATTCAAAATTTATATCGAATAATATACACAAGATGGGATTCTTATTTCTTTGGTAAAGTAATTCTGTATGAAAAGAACACTACCAAAACACAAGGCCAAGGAAACATCCTTGAGAGCCTTAAAGAGTACAAAGAATCAAAGAAACGGAGCACATCCTAAGACCAAAGAGATATTAGTGCAGAACACCTCAAATAGGGACAATTCACATGCTACATAAAGCATCATTGGCAGCAGAGCTTGGCAACTTCCATTCCATGATACTTGCTTTAATATCCCCCTCAATGCCAAAGACAACAGACTCGACAGTCCCTATCCTCTGCTGAAACACTCTCCCATTTCTTTCTCTCCATGTATGATAAACCAGCGCTGAAAAGATCAACCTTAGAACAATGCTAGAATTAGTATTACCCTCGGCGTGCATAATCAGCCATTTGCAGCAAACCAATTCTGAAGACAAACTCTATATCCATATTTTCATAAGGCCTGTGATAACCTAAGTTGGAAGTATCTATTTCCATATAGAGAAAATTGAATATTATGTTCCTCCAAGATGGATTATGTGGATAAAAGAGTGTGTGCACTCAACTGCAGTTTCTGTTCTAGGTAATGGATCACCAACTCAGGAGTTCAATATACAAAAGGGTGTAAAGGCAAGGAGACCCTTTATCTCCCGTTTGTTCACAGTGGCTATTGAAGGACTGCATGCTTTATTCAAGAGAGCAAAGGGCTTAGGTGTCATATTAATCAACTTTTGTGGAATCCAATGGTCCAATACTCACCAACTACAATTTGCTGATGATTCTTCAATCTTTTGTGAGACTACCTTGGAGGAACTAATGACAATTAATTCATATGTCAAGGCTTTTTCTTTTTTTTCTTTTTTGAATCGGCAAAGAAATTTTTTTATTAAAACAAACTCGAAAAGGGTACATTGAGAAAAGAGGAAACAAGAAAAGGAGGGCCAAACTAACTCACAACAAAAAAGAAAAGCGCATCCAACTATCAAGTTGAATGAGGAAAGTGGGAAGGAAGGGAATATTGGGAACATATACAAAAGATTGAGTCCTGCATCGGAGAATCAGAAAAGTATTGAACCTTAATATATGATTAGGTGACTCACTACTTACAAGGCTTATCCTTTTATGTAGATATGAGTCATTCAATGTATATTGGATTCAGGTGACGTGGTTTGTGTTGGATACTCCCCAACAGATTAGGCCTACGGGCACATGAGAAGAGCTCGGGCTGACAGATTCTCAAAACAAGTGGCATTAGAGTAATGGCTAACAATCTATGGGGAACCATCGGTAAATAAGCCCGATTTCTGTCATGGTGTTGGAGAGTGGATCAAGAATTATGGGGGAGTCAAGTAGACCCAATGCATGCTTCACACGTGAGGGGAGATTGTTGGGAACATGCGAGAAATATTGAGTCTCGCATCGGAAAAACAAAAAAGGTTAAACGTTAATATATAATTGGATGACTATGCTTAGCCTTTTAATTGGATCTAGGTGATGTGGTTTGTGGAATTCATGAATATTCCTCAGCTGATTGGGTCTGTGCACATGGAAAGATGTTACGCGGATCAAACTCCCAACAAGGAAAAGAGAAAACACATAGTCCAGAATGTTGTAACGAACACTATGAATACGGCTAAGTTGGGAGAAAAAAAATAAAACAACAAGCAATCACACGAAACAAAGATATATGTAGTTCCCCCAAGATTGAGGTACATCCACGGGCGAGGAGAGAGAGAGAGAGTTAACTATCAATGGTGAAGAAGGGATACAAAGAGCCGGCTATGATCCGTAACTTTGGAGAGGCCACAATATGAGAGATAGCCAAAGGATCCCAAAAAGTCTCTATTTATGAGAAGCACAATCAATAGGAAATCCTAAACACAATAGAAAATCCTAAACACAATTGGAAATCCTAAATGCAATAGGAAATCTTAAACACAATTGGAATTCTCCCAAAAAAGAAAAATTCAAGGCACAATTCCAACAATTCTCCATATTGACTTGAATTCCACTAAACTTAAATCACTAATTGTAGCAACCCTCTTTTGCCTCTACCACGCTATAATGCCCCCAAGGGGCGATCAACTACAAATACCAGCCAAGCCCAAGCAATGCTTGAACTTGGCAACCGAAACCGGTTTAGTCAACATGTCTTCTAGGTTATCCGCCATTCCCACTTTCTTCACCTCAACTTGCTTATATGAGATGATCTCTCGAACGAAGTAATACCTGACATCAATATGCTTGGTTCGTTTATGATACATCAGATTTGTAGTTAGATATATAGTACTCTGAGAGTCAAAAAATACTGAAGTGACCCAT
Organism: Vaccinium macrocarpon; assembly: GCA_022606695.1. Taxonomy (NCBI): domain Eukaryota; kingdom Viridiplantae; phylum Streptophyta; class Magnoliopsida; order Ericales; family Ericaceae; genus Vaccinium; species Vaccinium macrocarpon. Next base: position 7,506,649 of record CM040175.1, on the reverse strand, counting down.
GGTGCAATACCAAGCTCGTAAAGAATTCCCCTCATCCACAATACTTCTTTTACAGCTTCGGCAATGACCATATACTCTGCTTCTGTTGTAGACAGCGCGACCGTAGCATGCAAAGTTGTTTTCCAACTAATTGCACTTCCAGATAGAGTGAACACATAACCTATTAGAGACTTCCTCTTATCATGGTCACTAGCAAAATCCGAATCAACATAACCAACAACTTGATTACCCGGATTAGAAACTCATACAAAAGACCCGCATCTGCAGTCCTTTTCAAATACCGAAGTATCCACTTCACAGCCTCCTAATGTGCCTTTCCCAGTCGCCCTATATAGCGATTTATGACACTAACTGCATGTGAGATATCATGATGAGTACATACCATGGTGTACATAAGGCTCCCAACTGCGCTTGAATATGGAACCTGAGACATATTTCTCCTCATCCTCCGACTGAGGTGACAATTCTTCTGAAAGTCAAAAGTGTGTTGCCAAAAGGGTACTGATTGGCTTCGAGTTCTGCATGGCAAAAGGTTCAAGCACTTTGAGAACATATGACTTCTGATTCAAGAACAACTTACCATTTACTTGATTTCTGCTAATCTCCATACCCAAAATCTGTTTTGCTGCACCTAAATCCTTCATCTCGAATTCACCACTCAACTATTGCTTCAACCTGTTGATTTCTGATACACCTTTGGCAGCAATAAGCATATCATCAACATACAACAGTAAATAAATAAATGAACCATCTGAAAGTCTCCGAAAATACACACAACTGTCATATTCACTCCTAGAATATGATTGACTTATCATGAATGTATCAAACTGCTTATACCACTGCCTAGGAGACTATTTTAAACCATATAAAGACTTACTAAGCAAGAATACATGATCTTCCTTACCAGAAACAACAAATCTCTCTGGTTGACGCATATAAATCTGTTCCTTAAGCTCCCCATGCAAAAACACTATTTTGACATCAAGTTGCTCTAAGTCAAGGTCATAACAAGCAACAATAGCAAGTAAAGTGTGAATGAAACTGTGTTTTACAATTGGTGAAAATACCTCATTGTAGTCAACACCTTCCTTTTGACTGAATCCTTTCGCCAATAGCCGAGCTTTGAAGACCCACTTGCACCCAACAATCCTCCTTTTTTTTAGCAGTTCCGCCAACTCCCATGTCTGGTTCTTCTGAAAAGACTCTATCTCCTCATTCATAACAGCACACCATTGTTCACACTCATTGCTCAAAATAGCTTCCGCATAGCCAGAAGGCTCATCATACTCCACTGTTTCAGCAACTAATAAAGCATAGGCAACAATCTCAGAATAAGCTGAATATTTTTCACAATGCCGAATATCATTCATTGGCCTATCTTTAGCAATTGTGTGTGGTTGCTCTGCTGGTACACCATCATCTGTGTTTAAACTTTTGAACTCTTCTTGAATTGGCTGATTATTGTCATTCTTCCCTGAGCCAGAAGATTCACATATCAACTTTACCTGCTTTGGAATCCTCAGTTCCTTAACTGCATCTTTAACCTGCTTAGACCCCTTAACCATAAAATTTTCATCAAGAGTAACAAATCTACTAATTAAAAACATAGAGGTTTCCGGACACCATAATCTGTACCCTTTCACATCTACCTAATAACCCAAGAAAATACACTTACTGGCATGTGGTTCCAACTTACCCTCATTCATATGAGCATAAGTTGGACACCCAAACACACGCAGTACGGAATAATCAGCCTTATGACCCGACCATACCTCAAACGGAGTCTTACGCTCAATAGCAGTTCACCAAATAGTATACTGTGGAAACGACTTCAGCCCAAAACTCTTTGCCCAACCTGGCATTGGACAACATACAACGCGCTTTCTCCAAAAGAGCCATGTTCATTCGTTCTGCTGGGGGTTTTTCCTAACTTGTGTGATGTTTCGTTCTGCTAGGGGTTTTTCCTAACTTGTGTGATGTTTTTCCTAACTGTGTGATGTCTCACAATGGCCTCATCATTGCAAAACTTATCAAATTCGCCAAGACAAACTCCATACCATTATCAGTTCTCAAATGTTTTATTTTCTTACCTGTCTGATTCTCTATCAAAATTTTAAACTATTTGAATGTACTTAGAGCATCACTTTTATGTTTTAGCAAATACCCCCAAACCTTACGAGAGAAATCATCGATAATACTCATAAAATATCGACAACCACCTTTTAAAAGTTACTCAACAGGACCCCAAAGATCCAAGTGAAAATAATCCACCGTGCCTTTGGTGTGATGAACAGTTGTACAAAATTTGACCCTACAGTGCTTGCCGTAGACACAATAATTGCAAAAATCCAACTTCTCAGTTTTTTGCCCACAAAGTAGACCCTAATTGCTCAAAACTATCATCCCTCTCTCGCTCATATGCCCAAAATGCATATGCCACAATCGAGTCAAATCCGAACCCAAAACCTTTGAAGAAGCGACCACTACTGCAGAACCCATAATTGTACTACCCATAAGTGAATAGAAATTGTTACGTTTCTGACCCTTCATCAGCATCAAAGCACCCCTTGAGACCTTAAAACTCCACCTTCACCAGTGAAAGTGCAACCAATGAAATCTAGAGCACCCAAAGAGATAAGATTTTTCTTCAACTTCGGAACATGCCGAACATCTAATAAAGTCCTCACAATACCGTGGTGCATCTTGAGTTGGATCGTTCCACAACCAACAGTTTTGTAGGGCATGTTGTTGCCCATTTAAAACTGTGCCACCATTGACTGTCTCATAAGTGGCGAACCACTCCTTATGCAGACATGCGATATGAACACCCAGAATCCAAAATCCACTCGGTATCATAGTGAGAATCGCCCATTGAACTAATAAAACAGTATCTAACTCATCTGAACTTTCAGCAACCCCGACAATATTTTTACCCCCTTTCTAGTCCTCTTTTTCCTTCTCCTTAAGTTTTAAATAGTCTCTTTGCCTAGTGCCCGGTTTCTTGCAATAATTGCACTTTCCCTTTTTCTTTTTTTAACCGCTGATTTGGATCTTTCCCTATTACTCGTACCACCCTTTTGTGTCATTTTTTTCCCTAACAAGCAATCCCTCCGCATGATCATCAACCTTCCCTGACACCTTTTTCCTCAACTCTTTTGAATGAAGACTGGCCTTAACATCCTCCATGGATATGGTGTCTTGCCCATACAATAAGGTTGTTCATACAATGGCGGTAAAGAACATAACAAAATTAGGACTTGGTCCTCCTCCTCGATTTTAGAATCAATGTTTTTCAGGTCCATCAAAATACGATTAAACTCGTCTAAATGATCCTTAATTGGCATACCTTCACGCATATGAAAAGTATACAACCGTTGTTTCAGATATAACCTGTTCGTTAGCGATTTCGTCATATAGATGCCTTCCAACTTCATCCAAATACTTGCTACTAAAGTTTCTTCTTCCACCTTGTGAATAACATCGTTTGCTAGACTCAACTGAATTGAACTCAGAGCTTTAGCATCCATGTCTTCCTAATTTTCCGCACTAATGCCGGATTTTTCCTGCCCCTGCTAGGTCTTTTGTAATCCCTGTTGAATTAGCAAAGCCTTCATCTTAACCCTCCAAAGAATGAAGCTACTGCTCTGTCCATCAAACTTCACAATCTTAAATTTAGCCGTCATAGCCACAATCGGAAATAAAACCTTAGTTTTTCAACCAAAAGCTCTGATACCAATTTGTTGTAATGAACGCTATGAATGTGACTAAATTGGGAAAATGCAAACAAAATAACAAGCAATCACATGACACAAAGATATACGTGGTTCCCCTAAGATTGAGGTATGTCCACGAGTGAGGAGAGAGAAAGTTCACTATCAATGGTGAAGAAGAGATACAAAAAGCCGGTTATGATCCGTAACTTTGAAGAGGCTACACTATGAGAGATAAGCAAAGGATCCCTAAAAGCCTCTATTTATAAGAAGCACAATCAATGAGAAATCCTAAACACAATTGTAAATCCTAAACACAATTGGAATTCTCCCAAAAAAGGAAAATTCAAGGCACAATTCCGACAAAGAAAATTCACACCAACACCAAACACTAATCAAACGTTGATCTTCCTAATGCCTCTTAATTCTTAAAAATCTCAACAAAAAAAATAAAATCTGTCACATTGTAATCTCTTATTTTAAACTTCCCAATAGTTCAAAGTGGAACTCTAACTTTGATTAAATCGACCACAATCCCCAATTCTATTTTTCTTCCAAACTGAAGATATAACAACATAAAAGCTCATCTCCCAACATCCCTTCTTCAGATTTAGAAAAGATTTATTGAACCAACATTTTGTGATAGTTTGTAGATTAGGTGGACATACCAACACTCCTTACCACCAGTTGATAATGGTTAACCAAACTTCCCAAGAGAAACAACAATGCAACAACAAGTGATCAATGGTGTCATAACTCATTTCAGAACATAGGATGCACAAATCATTACCAAAAGAATATGGAGGGATGATTCCCCTACTGAGTAGAGAAGATTTAGTAGCCAATCCATGATTCCATTCGTCATAGCCTGCCAATTGAAGATCTCTATCTTTGGAGGGCTAAGGTTTTTCCATACTGCACAGATATTGGGATTTAATTGATGACTAAGCTCTTCCCATTTTTGGTAGGCTGAATTTACAAAGTAGCATAACTTAGAGTCCGAACCCCAACCCTTGAAAGTGTCACTCCTTTCAATCTTTCATGCAATGCTTGCAGTTGTTCATTTTCCCAAACAAATAGATCTCTCCTAATTTTCAAATTCTATCTTCCCATCCCAAAGCCAGTGCTCGAAGCTCGTGAATTTCACGAGGTTCAACGTAGTTCCAATATCAGTAGTGCTTTCTAAGCTACTCCCTCTGTCCCAAAACTTTTGACTTTTTTGGGATTGCGTGCCATTTTAAATTGCTTATGATAAGCCCCATACGTTGTATATATCCGGGATTATCTCGCTTTTTGTGATCACACACACGTGCATATTGTGCCTTTATATGATTGATTTTGCGCGAGTTGTGTTTTTGATGAGTTTCAGAAAATCGGAGCTAAAAGGCGTGTCCAAAGCTCCAAATAATCCCCCGGTTTTACCCGAGGTATCCAAGACCCCACAATGCCGTGGAGGACAATCACCAAAGCTTAGAAGTTGATTCAAAGAGCTTTGGAAGGTTCAAGGAAGGCCCAGAACAAAGGAACAAGAAATCTAGAGTTATGAGCCTTGAGAAAATCCGACCAACCGATAGAAAAAGACTCATTTCTCTCATTATATAAAGGCCATGAAGATGAGGTTAATTGCATTAGAAAGTAGACTCATAGAGCTTTCCAACGGTTCAAGAATCACTTCATTCCGAGTTCGGACGAAGCCGGGGCGTGCCCGCGAAGTCGGGTAAAAAATCTGCCTTGACAGACCAATAGTGGATCGATCCACTCCCATAGTGGATCGATCCACTTCACCCGAGAAGCTTAACAGACACTTATGGATCGATCCACTCTCAATTTGGATCGATCCACTTTGGTCTTGGCGGTTTTTTTTTTAGCAACTTTTTGGACTTTCCATAAATGGAAAGTTTCTACTAAAAGTATTATTAGGATATTTTGAGAGAGAGGGAATGTGTTTGTATATATTTCTCTCTCCCTCTCTCCCCCCACTCTCTCCCTCCTTAGTTTAATTTTTGCTCCTCCATTGGAGGATTTTTAAGGTCTCTCTCTCTAGTTTTCTCAAGTAAGTTTTCATTTCTAGTTAATTTGTCAAGGTTTATTGTTGTAGCTACAATCATTCTCTCTATATAAATCTAGTTTATTTGTGTTTTTATTGGTTAAATCTTGTTCTTCATTTCCTAGCTAAATCCTTCTTAAACTCAAGTTTACCATGGTTGTTTGTTAATTTTCCAAGTATTAAAGTGTTAGGCTAGCATAGGATCTTTGTTAAAAACAAAGTTTCAAAGTCATTAATCATGTTCTTTATTTCCTTTATTAAATTTGTTAGCCTAGTTAATTTAATGTGTGAGTAGTTTAATAGGTAGGGTCATGGGGTGATTAACTCCCCATGACCAAAGTTAGTCCATTTCCTCGCGCAATTTAAAAAAGGCTTTCAACTTTTGTCGAGCAATGAATCGGGATTCACTTTTATGAATCAAAATTAGGGTTTGTAAACCCCTTTGATCGCATATCGCCCGGGGCTTGACCACTTGGTACGTGCGATGCTTAGGGATAGGGCGACTCAAATGTTTGTCTAAATGGCACAAGAATCCTATTCTTTGTGGAACACATTTTTCTAGGCGATGGTTTAGTTTCTAAACCATTTGCTCGGGTGCACCTAACGGTGGCTTGAGTCGGTTACCGAGCGTGAGGATTTGGTTAGCTTTGGTTGTGATCGTTATGAACCCCTAGGCTTTACCTTTGTTAATTTAGTCTTTTTGTATTCTGTGTCATTCACGAAGTTAAGTGAATCCACCAACAAATCACAAAAGCCAAGTTTGCCGCTTTAAGGCTAAACCCTCACTCGCAAGTCAACTCTCACGCCGGGTGCGTTCGGTTCCTGTGAATTCGACCCGGTTTTACCGGTTATTATGCTGCCGCCGACCTAGCCCTACGCTTGGGGCAACACTTTCTACGACACAATCTAAGGTCGCAAGCATTTCTGGCTATCTTTTGCCGGGGATCAAGCAGCTTATATCTTTTTATTTATAAAGTTTTATGTGATTTTGAAAACTTTGTTTAATAGAACTAATTAAAATCTATCAAACAAGATTAATATTGCATATTTTTTGACATTTACATTGAAAGATATAGACATTTGAAAATGGCACGCAAATCCAAAAAGGTCAAAAGTTTTGGGACGGAGGGAGTAGTAAAATTCACAAGCTTCGTTGTGTTTTTTAACTTGAAAATTCACAAGCTCAAAGCAGGTGATTTTCATTATTTAGTTCTTAGTTGTTTCAATTAGTTCTGTTGTTAGATAGAATTTCAAGCTCGTGAAATTTTGCTGGCACGCCAACCAGAAGTTGATGTTGGCTAAAGGTGGGAGGTGGGACATATAGGAAGGAACTAAAGTGTAAATTTGTGTTTGAAGGGTAAAAGGGTAATCTTCATCATGAGGTTGTACCAAGAGGTAAATAAAAATTGAGTGCATCCTTAATGAGAATTAAGTTCACTTTTCTATCCTTAATTGGAAATTTGTTATTATCCTCAACATCTTGGGCTTGGATATCCATACAAGCCTCTGCATGACATTTTCTCTTCTTTCCTAATATGGATTATTTGCCTAGTTTAGTCGGAAATACTTAGGGGACACATGCAAGAGAGTAGCTAAAATGCAATTTAAGCTATTTTTCCTAATTTGAAAAATAAATAAATAAATACACTAAGAGCCTCAAGAAATGCAAATGCATGTAATATACCACAATGAATAGTGATTAGGCAATTTACCTAGCCACTATTCATAAGCTATCAATTCTTACATAATTCTCTCTCTCTCTCTCTCTCTCTCTCTCTCTCTCTTTCTCTCTCTCTATATATATATATATTATTTTATATAGAAAGAAAATTTATATTTCAATAAAGAATAAGTAAGATGCATATTATTGTTGGAGTGTTGAAAGAGAAGTAGGTAGTTAATTAAAACGGAAAATGTACACTGCTCACTAATTTTTTTTCCTTAAAATTTACCTAGCTTTTTGAATAGTCAGGAAAGTTCTTTGAATTTGGAAACTTCATTCACTAATTCTAGGGTTTTCATATTTAAATAGAGACCTTAGGGGTTACTAGGATGTGTGTCTATTGGGTTGTGTGCTTGATATAATTTCTCTTTGGTTTCCACTAGGGTTTTTTCTTCCTTTCGGATTCTAGTAGAGATTTTCCCTAATATTGTTTGGTAGTTTATAGAGAGCAATGTATATGGCCGATTTTTTGTAATCACTTCTTGTTCATAGTGAATCCTCCTTCGTCATCCCTCACCTATGAATTACGTGTAAGCTTTGTGCTTAGGCTAGAACCACATTAATCATTCTATCATTATTTAATTGCTTATTGATTTGTTTATCTCTACTTCATGGTTGTTATGATAACCAAAAATAGACACAGTTAGAGTACAAGAATGACATAGGATGAAACCCTAAGCTCTGATACCAATTGAGAAGTTTGATGGGAAAAACTGTAGCTGCAATTTATGGCATGTGAAGATGAATACTTTGCTAGTTCAACCAGTTGAATTCGCACATGACTCATTCAAAAAAGAATGCCAAGGAAGAGCAAGTAATTACATGAATATGACCTAGATAATGACCATTTAAGCACCTATGGAAGCAGAAAGAAAGAGATTGCAGAGTAAGCGCTTCATCCTTATACAACTTTCCTTTGTTCTATTACTCCCCCCTCTCACTTAAAGGCAGGCTTGCCCAAGGTGGAGCTTTCGATCAAGATGTTCTCGCCTCCAAGTACTAACAGTGCAGCAAAGAAGGTTCTTCTAAGTGTTAGAACAAGCAACAGATTGTTTGCTAAAGGAATACTTAAAAAAATGGCCTTCAAAAACCAAGGCACATCTGCACGTGCACCCAGGATTCTTTTTCTAACATGGTAGCAGAAGCTTTTCAATAGAAAAGTTTACAAACGACAGAAGGAATGAGATCCCAAGGGAGATCCGCTGGGAGATAATTCAACATTGCTACCACCTAAGCGATAAGAGACCAAGATAGGCGGAAAGTCTTTCTGGAGGAACCATAGTAGAAAGAGAATAGAAAGGTCCTCTTACCCATGGAAAGTTCAAAGAGATACATGAGAACCCACTATTTCAAAGAAAAGAGGTAAACTTTGCTCTTTTGAATGACCAAGGCCAAAAAATCCTTTCACACCCGCTTGCAACATGTGGCTGAATATATAAGGAAGTTCACACACCCTAGAAAAATCCAAGAGAAGGCTTTGTTGAATCACAAGAAATGAGAAAAGATTGAGGAGGATATTTGTGTAGTTCTCGATGTTGAAGGCCTCAGTCAGCTGATTCAGTTAAGTATGGCCGATTATGTGCTTTTTAAGGTTGAATAGGATATTACAGCTATAGGTATATGTTTATAGCTTGCATGAGAGTATCAATATGACTTACTCTTTAACGAACAGGTTATATTTGAAATATCATCTTTATTCGTTTCATATAAGGGAATGTACGCCTACTAAAAACTATTTAGATGAGTTAAACAAGATTACTATGGATCTTAAAAATTATGATGTTAAGATTATTGATGAAGATCAAACTCTTATTGTGTTATGTTCATTGTCTACATCATACGAACATTTTGTTGCTACCCTACTTTACCTGAAGGATACAGTTTCCATAGAGGCTGTGAAGTCCAATTTATATCCGATAGCTTATTATTGTTTAGAGTACGTATGATCTTTGTGCTTATATAGGCAGAACCAAGTAAATTTTTCTATCCTTGTTTACTTGCTGATTGGTCTCTCTCTCTCTCTCTCTCTCTCTCTCTCTCTCTCTCTCTCTCTCTCTCTCTCTCTCTCTCTCCTTGCTTAATTGCTTAATTTCTGATTGGTTTCTTTATTCTCTACTTCGTGGTCGTCATGTAGGACTCAACTCTCGTCTCTCAAATGTTCCCGTAAACAATTTACACAATTCATAATCATGGAACAAAATAGCACCTTGAAAGCCAAGACTGTGTTCTTCACGTAAGCATATTCTTTGCATACAGTTCCACATTAATGTTGGACAAGACAATGTAATAGATCTTGGGGCATGAAATGTTGTCTTATCAGCCCTTATCACATAGTTAATTCAAAAACTAGTTTCACAAAGCACAAAAGGATAGCCTACTAAGAATATTTAATCATCATATATACGGCACACATGTGTACTTCTTAAATCCATGTTCTTTGAAATTTCTATTAACATTTAATTCCATAATAATTGTTAAGGAATATGAATATTTACATCAAGAACATCATTATATACAAAAGAATATAGTTAGGAGAGTAATTATTCCTGTGGATTCATGCCCAAGGTGTAATAACTCCCCTGGGGATCTAGACCACCACTTTAGAGGCTGCTCTAAATTGATTGAGCTCTGAAACTTTTTGCATTTTAGGCAATTGATAAGTGTTGAATTTAATAGGCCTATCAAGGTTTAGGTTTCTACTCAGTTGAAAAGAGCAAGACAGTTATCTGGTAGCAATGAAGGTTTGCCTTGGAACACTTTATTTTTATCCACCCTTTGGCAAATCTAGAAGGATAGAAACAAAAAATAAAATAAAATAAAATTGATACTCTATCCCTTCTGTTAGTTCCAAAGCAATCTTTACCTACGCACTTGAAATTGATAAGGCTTTTAAATCTCAATTATCAAATAACCAAAAGAACCCTATACTAACTCATTGGGTACTGCCTAATCCAAGTAATATAAAGCTTAATACGGATGGATGCTGGTATGATTCCAACAGAGCAGCAGGATTTGGAGGTTTATTTCGGGATGACAAAGGAAATTGGTACCTGGGATTCTATGGGAGGCTTTCATGCTCATCAAGCCTAAAGGCCCAACTTTGGGGAATTTATAAAGGCCTAACCATTATTCTGGAAAAGGGCATGTCCAATGTGAAAATTGAATCAGATGCTTTGGTGGCTGTCAAGCTTATTAATGAAGGGCCCAATTCTGACCACCCTTTGAGCACCATTATAGAAAATGCAAAGACAATTCTAGCTTGAACAAGTTAGACTGTAGTCCATGTGTATCGAGGAGCAAATTAACGAATGTGCAGATCACCTAGCCTAGGTCGGGGCTGAACAAGACAAAGAACTCAAAATTCTCTCTACTAGCCCTCTCTCCTTAAGAGAGTTCCTTAATTAGTAGGGATAGCCTGAATCTTGGGCAATTCATAGACTAGTTTTTTTCCTTGTGTGTTTGTATTTGCGTTTTGGCCTAACTATGTGGCATGACATTGTTCGTTCCCTAACTTACTTTTTAATATAATTCCGAAGTACCAAAAAAAAATTAGGTCAAACTGTGGGGTCTCCTGCAGATCGAATAGACTTTCGCAACTGCAAAACCCCTAACGCAAAATGTTCTGGTCACGCATAGCATACTTTGTTGTAGTGTACCTTACCTACACATCCATACTGTTTACCAAAAATACAATTAGAAAAATATTCAAAGAGTGTACCTGAGTTCTTGCAATGGTTTACAGCCTAGACAAGCGTCACACACTGGACAGCGATTCAACTGTTCATTCTTCATCTTTTTATATATGCACTTCTGGCAAACTGTTCCCAAATTCAACAAAAACACAAGTATCAATATAGAAGTCACCCAAGTATCAATATAGATTTGGAGCAGAGCAACCTGAGGATTTGATGGTGATCAATCAGCCTCCCTTAGAAATAAGGGAGTTCATGAACAGGGACAGACTCAACACAAGACTGATCCTTGACTAGTTTTGATCCTTGCCTAGTTGCCGTTTATGCATTGTCAAAGCTTGTTTATGTTATTTTCGGATTGTAACAAACTAACTGCACCTTTGATGCTTGTTGTTCTCTTTCCCTAGTTTTATGATATTTCCGATGTACCAAAAAAAAAATATATAGAAGTCACCCAATTAGCTTATTAGAGTTAAGCTGGCTTCGTACATGACACTCAAATGTGATAAATTAATAATTTGAAGCAGTAACATGTCACTCAAATGAACGCATTTAGGGCATTCGTTTAGTAATTTTAATTTAGTTTAGTTTCGGGGACAGAGCTCATGAGTGGAGAAAAATAGAGAAAGAAATGAGGATAATGATTACAAAACTAAACTAAAACTAAACTAAACCATGAAACAAATAAGGTCAATACATTTCAAACATTTAAACTTAGCAGGGCTTAAATACAAACTTCAAACTAGTGTGAGGCACACACACCATATATATTTTGCTTTTGGGTTATTTTGGACACTCTTTTCCAAATACTAGCATATAAATTGACAAAACTTGTGACATCTCTGTCCTTTATATGAAAGTCAAAACTGACTTGAACCAAAAGAAATCTTCAGAAACACAGCATGCAACCATGCAGCTCAAAAAAAAAATCTATATTATGCAGCTTCTTTTTTTTAAAAAAAAATACTTGCAAAAGTGTGGATCAAAAGTTGCCAAAAATTGGTTTTGGATACTAGTGTGTAGCTTAGTTCACACAAACCACATTATGCAATGGGTATCACGTACCACGAAAATATGATTTATAATTAATAGAACCCAGATCAATCATCAAATAGTATCAAAATCCTCATATTCTTTATCGGAGCCGGTATATTATTACTATCTAGCAAATTCAATTGAGGAAAATAAAAATTCCAATAAGAGAACAGTTACCTAGCTAGCTAAATATAATTGATCAGTCCCTCACCCACATCAGAAAGATACATAGATGCCACGAATCAAAGATCGTAAAAATGGCGAGTGAAGGAGACCCATATCACAAAATCACGAGTTGATGAACACCCATATCATAGAAAAACTAGAAATATTTAGATGAAAATAAAATAAAATGAACAACAGATTTGGAGGGGGATAGAGAGATGGAAGGTTTACATGTGTGAAGACATTCAGAGATGGTGGTAGCGTTCTTGAGGAGCAAATGGCAGATGGGGCATAGCAAGTACGATTTTATTAAGTCAGAACGAATTGCTACGAACTGTATCTGACTCGACATAATCCTAAAAACCTCTCTCTCTCTCTCTCTCTCTCTCTAGAAATCCTGACAGTGACAGCTTTTTAAGGACGTACCTACATGAGATTGCATGCTACCCAATTAGATATACCTCCGAATACAAAATCATCAGATTTTTCGCTCATTCCTCACCAGATACAAAACAAATGAAAAAACTAAATGAAAACCTATAATCCACTTAGCTTGATCTCTCTCTCTCTCTCTCTCTCTCTCTCTCTCTCTTCCCACAGATACAGCTTTCTTCCTCTATCTCTCTCTATGGGTACATCGATCTAGCTAGTGAGAGAGAGATAGAGAGAATGTGGGTTGGATGAGTTGGATCAGTCGAAGAGAAGGGTTTTTGTTTTCGGATTTGGACAATGGGAGAGGTGTCTGAACGATTTCAGTGATGATATGTTCGAGGCTCTCTCTCTCTCTCTCTCTCTCTCTACTATTACACACACGTTTGGGAAAGGGAGGAGTGTAAAGTAAGCCAAAACTGTGTTCCGTGTCTTAAACATGCGCAGGCATTGACAGCAGTGCTTAACGAGTGGGTTTTATTGAGGGTTTACCGCATGCACACAGGATGAGGGGGTTAGGGTCAAGGGGGAAAAAAAATTCAGTGGTGACCCCTCTGGTAAATATGGGTAATTATTTTCGCACTCCTTTTTTCTGAGGGTGGAAGCATGATTTTATGCATGAGGGGACCACAACATTAATAATAAGATTTTGAAACTTCAAAGTTAACGAATATTCGTATATGCTACAACACAATGCTAATGAATGTGCAGACTTCCTTGAACATCTTGGAGCCGAACAAGACGAAGAAGTGGTGGTGTCTATGAGGGGATTCATGCCAAGGGATAGCCTACATTAGGCAAATCCTCGATTGAGTACTGTTTTAGTATGTCGTTTTATCTTTGTAAACTTATTTCCGCACTCCTGATGCAAGGTGTTACTCTTTTTTTTTGATTGGTGAAAAAGAATTTATTAACTTTTGAAAACGGATTAAAAAGATTAAAAGGACCCTTATAAGCACACGGCATCACAATGGAAACACGAGCATTACAATTAGGTTGGCAAGATGTTACTCTTTGCTTAGTCTTTTAAATATTTCCGAAGTACCATAAAATCAAGAAGTATGATACAAAATGTTTGAATGTATAAATATATAACACATGGTACAAAACACAATCTTGAAGTGCTCTTAACATAAAATAAAAAACTAAAGACGCGAAAAATAAAAGTTTCTCAATCTGTTACCTTAAGCATGTATCAAAATGGTTGTGACGCTCTGTCAGATCCCGAAAGTCACACATGATTGAGTCGGAACTAGTTTTCTCAGCAATTTTGCTTTCAACAATTATAACCAAAGCATTTGTGTGAAGCCCATCCTCCATTTTGTTGCGAAACCTTATTTTGAGTAGCTGAAAATGCCCTTCTTGGGCCATCATTCTTTATGCAGCAGGGGCCCACCTTGTACAGTTTTGAATTTTGATATTTTAAATATTAATATTTAATCATTTTTTTCCGAACAACAAATTTTACTAACCATATATCAACGATACAATGATTAAATTTTTTTTTTAAACTGAATATAAGTTCTTAGATGATTAATGAATTTTTGGACCACGGGGAGGGACTAACCGCTAAAGGACCTAGTAGTTCCGTCTTTGCTCAAAACTAAACTTCAAAATAAACTTCTTCATGTGTTTTGGAAATTGTGGTATTTTGAATACTAAAAGACAAATTTTAGAATGTTAAAATAAAAAATAAATATGTAAATTGAATTATGAATTTTTTTTTTTAATAAATGGTCATGATCGAGGAAAGAATACACCTAATTGAAATTTGAAAATTCTGTAAAAATTACTACTTAAAAATAGTATAAAAAGATAGAGAAACGAAATTTTAGTAATTTTCTTATTAATTTTCTATGGAAAAAGAAGCAATAACAATAAATTAGAATTGGGAAAATATTTTATTAAAACTTATTGAAAATTGTACACCCATTTAGCATAAGAACTTCTTCTAGATGTATATATATCTCAATGTACCATTTATTGACCGTCCTTAAAATTTCTTTTCTGATATAAAAAAAACTTAGATATGCATATACATTATAAAAGAGGGGGAGGACCATCCTTTCTTGACTCTGAGTGGCATCACTACCGTGAAAATTTAGTAATTATAGAGATACTATCACGTGGTGTCCTTATAGCTAGGGCCCCGCCTTTGTTAGTGATTGAGAGATGACTTGACACATCACTTTCATACTGTAAATGTCGAGGAGTGATTCCCCAATATGCCGGTAATTAAGTACTCCCTTTGTTTCATAATATTGGTCTTCTATAAAATTACGTGCAATTTTCAAACTAAAAAATAGCGCATCTATAAAATAATTTTTGAATTTTTTTTGCATCGTTCAAAAGTTCACAATGAAATCTATCAAACAAAATCCATATTGCTGAATAAATTATGTTCATAAGTATATTATTTTTTAGTTTGAAAATTACACATAGTTTGGTAGATGACCAATATTATGGAATGGAGGGAGTAAAAGAAAAATCTCCCAAGTCCATCAAATAAGCAAGGGTGTCATGTTGAATTTTCCTGAAAGACGAAATTAGCAGAATCTTAGGTTAGATTATGGATACCTGGCAAGCATGCTGTGCGAGGGTTCCACAACGTAAGTACATTATCCCTTATGATTTAAAAAATAAAAATGTGGAGTATTACAAAGATAATATTTATACTTCTTTTTTTAAAATGATATGTACTTCATTTTAATACATTTTCTAGTCTAATATGTTAAATTTGACTTTCTTCAATATCTTTGAAGTAGCGAACCGTATAATATTCAATACATCTACAGACTTCTAAAATATCGGATTTTTTTAATCTGTACAAACATATATCGTGTTGATGGAAATTGCACGCACAAGAAATTATTATGCTACAGCATATCGTACACAATGTCCCATATATTGATGTCTACAAAAAAATACCGACAAGGGCTTGATCCAAACAGTAATTTTGCAAAAAACTACATGGATCAAGCCCTTCCCGGTACTTTTTTTGAAGATTTCTCGTGTGGACCATTGAAAACACTTTTTGAACACATTCGACGATTCGAATTTTCCAAAATTAATTTGCAACACAAAAAAATCAAATTTTTCTTGTTTCCTGGAGGAGTGGACTAGAAATTTTTTGTGTGTATATATATATATATATATATAGAGAGAGAGAGAGAGAGAGAGAGAGAGTCTCCTTCCTATCCAAACTCCCTTAACTTAGTTAAGTTACGGACCTCCACTTATCGGATCAAATTTTGACGATCTGAAATAGCATTTTTATAAAAAGCTGCTCCGATCAAGCCCTTCCGGGTATTTTTTTTGGCCAAATCCTCGCGTTGAACCTGAAAATCACGTTTTAAACACATCTAACGGTTTGGATCATCAAAATTTGGTCCGAAAAGTGGAGGTCCGTAACTTAAGAGAGTCCGGGAGTTTGGATCGGAAGTTTGGTGTGTATATATATAGGTTAAGCTTCTAATCTGGACTTTTAATTCCCGGACTTTTTATACAAAAAATTTTTTGACGATCCGATCCGTCTAATGTGTTCAGAAGGTGTTTTCAAGGGTCCTCGCGAAAAATATTCAAAAAAAAACACCGGGAAGGGCTTGATCCAAGCAGTTTTCGCAAAAATATATAAAACAGTTTTTGCGAAAATTGCTTGGATCAAACCCTTTCTGGTATTTTTTTTTGAAGATTTTCCGCAAGGACTCTTGAAAACACCTTCTGAACACATTGGACGGATTGGATTTTCCAAAAAAAATCGCAACACAAAAAAAACCCATTTTTTTCTTATTTCCGGGAGTGTGGATAAGAAAATTTCCCTATATATATATATACACATATATAAAATTATATATACTCCCTTAGTCCCAATTTGTTTGCCCCTTTTAGGGAAATGAGTTTTTAAGCGGTGTGAAAACTTTGTATTGACTTTTCTATTTAATTTGTCCCTAAATCCAGTCAATATTACTATGACCAAATGTGTGAGGCTAATTTATTATATAAAAGTCAAAACATATTCAATATGAATTTTGTTTGATAGATATCAATTAGTTTTATTATACAAAAATTTTAAAATCATAAAAACCGTTATAAAATAAAAGATACTCCCTCCGTCCCAATTTGTTTGCTCACAATGGGAATACGTGCAATTTCAAACCCCTACAAAATATATTTCTCTATATTATTTTTTAATTTGTTTTATACCAAATTAAAGTGCTCATTGAGTACTTTAATTTGGTGTAAAAAAAATTTAAAAATATTATACAAATGTACATTTTTTAACATCTACAAAAAATACACGTTTCCCAAAGCGAGCAAACAAATTGGGACAGAGGGAGTAACAGATTAGCCAATTAAGATGAAAAAAGTATTTTTTAAGGTAAAACTGGAAAGTGACCTTGTTTTTATGGATTTTTTAGAAGTGGGACAAATATTTTAGGACATCCCAAAATAGAAAGAAGGATCAAGAAATTGGGACGGATGGTGTATATATATATACACCGGTGATCCAGTCCGGGATATCGGATTTCCCGGACTGGAGCATTTTTCGGTGTTTTGATGCTTTTAAACATTGTTTTTGGAAAATCCGAGCCGTCCAATGTGTTCAAAAGGTGTTTTCCAAGGTCCTCGAAGAAATCTTCAAAAAAATACGGGAAGGGGCTTGATCAAGTAGTTTTTCGCAAAACCGTAAATATAAAGTTTTTTTGTAAAACCGCTTGGATCAAGCCCTTCCCAAGATTTTTTTGAAGATTTCACGGGACCTTGGAAAACACCTTTTGAACACATTGGACGGCTCAGATCGTCAAAAAATATCGGGAACATGGAGTCCCGGATCCGGGACTCCCGGACTAGAATATGACTCTCTATATATATATAGGTGAATTTTCTAGTCCACACTCCCGGATTTAAGGAAAAAATGGGGTTTTTTTGTGTTGCAAATTTTTTTTGGAAAATCCGATCCGTCCAATGTGTTCAAAAGGTATTTTCTAGGGTCTATGTGAGAAATCTTCAAAAAAAATACCGGGAAGGGCTTGATCCAAGCAGTTTTCGCAAAAACCGTATTTATATTTTTGCTTAAAACCGCTTTGGATCAAGCCCTTCCCGGTGTTTTTTTTTGAAAATTTCCCGCAAGGGCCCTTGAAAACACCTTCTGAACACATTGGACGGATCGGATCGTCAAAAAAAAATTTGTATAAAAAGTCCGGAAATTAAAAGTCCGGACTAGAAGTTTACCCTATACATATACATATACAAGAAGTTTCATATGAGGACTCCCTCACAAAAAAATTTGTGGGAAAACAGTTGTAAGCCGTTGGATCGTGTGAAGACATAGGATCCAACGGCTTACAACTGTTTTCCCGCACTTTTTTTTGTGAGGGAGCCCTCATAGGTTATATTCTGTATATATATATATATATATATATAGTTGTAATGTTTTTGTTTTTGTTACTCGTAATGTTTTTGTCCCAAGTCTGGAGAATGATTACATATTCAGGGACAAACGGAGACAAATGAGTATCCAAACGCTCTTCTCCTCGACCTGACTTTTCTGGTATGACTTTAATTGTGGCTAATCCTCCTTCCTCTAGCCCTACAAAACAAAGAACCACGTTAGTTCCTAGCTAGTCAAGGTCGACTAGAAGGCAATCTGATGACTAAGTTAGTCCCTAAATGAGAATGAAAAGGAAGAGCTTTGAGAAGATAGAAATGGCGTACCAAATAGAGTTTTATCACTGTAATATTTATAGGAGTGCCTTTGGATTGAGGGATAGGATTCCGCGTGCCACCCTCATGACAAGGTGATGTCGTCGACATCCTCTTCCTAATAATCAGGACTCAACAACCACTTTATGACCGAACGCATGAAGCGAAGGCACTGTGCAATGGTTGTCCTAATCTCAGGGACGCGTATATGTTGTTTTGAGATGCCAAGTAGCCGGACCTTAGCTTTGATGATCTCGACTTGAGTGTACCAGGAACAGCCGGGACACGCGTCATGAGGAGACCCATTCCGCATGTTCGAACCATGCAGCCTCTGAATACCATAAGCAATTGGTTGTTATCGCCTAACCTCGTGCTCGTCGAGAATTGCCCACCCCCATCCCCTGATTCTCAGTCGGATAAAAGGTCCGGCCCGAACTAGATGATGCGGGTCAGGCAGCGATGTAAGACCATTCGGGAATATGGGCTGTTGGCCATTATTGGGCCCGTCCAATACTCTTCTATGCGGATTGGGCTAAGTTGCCTTGGGTTTAATTATTTCGACCCTCTACGATATTCCTACCTACAATATATAACTCTATTTTGGAGAATCAACACCATTAATTTGGAGAATCAAGGGTATCTGAGATTTTCCAAATAGAGATTCGCTCTTCATTTCTCTATCTTTGGAGAACATCCAACCAAATAGAGAAATATCTGCCCTTTCCAAAGTTAACATTTTATCCCTTTTTTCTTTGGCTAGTAATTGTTACTACCAGATACATATCAGATTACTGCTGGTTATACTTTCATAAAACACTATTTCTGTAAAATTGGTACCATTGAGATTAACATTTGTCCCAAAAACTTAAACCGCTAGGAAATAGAACCAATGACATATGTCAAACTATTCAACACCAGAAAACGAATGTAACAAGAGAAACTTGAACCACGGGAACTCTAATATCATTTTGAATTACTATTTAATAGTCCCAAAAGCTTAAGTTGTAGAATGAAATAAGCCAAACACGGTATATGAAGCTAGTCGACAATATCGTTGATACCCTTTAACATAAGACTGTATCAACATAATTAACAATAATTCAAAAGAACTGTTATTGGTAAGGAAAATCCAAATTCTTTTCGACCCTTAGAATGAATATATTGGAGAGTATCAACAATTTTTAGGCCTAGTTTTCCATTTGATAAAATGAGAATTTCATAAAATCGAAGGGTTGATTTTAGCAAATGAGGAAAATAGCTATTTGTCAAGGCATAAAAAGTGAGAAAGAATAAGGGAGAAATTATGGAGGAAATTTTAAAGACAAACATGGAGAATTGGGATTGGAGCTGTTAATAGTTGAATGTTCTACCTTTCATTTTTTAATAAATTCTATTAGTTTTTTATTTTCTAAAGTAGAAAACAGGTGGGAAGATGGATTGGAATTGCTCTTGCCCATAAGATATATATAAATCTCTGTTTCATTTCTTATTTTCACATAGAGATCGAGAGTGACAAGATTACCTTTGTGCCATGCTGCTTCAAATGATTCGGATTCCTTCACCTTCTCTCTCTCTCTCTCTCTTTTCATTTGGTTTTTTCTTTCACTTACCAGTCTCATATGGAAAAGAAAGAAAATTTTGATTGAAAAAAGATCGTATCCAATGCACAAAGCTCCCAATTGCAACAACATTTGGAATAACGTAATAGCTGCGGTTTTCTTCATACCTTCATCTCTTTCTGGGGAGAATAAATTGGGTGCGAATCGTATATAGAAAATAAATTCGCAAAAGATTCGATATGCGTACAAAGGGAAAAATCCAAATTTTTTGCCAAAATTGACTATCTAGTATTTGCCACGACGTCTAAAATAAATTGGGTGCGAATTGTTTCCTTTTGTTCTTCTTTTCCTTTTTTTTTTCCCGTATTTTTGTTTTCTTAGTAGTTCTGTAAGCAACATGATATTCAACAGGCATGAAATGGCAAGGAAAAAGCGTTCGACATCCATTTTTTCATCATCTTTTTACTTCCAATGAAGGGTTAAATATTTACTTGCCCCTTAAACTATCAATTTTTTTTTTTTACTTTCCCCTTCAACTACCAATTAAACTCTCCACCCCCTTAACTATCATTTTCTTCCCCTTCAACTACCAATTAAACTCTCTACCCCCTTCAACTATCATTTTCTTCCCCTTCAACTACCAATTAAACTCTCTTCCCCCTTCAACTATCATTTTCTTCTTTACTAAGGACAAATCACGTTTTCCATCCACTTGATGGATGGAAAAAGTTAATCCCAAGGCTATATTTGTCTTTTTATTAGTTCCGTAAAGCTCATAATAAGAATCCACAATTAGAAGCCTAAAAAATGCATTAATTGACATCCATAGGTTCAGCCATAGCAATAAAAAGCAAAAGAATGACATAACTATCTTGCTATAACAGTACCGCAAGAAAAAAAATAAAATAAAGCATCAATAACCATCCATAGGTTCAGCCATAACAGTCACAAGCAAAAAAAGGCACCAGCACCACAAGCAAAAAAAAAAAAAAAACCATTAATAGCCCTCCCAAAAACAAAAGAAGACATCAATAAAGATAGAAATTATGGTAGCGTTGTGAGCACAGATTTTTGGACCAAAACTAGGATTATTATATAAAAACCTCCATTATTAGAGAGAAATGGTAAAATTGTTATACAAAGTGGATTATTATACATAAGGTATGTCAATCACAGTATAAAATAACTCAATTTCAACTCCTTCAATCCCGAAAAAATGGGTTTTTGGAATAAAAATGTGTTGCTCAATACTTACAGGTAGAGTTTTTTTTTTTTTTTTTCTTTCAATGAGCCATCAAGATTCATGCCATCCTTAAAACCGTAGCTTTGGTGACCAATGGAGCTGAAAACCCCTCTCCCTCAGGAGATCTCTTCACGAAAGCTGAAATCTCATCGCTGAAAAACCCTTGCTTTGGTTTGATAGACAGATTGAAAAACCTCAATCAGCAATCAGC
Organism: Vaccinium macrocarpon; assembly: GCA_022606695.1. Lineage (NCBI taxonomy): Eukaryota > Viridiplantae > Streptophyta > Magnoliopsida > Ericales > Ericaceae > Vaccinium > Vaccinium macrocarpon. The sequence continues at coordinate 7,485,132 of CM040175.1, read as the reverse complement.
TTCATTGTCATAGGTGTACGAAATATTCATATTCCCTCTCTCTTTTTTCATCAGTCCATTAAAAAAAAAGTTAACGGTTTCCGTCACAAATTTTGGATGAAAAATGTGTTTTGTCCTTAATAAAAAGGAAATGATAGTTGAAGGGGGAAGAGAGTTCAATTGGTAGTTGAAGGGGGAAGTAAAAAAAAAAAATTGATAGTCTAAGGGGCAAGTAGATATTTAATCCTTCCAATGAATATTGTAAGACCTAAAATCAATTGCATTTGGAGAAGTTTTTCTAATTTGCCAAATTCAATTACAAACATCAAATTAGATGGCAAAAGCTCTTACGATATACTTGAAGGAAAATATAAGAATACCCTATCAACCTTAACTAGTATGGCGAAAATAGTATACTCTATCCTTGATAACGTCCAACGCACAGTTATTGTTCTACATAAATGCCAAAATGGTCAATGTTTTTTTATAACTTGATGTGTCAGCCAGCTTAAGCGCTCGCAAGGTAATAGGTGTGGGGGGTGTATTCAGCGATGGTTCCTCCTCGGGTGAGCCAGCTCCCTCCTCGGATGACCTGCACACGTAGCAACCCGTTAGAGCCCCACTGGCCTCTTGCCGGCGGGCACTCCGACGGTCAAGTCAGCCTCTAGAGAGAGAAAGCCAATACAGAGAGTAAATTAGATCTATATGAGTGTGTGTCCATACCTTTAAGGTCTAACCCTTGTATTTATAGCCTCTCATGTGCTTGTTCTCTAAGATAAGCATGCTCACACATGTGCACATGCTCACACATGCGTGGTGACATCACCCCTCATTACATTGGGCCCGTGGCCTCAAATGAGTCGCCTATACACGTTAGGATGACGCCGCCTCATCATGTCAATCGGCCTGTGCCCTTGTATGGTTTATTCCCACTACAATAGGACCTTTTGAAATAATGGGCCCTAAATGAATCTCACCGTCCATTAGTAAGGGCCCTATTTAAAATCAAAGCAAAGTCCTGTGTGGACTGACCCTAAATGAAATTGATCAAGGATGGAGTGAGAATTTAGGTTTTGGGTTGGCAATATTTAACGAGAGTGTTTTGATAATTGTTTTATACTCTATCCAAAAATGTTTGTCCTATTCGGATTTCAAAACAATTTTTAACTATTCATATCTTTCAATCTAATATTTTTTGAGATTTTAAAAACCTTGTATAATATAAAGTAATTGAGATCTATCAAATAAGATATATATTGCACATCAAATTTATTATAGATTGAAAAATATGAACAGTTAAAAAATTGCATTGGAATCCAATAGGACCAACAATTTGGGACGGATGAAGTATTTTTTTGTCGAGAATACATTCTTAATAAAAATATGAAGAGAAATGTCAAATTGCAAAATCAGCCTTTTTCCTGAGCTTTATTTATTATTAAAAAAAAGGCTTCTTTCAATTCTTCTGTGATCTTTCTATGAAAATCTTTGAAATATGTTTTTAATGATCTGAACCATTCATCTTTTTTAAATGCTATTTTGGCATTTTTTTGAGAAAATCTTGTTGTTTGAATGTTGGTAGGTGTCTATTCTATTTGTAAAGTAAGACCTTGTGTAGAACAAGGGTTGCCACATTCAGTTCCACAAAAGGTTCTCTTTTACAAATAGAATAGGCAACTAGTGGCATGCTTAACGGCGAGGTGTTTGCTCCGGTGTTTTGTGCGGCGGCAGTGGGTTCGGTGTCTCCTGGGTTTGGGTTTGGTTTGGGTCGGCCGGCCCTTGTTTGGGCTGGACTTGTGGTGTAGGTTTTATTGCAATATTTGGGTTGCAGATTTGGGCTTCCTTTTGCGTTTATTGCCATATAGGAATAGCCCAGCTTAGACCCTAGGGTGAGCTGGGCTTCGGCCTTTGAGGTGTTTTTTCTAAGTTTTGGTTGGATTCCCCTTCCCTTCCTCGTTTTAATAAATTTATTGCTGATCAAAAAAAAAAAATCCATCAAGAATCTATCACCTAAAAACTTTCAACAAAAATGATATACACACTCTCTTCCAGCCACTCCCTCTTTCACATGGGGTGTGATCCCCACATGTGGGCCCCACACCCCATGTGAGAGAGGGTGTGGCTGAGGAGGGAGTGTATGTATCACTATTGAACTTTCAAATCGTACACTTTCTTTAAAAGAGAGCAAGCCATAGGTCCCGAGCCTTAACCACCGAGCAAAGCAATATGGCCAATGCTCTCATATTGATGTGAACAATGGCAATATAGGAAGGGCAACTTGTTCAAAAATCCTAGGCAAAGAATTTGTAACCATATTAATCCACCAAACAAATTTATAACCTATCCAGTCCTAACAATAACATCTTTTTTTCTTTTACCAAAAAAAGTATGTACATCTATGAAAGTGCCAAAAAAGTTTATACCCTATGAAAGTGCCTAAAATTCTAGAGTACCCATGAAAATACCTAAACCCTTAGGGTACCCTATGAAAATACCTTAACCACTAAAACCCTATAATAGGAAAGTGCACCCTAAAACCCAAACCCAAGGGTACCCTATGAAAGTGCCAAAAAAATTTGTACGCTATGAAAATGCCTAAAATTCAAGGGTATCCTATGAAAGTGAGTAAAACACTAGGATATCCTATGAAAATGCTTAAATCACTAAAAGTCTATAATAGGAAAATGCACCCCAAAACCAAAACCCTAGGATACTCTTTGAAAATGTCTAAATTCTATAAAAATAAATAAATAAATTGGTGAACCTTAGACCTTGTAAAACTTTAACATGTACTAAATAGCACAATAATTCCACACTTCCGGACGCTATAGAACAATTACCCCATAGGGTGCAAGGGATGCTGAGAAATAGAGAAATCATTTTCTTTCAAAAAATAACTTTGACGTGATGTAAAGAAATGCTTTCAAGTTAGCATACATGGATGTTGATAGAGAAGATTGCAATACTGGAAATTTTGAATCATGGAGACAGATATGTTGGTGGAAGTATATGGGTTGCAGTTGATTCTATATTTTTCAAATTAATTGCTTTTGATTAACTTCTTCTCATTATTGTATTAATTAATGAGGATCCGCCCCATAACAAGCAGTTAATAAGGCAACATCAGCGAGATTTTGTTGTGTCGAACCAATAATGAATCTATCATAGGGTGGAGGGGGCTACCGCCCGCAACCCCATAAATTTTTTATTTTTTTAATTTTCACTCGCAACCCCATGAAACTCAAATACGTTATTATCTAGATTATGATTTTTTTGGGTAATTCGTCCCCAATCTACACATTATTTACCGCAGACACAAGGTAGTAGGGCCGGCATTAATACATATGTACAGGTGAAACACAGTGTCCCCTTTTCCATTTTCTCTCCCCAAATTAGAATGCTAAGGAGTATATGGTCCAACCAATATATTCCAAACTAATCAAAGTAAGTTGTAACTTGCACAAAATATTTTTGTGACCAGCAATAAGTGGGTGTATCGTAAATTGAGTAATTCATAACAAGTGAAAGTAATACTCTATACATAATTCACTCACTAAAATAATGTAAAAAAAAAAAATGAGCAAAAATTACGTTACAAATCCAACCATAACAAATGCGCACGACGTGAAACATAAAACTGACAACTGATTGTAAATATTCGTAGCTTTAATTTTCTACTCATACACCCATCCATCTACAATCAAAAAGCACGGAAAATAGAAGAGGTAAACAACAATAACATAACCTATTTAGTCCCCAATAATTGGGGGTATGGGCGGGGAATGGACAAGAGACAGACCTAACCTTTGGCAATAAATGCATAAAGTGGCTACTCCCAGAATACCACTGAAACAGATGGATTTGAGACAGACCTAACTTTTGGCAATAAATGCACAAAGTGATTGCTCACAAAATACCACTGAAACAGTGGTCCCCCTATACCGTCGAGTTTGCTGCGGAATCATGCCCTTAAATCAAAGCCAAAAGGCATCAAAGAGGGCAGACCCAATAATCATTTTGATTTATGTGCACATTACCAAGCTTCTTTCATTCAACATCCAGAACATTAAGAGGTAAAAAAAGAAAAAGAAAAAGCATAGCATTCATTGGTACAAACCATGTTATCAGAGCTTTTTAACAGCAATAATGGACTCCTGTCCTACCGGGGACCTGCAGTGCAGTAAATGCATTGCGCCATACAATGCAGTGTTCTAGTGTCAAAAGGTGTTTTCAACGGTTCAGATATAAATAAAACTCTTCCATGCAGAGAAGAATCCATGGAAGAGTTTTATTTATATCTTGACCATTGAAAACACTTTTAGACAGTTCGGATCTATGTTGCACGATGCAACGCATTTGGTGCATTGCATTGCACCATCCCCACTTCCTCTAGACTCCTGAAGTTTTTGGTCTTATGGACTCAGGATGCTTCTGATCCTGCGTTAATCCATACAGCAAAATCTGCCCCTACTTTATCTTAAACCCTCTTAATGGTCGGTAATATAATTTTCCAGACTAGCCAGTCTACCGGGCCGAATTTCTAGTTATCAAACATGCAAGGATAAAACTACAAATCCTTGCCATTCGTCAATCGAAACTACCAATCCTTGAAGTTTGGACGAATAGTTGTCCAACACTAAAGAGTGTGAAAGGTTCATCTCCTATTAACAGGAGGTTAGCCCTCGTAACAATTTAACATATACTAACACATTATCATCTCGAACATGAAGCTGGTCAACTAGAACCTAGTTTCTTCCAAAATGGACAAAACTAGAACCTAGAATGCTTTGAACTTGCGGGGGGCTGATGAGCAAGAATGTGGGATAATACACCCATCTCAAAATGTTGTGTACAAGTACTTTCCTTTCATTATCAAAATACGTGTAATGTTTACAATTATCTGTGTTGGTACCCAAAAGGATACCGAAAGAGTTAATCAAGTAGCTAATAATTTATGTAGACTTCACAACATTGAACCGCAACAGTGATTGCTGAAGCAACTCTGGACGAGAAAAATTGGTGGACATGACATTAGGGCAAAATCTAAATGGTGGAAGGAATTGATGAGCTCACTAAATTGCAAATTTGACAATTACCTCTGGTGATAATTCATCCGGTTCGATGGACATTCCTCATTTATAAGTTTCAAGATCCAATTAGACCCTTGTAGCGAGCAAACGCAATGATAACAACGAAAAGGATGGCACAAAATACTCCAGAACCACCAACCACCTGTGACATCAAGTACACGAGCACTAAACTCAATTGTACTAAAACCAGCAGTTAAAATTATCAATTATGTAATCAAAATTTATAACCATACATACCCATTTAAACATGTACCCATGGCCCGTATTCCAGGTATACGGGATATTCATGCCAAATATTCCAGCAACCAAAGAATAAATGGATAAGCAAACAGTTGCAGAGCTTAGAAAAAGCTCTAGCTGCAACCAGAGTAAAAACAAGTCAAAAATTCATCTCAACAAAAATTCCCTAAAAAATTCATTTACTCAAAAAGAGCCAGGAAAAAAAATGCAAAGTTGCCAATACAACTTTTTTTCCCGACATTGATAACGCGCTATTGGCAACAGCATGTAAAGTATGTACAACAACCTACCTGAATCAGCTGATTTCGATGATTGTCAAGCTGCAAAAAGGAACATGAAAGTACTTAGACAACCATACATAAATCCAACTCCGTTAACCTTGATCAATGAATTGGTTACCTGAATATTAATGTAATCCTCTGTATCATCGATATATTCACGCAGCTGCAACATACACAATGGGTCAATTTCTAATGCGGCAAGAACGGGATTTTAGTACATGGAAAGAAATAAAATATATAGGCAGTTGGCCTGATTCAATACTCAAAAACCTATATATTTTTGGTGCAGGGGCAGGATATGTAGTTAGAATGAAGATGACCTACAAAATCACCAGACTTGGAATGAAACATCAAGGTGGTTGTTAAGAAGAATAAAGATCAGTGATGACAAGGAAGGCCAAGATTGACAACCAAAGAAAGTTCAAGGTGAAAAACTAACTCATAAAAATTCATGAAGTCTTCGCAAGAAACAAAAAGTAACGGATATCAGAAAAGTTTCAGGAAAGGACAAGGCTGAAAGGAATCATAAAAGCTTTCACAAGGGAAAGAGATTCAGGAAATGAACCACATTTCCACCAAAGCTTGAGTCATACAAACCCCCTGAAGGCCAAATTTGGCAGGCTTGACACAGGAGCTTCCATTTTGAAGATTGTATTGAATATAAGGGGATACACATGCATACATAAAAATGTATGCGCATAACAAAACTAGATTTTTTTGTCAGTAATAATGTTATCGCGACAGGGAGATGCTCTGGCATTCATTGGGATTAAGAAAAGTCAAACGACTCACGCCAAGAATCCAAAAGCAGAACAAAACCAAATGAAAAAAAAAAAAAAAAAAAAAACGAAGGCCTGGTCTAATAATGACTGCTTTCCTATTCTTGGAATGATTAACCCGACGAGGGGAAATAAGTGACAGTAGACTGGATGAAGTGAAGAGGCAGTACCAATGCATGTCTTATTGGCATGTACTTTTAATAGGCTCTAGTAGGCCATAGATGTCATTATATGCTTTACCCTAACGAAACAATAAACTTTTGGCTGATCAACAAAATCTACCCAAATTCAGAGTATTTATCAGCAAAGTATCCAAAACAAATTTTTTACTTCTTTCCACTCATTTTCAATTTAGAGAGCCAAAGAACCACGAAAAAGACGATGAAAACAAAAAGAGAACACATTGTAGATGAGTATTATCATGAGAGAGAGAGAGAGATTTGCTCTGACGAAACATCACATAAGAATGAATGGTTAGCCATAAAAACAAAGACAAACAAAAACAGAGCACATTCTAGATGAGTATTATCATGAGAGAGAGAGAGAGAAAGAGAGAGAGAGAGAGAGAGAGAGATTTGCTCTGATAAAACATCACATAAGAATGAATGGTTAGCCATAAAAACAAAGACAAACAAAAATAGAGCACATTCTAGATGAGTATATCAAGAGCAAAAAAGCGTGCACGAGTCGTGCACGAGAGAGAGAGAGAGAGAGAGAGAGAGAGAGAGACCTTTGCCTTTGTTCCGTGAAAATATCACATAACAATGAACCCATTTTTTAGAACTTCTAGCTGACAATAGTTGTGGAAGTAGCATTAAATAAACAAGATTAATCATCAGAGATACAGCTTCATCATGCATAAAGAAGATCAATTATTGCAGGTAAGATTCCAACTTCAACCTTATATATGGTGCTACTTTTGCTCGTGGTAAAACAAAATAGCCAAATTACTAGGGCGTCATTTATATTCTAGAGCCATACCATTTTACCTAATTATACTGCCACAAATTAACAAAATTGAAAACGGTGGTGCTGTAGGTTAACTGCATGGCATTCCACAAGATACCATAGTCATTTTGTAACCAGAAAAAACTACTGCCTGCACAACTATTTATCAAGAATGCACAACATGGTACTAGATTAGGATCAAAAGAATTCAACACAACTTACTGTAGTCAATTTGTTCAATGTTCCATCAATTTGCATAAAGTAAGCCTGCAAATATGCAACCGCTTCCTTGAGACCAACTTTGAGAGGAACAACAAACAAAGAAGACGGTGCAGAGCAAATATTGTTACCTCAAGTAGCATTTCAAGCTCCTCAACATCATTCTCATCTCCCCGAGCTGTCGCAATGCTTGCCCTACTTGCCCTAGATATCTTTGAGGCTATGGTAGGAGATGCAGGAAACCAATTGGGAGCACCTGAGCCACTAACAGGTGAAGATGAACCATCCAACTTTCTAGACAAGTACAGATCAGCCATGTCGTCGTCGTCGTCCAGCAACTGTTCAAGCTCATCTCTCACCTACGATCACCAATCCTTGTGAACATAATAATCTTTTTCCTACAAACTATTCAATGAACACAGTCCAATATTCTTTGTTTCTTCGAGATAGTGCACCTTTTTTGGAGACTACACATCTATTCTGAAGTTTTTCTACAGGCATATACCAAATATACCGACTACTGAGGGAGAATCCTCTATGGATAATAGAAAACAGCATGCTGGTCAAAAATTATTTTAACAACAAAATTCAAAGTCGTATGGAAAAGTCATGTCAATACCTCCTCCACAAGTCATTTGCATAGAGCATCAAAAACCAAGTCATATGTCCTTTTTTATTTGACTCAATAAAGAAAAGGATTCATAAGAAGAACACAAACAAAATTAAACAATAAACTTCCAAGTCAGAAAGAGATCTTTTTTCATAATTAGACTGCAATGGGTGTTTTTGTTCAAGCAGTTAGTGACCAAGATATGCGATTAAACAACCATAGAGCACTGTACCATCTAAACCGTTTATCCTGGAGATGGAGAAATTGACTGAATGGTAACGAGGAACATATCAGCAAGCGTTTTCAGCAATGCAATAAAAAAAAAGTCCCATTTTTTCTACTTACAAGATATAAACCACAAGGTAAAAATGCAAAATCGCCATATCACCATACCTTTTGAACTCGTGCAGTTAACCGAGTCATTGCGCTCTTCAATTTACGCACCCGATCCAAATTACGGCTACTAATCTGTAATTCGAGTAGTGATTTGTCAAGATTAAAATAGAGAACCAATCACTAAGAGTATGCAAAGAGAAGAATAAAGCATTCTACTTAACAATGGCTCAAGGAATGTAAGTATTTGACACATGAAATACTGCTACATACAGATAATATCACCATCAAATAACAATTCGGGAAAACAACCTAGCTAAACTTATTTCAGAATTTCATTTTAGGTGGTGGTGGGAAAGTGGGGAATGGGATTCGAGCGACAAGAAGCTGTAAATTAAAAGGATTAACAGTTTAACATAATGCATAACGGTAGATACTGACCCGGTGCAGTAACAACTATGCATAGCAGAAAATAATTGTCAAGTAGGACGTTTAACTTTCCCTTGACTATAGGAAACCCAAGTCCCAACCATTCCAAGTAGAAGGGGTTTCTTCAGTTCTATTGATAGTAGTTTGTCAAATAGTTGGCACACACTTCAGAATTCAATCCCAAAGGAAACATGGATCTAGAGAGATCTTAGGTGTATGTAATTATGTACAGCTTTTAGCCCACCAAACCGAAAAACATGTGGTTTGAAGGATGGCGTTGAGGGCTCCTTCAGTTGCAGCCGCCACTTCCCCCTTGGCAGGGCACTGCGCACCTTGACCAATCTTAGAGGAGATGGACATGCACAAGAAGTCACGATTAGTGTTGACTAAGACAGAACCACACTTCTGAAGTTGTATAATCTGCAGCATTGCAACTCCTCTGAAACCTCTCCGACGCAAACCTTGAGGTTCAACCGCCTAACCTCAACATCCATGATTATCACGGTGCAAAGGTTAGGCAGTGAACTTTTGGATTGTCTAACCACGAGGCTTAAGCCGCCTGTCCAACGAGGAGTTGTTCTCTGCTGTTTAACTGTCATATAAAGCTCTTTCTACAATGCAGTAATGCACCTAGTTCTCTACGTGAATTACCCACCTCCAGCATAGCGGCCATAGCCCTCTGTTCTCAACTGCCACTCTCCCTTTCTCCCTCCCTAGATTGACTCAGCTCTTGTGCCGACTCACTATCAAATCTTCCAAACCAAAGTCCAGCCCCACCTTAGAAACTACATGCCTCACTGAAACTCTTCAGTTTTTCTCTCCTAGGGGCATTCAATACTATCAATAATATAGAGCAATTAACGGGCATTTTAACAGCATTGTCCAGTGAAGCATCATCGTATTGAGGATTCAGTGCCAAAACACTGACTACCAGTCAATAGATAAACAAGAAAAAATAAAGAGACCAGAAGTTGACTACAGACTGAGTGGCGAGGGAGTGAACAAACCCCGTGTTCAGAGAAGAAATAATCAGAATTTTTTTTTTTTTCCAGAGGGAGACCGAAGAATAGATTTCAGAGGTTGTCAAAGGTTGCTGGATCTTCGGCGAGGCTGCCGGAGTGCTGGCAAAGCTCTGGCGAAGTTGCCGAAGTCAGAGGGGTGCCAAAAAGAACAAAACAGAGGTTCAAAGTCAGAATCTAGGCAAGAACTGCTCAAAATAGAACCATCGGAAGCTACCGGAACTCAGGCAAGGGTCACCGGAGTCAGATGAACCTCCGGCAAGGGTCGCCGAAGTCAAGCGAAGGTCTGTTAGCAATTGGGGTGATCGGAACATTGTCGGGGACATGAGTTGCTGCTACTGATGCTGAAGTTGTTGGCTACTGGATGCTATTGCTGATGTCTTACTGCTGCTTGCTGCTATTGGAGAGGGAGAGAGACGACTGAGGGTTTGCCAGAGATGCAAAGACAGAGGCAGATGCCGAAAACAGAAGAGGGAGAAGAATTGATACAGGATCGAAACCCGCTCTGATACCATGATACAAATCAAAGCAAAGAGAAACAAGAGAGAGAGAGAGCCGAACTAGGACTACATTGCATATATCTTATATTAGATGTATCAATTACAATGACAGAGCAAAGCTTAAATAGACAAAACCTAAGAAACACTAATAATACAAAAAGACTAAACTACCCCAAACATAAAAGATAAATAACAATTTAACAGAAAGCCTAACAATGAAACCCTAATTAATGCTAACTTAGATTAATGGTAACACTAAATTATACTTCACACCAAAAAAAAAAAAAAAAAACTCATGATGTGAAGCCGGAGAGCATCATGAGTTTGCCAAGACAGTAACGAAGCCATACAGTGCAATTGGGGCCAAACCATTGCAATGACAATGCCAATTTGCGCTGCCAAGACAGTAACGAAGCCAAACAGTGCAATAGGGGCCAAACATTGCCAATACCAATGCCAACATTAATGCCAATACAAAACTGCGCTGAACCGTTGCCAGTCAATGCCGAACAACTACAAATTTTGGAGATTTCAAAGACACAACGGATTGCGTGGAGAGAGAAGACAGACTTAGTATTCAGAGAAGAAAATATACTCGAGAGAGAGAAACAGATTCAGATTCACCATAGAGGGCTAGAAGTTCAACAGTTTGAGAGGGTGTAGAAGGCCCAGAGAGTTCAAAAGTGTCAGATTTCAGAGGTTCAAAAAAAGAGTTGAGAGGTTTACTGCAAACAGAGAGACCGATATAGAGAGACAGAGAGGAGAGATGCTGATGGAGCTCTGCCGAGGGTCGCCGGAGGCCAACGGAGCACCAGCGAAGGTGCCGAAGTGCAGACGGAACTCCGGCAAGGATGCTGGAGTACAGAGAAGTGCCCAAACATACTGGGCTGTGCAGATTTGAACATTACACCACCAAACAAGGCAGTTCAGAGGCTAACGGAGCTCCAGCGAGGGTCGTCAGAGGCTGACGAAGCTCCGGCGAGGGTCGCCGGAGGTTGGAGGCCGCTGCTACTGATGTTCAATGAGAGAGAGAGAGAGAGAGAGATGTTGTGTTGAACCAGAGAGAGAGAGGTCTGATGCTGCTGCTGCGTTGCTGATGGTGAAAAGAAGATGATGAACAGTGTGCTACAATGATTCGATGAACAGTGGTTCGATGATGCTACAGTGACTCGATGAACAGTGGATTGACAATGAACAGTGTTCAAACAGTGATACTTTTGCGAAGAGAGGAAGTTTTGGCTGATTACGAAGAGTGAGGGGAGATTAACAGATCCGAAACCTAGGGTTTTGGGCTCTGATACCATGATAGAAACCAAAGGGGAGAGAAACAAACCAAGGCATTGTTACTGAAATACTGAATGTATATTTCTGAATATACAAACCTACATATTATTAGTGTTTAAATAGGAGATGACAAATACGGAAATAACAAAACAAGGAAACCCTAAGATTCTACTAAATCATAAAACAAGGAAACCCTAAGATTCTGCTAAATCATTTTTTATTCCTAAGATTCTGCTAATCATTCCTTATTCTTCACAACATACACCCTATATCATTCGGAGAGAGAGAGAGAGAGAGAGAGAGAGAGAGAGAGGAATTCATTGGCTTTAAACCAATATTTGAGCATTCACAAAATGTATTGCATATTTCAGCAGTCCTCGACAAGAGTTGGAATTCTAAATATTCAAAGTAAGGCAGACTTCCAAAGGTAAAAAAATTGCATACGCTAGAAGTGAGTTCATCCAAAGCTGGATAAGCAGCAGTCTCCAGTTCTGTTGTACGAGCAGCAAGAAAACTACAAATGGCTTCCAAAGCCACCTCCAAGGCCCGGAATTCAAATGGAGACTCTACAAAACAGTTGAGATCAATGCATTAGATATTGCTGAAGCTGGACAAACCAATAAGCCAAGATATACCAATGAAAGGAAATCGAGAATCATAGAGCAAGATATACATCTAGAATACCAAAACAGAGACTTTTTTTACATTATTAATCATTATAATGCCTTTTCTTTCAACATAGACCACCAAGTCAATGAGTCATACCATCTTCTTCACCAGTATCAATGTCATGCTGCCCACCCATCTCCTTTCCATCTGCTTGACCTTCACGAATAGCATTTGAAAGGGGCAATCGCCTTCTTAGTTCCTCAACCACAGGGATAACATTATCATCGGATGGATCTCGAAGCAATACCTATTCCAAACATAATTAGGATGACACTTTTCTCATTGATCCCCAAGTTCACTGAAAATTATTCTCCACTTGAACAAAACCAAATTAAGTGTTATTTTTAACAGGTAAAAGGTCTAATAAACCGAATTGCACAAATATATAGTTGATGTATAAGACCCTGTTCCAAGCAATATTTGATCTTGATTTAATTATGACACTAGCATGCACAAATATATAGATGAAGTATAGGACTTAAACACATTCGTAAACCGAAACATATTAAAAACACATAAATTAGTTGGAAAATAGTATCACCTTCCCCTTCCATTTAAAAAAAAATAAAAATTAAACCCACAGTTAGAGGGGATTCAGCAGAAAAAATCTAGATGAGCAAAAGGCTCCCCTAGCATCCAAGTCAAGACCTTAGTTTTGGACCACCAGCCTAAAGTCAAAGTAAGCCTTACACAATATACCCATTAGGCCATTAGCATAATCTTGATTACAACCAGAATTGACCGTTTTCTCCATTAATAACTGCCATCCAATAGACATAAAACATACATGACTCTAACTACAATCATATCCCTTCTCACTAAAATTTGCACGCAAGTTCACTGGTGAACGACAATCGGGACCAAAGGGTCTGTGAAGGGTCATACGTTATATGTAGGAGAAACCGGTTATTATTCCCACCGACCCTGCACACCAAGATCCAATATATTAACACAAAGACCAAATTCATGTGGCTATGAGGTGTCGGGGACCATTAACCCAAATTAATCTACAGTTTTTCAATAGGTAGGCAGTCTTTCTGGGTTTTACCACATTTTGAAACCACAACACCATAGTCTCTGTGGATCAACCACACCATGGTGCCAAGGCCCACCCTCTACTTCATTTTATTTATGTTGCATAACTACGCGACTTTTCCTTGGCTTGGCTTATGTCCTTTTCAACAAACTAGCTAAAAGATCATTGTTGGGTGTGTTCTTAAAAAAGGATTCGTTTCAATTTTCTTGAAACCTCAGCTTTTTTATGACTTTTTCAGCCCCAAAAAGTTTATTCAATCTTAGCAACAAAAAAAACCACTAAAGATAGCCCCAAAAACATAACAAGGAAAAAAAACCCTGAAAACCCACCAATTTTTTCCTCAATAAGTCAAACCTTCAGACATCCAAACAGCTTAGTCTTTTTAAGCAAAAACCAGGCTTTTAAAAGCCTAATCCATAAAATGTAGATCAAAGACAGATAATTACAAATACAAAACAAAACAAAAAAACCAATACCAATTAATCGATAGATACCTCTTCAGCAGTAATAATCGCCTTAATGTGCTGCAGAAACAAAACAAAAGGCAAAATTTCAGCCACACAAAACCCCATCAAACAAGATTCCATATTCATGAAAATCCATTAAGACATATACGTATCGATCATTATTCTTTTCTTTTATGAAGGGAACATCTCTTTTGGGGTGAACTCAGTTATGAGGCTGGATCACACCTTTTTGTTTCCAAACTAACTATTCAACCACCTAAAGAAAATGCCAAGAAATCAACAAGGCTAGTTCAGTTGGCCAGAGTCCTTACACCTGAAGAGTTCAATTCTTTCTTCATGCATGAAGACTTTGTCTCTGTATTTCGAGTTTTATTGTAATAATTAGACTTATAGCGCTCATGAAAGATACTGATGGATTTTCTCATTACTTGAAAATATCCAGATTGATGTAATTGTGATGAACTCATCGGCAATGATAAAAAGAAAAAAAAAAAACAATTTCCAAGACAAACAATTCCACCCCAACTTTCTTCTCCCCTCTTTTCTACTTTCATATCCCAGATTAGATTAAAGAATAATCTTCAATTGAGGATTTTACTCTCTCTTTTCTCTCTGTGCATAATATGCCCGGGCGTCTAGTATGTATATATATGTGTATATATATATATATATATATAGAGAGAGAGAGAGAGAGAGAGAGAGAGAGAGGGAGGTAACCTCCAAATTGAGGACGATGGCCCTTTCACGGCCAAGGATGGTGGAAGGGTAAGACAAGAGGGGATCGAGAATGCGAAGATCGCGAGCGTGAATCTGAACACGTTGCATAATGGCGTACTTGTCGACATCGAGAATAGTGTCTTCCCCTGAAGCATCCATCAAAATCCAGCTCCTCGAACCCCCAGCTCCTCCTCCTGCTCCCTTCTTCTTCACCGCCTGCGGATCCGCCGCCGGCACGATATACCCCTCCCGTCCCATCTCTAACCATTCCCAATCAATAATAAACCTATCTCTATCTCTCTGTATCTATCTATATAATTCCCCGTGCTTTGTTTCTCGGCAAATAGACCCTGTATGTTGTGTAAGTAGAGAGAGAGAGCCTGAATTAGGATTTATTTGGTGGCGGGAGTAATCGCGTGGAGATTACATTGTTAGAGAGAGAGAGAGAGAGAGAGAGAGCGAGAGAGAGATGTTCCAGATGGAGTATGGTTATTTCTTTTTATTTTCTTTTCGCTTTTCTCGTTAGTGATGGATTCGGGGAAAGAACTGCCTACTGTCGGATTTTGCTGGTTTTTTTTTTTTTTAACGAGATTTGTGTGCTCTTGCTTTCGGGTCCTTTTCTCTTGTTTTCCTTTTGGCCTTGTTTGTCAGGAGATATGGGATTGGGATTTTGGAAGTGTTGGAGCGAGCTTCATTTTTCATTTTTTGGTAACTTTATTTGGGATGTGATTTAAAATTTTCATCCAATTTTAATCCCCATCCGTACGGCCAATAGAGTCCCAGGAGAATTTGGATGGGATTTCCCCATTTTAGTGCAAAAAATCGGATATCCTGAGCAATATCCCGTCGAACACAGACACCGAATATGAATTTTTCTCATCCATTGATATCCTGAGCAATATCCCAAGGATTTCATATCTCACTTATATCCTATGGGATTTCATATCTCATCCATTTATCTCTGGCCAAACAAATAAGGTCTTTAGGCTTTAGTTTGTCATTTGATAATCAATTGAGGGTGAGTTCTCCAATAAATTTTATCAAAATTTTGATAAAATCAACTCTTTGATTTTATTCATTCGTGAAGACATGTGATAAAATCAATAAGTTGATGTTATCAAATGTTGATAAAATCCATTGGAGAACTCGGCCTGAGAAAGAAATTTGATAAATCTTCTGATTTTTCAAACTTCTTCCTCAATTATAAAAATCATCACTTGATTTTTATCAAATCTTAATTTTATCAATTGTCAAACTATGCCTTAAATACACCCTCTCTGTCCCAAAAAAAAAAATAGTGTTACTTCACATTTTAGACAACTCTATGTACAAGTGGTGACTAGCTCATATGGTATAACTCTTGAATTCTCACACTGCATTCAGGGATCATCAAGTCTCATTTCCCTCTCCTCCCATGTAACAAAATAAAAATGGCAAACAACAACAATTATAAATAAAAATTAATTGATTATTTCTCACAACCTATTATGTTTTCTATGATTTTGAAATACATTTTAAATAAAATTAATTGAAATCTATTAAACAAGATCCATATGAAATATAAAAATAATTATAAATAATAATATATGAAAAAATTTTGCGAGGTGAGAATTGTGAAATAGGGCCATCTTTTTTTGGAGCACCATGTGAGTATTTCCGGAGTACCATGTGAGTCGTAACCTCGTCAAATATTACTACTTGTCTTCTAAACACCCAACAAAGTAATGATAATTGTTTCTACCACATGATTTGTCTTTACAAAAAATGGTTAGAAGTACCTTGTAGAAAACGCCACATGATATTCCAAGAACTCTGAATAATTACTCACATTGCACAGTTATAGTGGCATCACACTGTAAATATATTTGTTGTTACCTCACCAGGCCGGAGATCTTTTTGTTTCGGGTTTTCCTCTATGCCAAGGAATTTTCGGCCGTTGGATCACTTGGAAATAAAAACAAAAACATACAATTCAACGCCCCAAACTCTAATTGGCACAGAGGAATAGGGAGTTTGGAACCAAGTGATCTTGCGGCCTTGTTTGGTTTGGGTTCTTAAGAACCGGTTCTCTAAATTATTATTCAATTATTACCCTTATTTTTAAATATTATTTTTATTTTCTTTCTATCTCTCTCTAATCATTAATACCTATTTTTTAATTATTACCCCTATTTCTCCCTCTAATTATTACAAAAATCAAAATTCAAAACCAAACCAAACACAACGCACCACCTCACCTCACTTGTATTTGGCCGAAATTAAGGTCTCACCCAGTGTTACGCATATAGAATTTTTTGTTGAATTGGGACCTAAGCCTTATTTATCACAAGAGAGTAACCATGAAAACGTCTCTCAAAAATAACAAAAATGAAAAATATATTCGCAAGAAAGAGAAGTGAGAGTGAGGCGAAAACTCAAGGTTGAAAGATAATGGCTGTGTTCAGTTGCACAGTTTAGTTTTGTTTAATTTAGTTTTGATGATGTAAGCAGGTGTAATAAGTGGAGAGAGATAGAGAGAAAAGTGAAAAAAGTGATGATGTAATCAAAACTAAAATAGTGCCAAAACTGCCCCAAAACCCCCAAACGAACATAGCCAATATGACTTTAGTTGGGATTGCTGAACCATTTAGTTTGGTCTTTTGGTGGGTCTTTTCTAAAAATATAGTGGTTGTGTTCGTTTGGGGGTTTTGGGGGAGTTTAGTTTAGTTTTGATGATGTAAACAGGTGTAATAAGTGGAGAGAGACAGAGAGAAAAGTGAGAAAAATGATGATGTCAACAAAACACAGAAACAAAACAAAAGTGGAGCAAAGCTTCCAACCGATGCTAAGATAAATGTGTTACAGAATTGAATTCTTGAAAATAAACTATTTTGATCATCACAATGAACTCCAAAATTACACAAAAAAGACAAACTTGACGATTTAGCCCTTGAAAAAGAATTGGAGACAGTCCCCAAGCCCTTCCTTGAGTCACATTTCATGAGAACTGCTACTTGGTCATGTTGAGGTCAATTTGTCTACAGTAAATTTTAGCTGCCGGCCCTGCTGTTGGGGACTGACGGACTCTAAGTGAATTGTTATTGATTCCAAATTTTATCTTGTTATCGATTCCAAATTTCGTCTTGTTATTAATTCCAAATTTTGTTGGGTTTGTAAGCGAATAAAGATTTTTTTTAGGCAATAATTCTTTATGTGATCTCTTTCGTGACAAAGGATCTATGGTGATCTCATTTGATGATTCAAGCCATTTATTTAACAAAACTTCTTGTATTTGAAATCTGTACAAAAAAATTAGATTAGCTGCTATATATTCATTTCACCTAGGTTATGTTTGATTTGATTAAACAAGTAGAGAGACTTTCAGCATGAACAATATTTTTCACCTTAGATATGTTTGATTTCATTAAAAAAGAGTAGAGAGATTTTCAGCATGAATGATATGCATATCGAGGCCTGCAAAATAAATGGCTTGGATCATTGAGTGGGACCGTGATAAGTATTATTTTCTGTCATATAAATGGTCATCATAAGAGAGGATCTGTATTCTTGATAAGCACATTGTCTTTACAAAAAAAAAAAAGAAGATGATTGGTTCGTTTTAATAACCCGAACGATGCGCATTAGTTCTAGATAAAATAAAAAGACCAGTATGGTTTCTAAAAAAGATTGTATGTACATTTTTTAATACATACAATCTTTTTTAGGTTGTAGTTTTTGCACCCATAGTTTATTTGATGGACGTTAATTTCTTTCATAACGAATGATGGAGTACAAGATGTAGCGATCAAAAACAATAATAAGAAAAGGGGCATGCTACAATGTGCACCCTCCATATGGGATTTTGTAGCTTTAAATCTGAGTTTTGTGGTACTAAATATGAGATAATATGAGATTTTGTGACATCAAATATGAGATTTTGTAGCTACAAATATTATATGGCATACGGTATGCACCCCATATGGATGGACGGCCAAGATTGCACCATATATGACGTATGGGGATTTGTGTCACCTTTGGCCATGGACTATATGAGATTTTGTGGCTCCAAATATGAGATTTTGTGGCACCAAATATGAGATTTTGTGACTCAAAATATGAGATTTTGTGGCTCCAAAATATGAGATTTTTTGGCACCAAATATGAAATTTTGTGACTTAAAATATCAGATTTTGTGGCACTAAATATGAGATTTTCTGAAAATATATGAGATTTTGTGGCTCCAAATATGAGGTCCACACAAGTCCGCATACACTGTAGCAAAGTCCGCATGGATCAATATGAGATTGTGTGGCTCCAAATATGAGATTTTATGGAAATATATGAGATTTTGTGACTATTCATATGAGTGGCATACCATATACATTTCGTATCTCCAGCCACAAAATCTCATATTGAGTAATTTTTAGAGGGTGCACATTGTAACATGGCCCGAAAGAAAATCCAACTTCCAAGTAAGTCGATTTCCCTTTTATATTTTTGAAATCCAAGCAATGTGCTTATTTGAAGTAGGTGATGCCTTATTTTTAACATCACTTTTCAAGAAGCTTACCCAGATGTAGGGATGAAAACTTCCAAAAAAAAAAAGTTACCAGTATGCACGCTTGCGTATGCCAAATGCACGGACAGTGCATTTTAACCGTCAAAAAGCTTTTTAGATAGTCCAGATTTTAAATTAACTATTTGCGCGAATAGTTAATTTAAAATCCAAACCATTAATTTCTAAGATAGACGGTTCAAATGAGTTAAGTGCATATGGCGTACGTGAGTGTGCGTACTACATTTGATTGGGTGCATGAGATAAATGATGAAATAAAGGGTTGAGCATTGTTTTTTTACCGCAAGATGAAGATGAAAATAATCTCAAAATTCAAAATTAACTAATACAACCCCTAATGTAAATAGCCTCAGTCACAGTTGTAGTACACCCTCATTTTAGTACTACGCAACAAACGTGGAACGAACTAATTAATCCTTAGGACAGAAAATTGGTCTAAAGGCCAAGTTTAAAACTTTAAATGATATTTAATCCAGTTTAATTTATTTTAATGCTTCCAATAAATTGATAGAATTTTTTTGAGGGATAAAGGACAATACTAGACAAAAATATCATTAATGAACCCCACCACACAAGCACTATGTGAAGTAGTCTTTGTGGACAAAAGCGAAATAGAAATTTGATGGGACGGGTCAGTCACATTTTTTGTTCTTTGCACTATGTCAGTGTTCATTACCCCAATCAACATTTTAAGGCAAAGGCGGACACAGAATTTAGTATTAGCGGGGTCAAATATACAGTAGATTCAATATAATAATTAATCAAAAGATATTTAATTAATATATATATATATATATATATATATATATGTAAAGCTTCTTATCCGGACTTTTAATTTCCGGATCTCATGATCCAAACATTTTTGTGACGATCCGATCCGTCCAATGTGTTTAGAAGGTGTTTTCAAGGGTCCACACGAAAAATCTTCAAAAAAAAATACCGGGAAGGGCTTGATCCAAGCAGTTTTCGCAAAAAAAAATATATTGCTTGGATCAAGCCCTTCCCGGTATTGTTTTTTGAAGATTTTTCGCGTGGATCCTTGAATACAACTTCTGAACACATTGGACGGATCGAATTTTTCAAAAATAATTTGCAACACAAAAAAAACCCCATTTTTTCCTTATTTCCGAGAGTGTGGATAAGAAATTTTTCATATATATATATATATATATATATATATGGGTAAGCTTATCCTTTGGACTTCCGGACCTCCATGATCTGAGCATTTTTTTATGATCCGAGTCGTTCAATATGTTCAAAACTATAAATATACAGTTTTTGCGAAAAAAAAAATGCTTGGAGCAAGCCTTTTTCGGTATTTTTTTTTGGAGATTTCCCGCGTAGACCCTGGAAAACATCTTCTGAACACATTGGACGGCTCAAATTTTCCAAAAACAATTTACAAAACAAAAAAAAGGAATTTTCCTTCAATCCGGGGGTCCGGATAAGAAAATCCCCATATATATATATATACTCCATATATTAGTGAAAGTGGTATGTCAACCATAACATATCATATCGTTTACAACTTGCTCTGACGATTTTTCATATTTTGAAACCGATTCATGATAGCTTCATTTGAAATGGTAACAAAAATCACTCACTCAATGTACACAACCAAACTATCTTACATCCACTGGTTACCCATTCTGTTACGAAGTCGGTTCTTCACAATTTTCATTGCAGAAAATGCTCTCTCCCCAAAAAAAAAATATTAGAGGTGATCCGAAAAAATTATTTAGGCATAGTTATATTTATTTTTTGTTACTTGGGGCAAGATTAGAAAATAATCTATACGGTATGGGGCAAAATTACCAAAATACCCAAAATTATATATACACGGCAGTAGAAAATTTTAGTCCAACGGGGTCACGCTGACCCCTATGTGGGGCCGGCCTTGTTTTAAAGGCTCCAGTAAGGGTATTTACTGTTAACTATGAAAGTGAAATAAAAATTTGATGGAATGGGACGGTAACTGTGGCCCCGACAGTTGTCCCCATTAATCTCTCTCTCTCTCTCTCTCTCTCTCTCTCTCTTGCGTCAAATAGCAATTTGACGGGACAAGTTTCTCTCTCATGACCGTGGGATAAAATTGATGTGTGTGACAAAATTAATTTTCTCGCTCCTAAATTTTGGGGTTCAATTTTAGGGGATTCAGACTCTTTAGGATAGAGTATATTGGGTTTAGACACTTGGGGTGCACTTTTCAATTATAGGATTTTAGTAGTTTAGACACTTTCATTGGGTACCCTATGATTTTAGGCAATTTATCGGGTACCTTAGGGTTTAGTTTTAGGCACTTTCATAGGGTGCACTTTTCAATTATAGAATTTTAGTAGTTTAGACACTTTCATAGGATACCCTAGGGTTTTAGGCACTTTCATAGGGTACCCTGGGATATAGATTTAAACACTTTCATTAGGTTTGGGGGGTTAGGCACTTTCATTGGCTAGTGGAGGCATTTTTGAAATGTGTAGATGATTTGTTTTTTTGACATTAAAGAAAAAATTAATGTCCTTATTGCAGTAAAGATCTCTTTCCTATGTCTTCCCAAAAAATGAACACTCATTATGAACATGTGGAGTCACACATCATCCCGGTAACCATGGAATTAATATAGTTCATTATGGGTCTAGAGTCTCTATAATCATCTCATCTCGGGGAGGTTTTTACCGCCGGTCGCACTCCAAATTCTTTTTTCTCGAGGAAAAAAAAAGAAGGACCCTAGATGTACCCAAACGTGATCTTACCCGAGTTCAAGTTGCATTGCATGGCTTGTTTGTGGGTTATTAATTTTCCGGGGCGGGTAAAGTATTTGGAGTTTCTCATCTTTTCCAAGATCCACGAACCACTCTTTTCAGATGCTTACAGCTCACCTTTAGGTTGTAGCTTTCATTTTTATATTTTTCTCATCATTTTTATATTTTTCTTGACAATATTCGAGACTTCGTAAATATTAATTTACGCATGATATGAGTGCGTATTTACAAAATAAAATTGAAAGGGGCATAGTTCAAGTTGTAGGGCATCGGAATTTGTGCCTATTTACAATTCTAAATTTGAATCGATGGAGAAAATAAATTTAATAATGTCTATTATTTTATTTTTATATATAACATATGTAATTGATAATTCGATAGGTACGTCGAGTAAAAGAATTACGAATTGAACCTCATGCCTAGAAAGATACATCCTTTGTTTTTTTAATCAATTCAACCTAGTGAGGTCAGCACTCATAAACTAGGAAATCATGCGCTAAATTTTATTTTTTATTTAATCAAAAGCATCAATTTTGTTGTTCACGGATGATGATGATTTTTAAGAACTATCTATTACAAATTGACAAAAGCTTCAGCAAACAAGCACTATAGTTCCCAAAGCTGCTATTGGTACCGACCACCTGGTACTGATGGTGTACCAATCGGTGTCGGGAACTCACTTGTGCAGAGCCGACTCTTAACTAAAACAAGCGTTGCGGCCAATTTAGTCCAGGATCCAGACCTCCGGGACCCCCACGTCCCGATATTTTTTTTATGGTCTAAACCATCCAATGTGTTTAAAACGTGTATGTACACTTTTGTGAAAAACTGCTCAGATCAAGATCTTCCTGATAAATCTTTTTGATGATTTCTCGCGTGTATTCCTTAAAAACATATTTTAGACACATTGAACGGCTCGGATTTTGCAAAAACAATTTTTAAAACATTCAAAACACCAAAAAAACCATTAGTCAGGGATTCTTGACTAGAACCGTCAAATATATATATATATATATATATATATATATATATATATATATATATATATATATATATAAGCAAATTTTCTAATAAGAACCTCCTGGATTTGAGAAAAAATGTAATTTTTTCACTTAATTTTATTTTTTTGGAAATCCGAACCGTCCAATGTGTTCAAAAGGTGTTTTCAATGGTTCATGCGAAAAATCTTCAAAAAAAAAAATATCGGGAAAGGCTTAATCCAAGTAGTTTTTCGCAAAAACTGTGTATTACCCTTGAAAACATCTTTTGAACACATTGGGCCGGTTGGATCGTCAAAAAAATGCTCGGATCATAGAGCTCCACAAGTCCGGAGTCCGGACTAGAAGCGGCCCCTATATATATACAAGAAATTTCCTATGAGGGCTCTTTCACAAAAAAAAAAGTGCGGGAAAACAATTGTGAGCTGTTGGATCGCGTGAAAGGCATAGGATCCAACGGCCCATAACTGTTTTCCCGCACTTTTTTTGTGAGGGAGCCCTCACAAGAAACTTCTTAATATATATACGGAAATCTTCTTATCCCCACCTCCCGAAAATAAGGAAAAAATAGCTTTTTTTGTTGCAATTTTTTTTTTGGAAAATCCGATCCATCCAATGTGTTCAAAAGGTGTTTTCAAGGGTCTACATAAAAAATCTTTTAAAAAAAATACCGGGAAGGACTTGATCCAAGCAGTTTTCGCAAAAACTGTATTTATATATTTTTGCAAAAACTGCTTGGATCAAGCCCTTCTCGGTATTTTTTTTTGAAATTTTTTTGCAAGAATCCTTGAAAATATACCTTCTGAACACATTGGACGGATCGGAGCGTCAAAAAAAATTGGATAAAAAGTCCGAAAATCAAAAGTCTGGATAAGAAGCGGAACCTACATATATATATATATATATATAGTAATTCTGCTTCCAAAACTGCAAATATTGATATTTAGATGATGCTTTTAAAATCATGTGAGGTTTGGTTTTTTTTTTTTTTTGTAATTTTAGGATTAGTGACATTTAAATAACGAGTTTGAAAACTTGGAATGTTGTTGAATTCAATCTTGGATTGTTGTTGTGTTATTGTTTCTGTTGTTAATGTTGTGTTATTGATGAATATGGGTACTTGTTTTTTAAGTGTAATTTACCTACTTATATTTTGTCACTAAGATTTTAAGAATGGCCTTCTTTTGGTTTTCACTTTAAGCCTCTAAAAAGTCAGGGCTGGCTTAGCATTTGTGGGTCCCACACGGTTAATCCAAACCATTAGATCATCTTAAAATAATTTTCTGAGGGTAATCAACTAAATTCAATGTCCCTAAGTGCTTGATCCAGCAACTCAATCAACTCAATCAAGCATTTAGGGACATCGGATTGAGTTGATTCCTCATTTAGACCCTTGAAAAATAATTTTAAGATGATCTAACGGTTCAGATTGACTGTGTAAGACCCATGAGTGGGTCCCGACGCTAGTCGGTACACCATCAGTGCACCCCATCAATTCCTCTCAAATTTCAGTTTCTCATCTCAAAAAGTGTAGGGATACATCATTCAAATGTACAACTGTTTGTGTACTATGGGACTCATTTCGGGATCTTATAAATTTAGGAGCCATTCAATTTATTTAAAATATACTCCCTCCATCCCCAAATGTTGGACACTTTCATGTTTTTGCTTGTTCCATAAAATTTGTCCAGTTTGAAAAGTTAAAAGCAAATCTATGTGAACTCTCCATTTTACCCTTTCGTTGGCACATAAGAAAAAAAGTCATTTTCACACTTTTTGAGGATAATATTTGAAAGTTTTAGTTTTCATAATATAATACATCTTTTCCCTTAAAAGTTAGAAAAACTCCCAAAAATGTCGAACTTTTGGAAACGGAAGGAGTATGTTTTTAAAGGTCCTCATAAAAAGTCAGCTCATTTGGATATTGAGAAGGGTTATATCAATTTTCATCATTGACTTCTCAAGTACAAAAAATGTATGAATTAATTAAGGTCCTAACTCTATCCAAATGGGCTGATTTTTTACGTTGCCTCATAAAATTGATAATGTTTCACCATATTGACCATATTCGATCATCAGTATAGGACCATTAACGAGTCCCCACGCATGATGTTGATGTACACTAAATGGTATACCCATTGTGGGACCTAGGGTTCCTGTAGGCCACATCCGAATCGTCTGTCTCGATAATCAATAGTCCGAATTTAACAAAAACTTTAAAATTTAAACTGTTCAAAACACTTTTGGACAGTTGTGAATGTGCATTAAAGGGTGCCTTGCAAGGCAGTGCACTATTGGTTCCCTTTTCCCCCATTGTGGGGCTCTTCTCATCTAACGCATGGCAGGTTCTACTGTTGTGCGACGAGCTCCCTTGGAACCCAACCGGAACCCAAGATTGTTGATGGTCATGATAGTGGAGAAGTAACAAACCGAACATATGCGAAAAAGGGAGAAACCAAAACAAAAGCATAAACAAATAAGAGAGACACCGAGATTAACATGGTTAGACTTAAGAAATGTAAACCTACTCCACGAGGCAAGCAAACGAGAGACGATTGTACTATGTGAAGAGAACAATGCTCCGAAGAGTTACAATGATGACAGCAAACAAACTCACACAAAGAGTCGCTCACCAACCCCAAATACAAGTTCTATCACCAAAACCCAATACAAATGGAATCTCTCACCAAATACAAATTCTCTTTCATCAAGTCTCACAAAACCACTAGGGTTTTAACCAAGAGACGCAAAACAAAGATCTTCCTAAGCCCACTAAAGAGGTAGCAACCAAAGAACCATGGAGATCTAAGCAAGAACCTAATTTCATATGAGACCCCCTAGGGGCCTCTCAAAGGGAAGCACTCAAGCAGCTCAAACCCCAATGGAGAGAGCAAGACTATATTTATAGCCACAGAATCCTTCCTAAAGCCAATAATTGCCCAAATTAACAAATATCCTTGCACCCCAAGACATAAACCCACAAGGAAGCAAATCTTTAGGAAGTCCAAATGGAAACAAAATTAGAACAAATCGGCTAAAATGCGCAAAACCGGACCCGCTGGTCCGGACCAAGCTTTGGTAGTCTGGACCAGACATGCTACACCCAAAACTAACCAATCTAATTCGGTGGTCCGAACCAAGGTTTTGGTGGTCCGGACTAAGGGTATAGCGAGTTGCAAATTTGTCCACAATTGTCCGAAATTACTTGGTCCGGACCAAAGAAGCCTTGGCCTGGACCAACCATGCTGTGAACACCAAAATCGAGCCAAAATTCCAACATCTACTCCATTATTAGGCCTAAAGTCACAAGTGGTGCATGAATTAAGAACATTGAGATTTCTCGAGATTCGGACACATGACCACTTCAAACAAGAGTTATATGCTCCGTCAAATTGGCATATTCCTTGATTTTCAATGATAATAACCAGTTGTAAGTATATGTGGGATTGAAAAACTTTATGTATCCGAGTAACAATAAGTCGTATAAAGATCCAAATACCGTGACGATAAACAATGCATATGTATATCTACATATCCAGATATACAACTAAATTTAAAAACATATCTCGAGATTCGTAAGTATGATCTTCCATTAATAGAGTTATTTAAGATGACTCTTCCTCTTTCATGTCTGTATTTATTTTAGGTCTAAATGCATATGTAGGAAGAATTATAAGTTCTATCTTTCTTTCTTTTTTCGAGTAAAAGTCAGTAGTGTTAGTTGTAGATACTTATAAGCTTTGTCATATATAAGTTGTAAGAGTTATAGGCTTTGTCTTCCAATAGGCTAGGAGTTATCGGGTTGGACAATGGAAGATATATAAATTTCAAAAGTAGCCAAAAAAAGAAATAAAAATTGGAAGGTTTATAACTCTTATAACTAAATACATACGGGGTGGTTCCCCTCACACAATGAATAACACAACATTTGACACAATTTTTTTGTGATCCCCGCGCAAATGATCGGAGCCATTCAACTTGTTTAAACATGTTTTTAAGAAATTTTTGTAACAAATCAACTCATTTGAATATCGGTAAGTGTTTGATCGGTTCATTCCGTTGATTCTTATAAGATTTCACAAGATAAAACTGAATGAACCGATCAAAGTCTTTACTGATATCCAAATGAGTTGATTTTTTACATGAACTCTTGCAAACATGTTTTTAAACAATTTGAAGGGCTCCGATTATTGTTGTGTCAAATTTAGTATTATTTGTTGTGTGAGGAGAACTCCCCCGAATACATATACTCATATAAGATTCATATGTATAAAATATAATAGAGTAAGTTATTTTCCGCCATGGTGGAAACAAATGTTTCTTCTAAATCAATTACAGCAGTTCGTGTGATTGTGTATTACACAATCACATTGACTACACAATCACACGAACTGCTGTGATTGATTTGAAGAAAACTTTTATTTCTGCCGGCGGTGGAAATAATGTTTTCTCAAAATATAATTATAATATATGTACACAAGATTCGTATGAATATTCACTAGCATTAATCCTAAAGTATTCCAACTTGTAGTACATCGAAAATGGGGATTAAAAAAGAATTTTTGGATAAGCATTGTATCGAACTCCACAGTTGCAATTCTAAGGTCAACGGATAATAAAAACACACCAGAAAGTAGGTGGAACTTTCCTTTTAATAACTCGGGTTCATACCATCGAACTTATGCTCACCTCATCTAATCCTGGTAATCCAATTCCACCTCCTTGTAGGAAGCCGCAACTATAGGAACCTAAACATATTTTTGCAACCCCAAAGTGTGTAGATTTTATATCCATCTCACAACCAATTGACA
Organism: Vaccinium macrocarpon; assembly: GCA_022606695.1. Lineage (NCBI taxonomy): Eukaryota > Viridiplantae > Streptophyta > Magnoliopsida > Ericales > Ericaceae > Vaccinium > Vaccinium macrocarpon. The sequence goes on along the minus strand of CM040175.1, from coordinate 7,457,409 downwards.
ATGAGTGGAGAGGTCCCAGTATATATTAAGTGATCACTTATTCCAACACTAAGTACATCTAAGTCTTTGGCGCTTTACAACTTTCACACTTGTCCGCATGAGTCGTCTCCGTATGGAAAAAATATCATGTTGCATTGCTGTTTTTTGATAAAATAGATTTTTGATCAATGATTTCTTTGTTTTGTGTTTCATCAGAAGTTACCAATGTTGGAATTTTGTGAATGAAGTCGGGAAATTCGGAGGGTTTCCGAGGCAAACGAATAAACTCCTGTGTATTCATCAAATTAGGACATGGACGAATTTACTGTACGCAACTATTGAAGACGGCTTGTAACGACCCGGATTTTCATAAATAAAAATTTTGTTTAGTAATCTTATTATCTATTTTTAATTTTCGGTTATTGGAATATTTTCTATTAAAATATTAGTTAATTCTTTTAATTCAAATAAATAGAATTCTAGACATGCATATACACATACGAGACCGAGTAACACATCCGTTACACTACCGTAGCACCCGAGGACCGTGTTTAATACCCGAGACCTACCCAACCACCGCCTTTACTCCATCCAACTACATCGGTACGTCATAGCCTTGTCACCTCCTCACATTGGAACTTGGTTAGAGAGAGAGAGAGAGAGAGAGAGAGAGAGAGAGTAGTGTGTGTGTGTGTGTGTGCATGTGTACTTTGCACATGCAAGATTTAATGCTTGTTCACTTGTGCAAGCAAGTGGAGTGTTGAGAAAAGCTTCCTAAGCTAAGGTCTTGTACCCAAAACTAGCTAGGACAAGCCTTGTTATTTTTGGAGTGACTTATACATACCTATACAATACATGCATTTAAGTACAATCTACACAACCTAGACCTATTTATACTAGACCTTGCAATCCAAGTCTCCATGAAACATGCTTCCATGTTTTAGGGAAGAATATTCTCCCTACTTTTAGCCCATTAAGACTACCCCTTAGCTAATTGATGCTTTCACATGCACATTGTGTGTATTTAGCCCTTAAAACACCCCATAACTAAGGTGACCATGCAAAAACTTACACAACAAAAGGCATATTTTTTCCCCACTACTACTTCCTACGTTGGTTACCCATTGATTCCCACAATTCCTTTGCTTGCAAGTATAGAAACCTAGGACCTAACCTAAAAACCTAGAGAACCAACTTGTGTACTTGCCCATGTGTCATTCAAAGCACACATTTACTTCGCCCCACATGCATGGTTTGGCCAAGAAAGAGGGAGGGAGTACCGAAATTTTCTAGAAGGGAGGGAGAGGTCTCATTTGCTATAAATAGAACACCCTTTGCTCATTTGGGACCACATATACCCCATTATATTTGATTGTCTCTCTATTTCCTAACAAACTACCAACTTGAACCACCATCTAGTTAACCTTATTAGGCCCTAATTAGTAAGCTTGGTAAATTAAAGAGCCCCACATCAAATGATAGCTTTTCGGCTTCCAGTTTACATCCAGAAAACAAGGTAGTTTACTAAACTAATATTCTAGTTAGTTATTTCTAGAGTTATTATGATGTTCTAATTAGTTTTCTAAAATTGATTATAAAGCTTGATTGGGTAAATTTGTGCATGTATTAAGTTAATAAGCATGTTACTTAGTGTTTAAGAAAGAGGACTTCATGTTGAAAAGTGATTTAGAGTGTTAATTTGGTTCTAATTAGAATGGTTCTTCATGAAATTAGAAATTGGTTTTATGAGATTAAAGTGATTAGAAGAGATTAGAAGATGATTGCTTCTAATCAAGGGTCTAATAGCATCATTGGTTATTATTTCTTGGAAAAACTACTTAGAATTAGTTTATTTAATCATTGGTTGTTGATTAGATTATTTTCCTTATATAAATGGATTAACTTTGGTTAATAAGAGAATGGTTTCTTACGAGAAAGAATTGCTATTGCTCTACATCGATTTTGTGAGAAAATGTGTAGTTTTATTTCAATAAATTTGAAGTAGAGTTTTTCTAGAATTTTTTTACTAACTACTTAGTATATATATTTATTTGTTATGAGGAAAAAGAAGATTTTCAAGAGTTATTTAAATTTTTCCTAGAAAGGAAAATTGTTGATTTTTCATGATAAAAAAAATAAAATGATTTCTATCAAGTTTGTTAGAAAGAAAGTTTCTAGATCTAAGGAGTATATTTTTGGTGAGTTTAAATTTTCTAAAAGAAAATCTTTTTAGAAAATTTGTGACAAGAGAGGTAAATTATTTTTTGGAATAAATTTCTAGAAAAAGAGAGATGTTCTTTTGGGAAAGCAAGTTGAATTATTTATTTCTTCTAGGAGGAATAAAATAGATAGTAAAATAGTTTGGAAATAGAAGAAGGGAAATTGGATTTTTGATAAGAATATATATATATACACACACACACACCAAGCTTCCGGTCCAAACTCTTGGACCCTATTAAGTTACGGACCTCCACTTTTCGGACCAAATTTTGACGATCCGAACCGTTAGATGTGTTTAAAACGTGATTTTAAGGTCCAACGCGAGGATTTGGCAAAAAAAAAAAAAAACCCGGAAGGGCTTGATCAGAGCAGTTTTCATAAAAATGCTATCGTTAGATGTGTTTAAAACGTGATTTTAAGGTCCAGCGCGAGGATTTAGCAAAAAAAAAAAACCCAGAAGGGCTCGATCGGAGCAGTTTTTCATAAAAATGCTATTATAGCGTTTTTATGAAAAACTGCTCTGATCAAGCCCTTCCGGGTATTTTTTTTTTGCCAAATCCTTGCGTTGGACCTTAAAATCACGTTTTAAACACATCTAACGGTTCGAATCATCAAAATTTGGTCCAAAAAGTGGAGATCCATAACTTAATTAAGTTAAGGGAGTTTGGATATATATATATATATATATATATATATATATATATATATATATATATATATATATATATATATATATATATATATATCCACACTCCCGAAAATAAGAATTTTTTTTTTGTTGCAATTTTTTTTGGAAAATCTGATTCGTCCAATGTGTTCAGAATGTGTTTTCAAGGGTCTTTACGAGAAAAATCTTCAAAAAAAAATACCGAGAAGGGCTTGATCCAAGCAATTTTCACAAAAACTGTATTTATATAGTCTTGCTAAAATTGCTTGGATCAAGCCCTTCCCGACATTTTTTTTTTGAAGATTTTCCGTGAGAACCCTTGAAAACACCTTCTGAACACATTGGATGGATAGGATTGTCAAAAAAAAATTTGGATAAAATGTTCGAAAATAAAAAGTCCGAATGTGAAGCTTAACCTATGTATGTGTGTGTGTGCGCGTGTGTGTGTGTGTGTGTGTATATATACGGGTATTCTCTAGTTCGGGATCCCGAACTGGAGGTATTTTGGTGTTTTGAAGTTTTTAAAAGATGTTTTTGTATGATCCGAAGTCGTCCAATGTGTTCAAAAGGTGTTTTCCAAGATTCATGCAGGAAATTTTCAAAAAATATACAATTTTTGTGAAAAACTGCTTGGATCAAGTCCTTCCCGGTTTTTTTTTGGAAGATTTCCCGCATGGACCTTGGAAAACACTTTTTGAACACATTGGACGGCTCGGATCATGAAAATTTGAACCGGAACTATGAGTTCCGGACTGAAGAGTCCCGGATGAGAGAGTTCCTCTCTCTCTCTCTCTCTCTCTATATATATATATATATATATATATATATATATATATATATATATATATATAGGATAATCATCTACTAAGGACTCCTTTAGGAAAATTCCGTGCGGACCTCACCATTCCGGATCAAATTTTGACAATCCGAATCGTTCAATGTTTTTAAAATGCATTTTTAAGGGTCCACGCGGAAAATCTTCAAAAAAAAAAAAAAAAACCGGAAGGGCTTGATCGGATCAGTTTTTGTTATATAGCGTTTTTAACAAAAATTGATCCGATCAAGCCCTTCCAGGTATTTTTTTTTGGAAGATTTTCTGCGTAGACCTTGGAAAATGCATTTTAAAAATATTGAACTGTTCGGATCGTCAAAATTTGATCCGGAAAGTCGAAAAATGGTGAGGTCCGCACGGAATTTATGTTTGAGGGAGTCCTTAGTAGATCGCCTTCCTATATATATATATATATATATATATATATATATATATATATATATATATATATATATATATATTATTTTTAGAATATTTGGGAATTATTATTAGTGAGAAGGTTGGTGTACTAAGTTTATGAATTTACGCGAGAAATATTATTTTTGGAAAAAAGATATTATTGATGAGTAGGAAATGCATGGATTTATGGGAAAAATCCATTTGTGAGATATAATTATTTTTCTAGAGAGAAGAATTATGGAATATTGCATGAGCATGATTTTGAGCATGAGACATTGAGCACGTACACATTATGTTACAACATTGGACTTGAAAATTTTGAATAGTAGTTGATGAGAAAATAGAGATGAGAATGAAAACAGATTTTTGAAATGAGAAATGAGATTTTCGGGACATGAAATGAAATGAGATTTGGAAATGAAATGTGATGAGATGATTTTTGTTGCCACCTCAAGTTCGCGGAGAGAACTTGGAGGAATGGTTTTGATGCGGTAGTGCTGCGAGAGCGCCACTTCCAGTTCACGGAGAGAACTTGGATGTTTGGGCTAAACGTGCACAACACACGGTAAACGAACCTCATAAATAGACTGGTTAAGTTCAGTGATATGAGAAGGCCAAGACTGTGTTGTGTGAGTCACAGGGTGGATAGATCGTTCAAACAGGTTGTTAAGTTCAGTGATGCATGACGGCCAGGGCTTTGAGCGGAAAGGTTGGTACTGTCAGCTGAAAGGAGGCTTAAACGAACCAATAACTTTTGAGTGGTGGGAGATATATGAAATTTAAATAAGAATGCTGAAAGAGGCATTGATTTGAGAAAATCGATTTTGGGAAAACTGTTAATAAATGAGCTAAAATTGAGTAACTGGATGAGAATTGTTTTGAGAAAAATGACACGTGACACAGTTTTGAGATACTAAATTGTGATACTGTTTTCTACGCATGTTTACTCTGATCAGCATAGACACGCATGGTGTATTGCATGTTTCACAGTTCACAAGTTTCCTATGCTATTTTTGAACTTATTGTTCTAGAAGTGCTACTTAGAAGTTTAGCATAGTAAACTATTGGGCTTTGCTCATGGTGTTGCACTTGTGTAACCCTGACATAGTACCACGATGTTACTTGGGCGACTCTAACATATTATGTCAGATTATCTAGATGGACAGGACCAATACTGTGGAGACCGGTCTTATGGAGCAGACAGTGTTACCGGAGTGGGGAATCACCCAGCGCAGGGATAGACAATGACCTAGAACCACCCCGATTATTATTTATATAATGTTTGAGGACTTTGTAATTTGTATTGAAGTTTAAGAATTAAACTTATTTATGGTTTGTAATAATAATTAACGTGCCCAAATTTTGGGGGTGTTACACGGTTGTTCACCCCCATAATGTGAGTTGAAGGAAGAATTCATTTCGTTGGTTTCGATATTGATTGGACCTTGGCCGCTCAAGGGTCATCTTTTTACCTAAATGTTTGCAATTCCAAATTGCTTCCTACACCAGAAATTGAGTTCCATGTAGACATTCTGATATTCGGTTCTTGAGAGAGAGAGAGAGAGAGAGATTTACATTCAATTGGCCAAGATAGTTGACAGAGGTGCTCTGGAGGCTTGTGGTCTAGCGATTTTATCTTGGGAGATAGACGCTAACGTATCCTACAACACCTATTGTAGGCGGCAAGTTTGTTTTAAAGAGACTGTGTCTAACATAGGATTCGACTTTGTTTCTACAATACTGTTTGTTTCTCGTACGTGTGTATTTTATATCCACCAATACTATGAGTACAGCACACATGCACACCAAAAGGGTGAGGCAAATGAGGAGACACCCATTTATTAGGCGGGTCATACATTGGGTTTCTCCTAATCAGACACATCACATTGGTGTGCATGCAGTGTCCATAAATGGTGTAGTCATATCATTTTCGATTTTATATCTGGATTCTGTTCAACAAGTTATAATTCTACATTTCTGTTTATCGTGTATAACGAAACTGTTCTGTATAGCCATTGTACTTTTTACAACCACAATTTGTTGTACGAAAACAAATTGTAACAAATAATTGAGAGTTTGTGCTCCCTAACAAGTTATTTAAGGAGATTGATCATGTGCTACTCCTAGAAAAAAGAGGGTTGGGGAATTGGGGTTCAAGAACCTGCAAGAGTGGATCCAAATCCAATAAACCCTTTGTGTGAAATAGATTCATATAATTAATTACTATTAAACATCGATCAATTTTCTTTGTCCCGCATGTTTCTTCCCGTACACATCACTTTGACATTTAGAAATATTTTAAAACTCAATAATTGGAGCATGTATTAGGAATGTCATCGGTAATGAAAAGTCAACTTTTAAATATACTTATATTGTTGCCTGATTGCATACTTCTGGACTTTTTAATCAAGGTTTTGTATTTAAAAAACAGGTAAATCCTTGTCACCTAAAGTCAGCGCTATAATCTTTATTGTAGAAAGAATTGGCCCATAACTAAGAATAGTGATTTTGTTCGACCCCAAAAAAAATTCTCTCTAACTGTTTACACCACATTTTTATTGCTGGTCGATATCGACAGAAAAGGTAAATAATTGTAAGAAGGGTGTTTGAGGCTCTTTTTTTATGCAGGTACTCCAATATTTAATGAATTTATAAAACAAACCTTTTTAAGATATAAAAATTACCTGGAGGACTCTACTTCCAACTTATCTCCTCATTTACTAAGACACTCCAAACGAAAAAATGAACCAAAATCAAACATAAATATTAGGTTCTAAACATCAACATTAATATTATATTCGAAACATTAAACATCCACAACACAAACATTAGGTTCCAAACATTAAAGATGCATCGATGTCAGATTACTTCAAACTACTTTGTACATACAAAAAAAAAAAATTGCTAGAATTCTCCAAAATAAACAGTATACAATTGAAAACGTTGATGTTGCAAAATTTTCATAATGGCTGCAACACAAGATCTTTATATTTTCGTAGTCATTATCTACCATTTTTCTCTCAAAATCTTCATAACTGCTGTAAATCTACATTTTAAAACTCATTGCGAGACAAACAAAGCACATCACCAAAGTTATAGAACTCTTGAGAGGAAAAGTAACAAAACTCTCAAGAGACTTTGCATGGAAAAAAAGGATGGTTCTACAATTATAGGCCAAAAATCACTTATCCATATTGTCCTAGTGCAGAACATGGAGAGAATAACATAAAGACTTTACCAATGAAACATTACATATAGAAGTAGGAAATTTAGTGATGTGCAATAAAAGAAGTTAAACAACTATTTGCTTTTTTTTTTTTATTAAAAAAAAGAAACTATTTGCTTTTTTGGAGTGCCTGAAGTAAAAGAAAAGAATAAAGGTTTTTTGGAGTGCCTAAAGTAAATCATGGATCTTGCAAAAGGGTAATTTTGAAAAATTACTATAGCCTGGAGCCATTGCATCAAAATTGATAGTGTGAATATCAATTTCCTTTTAAGAATTCTACAATTATTAGTATTGGTATATAAGTAGCATTAGTACTCTCATTATTATTGTTATTTTATTACATGCGCAAGACACTTAGCATAAACCTAGGCATTTGAAAGTGATAAGGACACTTGGTCGTCCTACTGCACATTTGGAAGTTGAACAGAGGTTATTTGGACAATTGAAACCAAATGATTGAAGAAGAAGAAAAGTAGAAAAGTGGAATATTGTTATTTTACTTTTCATGCCATTTAGGTTTATTGTCATTTACGTTTATTGTCTTTCAATTACAAGGAGTAGAAGTAATTTTAAAATCCTATGTATCGGTTTCATTCTTGAAGATTGGTGTTTGTCTCACAATCCTGATTTTCTTTTGTGTTGATATCCTTGAAGATTAATAATCTTTAATTTTGTTCTTGCTATTAATTTCCCATTTTATTTACTTGCCACTTCATATTCGATGAAGTCTTGAAATACGGCGAGGAATCATTAATTCACCTTTGAAGACTAGCCGCTTTGCCCTTATTTATTTTGTTGTTGCCTTGGTTTTCTTTCTCTGTCGATTCATTAAGGATGGGGAAAAAACGGGTGAACATTGCCCTAGTTTTCTCACACATTAAGTTAGATATTTAGGCTCTGTTCGGAAGTTAGGGAAAGAAGTGGAAAAGAAGAAAAAATATTTGGGAGGAAAATTAAGAAGAATGTTGAGAATTTTCCTTTGTTTGGTTGTCTGAAGAAAATGGAAGGAAAGTTAATGAATTAAATTTTCCCTTGTTTGGTTTCAAGAGGAAAATGAAAAGAAAATAACATAAGGTTACTTTAAGTAACTTTTCGAACTTTTAAGCTCGAATTTCAGTTGCTTTTGCACACACACCAGAGCAAGAGAAAAAAGTGGGGAGAAAAATCAATTAGCCACCAAGCTTATAGCTATGCAATGAATTATATCCAAAAAAATTAAGGCCAAAATAGATAACTTGATAGAAGATTGAAACTCCTACAACACAAGCATTTGCAGTAGCAGCTAGCATCCACCTTTCTGAAAGTTGCACATTGTAACGACAGCAAAGGCATGGCAGCGAGCCTTTTTTTGTCCCAGAGAATCTCAAAATTTCCTTAACCTTTTCCCTTTTGTTCGCTTCCCCTCCCTACAGCAGCAACCAAACAGGGGAGGGGAATTTTTTTTAATTTTCCTTACTTTCCACATCTTTCCTCAACTTCCAAACAGAGCTAATCGATTCTTAAAATATCCTCATCTTCAACCAAATGTTACACGATGACAAACCCTAAACCCAATTCCTCTACACTCACCCTCCACTGCCATCATTATTCATTGGCACGACCCTTCCCCACCCCACCCCAACCATACCTGCTGCTCCAGCTCTCTCCACTGCTCCACCACCATACTGTTTAGTGGGTCTCCTGTAAAGGATGTGTTTTAATACATCTAGGTATGTCGTACTGGAAACCAGAACACAGTCATGGATTCCGTTTACTGGCAAATTAAAGTTTGTTTTCGTTTCATTCAAAGATCAACTCATGGAAGCTTGTTACAATTAATCGAAGGAAAGAAAAGATGTTGTAATTATTGATGTGCAAATATTCTTCAAGTGCTGTTGAGGTTGTCCCCATGGATGATTTCCAAGCAATAAGTAATTCCTCCTAAACGTCATTATACCGTATAATGATAAGAGAGATCGTTTACATCATGTATGAATTACAAAGTACACTCCTTTTCTACATTTGCACACTCAATCTAAATCAATGTTCACGTGAACGTGAACATGAACATCCTACATCTACAAAATCAACACCAACCTTCACGCGTAAAGAAAACGCAATTTATCTAATGTCAATCTTCTTATGGGGATATGAATTGTATACCTGAAGTATCTGGTTTTGATCATGAAGCATAATGTTTCCAATTTCAAACACAACAGTAGAGCAGAGCACCCCCCACAGAGGGGGACGGCAAGCCAGATAAAGAAAGCAGCTGCGGCAGAACAGTGCCTCTGAAGCAGTTGCTGTAAGAATTTCCGATCATCGAGAGTTAATCAAGTTTGATTCGGGCTTCAGGATCCCGATCTGCATCTGCTTTTGAACTAAAGTCAGGCTCATGTTTAATGTTTGAATCTTCTTGCTGGATCACTTGAAATTGTCGATGCATAAGCAATCCTGGACACAGAAAGTACGGAACTGGAACATTATGATCATCTGGAAAGCAGAAACAAAGGAAAGCACAAAAACATTGGATTATAATACAAAAAAGCATCACAAACTTTGAGATGTGAAAATCTTTATGCATGACATTTAAGAGGAACGCAAACAAAATATAAACTGAACCAGGAGACATGGAGCCAACAAAATATAAACTGAACCTGATGAAATTTCGTTGTTCAATTATACCAATCCTTTCAGCTCCTACTAAAACACTCTCATAAGTTCTCTGTGTGCACAAAATTGCAGTTGAACTCACTCACATAATTTTTAAAGAGTATTGGACTATGAAGCACCGACACTTCTAGAGGTCGCCGTGTCCACGTATTGGACATGGGAACACAGCGACACGCATGTCCCATGCGGGGACATGTTGGACACACCATGTGGCGTATCCCTTAAATTAAATTATTTTTTGGAGGGGGACACTCAGGGACACAGCATGGACACACGTGTCCCCCATTTACACACTCTCTCACTGTGTATATGTATATATATGAATGCATGTACTGGTATATATATTTCCGTTGATGGTGTATATCTTACATTATGTGTATACGAGTATAGATACTAGTAATAACAGTGTAGATATCTTACATATCAAAAGAAAAGTGTATATATCTATGTATATATAATTATTATATATTGTTATTGCATACATATCTGATTTATTTATACATACAATTATTTTTTTATTTTTTTCTGTGTCCCCCACCATATCCGGGTCCATTTTTTAGAATTCACGTGTCCCGTGTTCGTATCCGTGTCAGTGTCCATGCTATATAGGTATTGGAACTTTGATGATTTTTAGCACCTCCAGGTTATGTTAAATGAAAGCTAGTAAGCTAGGGGTGGGCATCATGATGTGTCGACAGTGTCGTATCATTTCGGGTTTCGTTTCTTTTTGTTTTTGTGTCAAAATACCTGTTGCCATAAACACGTCAAATATCTTGACACTAACCTGACTTACTTTAAACCATATCTTGTTTGGGTTACCACTGTTAAGACTCTTAATTATTTTTTTAATATTTAAATAAATTAATACACCTAGCAATATTAATGTTGCGCATGATTAACTTATTTAATCCAATAACAAAAAAAGAAGACATTTCGTTATCACCATAATAAAATCTAATAAAAGCAACCAAAAATTAGTCATTAATAACCAAATCATAACATTGAAAAATGCCTTAAGCCACAACTAGACATAGGTCTCAAATTCAAATAATTTCGTACAGTTTTTAGTAAAAAAAATAAAAAGACATTGACAACTGTTGAAAAAGTCTGAATATATCTGAGGCATAACTAATAGAAAACAATTCTAATCAGCACATAGGAAGCCAATTGAAAAGTCAATTGTGAACAGCAACCAAATTATGTAGTGGCTTGTATGATGATATGTATGCCGTTCCATAATTACATCGATATTTTCCCATACACGTTGACAAGCATTATTTTGGAAAATCAAATCCTCTACTCATTAGGAAATTCAACAACATAAAAACTAGTCTTTAAGTAAACATAGTACAAGCTATGAATTGGCATCGTGTTGTGTCGTGTTCTACTCGTGTCATTTTTGGTTAACAGGTCGACAAGGAAAATTAAGCAGTATATGCCTGAGTCCTTGAGATGTTAGAGCTTATCCCACATTGGTTAATTATAACCTCCAAAGCTAGTATATGAGCTTGGACGACCTCTCCACTCATTGTCAATTGGTTTTGAGTTGGATGCTTTAACAAGATAGAAACTGGACGAAGCTAATACTTGGATACATACCCGTTAATTTACCAATCTTGTTTGAGCCATTTTTATTGGTCCACACAAGAAAAATAAAAAGGCATTCCCAAAATTAACAGGTTTTATTAATAGAGCGTCACCAAAAATACTTGCAAAAATTACAAAAAAAAAAAAAGCAATTAAAAAGAGGAGCACATTCATAGCTGATAGAACCATGAGAGTTAGATTATAAAAAATAAAAATAAAAAAACGGTGGGAAGTCACTGAACCAAAAGTAGAACTGTTAGCAATAATGAAACTAAAATGCAGCCCATACCTCACGTTGTTGAGGATTTTCTTCCAGAGGACAACTTGATACATATACAGCGAAATCAGGAAACAGTGACTCTTTCCTTATGACTATAGGAAATGGGGAACTCTATACACAAACTATCACCCCTGAACCGCCAGAGCCTGCAAGTGTTCAATAAATACTTGCAAGCTTATGTCGTCAGTGAGTATTATTTCTGAACCATTCGTATATGTTGAATTTTGTGTAACTGATGGATTCAATTTGGCTAAAAGAAACCTAGCCTGGCTACTGTGCTGGTCACATTTTACAAGCTTGGGCACTGGGACCCGTTCAGCCACCAGTTGCTCTGCATCAACCTCTGGGGCTTCCAACAGCTTTCTGAAGCTCTCATGGTTTGGATCCTTGTCATAGCCAAGTTTTCTCCACTGAGCAATCTTAGAACCATAGTGAATAACCACATAGAAGTATGAATCAAATAGCAGAATTACATCAGGAGAGATTGAACAAACATCTAAGAGGACAGGAATAGGAGGTCCATCAAAAGAGTATTGGAAAAGAGTGGGTTGAATCATAATAAGAGAACCCACCACCCCCTCTCTGTTTAGCATCAATCGGAAAAAGGCAGTTTCATCAGGACTGCTGTTGAAAACGTCAATAAACTGGGACCTCCTCAAATAGTACATAAATTGTGGGTACATGGAGAAGTTTGATGATAAGCGGAATGAAGATGGATCTTCCTGCACATAATCTCCAAACCTAGAAGTAAAACTGATAAGCATATTATCCAGCCACCTAATAACCTCATGTGCAAAATCCGTCTCTGCTTTGTGGATGGCAAGTCTAGCCATGACTGCAGCCGCAACTTCTTGATCGAACCCAGGTGCGATTTCTGGCGACTGAGGCCCCATCCATCTTCTAGCAGCTGTTGTCACCCTTTTTCGGATTCCCATGTTTCCACTTCGGTAGCGTGTTATAAACTGAATCAAAAATGCAGAACTGGGCTGTACTTTCTGTTCATCGCCTACTTGGAAGAAGAAAGCAATGCATGTTTTATTAGTGAGTGTACCTAACTTCCATATATTGGTGCCGCCCTCACCAGTTTCCTTATCGCTCACTGAACTGTTCTTTTTCCTAAGGGAAACACAGGGACCAAGGGCTCCAGAAATCTTCACATCTTGTGTGGTCACTATCTCAATAGTCGCATCAAAACACATCTTCAAGTTCCCATCTTCGTCGCGATTAAATAAGTGACGCAAGCATTTCTTAAATTGGTCCGACTCGAATGACTCCCCTAACATCATGAATCCACCAGAGTTCTCAACAGAGGCCCTTAGCTCAGCTACTCCAACTTGATCCAGAGAACAAGCAAACAAATCAAGAACAATAGATGCATCGATTAACCGCTTTGATAATCGCTTATAGAACTCGCTAGACTTTTCGTAGTTAGCCGCACGACCACTAATCAGGTCTCTGTGAGTTCGAATGGCATTACCCAGATCAGACTTTACAATTATCCCTGGGCCCACAGTTGCAGGCCCGGATGTGAAGACCAAGATCCGGGAACCTGTGGTAATTGAGCATCCTTCTAGAAGTCCAACAGCAGCTGAAATTGCAGCTCCAGTGGACCGTTGAGGGCGATGGCCAGGCAGGACAGGTGGTGAAGAATGGAGATCTTCAATTACTGTGGTCAGATTGAACTCGCACTCACATACTGGTAACAGAAAGCCTTGCTTTTGATTAGCCGGTGCCTTTCCAAGTTGTACTTGCTTTATATGATGAATCCCCATTAATTTTTGGGTCTGACGATAAAGAACAACTCAATAAAAGTGAACAAAGGCCAATTATATCACACGATAGGGATACCAAAAAGAAGAATATTCGATTAACCGTGTAAGGAAACTATATTTCACAAACCACAAGTCTCTATCTAAAGCTTGTAATACAAAAATTTATTCTCAATATGCAAAACCAATGAAAAAATGAATCTGAAGAATTTGTGAGCCCTGACAAATTGAACATACAAGATCAATATGAAACAGAAGCAAATGATCTCACAGAGAGTGCAAATACAGGTAAGCAAAGGATCTCACAGAGCGCAAATACAGGCAAGGAAGCACAAAGATAACACACATAATTATAAGTTCTATTAGATGGTATTCAATCAACAGCAGTTCCATAGTCGATTTGCTATCCACCTATGGCATATAGTGTTGGGCTGTAAGAAATTAACATATTCAAACCCGGGTCCATAGAAAATGAATAAACTTATTTGGATGAGCAGTCCCATAAAAAAAGAAAGAATAATAAACAAAAGCCTTTCTCATTGAGAAGGTATTATCATGCCCAACATTATTACTTGAAACACCTATAAGGAGGGGAAACTGATCCACTTTGAGGGAGCTAACTAGTAGAGGAACAGAACTGAGAACAGTGGCTATGGCAAGTCGGCGAATAAAAAGGCATGGTTTCTGTAAACTACACAGGACATGCTATAAGTAGAGCTAACCAGTGGAAAGGAACCCATGAAACTGATCCAAGTTATTTGGGCAAAATGATCATTCAAGTAAGTCGGAATAACTAACCAAGCAGTATGTTTTGGGTTGTGAATTCGATAACATTCACAACTTCTCCAACTTAAACCATTCTAATATTAGCGACATTTACCATTCTTGGTTAAAATATCACTTATGCAGCAAAGTGATGAACTTCAAGACGTTAGTTCACTAATTACCTGATCAGACGAGAGCTCACGTTCACCATGTAGCACCAAAGCCCTCAAACACTCCGAAAACCCCAAATCATAAACCCTGACCATCCCATCAAACGTCACCAACCCCACCAAAGCATTCTCCGGCAACTGCGAAACAACAAGCAACAGCTCATTCTTAAGCGCCCGTAGCTCCTCCTCCGTCGAACACACATCCACAACAAACACAAACCCTGGCCCCACCCCACCCCCACCCCCTCTCGAATCCAACGCCACCAACGAACCACTAGAAGACCTCGAAAACGACGAATCCAATGACGACAACCCATTTCCCCATTTCCTACTCAAACTCAAATCCCAACTAGGGTTAGGGTTAGGGTTTGGACCCCAATTTCCACTCAAATTCAAATTCGAACCAGGGTTAGGGTTTTTACCCCAACTTCCACTCAAATTCAAATTGGAACTATGGTTAGGGTTTACTAATTGGTACTCAACGGTGCTGTAAGTGGGAAAAAGCTCGGCGGGCAGGTTGTGCTCGCCGATACCGGAGTAAGAACGAGGGAAGGAGTTCTTGCGGTAACAGAAGGGGCAAACCCAGATACGAGACTGGTAATCGACGCGTGCGTAAGGGTTCAAAACGGCGCCGCACTGCGGGGTGGCGCAGGTGAGAGGGTCGTAAGGGAGGAGTGGGAGGTCGGTGAGTTGCATCAAGGGAGTGCACATGATCGAGAGAGGGATGACTAGGGATGAGGCCTCGGATTTCGATACTGGCCAGGAGTTCCATGACCACCGGAGCCCTTCGATCGCTTCCAGTTCAACGAAGTCCATTTTGCAGCACTGAGATCAGTGGAGAAATTGGAGTGGTAAGATCATAGATTCATTTCAGTGACTTGTTGCGAAAGTTGTATCCAAGACCCATCTCGGATCAACTTACTTGCACTTCCATTAATTTTAGTACTATCAAAACTCACCATTCACTATTTGGATCCAATCAGAAGATGGAGCAAAGTACCGTACGAACCAAGTCACAGATGAGCTGAAAAACCCAGATAAGTTTCGAACCGAAGAGGTATATGTGGATATGTATAAGTATGATTGTCTGTGTAGAGGAGGGATCTGGGGAAGATTTGGAGGCGTTTGGAAAATGCTTGATTTGGATTGGAATGTTTCAGGGGTAGTGACGGAAGGAAACGACGATGAGTAAGGTATAAAGTGGGAACTTTTTGGTTTTCTAAAAATGTGGGAACTTTTTTGCTTTGACAAAAATAAATCATTTAGTTTAGTTTGTTTTCGTCGACCAATTAATAATTTACTTAAAAAATCAATGTAAAACTAAAAATTAAAATGTTATGATCTCATCCCAATAATTTTGAATAGTTATGATCTCATCCCGAAACTTAAAAAATACCCATAAAACCTTTAAGTAATAGTTTGTCCTTTTGAATTTCTTATTATTTATTAACAGTTATGGAAAACTTAATAGTCCTAAAGAACTAAATTGTGGCAGTTTAGATGTCTTTTCCGCTTATTACGTGTTGGGTTATGGAGTGATTTCCAACCCAAAATTCATCCCAAATCGTCCCACTACTATTTTGGTGAAAACAATCCCCAAAACCCCAACCACAATCCCTACTATTTCAGTGAGAGAAAACCCCCCAACAAAAATCCCTAAACCCATTTATTTCGACCATGAAATCCTCCAAAACCCATCTATTTTGGCAACAAAATCATCCCAAACCCCATCCCAAAAACTATCCCAACCCAACTCTCTACAAAATCCCTAATTTCACGATCAATAAAATCATCCACAAACCAAAAAAAGCTCATTCACCATCCTTCTCACAGAGATTTCCAGAAACCCACTATCCCATTACATTTAGTAGCGTTGGGGTTGTTGTCTCAAGGTCCTGTGTGGCCGCAAAAAACGTTGACCATGGCAATTTCTACACCGGAACAAACACAGATTTTGTAAATGGAGGACAACGAAGGACATCTAGACATGGCTTGTAAGTTTGATTCCCTAGAACCTCAATCTCTCATAGTTTGTTAGTATGATTCGAATCCCCGTTTTCATGTACGACCCGAGGATAGAGTTTCAATGGTTGTGATTTTGTACTTGTTCAAAAACCATATGAATAAAAAAACATGGATTATGAATTTTCCATTTCAATGGGTTTTATTTAATGGGTATGTAGACATAGAATGCATGTCAACCGTTTGATGAAATGCCCCTGTATAACCTAGTGGACTGAAATTCTGCCCTTTTTAATGGATTTTCTTATTTTAGTGTAGTGAGATGATTTATGGTTTATTAATAATTAATGTTTGTTGTAATGTTTTGTTGATGCCGTAGTAAACTAATAAACCATGATTTTTTTGGTTACAAATCATGCATATTTCACTGCGAAAAAGCTACTATATAATATTCCTCTGTTTGACATTGAGGAGTCATTGTTCATGATTTACAGAGTAAGGTTAGGGCTTGTCCTAAATGGCAATGTGCTATCGGTTTATCATTGAAATGACATTGGGTTGGAGGGGTTCTGCAATGGGTAAAGTTTTACGAAAGAAAACTACCATGATTATCGTTATGTTTTTTAGGGTTATGGGTTTTTGCCCCACTTTCCATGGAATTTTGGAAGTAAAATTTGGAGATTTATGTGAATTAATTATGGTTTATTAGTCTACCATGATTAGCGGTCACTACAAAACCCCCTAACCCCCAAAAAATGGTACATCAGTTTGCATTCCAATCATTTAGATATCGGGATTTAGACATGTTTTTTCTTAGTTTGAGAGATTATGGAATACTAATTTTCCATTTCTATGGATATTGAAAGTTCAACTATGGGGATTTAGATATAGTGTATCATTGAACCATGTCCACTGTTTTATGAAGAATGGTTTTTTTTTTAACAGTGTACATGGTACAATGATTTACCCTCTTCAGTTAAAACATGATCATTGATACAGTTTAAACAAAATGGTCATTTAGTGAACCATGTTTTGAAATAACTAAAAATGTGCCCTACACTCTAACAAGTGAGCATGGATATCCTTGAATTCTAACAAGTAAGCATGGATCTTGGATTTTCCATTATTTGTATCTAGAGAACTTCATAATGGATGTTAACTTAAAATTAGTTAAATTACTAATGATAAACCAATCATTCACTAATCTAGCTTTGAATGTATAATGTGGTTTATTTTTATACAAAATTAGAGTTGGGTTATCCATGACGTTGTACTCCAATTTTGATAGACTTTTACACCTTATGATAGGTACTAAAACCACCAAAGGAATGGGGCCAATGCTGAAAGTAATTGAGGAGCCAAAATTTGACGTTGCCCCTCCATCAAGTGAACATGGTGAAATGGGATATCATGACTATTGCGTGAAAAATGACACTAGTGCATTAGCATTTGTAGATGATTTCTTTATTTATCCATCGAAAATGGGTTTCATGAATTGTAATTGTATCACAAAGACAAATCCCAAAAAAATGGTGATATATAAAACCTTTTTGATACCGACGAAATTGCTTGACGAATTGATGAATTCCAATTTTTTGGTACCCATGGATGGCCTGATGAATTGATTTATTCCAAAATGAATGGTCGAACTAGGCAAGATGTATGAGTAAACAACACTTGCTTAGGACTAGAGCATTTGAAATTCAAAATCACCTTAAACTACGGAAATGAAACAATAAGGGAAATGATGAAACTTATTTTGATTTGAAAATCAATAGGCTTGGACTACTAATGGACAAATCAATGACCTCAATCAACGGACGTCAAACTGGATGTCTTGTGCCCAGATTTTTTGTCCTATTAATTATTATAAAATATAATACTACTATATAGTATATACTAATTAAACACCTAATAAGGGCAAAATCGTCCCAATATCTATTTACAGGATGAAATCATAATTATTCAAACTTCATGGGATGGGATCATAACGATCTTTTTGGAATGGGATGCCAATTTAAAATTTCCTTTAATTTAATACGAAAAAATAATTGAGTAATTTATTTTCTAAAACACCTTTTATTTATTATGGGACAAGAATATGCCGACAAACAAAAAGAAAAGTGTGAATTTCTAGTTTCCAAATCCATACGCAATTTTGAATTTTTTTATTTTATTTTATGTTTTAAACTCTTTTAATCCAATTTGGGAAATGCTAAAGGGTGCAATGTATATTGGCGGGTTCCACTACTTTAAAGTATAATTGAATTAATTCAACAAGTGTACTTTTTTTGTACGCTTAACACCCGTTAGTTAGCAAGACTCTTTTTTTTTTTTTTGCTAATTAATAAAACTACGAACAACATGTGGTAAGAGCGTCTCTACTCAAGTAAAAATTTGGGTAATAATTGATTTTATACAGCTCCTTCCAACTCTTACTCAAATTATACGGTTGAGATTTAATTCACAACATTGAATGACAAAACGGTAAATAGCAATGGAACAAAAGAGTCTTGAAAAATTGGTTAAGATTTTGGTTCACATCAGATTTGGTGAAATATTTAAGTGAAACTCAAATTTGGTGTAGGTTTGGGTAAGAGCATCTCCACTCCTGACTCAATTTTTTACCCAAATTTGAGTAAATTTTTGAGTAAAAACTTGATTTGACATCGAACACTCCAATGGGAAAAAAACAAATGTAGGAATAATTTGAGTAAATGGTTCATTAATGGCACAATAGTAAATTTGATGGGAAAAAAATAGCCTTAAAGATTTGAGTAAAGATTTGCTTCAAACCAAATTTGCTGAAGAATTTGAGTAAACTTAAATTTGGTAATGGGTTTGAGTAAGTAGTAGAGTGATTTTTTTGTCGATTTTTACTCAAATTTGAGTTTGAGTGTAAAATTGAGTCAAGAGTGGAGATGTTCTAAGGAGTGGATGAGGGTTTTGGATGATTGTTACTCAAATTTGAATTTGAGTAAGGAGTGGAGATGCTCTAAGTCATAATCAAAACTTTATATGGTTTATTTTTATTTAATTTTTTTGATCCACAATTATATATATGGTTTATGGTACACCAAAATCATACACGTCGCGTACGTTTGATGGCTGGACTATTTTTAAGAATGATTGGATAACATGAGATTAAGAATGAAAATAAAGAGGACAAGTATAGTCCATAGGATAGCAAGTGAGATTATTATTAATACTGAGATTAGTTGTATTGTGTTTGGTTTAGAGTGAGATAAAAATAATGGAGATTATTTTCAACCGTATGATGTGGAAAAAAATAATTCGGAGGAGGAAAGCTAACTAATACCACCCCTCCCCTAATACTTCTTAATCTCCCAAATGCCTCAACTCTTGTTATATATGTTCAAAAAGTTATGAGAAAATGGGGAATAATATGCTCACCTTTAATCCCTCTCCTTAATCTCTCCTCTCTCTCACCCAAGGAATGGCTACTCGATACCGGTAGTATCACCGTGTCATGAGATTGTGTAGTAGCGCTTCTTGAGCGAGGCGCAATAATAATGGCGTTATGATGCCAAGGGCTTGGGCGGAATATTCCCATCAAACATGTGTGTATGGGACCTACTGTTATTCTTTTCGAGGACTAGAAAAGGATTAAGGCAGAAATTCTGAAGCTCAGGTTAGTTAGTTAGATGTGTAGTTAGGCAAGAATAGACTTTCTCTCTCTACAATGCAAAGCCTTGAAATTGACCTATCCTCTTCTTCCAATCCAAAATTGAAGGAGGAAAAAGATCATCTGGAACGCGGCACTAAGAAAATTAAGAGTACTTAGCTGGAAAACACTTTTGAGGAAGCAAGCCCAATGGAGGCCGAGCAAAATAATTTCGGTCAAACAAATACTCCTAAAGTACAAATGAAAAATGCAGAAAAGGAGGATTCCACAAGCAATCAAAGGAAAGCTACAGAGAAAAAAAAACCGATTAAGAAGGCTAGATCTTTTAAAAATAGCTCTTCTTAATGCACACACACAATCAATGGATTGTGAAAAGTAGAAAACATCCGATTTCGATGATGACAGCGATAATGAAATTCAAGATACAGAGGCCAACAAAATAATCTCCAGAATTAAGGTGGATTTCTCAAAAGAACACCTAAAACGGATAAGACAGAACCACAAAGGGTCTCTGATTATCAAGCTACTGGGTCGAAACTTGGGGTTTAAACTCCTCATGGCTAGAATTTCAAACCTATGGGATCTTGAAGGGCTTTTCACCCCGTAGATCTAGGTTTAAGAATCTATCTTATATGTTTTGAATCAAAGGCAGATTACAACAAAGTGTATACAGGAGGCCCGTGGATTGTACAAGATCATTACTTAACGGTCAGAAAATGGCAGCTGCAGTCTGGATGTGATTCAAATATCTTCCATATGAATATTATGATAAGGAAAGTTATGGATTATTGTGGCCAAGGTTGGAAAACCTCTCAAAATGGATCACAATACCATCGATGGTTTACAGGGAAGTTATTCCCGTGTGTGCATTGAATTGGATTTAAGCCAACCATTAGAGGTTTCGGTGGCAGTAGGTAAATAGGATTACCTAATTGAGTATGAACACATTCATCTAATTTGTTTTTCTTGAGGCAGAGTAGATCACCAGAAAGAAACCTGCAGTTTAACTTTGGTGCCGGAGAAGACAGAGTCTGACCATCCTACCGTTGTTGAGCCTGTCATCCCTGGCATTACAGTCGTTATGTACAACGACAACATTGCTCTGCAAAAACCAGAGGATCTAGGCTACGGTGACTGGATAATTGTCACCAAGAGAAACAATAATCCCAAACCTTATGGGCCCAATCAAAATGGAGGACAAAAAAGACAACAAAAGGGAAGGGCCCAACAAGTTTCAAATGAAAATTCCAACCCAGCCTAAAAGGGAAAGGAAGGAGGCCCAGGAAGCTTGGAAGAAAAAAAAAGGCAAGGGTCATATGGCCTAATCAATGAAAACCAATGCTAGGCCCAGTGCGCCCAATCCCAGAAACACTACTTCAATAGCCCAGGGAAAAAAGAGGCACTTTCCCCGGTGGAGTATAAATTCGATTTTAACCCCCTTACTCAAGCAAAATGCCCAGGCCCAGAATGGAAAACTCACATTCAAGCCCACTAATGTCATCGACCTTAACCCTAAAAGTTCCTCAGATCCCAACTTCCCAGCTACAATCTTTCACACCTTATCTGGTGAAGCTACTTCATCCTCCTCTAACCGCAACACTCAAAAAGTTCCACCAAACATAAACACTCTACCAATGAAAACTTTCCATGAGTTTGCCCAAAATTCAACCCTTAATATTCAGCTATCACAAAGTGAAATGGATCCAAGAATCAGAGACAAAAGTCATCCATCTAGCAGCAGTGGCATGGTGGATGAAAGAACTAAGCCTAAAATTCCAAATCAAGAAACAATTCCTGGGGGACATGGACCCATTCCAAATATCAGCGAAGCCATGCAGGATTTGGAGACCAACGTTGGTTAATATGAGAAATCTTCTTAACACACCTAGTATCCCTCCTCTTGACTATAAGTTTCTTATGGATAGCTACAAAATCATTATTTGGAATTGTCGCGGTGCTGGGAATGACCACTTTAGGAGCAATTTTTTTGAGTTTGTGCAACAACATGGACTTGAGTTTGTAGCACTTTTAGAGACCAAAATACCTCTTCAGTCCATGGGCTCCTTTTTAAAATATGGGATTTACCAGAGACACTTTTACAGATACAAACGGAAGATCCGGAGGTATGTGGGTATTGTGGGATCCAACCAAAGTGTTGGTTTTCACTATATCCATAAACCCACAAGTCATTCATGTGAAAATCCAAAGGAATGGTTATGAGATTGGTTTCTATCTGTTTTGTATGCTAGCCCAAACTCCAGACTTTGTGACATAGTTTGGGATGGTCTAAAGGATTTTGCTATTGCTAATCATCATCCCTGGGCTGTTGTTGGGGACTACAACGAAATTGCTACTATAGGGGGATGCAGAAGTTCTGCTCCGGTACCAGCCACACCCAGCGAAGGAGGTTTAATGATAACATAAATGAGTGCAATCTTGTGGATATTAGCTCATCTGGTCCTCAATTCACTTGGTCTAATGGCCGCCAAGGATCCGCTAATGTCTAAAAACGTCTGGATAGGGGTTTATGCAATGAATAGTGGAGAGCACTTTTCCCTAAAGGTATGATTCAAAACCTTCCTCGTAACAAACCTTCCTCGTACATACTCTGATCATTCCCCTCTTCTTAGTCATTTGCATGGCATTTCTCATAATATTCCATTAAATAAATCGTTTAGATTTGAGGTTGCCTGGATTCTCGACCCTTCATTTGAAGAAATTGTGACTAAAAACTGGAATGGCAGGAACTTACTCGATAGAATTAATAACTTTTCTCAAGCTGCCATCACGTGGAACAAAAATGTTTTCGACAATATTTTCAGAAAGAAAGATGGACCCTTGCTCGAATTAATGGGGTCCAAAAAGCCCAGAGTAACAATTTTTCGCACACTCTTCTTACTTTGGAAAAAGATCTCATTTCAGACTACAACAAAATTCTTGCACAGGAAGAGTTATTGTGGTTTCAAAAATCTCGATCAGATTGGATTGTTATGGGAGAACGCAATACCCGTTACTTTAATCTTTCTACCATTATCAAAAGAAGTAAAGAAAAACTTTCCATGCTGAAGGATGATAGTAACACATGGATTGACGATCCTAATCTGATCAAAGAAATGGTCCAAAACCATTTCAAAGAACTTTTCTGTAACCAAGATAATACTTTTGGAACCTATATTGTTATCAATACTCACAACAAATTTTCCAGTGAGGACAATGAGAATCTTTGCAGCCCAATTCTAATGAAGAAATTTGGAATATGGTTAGAAATATTCCCCCTTATAAAGCCCCTAGACTAGACAGACTCCAAGGAGTTTTCTACTATAAGTATTGGCATATTATTGGTGAAGATGTTTGCAATTTTGTCAAAAAAAATGCTTTGAGACTAACTCCATTCCTACGGATATTAATAAAACTCGTATTGCTCTCATACCTAAATGTGATAGTGATAGGTGCCGAAAAGCACCTATGGTGTGAAAAACGACCTACCAGATAGTCCTGACAATATGAAAAAGTTTAGACCAATAAGTTTATGCAATATTAGCTACAAAATCATTACCAAACTTATTGCGGCAAGACTTAGATTTTTGCTTAGCAAGATCATTGGGCCTTTTCAAAGTAGTTTCATTCCAAGTAAGACTACCACTGATAGCATTATTATCACTCATGAAATTATCTAGACCCTTCGTTCCAAAAAAGGAAAAAAAAAGAAGAAGAAGGTGGTATTGTGTTTAAAATTGATTTAGAGAAGGCCTATGACAAAGTGTCTTTGAAATTTCTTCTTGATACTTTTGTTTTCTTTAATCTAAGCCCTTCCTGGACTGCTCTCATTATGAATTGTGTTACTAGTGTTAAATCTTCGATTATTTGGAATAGGGAAGCTTTAGAGGGTTTCTCTCTGGGAAGAGGCCTTAGACAAGGCGATCCTCTATCCCCTTATTTATTTGTGTTATGCATGGAACATTTATCTATCCTTATTGAGAACAAATATGGGAATGGTAATTGGCAGGGCATCCAAGTTGCTAGAGATTCTGTAGCCCTTAAACATCTTTTCTTTTTGGATGACCTCCTTGTTTTCAGACAAGCCAATCTTTCCATTTTTAAAGACATCATGGAGGTTTTAAATGATTTAGGTGACCTTTTTGGACAGACCTTGAACCTCACCAAGTCTAAGTTATATGTGTCCCCCAATATAACATGTACCAAAGCTCGTAGATTAAATCAATTTTGTGGTATAGCTCTTACTAATGACCTAGGGAGATACCTTGGTGTTCCCCTATTTCATAAAAGAGCTAATAAAGATCATTTCAAACAAATAATTGAAAAAGTGCAAAGTAAACTTGCGGGTTGGAAGTCAAATGCCCCCATGATTTCGGGTATAGCTACCCTTATTCAAGCCTCTTCTTCCACCATTCCTAGTTACACTATGCAAACAATGAAATTTCCTACACATGTTTGTGAGAAACTTGATCGCTTGAATAGGAATTTTCTATGGGGGGACACTCAAGAGAAAAAGAAAATCCATTTGGTTAATTGGCATAATGTGTGTAAGAGTAAAGATAAGGGAGGTTTAGGTTTGATAAAAGCCAAGACTCAAAACCTTGCTTTACTTACCAAGCTAGGATGGAAACTTTCTAATAATGATGATAGCCTTTGCGCTAAGATCCTTAGAGACAAATACTTAAAAGATTATACCAATCCTGGCCTTGTACTCATAATGCTTCACATACTTGGCATACCAGTGTGCATATTAGAGATTTTCTTAAAGAAGGAACCAAATGGATTATTGGTGCTTGACCAACCGGGTGAATATGAATTAAACTAAATACGCGTCCCAAGCATAGGACTCTCGACCGGTGTAACACAATATCCGGAAGTACCGGAGTCGAACCACAGAGACGGACGAACATTGTTTGACACAAAAGTGGCAAAATCCTAGTTTATCCTGGCTCTTAGGTAGCCACCCCTTGTGCAATTCGGTTGATTTATTAACGAAATGGATAAAGTTACTTAACTATGAATTAAAAAAGGAGAGTACAGCTGTGGAAACTCCAGCGTCCGCGACTAGCCCCAGCCAATGTTCACTCGGGTCACAATTCGCTAAAATAATCGATTTTAAAATAGGAAAAAGTTTTCTAACGAATGCACACTACCTGTCACCAGTTTCCGTGTGCAGTCGAGAGGAAGGCTTCGGATTCCTTCATCTCGCTAACAAGGACTCCAACGATGCCCGAGACCCGTTCGTTAGAAAAAATTTCGTATCCCAAAATTGCTTAAATATTTAATTATGTTGAACCTGAGGTGAACATCGATGAGCCTAGCCATGGGACGCCTTCGCCCCATGGCTGCACCCTATGAATCTACTCACTCATGATTTCAACGGACACAACAAACATATATTTAGAACTGAACATCATTTTAGCAGTTGATATAAAAATAAAACACAATACCACAGATTTGCAGCAAAATAACGGATTCGAACACCAAGGAAGAACAAGAATTCAAAGCTGAAACACCTGAAGAACTTGGATTGAACTTGAATCCAAAATAATCCTGAAAACAGCAGCCAAAGTTAAGAAAATAAAACGTAAGTTATGAATTGTGTAACCCTAATTTCGAGTTCTAAAGGGGTATTTATATTAGAACCCCCGTTATTACAATTAAAGTCCTAAAAGAAAATTGAATTGCGTCACACGAAGACCAAAATGCCACCATTCCCTAGGCATTTAAAGCTTTCGGTAGCGCTACATGCATTCATAGGTAGCACTCCCGAACCAATTAGAGCCGTTTGACCGGTTTACCTCCCTGCTAACCGTTGACCTCAAAGTAGCTCGGTAGCACTACACCTCGCAAAGGTTCTGATCAAATTGTTAGCCCTGTTGTGCCACTTTTGAGCGCTATACCAAATCCCTTGTAGCGCTCACGACAGTCCAAATTGCTTCCCTCGAGAATTCACTCTGACACTTAGTCTCCACAGCCTTACTTGCTCACACATTCCATCGCGGCCTTTCCAAGTACCTCATTAGTGCCAAAATATCTCAATTTCCTGCAAATTAAGCACAAATACAAAATCCAACCACATGCACGCATTAAATGAAAAATGAGGATTAACCGCACATCTAACGCGCTAATTCTACCCTATTTAGGCGCTTAAATTCATGAATTTCGCGTGCCTATCAATTGGTGATGGTAATTTTGTCGATTTATGGGAAGATTGGTGGTGTGGTAATGCCCCTTTAGCAACTAGACACCCATGTTTACATACTCAATCTAACACCAAGGTTGCTGAGATCATTGAGAATGGAACCTGGAATCTCATTGCCATTGACCACATATTAAACAATGTCTCCCGTAATGAGATTCTAAATATTATGCTACCTGAGTTCTCTCAAGCTATGGATCACCCTACTTGGGTGAATTCACATAACGGTAATTGTTCAGTTGCCATTGCTATGATTTCATTAATAATGAAAGCACTGACATGAAGGGGTGGAAATGGTTTTGGAAAATGTACGTACCACAAAAATTTAAAACCTTTTTATGGCTAATTTTCTACAACAAACTCTCCACCAATCACCTTCGCGTCAGGAGAGGAATTGTAACTTCGAACTTGTGCCGAAAATGCAATAACTATCCTGAAACTATCCAACATCTTTTGAGAGACTACCCCAAAGTTCACTACAAGAAAAAATGTCTACTGTGAGGATTGAGTTTCCTCGCCAAAGAACCAAATTTCCTCGCTAAAGGAATTGGCGAGGAAAAATTTTCTCGCCAGGTTTCCTCGCCAAAAGGTCGTCGCAGAAGGTATTCTAGTGAGGAAAAATAAATTTCCTCGCCTAATCTACTAATTGGTGAGGAAATTTTTTGTCGCCTATTCGGAAAATTGGCGAGGAAATTTTTTGTCGCCTATTCGGACCAATTGGCGAGGAAATTTTGTTTTCCTCGCCTATTCGGAACAATTGGTGAGGAAATTTTTCCTCGCCTATTCTAACCAATTTGCAACGAAATATTGTTTTCCTCGCCTATTCTACCCATTTGGGGAGGAAAAATTTCCTCGCCAAAACTCCTGAAACAAAAAAAAAGAAGAAGAAATCCAATTCTAGCTTCTCCAAGATCTTTGGGATTCAACCCGCTGACCTCCTCTCAAGCAACGCCAAGACCCCATCCACCACACCAACTTCCATTTCAATGCAAAGTTCAACAACTTTTAATATATAACCTTTTGTAGGTCTTTTTTTTACCTCACTATATTTTTTAAATCTTTTTTGTCTAATTTAGTCTCTTTGTAGTGTTTCTTTAAACTTCTTTCTTAAATATTTTAACGTTATTTGTTTTTACTTCAAGTTCTTATTTTTATAATTTGATATTTTCCTATACCCTTTTTATAAGTCTTTACTTGTTAGAATTACTTACCTTTGCATTTATATATTTGTTTATTTTTAAATTGATTTTGTTAATATGTGCCCCAAGGCACATGATAAGAACACATTAATGCTCCACCTTACTCCACTTCCACAAGGAATTAAAGTAGAGTAATCAATTGTGTTTTGGAAAGATAAATCTTTTTTGATTAGGCTAAAAATGCCACCAACTACCCATACCCATGGAATAAAAACCTAAGATGCAATACTTGACCAAAATAAAACGAAAATTATTTGAGAATTAGTTGGCCGTTGTTCTCCCATAAATTTTGGAACAAAATTTTAGAAAATTAGTTATCAAACATAAACCAAAAAATGAAGAAATGTTGTTGGGTGAGACCTAACCACCTTCTTCAGAAAGCAATCGATAACATAAATTCTTCTTAACATCATGTTTTTAAACATTATTAGTATGCTAAAGAGTAATTTGGAATTTATTGACAAATAATTGATCTACTCTTTGGCTTTCTTTGAATTTTTAAACTTCTTATCGGGAGAATTTACTTCACTAATTTGTTTTGAAGAGAAAATGTAAAAGTAAAAGAGGACTAAATATAAAAAGATTAAAAACAAGACAACATTAGCCCAAATAATAAGTCGAAAAGTATAAATTTTTCTCGCTTGGGGATTTTTTTTTTTTTCATATAAATTCTAGTTGAAGAGAAAATCAATTGCTTTGTGTTTGTAGACCATTTTGGTGAGTGATGCCCGTAGAATTTTTTTCTCTTTAGCGGGTTTAAAACCGAAGTTGAAACACTTATTAGAAAACTAAAGGGCAATTGAAAAGATAGCATTGAAAGAGAAGTTAAAGGGTAATTTTTTTAATGACCGTTAAAGGGTAATTTAGTCTCATTAGAAACACGTTTTCCTCCAAGACAGTATAATACCCACCTTTGTTTCAAAATGGATGATCGTTTTAGGAGACCAAATCATTTTTCTACTAGAGTAATAATAATAATAATAATAGATTTATATGCAAATGACATGATCAATATGATATGTATACATTTAGTCTCACTAATTAGTATGTGCATACGACAAATAAGTTCTTTTATTATAATTTTATGGTATCATAAATAGGATAAATACCTTACCATTGGATAATATAACACATCTATATCAAAATCTAAATATTCCTAGAAAAGGTGTGGAAATATTTCGTTACCTAACATTAACATTTGGTGATCTAAACAAAATTTCCTCGCCTTATTCTCAACAATTGGTGAGGAAACTAGCATTTCCTCGCCAATTTTTAGTTTTTTGTGAGGAAAGATAATTTAAAATTAAGCCAAATCTTAGTTTTTTTGCGAGGAAAGATAATTTCGTCGCCAAATGGGTACCCATTAGCGAGGAAATATGCATTTCCTCGCCAAATCTTATTTTTTGACGAGGAAATATAATTTTGTCGCCAATGTTAGCTTTTTTGGCGAGGAAAGATAATTTCGTCGCCAATCATTGATATTTAGTGAGGAAATTCAAATTTCGTGGCCAAATGGTAGCCTTTTAGCGAGGAAATGTTCATTTCCTCGCCAAATCTTAGTTTTTGGGTGAGGAAATATAATTTCGTCGGCATAGTGTACTCTTTGCCAACGAAATTGATTTCCTCGCCATAAAGACCCATTTGGCGAGGAAATTTGAATTTCCTCGCCAGTTTTCGTCGCCATAGTTACTTTTTGTTGTAGTGGTTGTTGCCCTTTGGGATAGAGTTCCCTCGGGTCAGGCAATGAGAAGGGGTTTTGGAAGCTCCACTTTTGATTGGATCTCACGCAATTTAAAAAAGACAAAATCTATTCATGCAGGAAGTAGTATACCTTTTTTTTTTTGAACACCAAGAAGTAGTATACCTTGGAACACACTATTCTGCAGCTCCCTCTAGAAAATTTGGAAAGATTGTAACAAAAAGAGTTTTGATAACATTGATACAGTGCCAAAAGTGAGTTCCAAGGTTCTATGCTCCTATGCGAATGAGATTGTGGAAGCATTCAAATCCCCTTTTATTTTTGGCCCATCAAAACATCGCCTTATGCCTTGGTCTCCCCCAAATGCAAGTGGTCTAAAGTTAAACACGGATGGTTGCTGGTATGACGAAGACAGATAAGCTGGATTTGGAGGATCATTCAAAAATGAACAAATGGCGGTGAATGGTGATTCTATTAAACGAATGAGCAAATATCAACCACCCACAAAACAACATTATCAATGATGGAAAATATCTATTAAACTAAACTGGAAGCAGCTTGGTGCATGTCTATCATGAGGCAAATCAATGTCATGACTTTCTAGCATGTCTTCGAGCAGAGCAAAATGAAGATCTCGTGGTGACAAGCAATGCCCCATGGGCCATTAGGGAATTCATGATAAGGGATAACCTCAATCTCCGACAAATCCTTGACTAGTTTGTCCTCGTTGCTATGGTTATTCGTAGAGGTGGCAAATGAGTGGGTTGGGTTGGGTTTGTATGGGTTGGTATGGATTATGGGTTAAATGTGGGTGGGTTGAATATGGGTTAAAAATGAATGGGTTCAATATGGGTGGGTTGAATATGGATCAAGCCAAATCCAACCCAACCCAACCCAACCTAACCCAATTTAATTACTAGTAGTAGCAGTCCACAGGGGAGGAGTGGGAAGGCAAGAGTGTTGTTACTACGTGGCACCTCTTGACGTGCACTTCCCTTCCAAACGACTCTCAGCGAATCGTCGATAGCTTTCTCTTACTCGTCCCAAATATAAGGAAGTAGAGAAGTAGCCGAAGAAGAAAATCCCCACTTTAATTTACTCGCCACGTGGGTTAATTAACCGATATTGGGAATTTGGTTGTGAAATCCCAACCCATTTTCAACCCAATCCAACCTATGTAAATATGGGTTGATATGGGTTCAACCCATCCCAACCTATATTACAATATGGGTAGGTTGGGTTGGGTTTTAGGTGTATGGATTTGGGTGGGTTCATGGGTTGGGTTGGAAATTGCCACCTTTAGTTATTCATTATCACTTTGGTTTTGTAATGACTACTCCTGCACCTCTAATGCAGTATGCTACTCCTTTCCAGTTTCTAATTTAATTTCCGAAGTACCAAAAAAAAAAAAAGAAGCTCAGGTTTGTCCATTCTGACTTTATATCTAACCAGCAAACCCTTCCAGCCCAGAACAAATATGCATGTCGCCCGGGCCCAATGGATGGCAATTCCCCAAACCCGATGGATACCCGTCCCGCCCCCGCTTATTTGGAGGTGGATATTACTCGATTTTTCATTTAATAGGAGCGGGTATGACAATACTTAAAGAATCCCCAGTTGAAAACGGGATGGGTATAATTTTGTGATATATTCACCTCCGAATACCCGTAACCACCCTCGTTTCCAATTGTATATGTATATTTTTTTATGAATGTATGTATATATGCGGGCATAGAGTAGTATATAAACGTAGAGGCCCGATCTAGTCCAGGAGTCCCGGATCTGGGACTCTATCTTCCCAATATTTTTTTGATGATCCGAACCGTCCAATGTGTTCAAAAGGTGTTTTCAAGGGTCTACGTGAGAAATCTTAAACAAAAATACCAGGAATGACTTGATCCAAGCAATTTTTCGCAAAAACTGTAAACACCTTTTGAACACATTGGACGGCTTGGATTTCCCAAAAACAATTTTTAAAAACATCAAAACACCGAAAACCCTCAATCCGGGATCCTTGATAGGATAATTCGTGTATAAATGTATATGTATGTGTTCCAAACATATACATTTATACACGAAAATAGAGGAGCCATTGCATATTTTCTTTTCTTTTATAGTATGTACACTTTCCTCCTATCATTATATATATTGAAGGACTTTGACAAACCCAACCTATCAAATAAGAATAACTATTTCCACCAGACAAAGAACATGGCCTTCCCAGCATCTGTCCAATGCTATAATACTATAGCTTGAACATGGACAATACATCCATGCTAATTGACCTAAACCAAATGTTAGGTACAAGCCGTGAAAATGTCTAGGGAAAGTGATTTGTCATTCTTGAAATGGAAAGTTCAAATACCATTGACCTAAATTAAATTGTAATTAATATATTGGTCACAAAAAAAATGATTTTGAAACCAAAAATAAATAATAAATAAATAACCCAGAAGGAAACATATGCATGTGCCCATCATGCCACATTAAAATAGAACTCCAACCTTTTCTATGACTATTTAATAAATTAGAGAAATAGGACTCTCCCTCAATTGAACCAGTTCAATACACTGTGGACGTCCATCTTGTGTTTACTTTGAAATTGAAATCGTTCACCTTTTAGAGCTCATCTATTGAGAACATCAGCCATGCTAAAAATCACGGTGACCAAAAGTTATTTAAGCGTCTGCATAAAGATGAATCTTGTTCTTTATAAATTCGTCTCAAAATCATATTGACTACGAAAACTTGAATTTTCACATAACTGATGATCTAAAACGAGCTTTGAAAGGTGATTTCTGGTCACTGAAGTGCGCACAACAAGGACCCATGAAAGGGGCTGAAGAGGACCTTAGGGGATTGGATTCCTTAACAACAATTATCGGTAGAAGAACTTTTTTTTTATCCTACTCCTTCCCAAACAATCACAATAAATATCGACCATTTTTTCATAGGATTTGAACCCGCAAAATCACAATATCGGATGCTACACAATCACGAGGTTATTGAATTCCTCAATTAAAGCCTACATCCGGAGGTGATCAGAGATATCAATAATTGGATATAGGTAATCTGTAAGTAAATATATTTAAATGGCCACGAATAAAAAATCCTGGACATGACAAAATATACAAATATTATTCACAAGTAATATATAAAAGTTATGGCCATGAATGTGAATGCCCATCAACATGCACATGGCCTTGTTCCCTCACTTGGGTTCATGATTTTATTAGCTTTCTCGGCCAAAAACAACAATAATATACAATGAATTCAAGAATAAACAAATAATTACAAAAGATATGAAGAATCTGGTGGAGGAAATAAAAAATAATAAGTAGCATTGAAATTGAAAAGAATTAAAAAAGCACACAACAACTGTGACAGCCAAAGACAACAACAGAACAGATTAAAAATAAATAAAAACAAGACAGATATTTAAAAATAAATAAAAACAAGATCAGCAATAAACAAGCCAGACAACAGTTTAATTGTTTATTGCTTCTTGTGCATCACAATTGTCCAGGTCTTTAATTATCTATATACTGTATCAAAATAAAGTTACAGACTCATCCAAACAACACCCATCTTGTGCAAGCTAGTGTGTGTCTCATTCAGCACCTGCTCTTGCATTTCTCCATGGCTCTTGGTGCTGAAAGGTTAGAGAAAAAATTGTGTTACATGTAACAAAATTTAAAGTTGGATTAGAGAATATCGATGTACAATCTTAGTAGAATTACGCATAACTGAGTAGCATCGTTTTGTGATTTTGAGATTTCGGAACCGGGAAAACAAAATTATTGAGATGAATTCATACGGAGTAAAACTTTTATTAGGGAATTAAATTTATAAAAGTTTTCAAATCACGAAACTATATTATAAGAAAAGTTGGTTCAAATTCAGATGCACCTTTGAAGCTAGAAAACTGAAAAACATCAATTAATTATATAGATTTGAAAACTGAAAATCATCAATGAATTATATAGATTTGAAAACTGAAAAACATCAATGAATTATAGCAGAAAAATATGGTCCTTTGAGAATTGTATATGCGGGAACGTACCAAGTCCAATTGCTTCTGATCCTTTCATTATGCGAAGTCGCTTGCATGAATCAACGAACATCCTATATGAAAATTAATAAAACACCAGTCAATAATAAGAAACCAATATTGGTCAATTTCTCAAATTCATATGCCTGGTACTTTATGGTAGAAATAATTGGTACTTAATTTCTATTAAGTGATTATGTTCTATTTTCTGGTTATCGGTATTTAATTTCTTGGCAAATGTAAGTAGGAAGTAACTTTTGCGCTGTACATCTATTATTTATTTATTTTTCTCTCTTTTATCTCAACTAATCTGTGAATTAACATGACCATAAAAGTATATATTTTCATTTTTTTTTCTCAACAAAATGCTTAAGACGCAGTGTTCAAAAACAAATCCGGCCGTAAATGTGTATGCAATCACTTATTTGAGGCTTGTGAATTTCACTTGCATCAAATGGTTCTGTATACTTCTGTCTGTATCCTTTGGATTAATAAAGCAACTCTAAAAAGTAGAATTCAGAGATCATTACAAATATATAACACTCCTATGTTTTATGAATTTTAAGGAAATTGATGAGAGAGAAACTTACTCCCAAGGGACATCCCCCACGAGCATCCAGTCACCATCTTTATCCTCATAGCTTGGCACATACTCGGAGCTGTTTAACAGATCCATCAACTTGCTCTCACTCATAAAATCTATCATTCCTTGGGTCCCATAGTTGCCTTCATTTTTTGCAAAAAAATAAATTAATTAATAACAATATTTTCACGACTGAACTAACTTTTTAGGGGTTTTTTTACATAGTCTTTTTGGAGGTTGTTTTAATACATTTTCGCCTCGAGACAAAAAATACGATGTAAAATTTAACAGAGACAACGTACCCATAGTAAAGGAACTGAACATTTTGGCCAAGGCATCAGAGAGTTCTTGATAGCTCTTGTACATCTTTAGGTCCACCTTTCGAAGGTATGGTGCTCCATCCATGCAAACCTTCACGAATGCTGCACTGCCGCCGCTGCCGCTAGAGTTCTCAGCCGCCTCAGGGGCGGTGCTCTTCTGAGACGCAATGTTCTTCCTGAATGACCTCACTGGTGGCCAACCCACCACCTGTGCCCTGAACCCCAAACAGAAATTTTATCAAACAAAGTCTACGTACAAAAAGATTTTGTGATATTTTAAAGCTTTTATATGAGTTGATATATAATTGATAATTGATAATCCAAGCATTGTTTCAAAATAAACAATTATGAATCTCGTATTCAAATTTCATTATATATTTACAAAATGTCCTAAAAAAATTTGTATCATCTAGGTGTCATTATATTTTCTTTAGAATAGTTTGTGCTGGATCATTAATTCGATGTCAAAATTAATAAAATTCACTTAAAATTGTGAGTAAGTAGATAATATACTTCTATAAACAAAAATATATCAAGCACAATAAATTTTTAGCCAAAATAAAAAAAAATTCTAATAAAGATTTTTTGCCCCAATTTTTTTTAATCACCAGTGAACTCAAATCCTAGAGCCGTGATAATTATATACTATAACTCTTATGCTAAATTCAAGTAAGCTATATCTATCATTCGACTAGCTTATGACTAGAGCCTCAAAATACAAAATCCAAAGGGTGTTGACGATATATAAATCTTGTATTTCCACAAACTTACGCGCACAACGACTAGTCCTATAAGATAAGAGACAATTATAAGACATCATATATATCTACTTACTTGGCCGGCGGCTTCGCGGGATCCTTGTTGGAAGGAAGGACATTTTTCTCACTGAGTGGATTGCTATTGCCCATCTTCTCTTTCAAATCAACAACAGATTCATTAATGGTCTGATCAAGGTAATTGAGTTTGAGATGAACCAGAGTTTCAGAAAACCCTCTCTTTCCATTGACCTTTACCGTAGTCTCACCCTCACCAGATCCTCCCACCCCACCCCCAGGCAAACCAAGGCACAACTCAGTCTCTTTGAAGTTCAGGCCGCCTCTCTCCTCATGGCTGCCCAAGTTCGACATTTTCCGTCCAACTTCCGTTCAAAACTCCGGCCGCAGATGGGCTCCTGGATTCTCGTGTTCTTCTTTCTCCTTGCCGTAAGTTGAAAACTAGAGAGAGAGAGAGAGAGAGAGAGAGAGAGAAGGAAATAATAATGTAACAATGGTGCATGGCTAGATGTGGATATATACCGGTGGCTGCATATTTCTGTTCCCTATTGAGAGGTTTTAATGGGTAGCAAGTTGACACGTGGGGATTAAGTTGAAATGTCGACGTAAGTTCTTGCTAATTTTTTTTTGTCTATATTTGAGGGTTCGCGGACTATTTACTAGTGGTGTATATGGTCTGGTTTGGACCGATTTTGCTGAAATACGGAAATCAAACCATATTTAATATAGTTCTAAAGAATTAAGAACCATAATCAGACTATTGCACATATAAAACCAAGCCACACCAAACCATTAGATTGGTCCGGTTTGATTTGGTTTCCAGTTTTAAACCATGTTAGCATTCAAAATTTGCTAAAAAAAATTGTTCACAAAATTTTTGCAAATCCTTCATAAAACTACTATCATTATACTAACGCACAAATAGATTAAGGAGTTCATCAGAAACTAAAGTAACTATTAAAATATCATTATTGATATACATGGTAGATGCAATATTGAAACTTAAAACTAACAAAATTATCAAACATGTATTTGTATATAAGAGTGTATATATTATATTATATTGTATAACGGACTGATTTGGTTCAAACCACAGATCCTAATTTTGAAATCAGGGGCCGAACCAAAATATCTGGTTTTCATTTTTTTAGAACCGAAACTAATCCATTAAACCATAGAACCAATCCAAATAGACTGATTTGGTTTGGTCGGTCCAATATCACGATTTTTTCGGTTTTCTTGTACACCTCTACTATTTACATACACCTTAATTAATCTGTGTAAAACTAATTTCATGGCCCACTAATAGAAGACCAGTTAAAATTTGCCTGTGTGCTTGGATAAAGGGTTTGTGAGTAATTAAGAGATTAGTTTCTCTTTCTCGAGTTTTACTAAATTTTGTTACCGATAAAATAAATAAGAAAATTCGTTTCTCTTTTCAAAAAGTCCTATTTTAGAGTTTTTAGTTCTTACATTATTCAATTTTAATTTTTTGAAGAATTTTGCAGTCAGAGATAATTGAACTAAAAAGATGAATAACCTGCGAATTAAGATAAAATAAGCGACCGCTTTATTCGCATCCATTTCCACTTTCAACCCATTTAATTCATCCCCTGGCCTAAAGCAGTGTTGCCACCAATATAGGTTTGAAATCTTTCGCCCAGTGACCCCGAGAGTCACTTATAAGTTCATTTTTTAGATTATACCTTTTTTTATTATTGGATTAAAAAAATTAAAACAAGTAAAAAGATTTGTTATAACTTTTTTTTAAGTTGTACAAAAAGTTAATATTTGCATGAATAAGCTACACAATAGTTTTTTTATAAGCTATATGTCTAGATTGCCCTTAAAATTTTGGTAAGAAGGCTTATTCATTTTAAGATTCTTTTGTCCATTTATATTTTAACAACTTAAAATAATTTTAAAAAGCATCAAATTAGAGCTTAAAATAATTTACTATTTTTTTTTTTGGTCATATAAGCTACAAAAGCTAACCAAGTGATTATTCATAAGTACTAGCAACTGGGACATAGTACAGATGGAATGGTAAGGCCGAAAATCATGAATACTCTAGTCGTGATATAAAAACAATATTATAATACTATCAATCGTATACGAATTTCAAATTCTTATATAAGAGGGTTTTTTAACATATTGGAAAGAACGAAAATTTATTCAATGTCTTTGAGGCGTTCCATGTCAAAATAAAGCTATATATGGTGACTAAAGTATTAGTGGGAAATAATTAATGAAAAAAAAAGGAAATGAAATGATTAAAGGAACTGAGTGGCCTGGTCCTAAAGAACTACAATCATGTTCTGCAGACCTTAAATTAACAGCAAAAGAAATAAAAATCTGCAGGCCTTGGTGGTTAAGCTTCCTTTTCATTACTCTATTCAGCAATGGCGAAATGAATTGGACCGCCACCATTTCATTAAATATCTTGCATTTTTTTTTTTTGAAAAGCAAAAGAGAATTTTATTAATCTTTGGAACAGATTACAAAGATTATTGGGAAACAAACTAGGTTGATATCTAACCACACAACAATCATATGCCTCCGAGGACTCAAAGTTGATGCATTTCTCGGTCACCTATACATATACTGTTATATGATATTTGAACGCTTGTCTTCTTTATTCGCCTAGTCTAGCTCTATTGAGTCATCTCTTGCAACTCAGTCTAGCTTAGCACCCTCCCGTATTGAGGAACGGCCCACCCATTTTGCAGTCTACAGGCTAGATTGCATGCATGCAAGTTGAGGGCTTCGGAATTTACATATCAGGTTAAATAACTTTTATAAAAAAAATTATCTATGTGCAATTTATTCTTTGCCCATTTTGAGATGCAAATTTTTTTATCACTTCTTCGGTCATCATCGGAAGGAAAGAAGAGTTTTTTTTTTAAAAAACTTTTTTATTCTTTGCCCTTTTTGAGATGTAAAATTCTTTCATCACATCTTCGGTCATCGTCGGATGGGAAGTAGAGCTTTTAATTTTTTAATTTTGTCATAGCATTGTTGTTTTCTATGCAAAAAGACCACATTAGTACTAATTAAGCAAGTTCTTCTTCATGTGGACCTGGTTAGAAAGCCACACCTATTGTTGGCCTTTTATATGTCTAAGTAAGTTTTTAAAATAGTTATATATATATATAACTATTTTTAACCTATAGTTATATATATATATATATATATATATATATATATATATATATATATATATATATATATATATATATATATGGTGCCTGTCGATAGTATAAAATGGGTTAGACCCGCATAGACACATCAAGTTTAGAAGTCAGCACAACACAGCATAGTATGACATATTTTTAAGCGGGTGAGTTGTCATTTTGTGAAATGTGGAAGGAGCATGATACGGCAGTAACAGCGCAATGAGTTGAAGTATCAGCGCGACCACAAGAGACCCTATAAGGCATAGACACGAGATCTTTTTTGATAATTAGGTGTCTGGATTGACTTTTTTTATGAACACGATATCACGTAAGCATATAGCCAAGGTATGACACTGGCACGGGAGTAGACAGGCACGGACACAACAAGATACAATTAATAGGTTGGACTAGACACAACGCTATAGACTTTAATTAGGCACAAAGATATTACCTGAGCAGGCATGACACGGACACGCGGTGTTTAAAATCACCGGCGCCCTTATTTGCTTATCAAAATGAAAATAACAAGAAGAGGA
Source organism: Vaccinium macrocarpon (assembly GCA_022606695.1). Taxonomy (NCBI): domain Eukaryota; kingdom Viridiplantae; phylum Streptophyta; class Magnoliopsida; order Ericales; family Ericaceae; genus Vaccinium; species Vaccinium macrocarpon. The sequence continues at coordinate 7,418,719 of CM040175.1, read as the reverse complement.
GCAGATGGTGTACGTGTGAAAGCATTTTTTTCCACATGCACCTAAGTCCTCATTGATCTCCCTTTTCTCCACCTTTCCCCAAATTGATGAATGGGGGTCGGTAAGATGTTGGAGGGAGCATAAGGATCATATACAACACTTTATAAAATTTGAATGTACCCTAATTAGATATTCTATAATTTATGATGCTTCTGCGAAGTTGCCAATTATTCTTCGTGTGCACATGAACCAATCATACATGCACTGCACGGTATACATGCTTATGATTAATTACTTAAAAAATGAAAAACTAACCCCTCTGTGTGTGTGTGTTTGTTGGTAAAAAGGTGTCGAACAGACTTGTACACGTCTCGACTAATTTTTAGGGAACTAATCCCAATATCTATTAGTATGGCCCCATTAAAACTAGAGTAAAACTCTGTATAAATTAGCCCCACAGGAATTTATAGTACCGAAAGGTTTCGAATATGGGATCTTAAGAAGGAACAAAACTCCGAACTCTCATATTAGGGCGGCATTTGCAGCTCCTAGCATTGTTAGGGATAAGGACAAGATTACATACCCTAATCATTATGTTGGCAGCCATATATCTTATGCTCATGCTCTCATAGAGAGTACTAAGGACGTGTGAAATTGCGGGGAAAGGATGTGATGATGACCTCTGGGAATGGATGGCTTCACAGAAGTGCAGTGGTGGTTTTACAAAAAATGTTATCAGTTGATGACCTCTGGGTAGAAGTTCAGAATGAGATTGGTGAAGACATTCTAATCAGGGCAATGGGTGGTAGAAGTATTCTTGTTACTTTTCCAAGTACAACTTTTATGGATGAGATGATTAAGAAGGATTGGTATGAACGATGGTTTGTGAGTATTAAACCTTGGAATGGGGAAGCTGCTAGTATGGAGAGGCTTGTTTGGATCTCATGTATTGGCATTCCTCTAAATGTTTGGAACTCACTTACTTTTAAAAATTGGAAGTCAATGGGGGGATTTCATTGCAGTCGATAAGGATACTTTAAAAGAGTCTTCATTTGTTGTAGCCCAGATTCTGATTGCAACCAATTTTCATTCTAAGATAGAACAGGTGATTAACTTGGATATCGATGATAATATTTACTTGGTTAGACTCTCTGAAGTATCTTCAAGTCATCTACCTTTTTCCATCCATTCTCACTCTAATCAGTATGACGGGTTTCTTGCTAGTCCGAAATTACATAAGACCCCTAGGGTGTTCCAATCTTGGTGTTTAATTCTAATGAGGAAGATGTGAAGGCAGAAGCAAGATTGGATATCGGAGATAGTGTGTCCAAAAGCTTTCATCAGGTTGTAAAAGATTTTTTAGAGGATAATGCAATTTTGAGGCAAGAGGATTCGATTGGGAGTAGAGCCATTGATTCACCTTCTATTAGTGCTTCTATGGTTGGTGAAACAAAGGAGGAAGTGGATTGTTCAATGGCTAATGACGTGGGTAATTTTGTTGATGTGAGACATTCAAATTCTACAGTCGGGCCTGTTGCGGATTCCAAGCTTTCTAATTCATTCGAAGTAGAGGATACCATTCTAGCCGTTTCTAACAAGGATAAGGAGGTTGTGGAATTTGATCAAGGCTTTTGGAATCTTTCCGAAGTGGAATTTTTTAATGAGAAACATGGCGAAGGAATCCAATTAGTTGTGGATCTCAATCCAGCCAAGGCAATGGAAGATATTGGGAAAGGAAAATTGAAAACGAAAAGGATTGAAGAAAAGTTGGGTTTTCCTAATGCTAAGAAGAAGGGTCATTGTAAACAGAAAAAATGTGTTGTGTTCAGATCTGCTATAACTGCTACAGCATTATTTGTTTCTTCTGATGGCATTAGTAGGTTTCATCTTAATATACCTTAGGCTTCTCGGTCTATTAACAAGATATTGGGTGAAAATTATTTGGGGGATGATGATGATGAGATCATTAGCGGTTTTTCTGCTTCAAGCTAAGAATGTTGATGTCTGTTTGAGGCGCCATGGTTGGTTTTTTTGAGGCGTTGGTTTCAATTTATTTTTTTGGGGCATGTTTTCTTGTTGGGGGGTTTTTGTTAGCTTCTTGCCATCGTCAGATTGTGTTTTCGTGTTTTCTCTTCTGGTTCTTAGCAGCTTGTGGCTTTTGGTGTGAGGAGAGTGTTCTTTGTGAATCTGCCCTTCTTTCATATTAAGGCCTTGTTGTTTGGATCCTTTTAATCTCTGTAATTTGTTTTCAAAGGTTAATAAAATTTTTGTTGTTCAAAAAAAAAAAAAAAAAAGGGATTCAAGAAAACCCCCTACGTTTTCTAAATGCACTGAAATTTTGGATTTTTTTAAACATATTTTCATTTTCTCTTAATACTATCTGCAATGGATCATTATAGCGAAGAAAAAGTGCAGAATCCACTTAAATTTGTGAATAAGTAGATGGTATACTTCAACAAAATAATTGGAGTGGGTAAAAACAATGACTACCCTGATAACGAGCATAGCATGTGTTTTTCACAATCACCACGAGAGGGTGAGTAGCTCGGCACCACCTAGCAGGGTATAGGAAAGAGACACTATGAAGTCTTGTTGAATTTAATCTGGGTTCTACATTTTCTGGGCCGCTGCTTCTCATTGCTAAATCTTGAGTTCGAACCATCTTAAGATATGTCATGGCTGCTATTTCTTCCCAAATAATATTCATAGAGCTTCAGTGGAGTCAAGGATAGTGCTTGGAAGATGATCCTATACCTGCTTCTTTGTTGTGGAATTGTTGTATTTTGGTTGGTATCTTGTCAATCTCTTTGGTTAGCCTTTTCCCTTTCGAGTCCTAAGTGGCATAGGTTTTTCGGTTCGTGAGGGTGCCAACTTTGTTGGTATGCTCGTTTTCCATTGTGATGTCTTTTCCCTTAGGCTCCTTTTAATCTTTGTAATCCGTTTTCAAAGATTAATAAAATCTTTTTTGCCGTTCAAAAATAAAAAAGTTTGTTACTAAAGCAATATTCAGTGACATCTTTTTGTACTAAGTTGTCACTAAATTAGTGACAACACGCTATAAAATTGTCACTGAATACCCATTCGCAACACACTTTTAGTGACAACCTAATGACAAAAACGGTGTCACTAAAGATCAATTTTTTCGTAGTGAGGAAACGATGGTGGATGTTAGCTTCTCAGTTGGAGTTGGCTTGATTGGTGGGTAGATTTGTGATGCTTGAGATGTGGTGGAGTGGGTGTAGTACGAGTTTGAGTGTGGTGGAATAAAACACCAAACCCATATAAATTCTCTCTCCAATCCTCCATCATTATCCTTGTGCTACTTTTATATCTGCTCTCTTAATGTTTTCTAGTGTGGTGTGTGTGTTTGCAGCAATGGACAAAGTGGGCATTTATAGGGGTGAAGAGAGAAATGCGGAACAAATAAAAGGGAAAAGATAAGGTAGATGAGTGATTTGATGGAGTTAGGTCTAGGTAGGGTGGAAGAGATGGGGTATAAGGCATGTATAGGGCTACAAATTGACAGGAACAAGGGTTGTGGCTGAAATTTAGGGGATAAGGGAGGTGTGAGGGTGGTTGGAAGGTGCTGAGGTGATATTTGATTGGAGGTGGTGTTAAGCTAGGAGTAGGGATGACAACTTCCCTATATCCAATGGATACCCGCCCTGCCCTCGCCCATATGGAGGGGGAGATAACCCAGAATTTTCCACAATAGTAGCGGATATGGTAAGATATGAAGAAAACCTGCTCGGGTATGGAGCGGATATGATTTTGTAATCCCCATCCCCAAATACTAGCACCCCCATACCCTCCCCGTACCTGGTTATACATACTACATATACCATATAATATATGTACATATAAATAGGAACATACGTATAAATCTTGAGTATAGTTACATATGTAAACAATTACCTTTTTAATAAGCAAATCTTATCAATTACTACATATCCTAGACTACTTAATATTAAAAAAAACATCATTTAAGATTATACTTAACATCATTCTTCACTTATTTATTTATTTATTTGTTTGGATATGGATATGTTCAGGGAAACCCCAATCTCCATCGGGAGGTGGGTTTGGTTTTTTTTCTAATATCCCCAATGGGGATAGGGGTAGGGATGGGGAAAGATCCTCCAATTGAAGATCGGGTATGAAATAGGGTCTCCCGATCCATACGCTCGTTGTCATCCCTAGCTAAGAGAAGGGGTAAAGTGGAGGATTGGTGGGCTGATGATGATATTGGAGATAAAAAGTGGTGGTGGCAGCCGGTTTCAAGGGAGGGGAGAGAGGGTAGTGATGTGTTGATGGGATAAGAGGAGAAGAGGGTTGATAGGTTAGGATTTTAGATAGTTAAGGACCTTAGTGTAGGTTTAGATAAATTAGGGTTCTAAGTGTGATTACAGAATATTAAGGTAATGATTAATTAAGAAAATAAAATAATCCAAATTTTTAATTAAAATTATGGATCATTTTAACTTTTGTGACTATAGGGCCGGCCCTAGGCATAGGCTCACTAAGCCGCCGCTTAGGGCCCCCCGTTTTTGGCCCAATTAAAGGGCCCCCAAATCGTAGAAGATGTTATATATTTAGTAGGCCAATGCTTTTACACCTAAGATTGTTGTGGTGCAGCGGTAAGTCCATGAAGTTTTGCCTGTGAGGTTCATTGTTCAAATCCTCACGCCTCCATTTTTTAACACCAGTATATGTTGAAAATTTTATTAAAAAAAGGGTTCATTGTTCAAATCCTCACGCCTCCATTTTTTAACACCAGTATATGCTGAAAATTTTATAAAAAAAAGCAATGCAATTGCTAGCGACAAAACTAGAACTCTCAACCTAAAGGTTCTATACACTATTTCATGCTTAAAACCACTACTACTCAAATTATTTCATAACCTTGTTTGGGAAAACTAATATATATACAATTGCTTAAGAGGCCCCATTATTAAATCACGCTTAGGGTTCCGAAAATCTCAGAGCCGGGCCCAGTGACTAAATATATGTATCACATTGATAACTGCTTATAGCGGAACAGAGGCCGTACAAATTGAGGTCCCTAGCTATCTGATTAATAATGCTGTGCATGTGTCAAAATTTGTGTGTATGATGTACCTTACATGAATGCATGATTGTAACGATATCAATCAGCGGGTAATGATTTTTCACAATTTCCTGATGTCTCGTGTCAAGTATTCTATCAATCTTTGTAATTTATTTTTAAAAATTAATAAAAAAAATTTTATCTTTCAAAAAAAAAGATTTGTAACACTCTTTTTACGCTCTTGACCCAATCATCTTCTTACTAGTATTCACGTAAACTTGTCAAATTATCATAACATCTTAAATCAAGTTTTGCATATGACCGACATTAATCTATCGTTTCAAAATAACAAGACAACAAGTAATGGAGGATAAAAGAAGAATACGAAAATTATTTTTCATATAAGAGTCATTTATTGTGAAAATTTTTGGACATGGTGGCGGCTTAGAGACAGGTCACATCCAAAAAAAAAAAAAAACTAGCCGTACTCCTAGTCCAGTCAACATCTCCGTACCTTTTTAAGAGTCCAATATTTCAATTTGCACCGTTCCTTAAGTGTTCATTTTGTAAAATTAGTTCATTTTTCATTTTCCTCTTAAAAATAGAATTCATTTTGAAAAGTTAGTGAGTAAAAGTGTATTGATGATGTTTTGATAAAAGTAGGGTTGTAAATAAACTGAGTCGTTCGTAAACTATTCGATGCTTAACTCAGAAAAAGCTTGTTTGAATTCGATTCAAATGCTAAATGAACTGAACCTAGAATTTAATTTTAAGCTCGTTAATAAACGAGCCAAACTTGAACTTGATAATATTTGACTTGATTACGCTCTCGAACTTGAAATATATCTCATAAAAATTTTAACCTTAAATATGTATAAACTCTCACACATTGATAATGAAGATTTTATGACTACTACATGTATAAACTTATAAAAATTTAATAAACTTAAATTTTAATATGTTCTTATAATTTTATTTATGTATGGACTTATGTGAGTACAAAATAAAAAATTTATTTGAAGTTTCAAACTTGTATAAGAGTATAAATATCTAACATTTTGGAGTCATTAAGGCTTATGAACAAGTTTGAATTCGACCCAATCCTAGGCAAGCTTAGCTCGAGCTTGACTCGTCGAATTTTCATTGAGTTCGAGCTCGGCTCAAGTTCATTTAAAAACTTAAGGAACGAAATTGAATATTCCAAAGCTCGTCGATGATCGGCTCGTTTACACCTCTAGATAGAAGGTAGTTGTGAAAAGATATGTGTGTGTATATATATATATATATATATATTAAATGTAATAATGATTTCCCCTATAAAATTGTATTTACGAAATGGGACAATTAAAATACACGTGTATGTACATAAATGTACACTTTTTAATCTTTTTGGAGTCGTGATCATATAAGAATACAAATATCCATTTTTGGTTTTGGATATCCTCCCACCACAGGATACTTTGGGATCCATATGATTTTACAAGTGAATCTTAGTTTGACAGGATTTTGTAAGTGGTCCATGTTATCTACAATTGGGAATCGATAGTTTGACACATTACAACAGTGGTCCATTACAATACAAAAGTTTCATGTTCTACACAACAAATTAATAGTGATGATCGATGAAAGATAAAGATTAGATAAATAAATGTAGTATATGTCGAGATTGAAACTATTGTAACCCGAATTTCGGACGGACCAAAAAAAAAGAAACTATTGTAGCCCGAAGGGTTAGATTGGTAGGTGAATTTTCTCCCGTCACAATTGACTAGCGTTTGATTTTGTAGATCAAATCACAAGAAAGCAATTCTTTGTGAATCTCCTACTCCTGCCATAGATGGTCAGCCTAATTTGATCGAACCATGTATGAGATCAGTTGTATTTCTTCACTTTGAAGGAAAAATCTTCTTAATTGAGGTAATTGAACCATTAAAATACAATCATCTGATTAGATTTGATTTTCCAAAGTTAATCTGAGGGAGACGATTTAAAAGCTCTCTTTGACACACTTGCACACTATTATTTTCCATTGCAAAGAAGTTAATTAACCAAACACTTACTAGCTATATGAATGCCGAGTATGATTTTGAGAATGAATCATCCATTTTTACTAGAAAATAAGGATCCCAGCTATTTTTTATGAGAACCTATTAATCTCTCTCTCTCTCTCTCTCTCTCTCTCTCTCTCTCTCTCTCTCTCTCTCTCTATATATATATATATATATATATATATATATATATACACAATAACGATTCGGTCAGGACACCCGGACCTATCTTAGGTCCAAGATCTTTACTTCCGCCATTTGGTCGATCCCAACCGTAATACGCTTTTTATCGAAAAATGCTTCGGATGAAGCCCCTTCCTAGATTTTTTTTTCTCGCGGAACCTTAAAAACACATTTTAAAAACATCCAATGGTTCGGATCCCGGCCAAATGACCGGCAAATTTTCTAGTCCACACATCCCGTAAATAAGAAAAACATGGTTTTTTTTGTGTTGCAAATTATTTTTGAAAAATCCGAGCCGTCCAATGTGTTCAGAAGGTGTTTTCAACGGTCCCTGCGAGAAATCTTCAAAACAAATACCGGGAAGGGCTTGATCCAAACAGTTTTCGCAAAAACTGTAAATATAAAAATTTTGCGAAAACTGCTTGGATCAAGCCCTTGCCAGTATTTTTTTTGAAGATTTCTCGCGTGGATCCTTGAAAACACCTTCTGAACACATTGGACGGCTCGGATCGTCAAAAAAAATTTGGATCATGGAGGTCCGGAAGTCCGGAGTCCGGACTAGAAGCTTACCCCTATATATATATATATATAGCAAGATGTTAATAAGGACTCCCTCAAAGATCTCCTCCGTGAGAACCACCCCTTTCTTGATTTTCCGAACCAAATTTCGACGATTCGAACCGCTCAATGTGTTTAAAACATGTTTTCCATGGCCAACATGAGGAATTACAAAAAAAATACCCGAAAGGGCTTCATCTGAGCGATTTTTCATAATAACCGTACATATATAATTTATCGAAATATGCTCAAATGAAGCCCTTCCGAGTTTTTTTTTTTTTGGACAAATCCTCGCAGTGACCCATAAAATCACGTTTTAAACACATTGAGCGGTTCGGATCATCAAGATTCGACTCCGATCCATATACACCACACCTCATTCATCTCGATCATATTTCGATGATCCGAACCATCCAAAGTGTTTAAAAGGTGTTTTTTAAAGCCCCCATGAGAAATCATCAAAAAAAAAATACCGAGAAGGGCTTGATCCGAGCTGTTTTTCATAAAAACTATATATGTATAGTTTTGTGAAAAACAACTCGGATCAACCCCTTCCTGGTATTTTTTTTTTATGATTTCTCATGAGGACCCTTGAAAACACTTTTTAAACACATTGGACGATTCGGATTATCGAAATTCGATCGGCAAAGTGGAGGTCCGGATTTTTTTAAAATCTGGGCTCCCTGACCGGAAGTGGACTAGATCTTGGATCGGTGGCGCGTATATATATATATATATATATATATATATATATATATATATATATATATATATATATATATATATATATATATATATATATATATATATATATATATATATATATATATATATATATATATATATACGATCCGCTTCTCCTCAGGGATCCTAGAAACAAGGCTAAATCCGGACCTCATTTGAGAGCCGTTGGATCTCATCCAACGACTCAGATCAGGAGTCACTTAAGTTAGAATCTCGCGGGTCATGGTAACCGGGTAGTACACACTTAGCGGGTCAAAACCTTAAATCGGGTTAAAACAAAACCATTTTTCTACAAAACCTCATTTGACAATCATATTTATAACACCCGGAACAAGTAAATGTTTGGATAAGATAGCCTCCTATTTGCTCTCATAAGGTTTGCATCTAGAGGAATTTTAAGGCACTATTTTTAGAAACCTCAACACTGTAATTATTGTAGCAGAGAACTCATTAGAAAAATCTCATGAAACCTTCAAAGCATGATTTGTAGAGTATATGGCACAATACTCTTTAAGAGGCATAACTCACCATCATAGAAAACACCAATGTTAAGCAAACATAAACTAGGGTTTAATAGAGATAAATCAAAATTTCACAGAAAATTGAAAAAAAAAAAACTGGGTTTCTCTTTCAAAATCGAAACACTTTGAGAGAGAGAGACGCTTACCGAGTCGATTCGATCAGAAGTCCGGTCAAAAAGATACAAAAAAATTCAGAAAAAATTAGGATTTCTTAGTCGAATCGAATCACAGAGAGAGAGAGAGAGAGAGAGAGAGAGAGAGAGAGAGAGAGAGGAGTTCGTACTGGTGTGGAGTCGTGGTAATGCGTCGATTCGATTGAAATCTGGTAGAGTTTCTTCTTTGTCGTTCCTCTCCTCTCTCTTTCTCTCTCTACGATCTGTGAAATGGGAAAAAGGGGAGAAAAATGGTTTTGTTTTAACCCGATTTAAGGTTTTGACCCGCTAAGTGTGTACTACCCGGTTACCATGACCCGCGAGATTCTAACTTAAGTGACTCCTGACCGAGAATCCAACGGCTGTCAAACGAGGTCCGGATTTAGCCTTGTTTCCAGGATCCCTGAGGAGAAGCGGATCGTATATATATATATATATATATATATATATATATATATATATACACCACCGATCCTATCAAAGATCCCCGGATTGAAAATTTTTGGTGTTTTGATACTTTTAAAATTTGTTTTTGGGAAATCGGAGCCGTCCAATGAGTTCAAATTACAGTTTTGCGAAAAACTGCTTAGATCAAAACCTTCCCGGTATTTTTCTTTGAAGATTTCCCGCGTGAACCATTGAAAACACCTTTTGAACTCATTGGACGGCTCGAATTTTCAAACAAAAATCGGGAAGGTGGAGTCCCGGATCCGGGATTCCCGGACTAGATAGTTACTATATATATATATATATATATATATATATATATACATATATATATATATACACCCAACTTCCAGTCAAGGATCCCGGACCATGTTACGATCCGGACCTCCACTTTCCGGGCCAAAATTTGACGATCCGAACCGTTAGATGTGTTTAGAAGGTGTTTTTTAGGGCCCACGCGAGGATTTGGCAAAAAGAAATACCCAGAAGGGCTTGATCCAAGCAGTTTTTCATAAAAATACATTTATAGCGTTTTTTTGTAAAAACTGCTTGGATCAAGCCCTTCCGGGTAATTTTTTTTTGCCAAATCCTCACGGAGGTCCTAAAAAACACCTTATAAACACATCTAACGGTTCGGATCTTCCAGATTTGGTCCGGAAAGTGGAGAAAAACATGTGGTCCGGATTTTATTCCCATCCGGAATAGAGAGAGAGAGAGAGAGAGAGAGAGAGAGTCTCCTTCATATCCAAACCACAAAATGTGGACCTACCGTCCGAACCTCACTTTCCGGACCAAATTTCGACGATCCGAACCATTAGATGTGTTCAAAACGTGTTTTTAAGGTCCCTCACAAGGATTTGGCAAAAATAAAATACCCAGAAGGGCTTGATCGGAGCAATTTTTTCAAAAACGCTATTATAGCATTTTATGAAAAACTGCTCCGATCAAGCCCTTCCGGGTATTTTTTTTGCCAAATCCTCCCGGGGGATCTTAAAACACGTTTTAAACACATCTAATGGTTCGGATCATCAAAATTTGGTCCGAAAAGTGGAGGTCCGGAACTTAATAAATTGCGGGAGTTTGGACCGGAACTTTGGTGTGTGTGTATATATATATATATATATATATATATATATATATATATATATATATATATATATAGAGAGAGAGAGAGAGAGAGAGAGAGAGAGAGAGAGGCCCTTTCTAGTCCAGACTCCGGATTTGTGGACCTCCATGATCTGAGCATTTTTTTGACAATCCGAACCGTTGAATGTGTTATACAGTTTTGCGAAAAATCGCTTGGATCAAGCCCTTCCCGGTATTTTTTTTTATGATTTCTCGCGAGAAGTCTTGAAAACACCTTTTTGGACATGTTGGATAGTTCAGATTTTCCCAAAACAATTTTTAAAAAAGAAAAAATGCATTTTTTCTTAAATCCGGGGGTCAGGATAAGAAAATTTGCGTGCATATATATATGGAGATTTTCTAGTCAATGATCCCGATTGGAGGATTTTTGGTGTTTTGAATATTTTAAAAATTGTTTGTGCAAAATCCGAACCGTCCAATGTGTTTAAAATGTTGTGAAAAACTACTTGGATCAAGCCCTTCCCGGTTTTTTTTTTTTTGTTAATTTCTCGCGGGGACCCTTAAAAACACCTTTTAAATACATTGGACAGTTTGGATCATCAAAAAAATATCGGGAACGTGGAGGTCCGGAGTACGGACTAGAACTGGGGCGCATATATATAGGCAAATTTTCTACTCCCTCCGTCCCTTTTTAAATGTGTTACTTGGGATTCTGTGCCATTTTCAACGGCTTATAACTTTTAATTTATAATAGCTTTTATGATTTTGAAAATTTTGTATAATAGAAATAATTAAGATCTATCAAACAAGATCCATAATGCATATGTTTTAAGGTTCACATTAAAAGTTATAAGTCGTTGAAAATGACACAGAATCCCAAGTAACACATTTAAAAAGGGACGGAGGGAGTAATAATTATAAGGACCTCCCGGATTTAAGAAAAAATGTAATTTTTTCACTTTAAAATTTGTTTTTGGGAAATCAAAACCGTCCAATGTGTTCAAAAGGTGTTTCCAAGGGTCCATGCGAGAAATCTTCAAAAAAAAACTACCCGGAAGGGCTTGATCTAACCAGTTTTTCGGTAAGATTGTCAAAAAAATGCTCGGATTATAGGCGTCCGCAAGTCCGAAGTCCAAACTAGAAGTAGCCCATATATATATATATCGATGTTTGAACAAAATGATATTTTTCCCGTATGATACGTGAGCTGAACATGTAAGGGTTATAAGACCACGCAGGTGAGCTTAGAGAAAATTCTTATTATTTTCTTATTTCTACTAGTTGAACTAATTTCAAGTAGACATCATGTATAGAAACTAAAAACAATAGCTTTGAACAGAGGAACAATTTTTATGTAATCACTTCATGATTTTTTTAGTTTATGTAATATGGTGTTAGATTTTTTTCCTTTTGGAGAATTAAATTCACATTTATGACAAGAATTACAATATTGAAATAAAATTAATGTTGAAGCAAAGTAAAATGAAAAATGGAGATGCATTTGATATACTAACAGACACTTTTCTTTTTTTGTCAATTATAGGATGCCATATATTCGGGACAGATATCTTTCAATCTAAAAAAACCCTCTCTAAACTTCTCCCTCTCTCTCTCTCTTAACTCCTCATCTTCTAGATCTAGAGCCTCCTCCGCCTGGGTGGGGGGAGTGGCTCCTCCGCCTCCTCCCCCCACCCTTCTCTCTCCCTCCTCTCTTTTCCCACTCCTCTCTCTCTCTCCTTTCCCTTCCCTTCTCTTCTCTTCTCTTCTTTCTCTCTTTCTTCTTCTCTTTTTGTAGGTTTTATGGGCTGCGATGGTGGAGTGGTGGGTTTCTTCGATCGGTCGGTTGGCGGGGTTGCAGTTTTTGGGTGATCTCCTGTTATTGTGCTTTGGTTGGCAAGTGGTTTCTGTCTTCTCTCCCGACGGGCCTGCATTAGGGCATTCAGCCACTCCATGGCTTCTTGGGTTGCTTGGATCCGTTCATCGGTTGTTGTGCTTGTTGGATCTGTTCGGTTTTGGTTCGTTTTAGAGTTGGATCTGTTCGATTTTGGCTCTGCTACCACCGGCCCGCTTCTCCCTTGGCTCTGTTGCCGTTGGCTTTTGCTTAGACCTCCCTCTGATCTCACTCATGGGTGTTTTCGGTTTGCCTAACGGTGTGGTGTTGTTCTGCTATCGGCGATGGTGTTTCTCTTGACGGGTTCGTCTATGGATAAATTCGGTATGCTTAATGGCGATGTGGAGATGTGCTCTCGGGGGAGATGGTGGTTCAAGGTGGATGATGGAAGCATCTTAGGGTTGGCTGTTCTTTTTGGGCTTGGCCCATTTTGTGTTCATTGTTGTTATCTGGATTTTGACCCACGGGTTTTTTATGCTTAATTGTTGTATCTGGGTATTGACTCACAGGTGTAGGGTCTTGTTTGGGTAACCGTGCTTGCTACCGTGCTAGCCCCTTTTAGTCTCGTCTTTCAAGATTAATAAAGTTATACATCTTTCAAAAAAAATATTATAGGGACCGAGCTCCCATCCAAGGTTGTTAACATCCAATTCGGTCTAGTTTGGGCCTTTGTGGTCCCTTACTTCGGCTCATAACAATGATCAAGCCAGTGTTCATTTTGTAAAGTTTGTCAAATATAGTATGTAAAGAAAAAATCATCTTGCTCTACCATTGATTGGAGTGGGTAAAAACATGATTACCTTAATCAAGAGCATAACACGTGCCCTGATCGATCACCACAATAGAGTGAATAACTCGGCACCACATAGGAGTCCATAATCCCTATACTGAGCTGGTTTGGCCATGAATAAGGCCAGAATAACAAGAATAAATTAATAAGTCATGAGTCATGATGCACTAGCTCGGCATGGAACATAAATAGATGCCCCTGATATGGCTGAGCTAGGTAGGCTACGTATAGCTTAAGCAATATTCTGGAACATATAATTCAGCTCGGTGTGATGAGTTAAGCTATGTACGGGTTATTCCAAGCTACGTGGAAGCACGACACCGCCACATATGGGGTGGTGAGACATTCCAGAATATACTACAGCAGCTCCTTATGAGATAATGAGCAATCCCGTAGAATAGGAGATTGATATGGGAAGTCATAATGTGAATAAGAGTGTGCCCCATGCAGGAAAGAGTCTTATATGGAAAGAAAGACTACTGCTAGATGAGATCTAACGGGATATGGAAGTTGTCTCTTAATAGGAAAGTCCTTTTGAGAGAAGGATTCCTAAAGCAAGTAGGAAACAAGGGCACGAGATGCCTAAATCAACAAGTTGTCTTCACCTATAAATACAGTACTACGCCCATGAAGAAAGGTACGCTGTGAAACCCCTTTCATACGCATTGTGATTTGAGAATTCCAGTACGAGATACTAACTTAGGCATCAAAGGGCCTTAGCCGACGAGAGGCAAAGGTGCTCTAATCATTTTTCCATCTTGCAGATTTGGAGTTGAGTCAAGGAAGCAAGTGATCCAGAACTACGTGGATTTTATCCCCGTACTTTGATAGAGATATAAACAAAAATAATTTGTGTAAGAAAAAAATGGGGATATAAGTCTCAAAACATATTTTTCTTTTGCCATTTCTTTACGCAAATCTATTTCGTTCATTAAGTTATTGGTGTTCGATAGAGCTAATATTTCGCATATGTTTTCTACTCGACGAGTTCTACAAAATGAACGATTTGGATTATCGTTGTTGGCCAAGTATGGGCTAACAATGACCCAAACTGAACCGGAATGGAGGGTAACAACACTAGATGGGAGGTTGGTTGATTCATTGGTACGTATTTTAGTGTCTTAGTGTCTGGTTTTTTTTTTTTTTTGAATCAAAAAACATAAGATATCCATTAAAAACATCGCATGATTAAGAGGGCTAACGTCCTGTTAACTGAAGTCAAACCCTAAACTTCACACTCTAACAGAGTGCTACATAACTATTGAGCTGAACCCAAAGGTTATTTGATTAGACACTTGCTGGAGGAGACATGTTTCATAGATTAATGGATGGCAAATACCTAATTAACAATTAATTTTGACTGTCTATTCACTTTAATTGATATGCGGCCCACAACCGCAGTATCTGCGAATCTTCACCCTTGAAAATAATTATCTCATATGTTGGTTGAATATGGGACAATGGATCCCCGTTTGTGGGGCTGATTAGACCACTCAATGCTTTGAATGTCTACCATGAAAAAAATGGTCATTAATTATCTTTCTTCTTATTGGATTAATCAAAGGTCAGTTATATTTCAAAAACAAAAAAGATAGGTGCACACCCTCTCAACCATTTCTCACCACACCCTCTCTCATATGTGTGGTAGAACTCATCCAGTGGGTCCCAATAGTGAGATCATATGTACCTATAATTGTTCTTTCAAAAAGTTCAAACAGGGGATTCAAAGTCAAATCTAACTTTTCTTTTTTGTATATATATATATATATATATATATATATATATATATATATTCCTTTTGTTTTGTTCTTTTTTTTTCGGGGTGGGGTTAGGTTAGATTGACAGCATTAGCTCCCCTTTCTTCCCTCGAATTGGGGGACTCTGTTGTCTTTTGGGGTTGGCAAGGGGTGCCAACCCAATTAGGTCGTCCGTTTCGTGCATCAACAACTTAGATCTCACTCACCTAAGTGTTTCCGCACCGTCCATTGTTTAATATAATCCAAGTCGTTGATGCGCAAAACGGACGCCTTGGAAGCAGGTTGACAAGGCCTGCCAACCCGAAGGGACAACAGGCCCCCTGAGTCCCCTTCTCTCATCCATATTTATCCCTCTAAACTCCAACTTTTTGTTAAGTATTGTAGTCCTACATTGCTTGAAGATGGAATGCGTTATCACTTAGTATATGTTGGCATCTCGCCATTCATTGTCAATTTATTTTGAGTTGGCTATAAAATTTTCATATGATATGAAAGTGGGGACCATCCACCCCCACATTTTAAGAATTTACAATCCACACTCCATGATAATAGACCAGAAAATGATGTACAATGATAGACCTAAAAATAGACTACATGTGATAGACCTCCAATGCAGCTTCATGTGAAGGGGGGCACTAAACATTATAGTCCTATATATATTTGCTTGGGGACAGAATGAGTTATCACTTGATATATTTTGAGACTTTTTCACTCATTACCAATTGGTTTTATGTTAGATATAAAGTTTCCATATTTTTGAGGTTTCTTTTGGGGCTATGATCATGATTCAAACCATTTACCTCGTAGAACCGGCAAAGATAAACATTTCTGTCCCAAAAAAAAAAAAAAAAAAAGATACATTGGAAATCGATAGGCACATGAGCAAATTGCATAAAATGGGGTTTAGTTACAACAGATGTTGCCCTTTTAATTCACACAACAAACTGCGCATCTTGTTCTCGTATCTATTGGAACAATTGCTGAAAAGTAAGAACGTGTTACCTCAGAATCTATGTATGAAAACAGATTACCCAAAAAGAATTAATGGTTGAGTCGCGGACTAGGTCGCTCTATTTAAGACGTTTCGAGGCTCTGCCCAAATCGTGCAAGCAGTTTAACACACCACGCCGTCCCCAGGATAAAACAACCCAGAAGTTCTCTCTTTGTTTCGGCCTTCTCTGCACAGAAGAAAACCGACTACACTACACTATTTCGACCTTCTTTGCTCTTTGGATTTGTTAACGTGGAAGAGTATTTTTTTTGAAGTGAATAACAATGGGAAAGTGCTCCCTTTTTATAGCAGAAAACTGGAATGGTAAAAAATAATTTTTGGTAACGAAATGAAATCAATTGATATCAATCAAAGCGCTAATTGAATCAATTAGCAAGTTGATTATGATCACGTTTTACACACGTTTTTAATTGATCAAAAATCAAATCTTTCCAAAATAAAAAGATTTTTGATTTTTTTGACTTCAAAAACAATTTTTGAAATTGAGCAAAACATCGCGGATTTGAAGACCCCCGCAGAAAGCTTCTCGTAACGCCAAGCACCCAATTAACTAATTTCCGGGTGACCTCGTCCCATTTCGTGTGGGCGCAAGGCCTCCCTTAGGTCTAGCCACATATTCGTAAGTCCACTCAAGGGTTTAGGTATATAAAGCCTTTTAAGTTCTTCTAGTTATCCAATGTGGGACAAAAGTTTTTTTATCTTGTTTTCAAAATACACAACTCAACTTTCAATAGTATCCATATTGACATTCGATCAAATTGATTTTTTTGCTTAGATATTTTTCATTTTTAACTTCTACAAGATGAATAGTTCAGATCATAATTGTACGTGTGCCTGCGGTGCCCCTAGAATATGAGTGTTTGGAGGGATTTAGTAGAGTGAAGCATGGAGAAGGACTGATCCTGGTAGCTTGAGTCATGCATGACGAAATTCGTGATCTTGTTCTTGATTTGAGGTTTATAAACAATAAGTGAACAGTCTCACACTGATATTATATCTTTAATATAATCATTGGTTAACACAGCTGAAAGATAAGATATTAATTGTGGCAGGGTAAGATACGAATGGTACCTTTAAAGAGATATGGTAGATCAACCCTTTTTGATAAAATCTGTTTAAAAGTGGCATAAGTCTAGAGACACAGGAACATAACCGATCTGATCAAATATACACCTAGCGACATAACACGAGATTTACTCTTCATCATTTGTTTATTTTCTACGGCTGATTTTGCGACCAACTTTTGTGTTTCGAGTTTTTTTTTTTTTGATTATTAAGTGCTGGCCGGTGGCGATTACATCCAACGTTTGTATTTATACTACATGAAGTAAGTAGGATCAAATAAATGGCCGGTGGCAATATATAACATCCAACGTTCGTGTCTATACTACATGAAGTAAGTAGGATCAAATAAATTAAATGTTATATGAAAGCAAGAATTCAAAGAACCATAGATATTCTCAAGTGAGGTGTTGATAATTTGGATTTGAAGAGATTAGCTGATTCAAAATGATTTGGAAACTCTTTCTGAAACCAAGGGGAAAAGAAATGCTCAAGATAAGTAGATATAATATTACAATCATACAATATGACTACAATGTTTTGCTTCATTGTGTGTTTGGTTGGGTTTTTTTTTTTTTTTTTTTGTCCTTTTATGGTAGAATTTTAAGTGTCTTTGATTCGTTGTCTATCACAGGCAATTTTGTTAGTGTTATTAGCTATTTCCAATTATTGACAAATTATTAGAGTCTGTATTTTGTTTATTCTCTGTTTGGGTTTGGGAGGTAGAATAATTTTGATCGTGTCTAGTTCCTCCACCCGGTATGTGAGGGTCGTGTATGCTTCGGGTTCTCACCATGCCATAGTCATAGATTGAATCATTTAAGAAAGGTGTAACCATGCTGTAGTGGCTGGGTTCACAGGGGTCAGTAGAGGCCCCTCCCCACAACTACAAAGAGCTAAAAGGATCATTGTCTTAGAATCTACAAAACTGAATGCAGTTTGATCCGTCTCGATGGTGCTAAGCATCCAGTGGCCTCGGTGAGGAGCACGTGTGTACAGTCCTGGATGAATATGGATTTGAACAATGTCTGCCGAGCGAGAAGTGCCGAGGACATGGCATTCTCCGCTTGGCTCTCGGAATACCCTCGGGACCTTCGCCGATCAGCGTGCCGAGCGCCCGGGGGCTGGGCCACTAACGTACAGAGTCGGTCGACTTCGGTCACGCGGGGGCTCGGATTAAATTGGTTCGGGGGAGGCGTACTAGGCACGCTACACGTTCCACGATGGAGCATTAAATGCGGCAGTCACCTACTCTGCCACCGCCACCTGCAAGAACACGTGGGTGATGGGGAATGTCTCAAGGGTGATTTGACTACTCGAACCCACGTGCCATGACATCATCCTTGACATGGCGTTTGTGGCAGGGATAGAGGTCACCTCACCTGTCATTCTGAGCTCGAATAACAGGCGCGTGAGGGGCACCGAGCGCGTGGGACGCACGCCCCCTCTGCCTATAAATACCCACTCACAACTACCACAATGGGGATGATTCTCTCCTCATTTACTACCCTCTTAACTCTACTTCTCTCTCTAGATCTATGGTGCATTTCTCCCCTCCAGTGACTGACTTAACTGTTGGAGTGCCTTCCCGGACCACCACCGTCCGAGTTAGGCACTAACGTGTTTGTCTACGTGTGCAGCTTATCTCCACCGGCGAGCAGCAAAGGTTCAGGCGTGCACCACTCTTTCCGCCACTACCTAATCCACTCTAGAAGGGGCCAAAGGGCTACTCCTGTGAGAAACACCCCCACACATGCCTTTCATGGCTTGCCCATATGTGTCAACTTTTTTTTCTAAGGCATGAACCTTGAGATTTCAATCAGAGATTGGCGAAAGCCACATTCTGGTAGTGTTGCGCCTAGTACTGTGTTCTCTGTAGCGCTCTTTTGCACTTGGAGGCACAATGCTTATTTCTGGGCTTTCTTTTCACGATGCTTGCATGTCACCAGCTTGCACTCTTTAGCGCTGCGCCTTTTATCATCATCTTTTGCTTATGTATTAAATTTTCGTTGGTCCAATCTGGTTCTTCGTACCGGAAACTATGTAATCATATGTTTCACTCCTTTAGGGTACAACTTTTGCAGTTTTAGGACAAGAGAAAAAACTTTTCTCTTAAACTCATGTGTATTGGTGCTTTAAAAAGATTTAAATTTTGTGTTTGATAATTTTATTTGTCAATCTAGATTCATTTAGGGAAAATTTCAAAATGAC
The DNA here is from genome assembly GCA_022606695.1 of Vaccinium macrocarpon. Classification (NCBI taxonomy): domain Eukaryota; kingdom Viridiplantae; phylum Streptophyta; class Magnoliopsida; order Ericales; family Ericaceae; genus Vaccinium; species Vaccinium macrocarpon. The sequence goes on along the minus strand of CM040175.1, from coordinate 7,399,231 downwards.
ACCTGAACTTTACACTCAATGTCCCAAAAACACCTAAACTTTCAAAATGCCCTTTCTAAGGCACCTGGCCCCATTTTCCGTCCATACTGGACAGAAATTACTGATGTGGCAATTTTCTTCCATTAAAAACCCCATCACCACCACTTACAGCCTCTGTTGCCGCCATTTTTTGAGCCACCACCACTTATAGCCATCATCTCCACCACCACCAAGTCGTCACCAACTACTTCTGACATCGTTTAAACATCAGATTTGCTCAAGGCAACCCCTCTCGCTGTCATTTGGATAATAATTTTTTCCAACCATCTCAACAATTTCAAGCAAACGGCGACGAAAATGGGCAGCGAAGCCTAGTCAGCGGTGGAAGGTGCAATGGTTGGTGATGGCGTGGTTCAAACGGCGGTGGAAAATAACAGCGGGAGGGGAAATGACAATTGGTGATGACCTGGTGGTGGTGGTGGAGATGATGGCTGTAAGTGGTGGTGGCTCAAAAATTGCGGCAGCAGAGGCTGTAGGTGGTGGTGGTGGGGCTTTTAACGAAAGAGAATTGCCACAACAGTACTGGACGAAAAATGAGGTCAAGTGCCTTAGAAAGGACGTTTTGAAAGTTCTGGTGTTTAATTGACGCTAACTAAAGTTCAAGTGTTTTTGGGACATTGAGTGTAAAGTTCAGGTGCCATTTGAAATTTTCCCATTCATTTATAATCCATGAATTTTGACTCTAAATTGATTCTTTTTTACTACAATCTTTATCAACATGCATTCATCATAATCATATCATGCATGCATTGTTGCCTAAGAATCTACATGAGCTGGATGGGTCCAGTGCTAGTCTAATTTGGAGATTAAAACGTTATTAATTGCTTGTGGATTCCATGAAATTAAAGAGTACAGGGTATTACATCAAGAGGATTAAAATGTTAAGTGCCGCGAGGCACTTGTGGGTAATTCCTAATTCAATATCTCTTGTACAGCCTTTTGATTTGTGGAAATCCAATTAGGATTAAACCGTGATTCATATTTCAGCTGTGATTGCCCTAAATAATTTCCATATAAATTTATTTGTCTTGTCTCTGTAGGTTAATTGCATTATATTGAGCATATTGATTTTTTGTAATTAGAATGGTGCTTGTGTTATTGGTATACAGGTAGCCAATTTTATTCTTCTGAGATAAATAGTTATCATCCAAAGGCTATATAAATGCATTTGGTATGTCTCAAAAATGGGCGTGGATAAGTGATCAATATAGCTATATTCTTTTGATTGGGTTGAACCGAGAATCAGTGGTTAAAAAAAGAAATACCAGATAAGGGTACATCAAGGGTTAATACCGAGAATCAATGGTTAAAAATAGAAATATTAGATAAGGGTACATCGAGGGTTAATCTAGGGCCAATTTTTGGGAGGTCCACTATAGACATTTGGTAAACTATCGGGTCCACTCTGCAATTTCGTAAGCCCTGCAATCCACACGCCTGCTCAAAAGACAAAAATAACCCTCACTATAAAAGCAACGCAAACAACACTACTATCTTCTTTCCCTCCGATCTCGAAACCCTAACATTTTCTCTCCTCTGCTCCTTCTCCCTCGATCACGATCTGCTCTCTCTCTCTCTCAATGGAGAGTTCAAACCCTAATCTCTATCCACCTACACATTTAAGTCATCAATGGACCTATACATTCATATATTGCGATGGCGACATCTGCGTTCATGTCAACTACAATGAGGAGTCCGATCGGGGCTCACCATACGCCGACGACTCCGGTTCTTCAGCTTCCTCTACCAAAGCTCATCGCTGGTTGAGGAATCTTAGCCGATTCTCCTGAAGAGTGTTACAGCCGAAGTCCAACACAGCCAAACCGCCGTCGAAATGGTTTCTTGAGGTATGCTTGGACAATTTGGCAAAGCGAGGAAAGAGAAAGAGAAAAAAAGAAGAAGGAAAAACTAGTGACTAGTGGGCTTGATTTATCAATATTCAAGATTAATCAAGACCCTAATTCCTTGCAAAACTCATATGTTTCACATGTGTACGTATGGTTGCTGCATTTTGAATTGATGTGTTTTTTAGTCTATTTTGTTTTTTTGCTCTCTTTTATTGGTATGCAAGTTTGGTCGACATCAGAATATCTCGGTGCGGTGTGTTTTTAGTCGAACATGAAATGACACTAAACATTTTTTTGGTTATGAAAATCACCCACCTTGAAAATGCTGAATCCTACTCGGCAATGACGTACTTGAATATATGAATTGAAATTATAAATAGGACCAACTGATTTTACAAATTAGTAGTGATGCCTTGTAAGGTTTTAGTACACAGAAGCTGCATCGATTGAACAATAGCTCAATATCTAACGTATGCTCACAATGTGGTGTCATCCTATTGTTGTCCCTCTTGTTGTTGCCTACGTATGGAGATGTGTCCACTGCATCTTCTCCTTTGACCATATGCTACATTATTTGGATTTCATCAACACTCCATTGGATGGGGTTTCATCAACACTCCTTTGACCATATCCTTATATTTAGCTTGAGTTCCTGTCTAAGACTACCTATATTCTATGCTGTTGATGTGGTGTCATCTTCATTAGGATTCAGTTGCTTCCAAATTTTGCTGTTGTTGCTGCTGCTGCTTGTGTTGTCACTAAGGTTGTATCATCTTCAATTATAAACCTGACTGATTCCATCTAGAGTTCAATTGGATGGGCTCTTACATCTTCATCTTTACCTGGAGTTTTTGCTGTGGTTTTACTTATTATGTTGTTGTTGGCTGTGTTATATATTTTGTTGCTACTGCTTGTGGTGTCCTCTACTCTGCGGTTATGTTTCTTTGATTTGGGAGCGTATCATTGGAGTTCTTTTTGCTGTCTTCGTGATGAGATTTAGCGTAGTATTATTTTTTGCTCAGAGCTGTGTTGTGCTTGCTTTATCCTGAGGCTATTTATCTTCATTGGAGTCTCTCCCCTAAAGCTTGGGATGCTGCCTTAGAGAGAACAATTGAAGAAGCTTCAGTTGAATGGAATGTGCAGCTCTTGCTTTATTATTTAACTTTAAAGTTGTTTGAATCTCATTTTAAGTAATTTTTGTTCCGTTTTTTTTTTTTGCTTATCCGTAGTTTTTGAAACTTCAATTTATAAAGGCACCATATATGTGCAACCATGAGCATGAGACTCCATGATTTGTCTTCTAGAAGGTTGATTTGATTAGAGATTTGTATTTATTTGACTAAAATGACTTTTCTTCTTTGCAGGTCCATGAGTTGAATAAATGAGGTTTCATCACTTTTGTCATCGAAGATACTTTGCTCGATACATTTGGAGCTAGAAGTATTTTCTTTTGACATTTCTTTTCATTTGTATCCAAACCAATGGACAACTTTTTGACATTTGTATCTAGAAGTATTTTATCTGTTCTTATTTATATTGTAAATTAGTCTTAAATTTTAATAGATGAACTCATCTCTTCTTATTTACACAACAGATGAACTTATCTGCTCCAAATTATACTGTAAATTTCAACAGATGAACTTATCTATCTTTATTTACACAATAGATGAATTTATCTATTCTTATTTATGTTGTATATTATTCTTAAATTCAACTGATGAACTTATATATATTCTTCTTCATACAAAAAATGAACTTATTTGTTCTTATTTAACATACAAAATGAACTTTATCTATTCTTATTTTAAGCGTTGTCATCATAGTATTTGTCTCAATAAAGATGCTTTAGTCCATTCCACACCTAATAATACTCAAGATAAAAAAAAAGTTGCCAACAAAACTAAATAATCTATTCATTGCCTTAACTTAGTAAACAATCCACCAACGTGAAGTATAATTTAAAGTATTTAGGGAATTACAATTCTTGGAATGCCAAAATTTTGATCTCCATTTCCACAAAATCTAAACATGTACAACATAACCAACTCCTTCAAGTATCCTACTTCTTCACCTTATAAGCGTCCCATACTTCGAGCATGTTTCTCTGAGGAGTTTAGTCCTTTTTTCCTCCCATGTACTTATCTGTTCATATTTATAATGTAAATTAGTCTTAAATTTCAATAGATAAATTTGTCTTTTCTTATTTTCACAACAGATAAACTTATCTGTTCATATTTATACTATAAATTTTAGTCTTAAATTTCAACAGATGAACTTATCTCTTATTATTTACACAACATATGAACTAATCTGTTCATGTTTACACTGTAAATTAGTCTTTAATTTCAATAGATGAACTTATACATTATTGTTTACACAATAGATGAATTTATCTTTTATTATTCACATTGTGAATTAGGTCTTAAATTTCTAGAGATGAACTTATATGTTCTGATTTATACAATAAATTAGTCTTAAATTTCAACAGATAAACCTATCTCTTATTATTTACACAACATATGAACTAATCTGTTCATGTTTACACTGTAAATTAGTCTTTAATTTCAACAGATGAACTTATATATTGTTGTTTACATAACAGATGAATTTATTTGTTATTATTCACATTGTGAATTAGGTCTTAAATTTCTGGAGATGAACTTATCTGTTTTGATTTATACAATAAATTAGTCTTAATTTCAACATATAAACTTATCTCTTATTATTTACATAGCAGATGAAGTTATATGTTCATATTTATATGTATTGCTGCCAATTATGGGAAGGGAGGACAAATCATTGGACGACAACCTTTTGATCAATGTTAAGTCCATGATTTATAATGTCACACCCCACTTTGGCAGGATATAACCTATCCAAAGTGGCAGGACATCTGTCACCACCTGTACGCCTTTCAATCTACTCACAAAAGAGTATATAAAATTCAACTACAACCCGCAATGGAAGCAAATATAAGATATTTTTACACCAAACCTAACTGTCACAAGTAAAACAAGTGTTCACATCTCCTCAACAATTGTACAGTCAAAAGCATTTGACATGTACTCAACCACACCAACCTCACAAATATAGAGTTTATCCACAACATCCACTGACTGACAAAATACAAGAACCACCTCTAAGAACACCTGATTGGCACTCCGCAAATCAGAAGGGACCGACTTCTAATCTTAGCTCTTGATTTTCAAAGGTTGAGGTGAAGTTTTTTTTTTTTTTTGTCCCCAGAACCCGCCCATAGAATATATCCTTTGTATTTGTTAAAAAATAAAATAAAAAGGGGTCATCGAAATCGAGAAAGAAGGCGTGAATTTGAACTGGCTGGATCTGTTGTTCTCATTTGGATTGGATTCAAGAAGGCATTGACTTGAAGCAGTTGGATGTGTGCTTGTCTTTTGAATTGGATTCGAGAGAATTGTGGTGATTTTGATAATTGGAGAGGAAATAATGGAGGTTCATGAGAATATAAGGAGGCACCACAAGCATGAGGTAAACGAGAATCAGTGCACTTTAGCTCTTGTCAAGCACGTCATAGCCCCCATTGATTTCATTTCATTTCATCTCATCTCTCTCTCTCTCTCTCTCTCTCTCTCTCTCTCTCTCTCTGTGTGGTTATATAAATAGGGGTATTTCAGTAAATGCATTTTTTTTAAAAGACTAAATTACAGTATAAATAAGAACTTATTATTTTATTTGTTGTGTAAATAAGAAGAGATAAATTCATCTGTTGAACTATATCTAACCACTACAATGAACTATGTAAAATTATTTGTGCCTCTATCCAAAGAAAAACAAATAAATAAACTTATCTTTCAAAAATTTAACCTGATATATCAACAAAAATAATCTTTTCTAGTTCAAATATGTTTAAACAGATAAACTTATATCTTCAAATTGTTTATAATGTTAAACATATAAACTTATCTATTCCAAAATTTGAAGGGATAAACTTATCTCTCAAAGTTTATGTTATGTATTGTTTGTAAAAATAAACTTATCCCTTAAAAATTGACTAATAGATAAATTTATCTTTGCAATTTTTATTTCTGTCTCTGTCCAAAATAATAAATAGATAAACTTATTTCTTCAATCTTTTCCACTACTTTGTCTACTATAATTAACAGATAAATTTATCTACGAAAAGATATCCAAAATAATGAATAGATAATTTTATCTGATCCGAAATTTTCATTATATTTGTTCCCTACAAGTAACAGATAAACTTATATCTTCAAAAAAATTCACTATATATGCTCACTATGACTAATAGATAAACTTATCTCTGTAACATTTATTTTTGTCTCTATCCAAAATAATAAATAGATAAACTTATTTTCAACTATGTTTTGCATATTCATATCTATGGCCTGAATTTGGTTTTAATTTTCAACATTTGAACTCATTTATTCATATTTTTTCTTAATTTTCAACATGTCAACTAATCTGTTCATCTTAATTTTCAACATATAACTTCTCTCTCTCTCTCTCTCTCTCTCTCTCTCTCTCTCTCTCTCTCTCTCTCTTTGAGATTTCGATTATCATAACAGAAAACCTAGTCTAGGCAGTGCAAAATTTCGGCCGGAATATTGTCCAAATTTACTAGTACTAGTTGGTAAACCACAGTGTATTGAGGTCGGAACAAGATTGAGGGGTTGGGGGTATCGATTTCTCACTAATCCGGTATGTACTATCTTGAGAGTCCAGAAAACCACCTCTTGTGATTCTAGATAAGGAGGTGTTCCGCTAAGGGTCTTTGGATGGTGAAACAGTGTCTAAATGGGGAGCTCTCTGTTATGCATGTTTAAAAAGTGGGTTTTTTCAAAAAAATATTTGATAGCATCTCTCCTATTTTCTTGTCTAACCCGACGTCTCAGCGTCTCATCAGACAGTCATAAAAAACAACAAACACAATTCAAATAATTTCAAATACAATCATATTCAAAATTGAAAGATCAATTGATACAAAATTCCCAATACATTTGCTTCATTACAAAAGTGTATTACATTTCCATTGAAAATTGCATTACATCATTACTAAGGAAGAGCTAAGTTTTTTGCCCCTTCCCATTGAAGAGTACATGTACAAGATTAACCAAAAAACAAGTGCAAATCTTCGCATGAATCTTCATTTGCATTGTAGCACCAGTGATCCCGGCACTTTAATCATCTTGCTTGGATTCCACCTCAGACAAAGGCATTTCATTTTGGGTATCACCTATAGCTTCATCACTTTAATCATCTTGCTTGGATTCCACCTCAGACAAAGGCATTTCATTTTGGGTATCACCTATAGCTTCATTGGTAGATATATTATGGGGAACGACTGCTGCCTGTTCGGATTAGAGTTGGCATACCAAATTTGCTGCTGCGGTGTAGACAGGTAATCTCATCAGAAAACATGTTGCCTGCAATTGCAGAATGGTGGGTGGATAGATAAGTGAAAATCTCATGTACCAAGTGCAACACCAAAGGTGACGAACTTCCACATGAAACCAACGTGCAAAAATAGGTAATCTCATCAGAAAACATTAAGTACTAAGTTATTCCTTGAACTGCAACAACTCTTGAGTACTCCCTTGCCGCATATCTTGAATCATCTTTGCTATATTCTTTCCCTACAAATCAGCAGGTAATGTCATCAGAAAACATGAACTAGTAAGTTCAATATCAGTCCAATATCCATCATCAACTATAGCCAAAGGAAAAAAATTCATGCAGTTAGAAGTCATAAGTACACAATAAAATCCTTTAGAGCAGCAGCAAAGTACTCCCTTGCAGATGATTTTCTTTGTTTTGTCCAATTAGTCTCAATTCCCATGCCAGTCGTTTAATTCCTAATTGGTTGTTCTTGGCTATTCTATCTACTACTTCCCTTGAATTGATTCCTACCCCATACATAGCCCAAGTGCCTGCATAAAATAAAGTCTTGTTATACACAATAAAATAGGATAGGAAAGAACAAAAACAAATCATTAGAATCCAAAGAGTAGAAGTTTGAAAAGTGTTAAGGCCATGGAAGTTGCCAAGTTTAGCCGCTTGTAACGTCCATCTTGTCACAAAGCGTAACCACTTGCAATAGCAAACAAAAAAGAGGAAAGTCAATTAATTTAATATCTAAAGATGATTAAATGATGTACGAAGTCACTTTCATTTGCCAAAGATCAATAAATGCATATCCATATCGTTTGTTGGAATTATTCAGTATGTGATCATCATTTTTTGCAGGGCACAAGTTCTTGTTGTCGAACGAGAACAAGCTTCTTGCACTGTGGTTTCCACCCTCTGTGGCGAAGATTTTCCCTTATGCTCGCATCACTCTGTCCTCGCTAGAACACCCATGACGTGTAAATTGGCATTGGGTTTTCTAAAACCCGATGCTTTGCAAAGTTACGTTAAGGTCATGGATTCAATAGCTAAAACACATTTCGAACAAACTGGGACTCGAAAAAGAAGTCACGGTTTGCCCTCTAGCAAAGGACTACAACTTTGTTTGGCATGCTTAGTGTTCTTAAGCATCGAATACCCAAAACGAATTGCAAGCTTTTGCCAACCATGTTATGCTTTTTCCTCTTTAAAGTGTCCCTGGCAGATCCTCAAGCTGATTCTCGTGAATCATACCTTCAATTTTTTGCGATCTTTTCACTGATTATGATAATAATGAAACCCTGTATTCTTAAACGTAAAAAATCTCCATCAAGCGAAAACCCTATAAATATGATACTAACTTCAAAATTATCAGAATCATAAAAAAATGAACGACAATGTCAAGTCAAATCAATGAATTAGGTTTGATGCAGAAATTCAACTAGTCCATCGCATCAAATTTAACATTTGAGATCATTACAAACAGAGAAGTTGAAGGCAAACGTCAATGAAGTAGTCTTCCAGTTACCCTAATTCGAGCAATCTACGACTAATTCAGTTCGGATTGCAGATCATGACACGGACAGAGAGAGAGAGAGAGAGAGAGAGAGAGAGAGAGAGTACTGGCCTGTTGTTAGATTTCACCTACGAACGTTGCTAGCAGGTTCCCTCTCTAAGATTGGACGTGTTCTCGTCGGAGAAGAAGGCGGCAACCGGCGAGCTAGTTATTGAGATGGAGCTCTCTCTCTCTCTCTCTCTCTCTCTCTCTCCCTTTCACAATCTAAAACCCAAAAACACGTCATTGAACATGAAAGGGCATTTTTTGTCCTGTAAAGATTAAGAATGGACCTGATGCTTTACGAAATTCGTAACAGTGGACACGAGAGCTTGTAAAAATGGGGACTAGACTGGGCCATGTACAAAAACTTATAATGGATCTCTCATCAATTATTTAGTTAATCTATAGGTTGGCAAAATAGACATAAGAAAGCAGTAAGTGCTTGATTATAAGGTAGTATGTTCGAATTCCACGGAAGCCAACTATTTCAAACTTTGGTTCCACTAAGGGTTATGCTTTGTCATTATCTTCAGGACCCCGAAATTAATAGAGGTGAGGGCAAATTAGCTCGGATATCCAATTAAAAAAACAGGTACATCGAGCGTTTTGAAATCCAAAATTTTCTTTTACTTGATTTTAATTTTTTGTCAAAAGCAAAAATCTCAATAACTCCTTACAGCCACTTGGGCCAGGTTCATACTTTTAGCCCTATTTGCACCTGCATGTCATCCAAAGCCCATTTGAGCTCTCTCTAAGGTATGGCTGCAGAAAATTGTATCACATTTTTTTATGTGTGTCTAAAGGTCATTTGTCTTTTTCCCTATACAAATTAAAGTTGAAAAAGTTGGTCCTTGTAGTTATTTCCTTCCTTTCTCTAGATAAGACCCACTTTTTAAATAAAGAACGTGACGGACACTTTTTTTTTTCTTGCCTTTCTTATTGAACATTCAATTTTGTGCACTTTTAGATCATATGGGTGAGTGCAACATGTAAATTGAATATAACAATGAAACTAAGGCTTTTTGTGACGGTATCAGAGGAGGAGGAGGAGGATGACTCGTAGAAAAATATCAAAATATCGTAAAAAAATACCGAAAATATCATAGTAAAAACTCAACCTGAATCAAAATATTTAGTACTCGCATTTTACAAAATTTTACCATCTCATCTTTGACTTAGGATTATAATATATGGTAGCCAACTAGGGCAGTCCAACTAGTTATTATCTTCCAAAAATACATGCATTTCTTTGAGAGAGAGAGAGAGAGAGAGAGAGAGAGGTTGGGGAGGGCAGACGCAAGTAAGTTCGCCAAGGTAGTCGAGAGCGGTGTTCCGTCAGCTTGTGGTTTTAGCCATTTTATCCTTAGACAAAGATGCTGGTGACTCCTACAACACCAACGGTAGGCGGTGAATCTTTGTTAAGGAGACTGTGGTATCACACAGGACTCAGCTCGGTTTTCAACTCAATTTTTGGCTTGTCTAATTTGTTTATTAAGTCTCTGCAATTTGTAATTTTGTTTATCATTATAATGAAATTGTTCTTTGGAACTTCACGTAATTGCCGTATTTTTTCCAACATTGACTTATCTCCAGAATTTAATCCCTATATAACGCCGTAAATTTTATGGTGATTCAGGATGACAAACATAACTTCAAATTAAACAAAAGTCGACGGTCGTCTCATAATTGGACGACGTTACACTGAACAAAAATTCAAAGAGACCATGAAATCGTAAACTACATATTTAGAAAGTACTAAAAATTTTAAGAGTTTTTTTTTTATACTAAAATGCAGATGTTGTGACCGGCCGCCATAACTTGACCTCCTTTGATTCTCTCACTCGTTTGACCCGACTCGTTTTAATTTGGCATTTGTCCTGACTACTTAAATAGAATTCCTGTGCCGATCATGACAAAAGGCATTTGATAAACTGCATAATTTTTTTTCTATGATTGCCTTGTTTTGTTCTTACATACATGTGTCTAAGTACTTCGATATGGTGTCAAAGTAACCGAATTAGAACTTCAACTTAGAAATGACGAACAAATGCAGTACTATAAATTTTACTAATATAAATGTGTACTAGAATGTGGCAATGATCGTTGCGATCTCGTCAAAGATTTTCCTGAATTTTCTCAAAATATGTACAATGAACAGAAATTCAAACAGAAAATATATAGAATCATAAACCCCATATATTTCTCCACCAGACATGCCTTCGTTGTATATGACGTATGAACAAATGAACGTAGTTAAGAAATTCATCAGTGCGTCGACACACGCTGTTGCACGCTGCTGCATTTACAAACCACCTATTTGAGCTTGTAATGTAACAATGTCTCTGTTAATCTATGATGTTCCCGCAACATATCATTCGATACGACGGTTTCCGATACAACGATACCGCGACCGATACTGCCATTTAAAACTATGCTTCTAACCCTTCAAATTGTTATTTATTAACTTTTTAAACAATTACCGTCAAATATCTATACATCCAATAGTGCACCAAATAATATACACCCAATAGAGGACCAATTTGTTAATAGATAAATGCTTAATGGTAATATAAATTTTGTTTTACTAGATAAATGCTTAATGGTAATATAAATTTTGTTTTACTAGATCAATGCTTAATGGTAATAGTATAAATTTTGTTTTGTGAAAAAATTAGTGATTAACGAGCTTTCATAAGAACATGGGTGCAGTGACCGCCACCCCTTTTCTCGAGTCAATGATACGGTTTGACCCGACTTGTTCTTTTTCTTTTTTTTTTTGGAGAAAGAAAATTTCGATTAACCACCAAACAAATCCTATTAGCACCTACTACAAAACGACAAATAAAATAAAATAAAAGGAAAATACAAAAAAACAAAGGCACCAAAAAACAAGAAGAAAGATTGGCGGAGCCGGAGTTGTCACTCAACCGTCGTTGTTGCCGCCGCCGATGTCGAGAGTCCGGATCTGGAAACCCCAGATCCGGCTCCCCGTTGTCCAAAAATCGGCCGCCCATAGGAGGAGTAGAGAAGCTCGCACAAGGGCAAGTAAAAGCGGAGAGAGAGGAGTGAGGAAGGAGGTGGAACTTGGAAGAGTTGCGTTGGGGGAGGGGGAAGGGGCGGGGCAGCCGCTAGGGTTTGGCCTAAGGAGAAGCTTTTTCCCATACACCTCTCCCCTGCTCTATCTCTCTCTCTCTCTCTCTCTCTCTCTCTCTCTCTATATATATATATATATATATATATATATATATATATATATATATATATATATATATATATATATTTGCCGAACGTGAACAAAATGAAAGGGGAAAGGGAAAGAGGTGACCCATGTTGGTAAAACCCGCAACCTAACCCACAGTCTTTTAACCCATCACCCGCTGTCTCTCTCATCCCAGTCATTGGATCACATCAACACTCCCGCATTTTGGTTTCTTAAGGGAGCCCTTAGGAGAAACTTTTTTTGTTTGTGTGTGTGTGTATATAGTCCGGATCTAGTCCCAGATCCCTAAGTTCGGCACTTCGAATCAAAATTTTCATGATCTAAACCGTTCAATGTGCTTAAAATATGTTTTTATGGGTCCCCACGAGATATATAGTTTTTGTGAAAAACTACTCGGATCACAGTCTTCCCAGTAATTTTTTTGATGATTTCTCGCAAAAACCCTTAAAAACACAATTTAAACACATTGGATGACAATTTTTAAAACATTCAAAATACCCCAAAACCTTCATTTCAGGATTCTTGACTGGATCACCGGTATATATATATATATGACAGAGGAGCGTGGTTAGTGGATTATATTCTCTAATCTTTTTGTTTGAAAAGAAAGAAAGAAAAACTTTAACAACAATGTTCAGTTGAGAGTTTTGGGCCTATTTTAGCCCTGTTTTAGTTTTGCTTACATCATCATTTTTCTTATTTCTCTCTCTCTATCTCTCTCCACTTATTACACCTGCTTAGATCATCAAAACTAAACTAAACCTACTAACTGAAAAAGGTCAACACAATTTTATCTACAAGTTCCAAATAAAGCGTTTGAGTTTTGCTGTTTGGGTTTGTGGAGAGAGAGGGGGAGAGAATTGATGTAGAAATAAAGGCTTTTGAGATACGAAAAATTATTTAATGGTCTTGGGCATCGTAGTATTTTAGTATATTTATTTACCACAGATTTCTGTGGGACTTAAAATTTAGAATAGGGAAAAGTTACAATACACATCTCTATCAGGTGTATCATACGCACACTAAAATGTTAAGAATTGATTATCCCTTGTGAATTGAAAGATATAATTTTTTGTATAAAAATTACGATACGCACTAAAATGTTATAAATCATATTACTTGAAAGTTTATAAGTTTTAATATAAAAATTATGAGACATTGAAAAATATTAAGAGGTGAAATAATATAGATCCTATAATAATTGCGTATGATACGCACCATTAGATGGGTTTGTATTATGGCTATTTTCGTAAATGTAATTATACTTCATGGGAATATCTGGCAGATATGGGTATTACTCCAACCATTCGCCAAGATTTTCTATATCCCTCTCTTTCCACGTAAGTGGGGCCACACTTCACGCCCAAGCATTCTACTAACCACTCGTGTGAATACGGGACCCACTACTAGTCACCAATCATGAAGAAACACCACACACGTCTGTCTGTTTGATTTGCAGTTTTTGTTTGATCCCTGTCCCCACCTCCGATGGCGTAACGTTTTTTTGAACTGCGAAAAGGGTGAGAGAGGGGGTGACCAGCGTAGTAAGAGGCGTGACTATAGGGTCTTTTGATTTGCAATTTTTGTTGAAACTTAGGGGTGTTCAAAAACCAAGACAGGTCATTCTCTTATAACACATAACATGAGAGTTTTCCAATTTATTATTTGATTTTTTAATTTTCGATTTTATCATTATCTTTTACAAATAGATAAAAGGAAGGTAATTTTATTATACTAAATTTTATCACACTATATTATCCACAACTATTATCACACTAGATTTTGTTTATTGGAAAAACAAGGTGATTTTATCACCCCTCCATAAAACACCAACTAAAATCAAATTTTTTCATTTTATCTCGTAAAATCCATTGGAAAACTCCCCTACATAAAAAATCTTGAAAAACCAATTTATTCAAAAAAAAAAAAAAAAATTGGGTTAGTGAAAGACCCCTTATTAATGTGTTCTTTCTTTTTTCATTGATTCTTGGGTAATATAAAGAGTAGCTAGGTATTTTTGTTACAAATTAAATAATAGTAGATCGTAATAAATTAAATGTTGAAAGTATCAAAATGAATCTTTCGCGTTAATCCATGGGTCCCAAAATGATTGTCGCGTATAAAAATATTTACAATTTTCAGATCATAAAATCAAGTACTTTCCGAAATAATTTTTAAAATTTTTCACACCAAATAAAAAAATCATGTAAATCATTCATATCAGGTAAATCATCGTAGATATAACACAATTATCCATAAAAGTGGATTTACGCAAATATGGATTTACGCAAATATCAAACTGAGGCGTAGATATCTCGCTCTCCTTAAGGAGATTCAAGCTCTTTGAGGCTTGATTGAATCTTGAACTACTAGCCGATACAGTAGAACTCCCACATTACTTGTCTCCCTAAGGATACAAAAGTCTGGCTAATAAGTTGTGTTGGTTTGATCCACCCTGCAAAAGAAAATTGAGTCCAAAGCTCCACCGCAAAAGCATCTTACACTTTGTTGGGTAATTTCTCTACAACAAAGATATGAAAATACAAATATGGAGCATTAATAAGTGAGAGAACCTTGATTACTACCTTAGGCCTCAATGCTTTAGGCTTGCTAGCCTCTACCATGCACACACACCCAAATGGTGTGGTATAAGTACCATGTTCCTAGGTGGTCTTTCATCCAATGGTCGACTATGTTAGGCAGGTTGGCTACAAAGGATAGATTGGTGGCTTGGAGGGTCCTTACTACTAGTAGTTGTGTGTTATGTAATAGAAGTCTAGAATTTCACTCTCATTTGTTCTCTATCTGTCCTTTTCCTTCTTTAGTCTAGTTGAATGTTAGAGCTAAATGTGGTTTGACTCCTCATGCTTGGGATTTACTTTTTGAAGTTTAGTGGGGCTCTGCGTACTGTTGGAATAATTCTGTGAGATCTATTAATTGTTTTTAAGCTTTGCTTATCTACTACAATTTATTCTATTTGGAGGGAGGGGAATAGCAGAATTTTTAGGCATGAGTTTCATGACTTTGCATCCATATATTATGAAGCAGATTGTTGAGGGAGTGACATCTTGTGTTAGTTCATGGAGGAAAGTTGTCCAGTCTTCTGATAATCTCAAGTTTGGTATGGAGTGGGGGATCCCTGATGCTGTTTTCCATGCATAGTTTAGGTAGGGATTGTAGCTAGGCCTTGGCTACTTTTTTGGTTTTGATTGCTCCTTGTATTGAATTTTCTTTGATTTTTTTGTATAGTTTCTCAAAGCCATTTCCTTGATTTTGGTTGTGCTTGTACCCTTTATGAAATTGACTTTTTACAAAAATAAATAAATAAATAAAAAATGATGCAACAAGGAAAAGATAAGGTTACAACTCTTTGCCTTGAAAAAAAGAAAAAAGAAAAAACAACTTTTTGCCTTGAAAAAAAAAAAAACTCTTTGGCTTGAAGGAATATAAGGTGTGCTAATTAGAACTTTGCAAGTTTACACACACAAGACTTCTAAGTTAAGCATTAATAATGCATAATGCATTAGACAATTACTCCATTACTTTGTCTCCAAGAATAGAATATACCATCATATACCAAATTATCAATAAATCATTATTTCCAAATAATAATTGAAATACTTAAAAATCATGTTTTTAATATTGAAATACTCAAAGTTCCAACAAATTTAATGTTTATGTATAGATCTAGATGATTGTGTTTAGAATCGTTTGACAGACATTAAACCTTTATTGATCCAATGTGTGCACCAATATATTTGCATGCGTATTTATAGCAAGGTAAACCAATTTTACAGATTTTACCTGCAAGGATTGAATCAGAGGGGGACAAGTAGAGATGGCCACCATCACAAGATTTTCAAAAAATGCAATTATTATATAGAAAATAAAATTTTATCCCCAAATTATATAGACTCACCACCACTAGATTTTTTAAATATTTCATACTCATAATGAAGTTTGTCTTTTTATTTTTTAAGAATATATTTTTGTCACCACAAAGGTAAAATCTTGACTCCGACCTGTTTACCTATGCTAAACAAAACAGCTGATTTTCATGTCGAATTTATGACTCTAATGTGATGTTAAATATTGAGGTCATAGCTTCTATTTAATGCCTATGTGATGCAAGTGGTAGCACACTGCAGAAAAATAGCGACACAAAACCACCTTACATAATGTCGTGACTCATATATATAATTTTTTATAGTAACGTATAACTGTTATGAAACCGAGCAGATATTAAGAGCTGAAAAGTAAACAAAGTACTGAACACAAATATGGAGAAAGTTAGTCTTCTGGACTACTCAAATATTATTCAGAGTGGTATTTTGCTCTCTGTCTTTTCTTTCTCTCTTTGCTTGTATCATTTCTTTTGACTGATAGCCTTAGATAGCCAAAAGGCTATATGTACAACTAATACAATAAATTCTATCTTCTATTCAATACTGTTACACTACCCAAGGTCATCCATCCATATCTCGAAGAATAGTGTGTGTCGTATCACTGTTTACCAGACAGATATCTTCACCATTTATTTTTGCATTTGATAATGTCCCATTAGTAGTATCCATGCCCCTAAATGCAAAAATACAAATTTAAAGATTTCACAAATAAGTAATTGAAACACATCTTGAAACTTTTATTCCAAAAGCAAAATACAACATGACATATTTCTTACAACATTATTGAAAGATAGATTAGTCCTTAGACTATTATTTCAAACATAAGCAAAGATACTTATTTAGTCCAAATTCATGGACCAATCAGGGTAGTCATCTCCATCATCAAAGAAATCATCTTTTGTCCCACTAGGTCCAGCAAGTAAATTAGACATATCAAAAGATGAAAAATAAAAGGTTCAAAAGGGTCAGTTTGATTAACTTGATCAAGAAAATTGGTTTCAACTTCTTTGCCTTTCCCCTTGATTGATGCCTGGTAAAGATTAACTAAATGTTTTGGCGTACGACAGGTACATGACAAATGACCTTTCACTCCACATCTGTAACATGAATCTTCTGTACTCTTAAAAGTTTTAGCTTGCAAATCTTTTCTCTTTCCTTGGGACACATCCGATGTATCACATTTATTCCACTTCCGGGGAAAATCAGTTTTCTAGCTGGGCTTCTTGATGTGTCATCCACGGACTTGGTAGTTATGGCCACCACGCCCCCGTCCATGTCCGCGCCCATGACCTCGGCCGCGGCCACCTCCTTGACTGTATAATGAGACTCCGTTTGCTTCTGGAAATGGTATAGATCCGGTTGGACGGGACTCGTGATTTTTCATTCATAATTCATTGTTTTGTTCAGCTACCAGGAGACAGGATATCAGATCCGAGTATTTTTCATAGCCCCTCTGTCTATATGTTTGTGATAGATTCATGTCTCTGGGGTGAATCGTGGATTATGTCTTTTCTAACATATCCATTTCAGTAATTTTCTCCTCACATAGTTTCAAATCGTAGATGCATCCAATGATAACGAGCTCTACGCAACATGACTGTCTTTTGGTGCCCATATCTTTCCCTTAGGTTGTTCCACAAAATTAATGGGTCTTTGACAGTGAGATACTCGGACTTCATGTCCTCGTGGAAGTGATGTCGAATAAAGATTATAGCCCTTGCGCGATCCTTCAGGGATGCACTATTTCCATTTGTGATCGTTTTTCCTATTTCTATTGCATCGAAATGGATCTCTATATCAAGGATCCATGACAAATAATTTCTTCCCGAAATGTCAAGTGCAGCAAATTTCAATTTTGTGTAGTTCAACATTGTCTATAAAACAAGATATTCTAATTTAGACAAACATTTTTAAAAAAAATAAGGAGTCAGTTGAACAGTACAAGTTTATCTAAATGTGATGTAGTGATAATATCTCAAGTAACAACATACAATAATTGTAAGGAGTCATAGCACACAATATTTCCATAATCATTTGAATACAAAATTTATAAACATGTGGACTGACTTGTGTTTGTTCAATACTCCAATAGTTCAATGTGATCAGTGCATTTTTTCTCTCACAAATATCAGTGAATGAAAACATTGAACTAATAAGGTGAATAGTTTCTCATTTGGCAGTGGGTACATGGGATAGAAATCTACTGAAAATAAAGACGTTCATAATTTGGCAATGGGTACATGGGATAGAAATCTACTGAAATTAAAGACGTTCATGAGCCTCCTCAAAAAATAAAAACTGACAACTTCCAACAAAAGGTGTGAAAATCCCTTCTTTTTTTTTTCAACAAGTGCTACAAGAAAACATTATAGGCTAACATTGTCTATGTCCAATGGTCCCACCTAAATAAAAAAAACTTTGGTAAGACCATGTCCAAACATTATTTCTAGTAAGTTGGACAAGTAAATCAGAACCTTATCAGATGTAGATAACAAGAACAGTTGGTTTCTGAATTTACACTATATTACTAATTGTAATCAGAGATACTAAATTTACTAACAAGATGCTATATATAAATAAAATTGTTAGTTTCTACTCAACCACTGGGGTTAGCTCAATGACCAAACTCGTGTTTTCCCTTATGGAAGGTCACGGGTTTGAGGCGGTGTGGTGGATTCAGTATTTAAAAACCCATCCACCTTGTTGCTAAAAATACTTCAGGTATTTATTTTTATTACTAGAATACTGTAGGATTCCAAATTAATTAATTTTTTTTTTCATAACTAGAATACTTCAAGATTCATAGTTGATATGTATTTCTAGTACAATAATTTTTTCTCTTTTTTTTTAAGAGTAGAATGCTTCCGAATTCATTATTGATTAGTCCCCTTTTTTTTCATTCATATGATCAGTCTTCCATACATATAAGTATTTAGAAAGAAAAAATATAGAACAATGTATGAAATCCAATATGTAGGAATAGGATACGAGATTTTTACCTTTCTCAGTTGGTTAGGGTTTCGTGCTGATAACATGTTATGAAACCGAGCAGATAATAAGAGCTAAAAGGTAAACAAAGTACTAGACACAAATATGTAGAAAGTTAGTCTTCTAGACTACTCAAATATTATTCAAAGTGGTATTTTGCTCTCTGCCTTTTCTTTCTCTCTTTGCTTGTATCATTTCTTTTGACTGATAGCCTTATATAGCCAAAAGGCTATACATACAATAATACAATAAATTCTATCTTTTATTCAATACTTTACACTACCCAAGGTCATCCATCCATATCATTTATAACAATAACAACTAATTTACTCGAAGATTTGATTTTTTTTCTTCTTTTTTGAATATTTTTTACCATAGTAAAATCCTGGTAGCATGCCCGAAATGCTGATATTAACTCTTAATCTATAACTTCAGTGCAACAGTTTCGGATTTTCTCATAACCATACGTTGGGCTACAATACACACTCTTATGTGGGTGTGTCATATGCACCTATTTTATGGTCCATATTGTACCATCTCATCGACAATCGGAAAATTTTTTAGTTTTTCGTAACTTTTCAGCAATATGATTCGTAACATTTTGGTGCGTTTCCTAACTTTTACAAAAAAAATAAAAAAATTCGTAACCTTTACAAAAAATTCATAACTTTTTCCAAAAAATTCGTAACTTTTCGCAAAAAATCGTAACTTTTACAGGAGTGTGTATCATACACACCCAAATAAGAGGTGTGTATTGTAGCCTTTTCCTCTCGAGAATTAATCAATGTGCGCATAGGTTGATTCTGGTATCCTGAGTTACCCAAAAAATAATTATTGCTGCTCAAGATGAAAACTCTTGCAGTTCTGGTGGTTGAATGGGTAGGGGTACGTTTGTTTTTACAACATGGTATATGTATCCAAAGAGAACGATTTGATTACACTAACAACCCTTAATAGCACATGTTTAATTGATTAATCTCTACAATATTTATTTCAATGGAAGAGGCTAGGATTTTCAAAAAATGACTAGGCCGTCCTGTTAGATTATTTGTGGGCCCTTTTCAAGCCCATTTCTCATTTAAACTTCAATTGTTATTATAAAAAATAAAATTACGCAAGTAGTATTTTTATTCCGAAGATATGAGACCCACAAGGGAGTCTTCGACGCCGGTCAGTATATGGTCTGTGTCTCTGGATTGGATTAATTGTTGTATTAAAACATTTTCCACCTGCAGATGCTATGCGAACCATACAGCAAGAAATTAAAGGCCCTAGCATGCTGTGGTTCTGTTTACCTGTTTGTACTATGCCCAACCGTGCAGCAAGAATAATTGGAAGGGACCATTCCAAAGATAAACGTACGATTTGGGTTTTTTTCTTTTTTTCTTTTTTGTTGTAAATCCTGGCCGTAGCGTTCTCGAAACGCTGATATAACCTCTTGATCACCTTCAGCATAGCTAGCAATTTTTGTAAATCGTTGTTAATTGAGCTATTCTCAGCAATTAATCGTCATGTGTGTAAACTAATTCCGCAGCACGATTGAGCTATCAAAAATTACAATTCCAGCTAAAGATGAAAATTGTTGCACTCGTGGTTGAATGGGTACGGTGTGTTTGTAAAAAGCAAATTTTATGCTATTTTTTATCCGAAGATTGCAGGGTACGACTTCTCAAGGAGGAGGTCGAGGGAGTAGTTTGTAGTAAAACATTTTCACTATGAGGCTATTGATTGCTATGGGCTTAGTTTATACGGAGTTTCACTCCAATTTTAATTGTGTTCTCCAAAGCAAATGTTATGCTATTTTTTATCTGAAGATTCCATGGTATGACTTCTCAAGGAGGAGGTCGAGGGGGTAGTTTGTAGTAAAACATTTTCACTATGAAGCTATTGATTCCTATGGGGTTAGTTTATACGGAGTTTTACTCCAATTTTAATTGTGTTCTTTGCAAGCAAGCAGACAATAGAGTTAATCCGCAAGAATTAATCAAATTGCACAAGATCAGCGCCATTGCTATGGACTCCTATGGGTGACGTCATTGCTACTATTACATTGAAGATATGGATATATATATATATAGGATCAACTTTTAATGAGGGATCCCTCATTTTAAATAAAATGAGGACCAAGCAATTTTTCCACTTTCCGAACTAAATTTTGACAATCCGAACCGTTAGATGTGTTTAAAATGTGTTTTTAAGGTTGACCGCGAAGATTCGTCCAAAAAAAATACCCGCAAGTGCTTTCATCCGATTAGTTTTTGTGAAAAAATTTATATATAGCGTTTTTAACAAAAAAATAATCAGATGAAGCCCCTTCATGGTATTTTTTTTTTGACAAATCCTCATGCGGTGGATTTTTTAAAACACATTTTAAAACACATCTAAACTGCTTGATCATTTATTATTTGGTCGGAAAGCGGCGCCTTCATTTTAAATAAAATGAGGGATCCCTCATTAGAAGTTGATCCTATATATATATATCAAATTATAAAACCTTGTCCCTCCTCCATATTTATAGCTTACCCCCACTACGTATAAATCTTGATTCCGTCCCTAACTATATGCCGCATAAAATATGCCCAACCGTTCAGCACGAATGGTGGGAAGGGCCCTTAGCATTCTGTGGTTCTGGTTCTGAGTACCAGGACAGAAATAATTCTCCCAGTGAATACTGCGATACAGATGCAGATGAATACAGGGCCTTCACAAGGGAGTGCCCACGGATTTAATACAATAAAAGGTGACACACCCAATTAATTCTGACACTTCCCCCTATAATTAGGTCCCCTGGCCTTATTTTCTTTTTGTCAGAGGGGCCTCATTCTCTGTTCCTTTCGGTATTGATGGTGGTGAAGGGGACCATTTACACACATACCCAGATTGCTAATCTATGGGTCTATGAGCAACCCTAGCATTCATCCAATTATAAAATAAAAAATTATGGGTACACTATTTAGTGTACACTAGAGTGTGGGACCCCTTTTAGAGTGTGACACAATTGATCAGAGCAACTCAATTCACTTAAACTATTTATTTTCGTATCTTGAAATAAATGAGTTCAATTAGATATCGATAAGAGTTTGATGCATTCGTCATTCGATTCTCTAACAGGAATTTTTTTCGATATTTTAATTATACCCAATAAATTTATGGTAGTATTCCAATAAAATTACTCTAGAATTGATTTATGAGTATATTTATCTAATCAATTTCTTAGAGTGCAAAATTTTCACACCATCTTTATGTTGAAACACACCCCGTTTTGTTAATTAATTATAAGATGACATTATACGTATAGTCACTACATTGTTATTTTACCGGCAAAAAATTTATTATTCTAAGGAATTACAGTAAAACATAAGAATTAAGTTTACTAACTTGTGTGTACCCTCTAGTACAAATTGTAGTGGGAATAATCCGTACAAGGGCATGGGCCAACGTGATGAGGCGGCGTCATCCTAACGTGTCTAGCTAACTCATTTGGGGCCACGGGCCTAGTGTAATGAGGGGTGATGTCACCACACGGGTGTGAGCATATGCACGTGTGTGAGCATGCTTATCTTGGAGGGCAAACACATGAGAGGCGATAAATACAAGGGTTAGACCCTAAAGGGATGGACACACTCATATAGATCTAATTTACTCTCTGTATTGGCTTTCTCTCTCTAGAGGCTGACTTGACCGTCAGAGTGCTCGCCGGCAAAAGGCCGGTGGGGCTCTAATGGGTTGCTACCCGTGTAAGTCATCCGAGGAGGGAGCTGGCTCACCCGAGGAGGATCCATCGCTGAATACACCCCCCACACAAATTTCTAAATTCGTCCCTGACTATGTACACCAAGAATACGAGGACCGACTTGCTTAAATACTGCAATCAAAGGATTGTTCTGCAAATATCCAAAGAGTGAAAAAATTTGAGCTGAGATATACACCTCCGTCCCAAAAATTTTGTTCGGTTCGCAAAACAATAACCTAAAAATAATAAGTCTTTTAAAAGAAATTTTTTTAACTTTTTTCATAAATTAAAAGTACTTTATCTGGTAAATTATTGAAAAAATAATGAATTTTTTCTTGAAAATTTTGTATATTTTTCTAGGTCCTTGTTTTACAGACCAAACTAAAATTTTGAGACAAGGGAGTAATTAGTGATGTCACGCTAAAGTCAGCAAATACGTTTGTTTGTCGTTGGGCTCCCTTGCTCGTTCAATTGAAGTCCCTGTATAAATATTTAATTTGTGTTTTTAAAGTATTTGAATTTTGAAGTCTTAGGGTATTCCAGAGGGTGATGGTAGTGGCAGACAATACGAATATAAATCGATTATAATAATCCTCAAAATGCCGACTTTTCATAATCAGGGTTGGAGAGGAGAAAATTTTGGGTGTCAGCCTACGACCTTGTTCGTTAAGTAATTTTAATTTAGTTTAGTTTTGAAAAAATGTGTAATGAGTAGAGAGAGATAGAGAGAGAAATGAGTGTAATGATTACAAAACAAAACTGAAATTATGAAACGAACACGGCCGTAATGTCCGATCGCAATATACTTTTGAACTGTCAAGACACGCAGTCGGATGTCACGTGACTATACTCGACCTACACCCATGTTAAATAACTTCTCTTTTTAACTTTTTAAAGTCCTTGAGATAACCGTCTATTTATATTCTATGATATTACATAATTAACTTGCAAACCTATCTAAATACTTTTCTTTTGGTGCTACTATGAATGAATATTACCCTTACGAGGGAGCGAAATAGTGTATGATTTTAGTGGTTGATACGCTCCTTCTAATTTTGTCGTCCCAAATTTAAATCCTGACTTTCCAAGTCTCGCAAATTAGCTATGCCAACCCCAGGGACTCCGACTCAATTTCATGGGTCAAATCACATAAATAACTTGAAATTTAAGTGGACAAGAAGCCCACGAATATGACCTAAATCTGATCATTTGTTTCACATCACTATCTGACCCTGTTTTGAGTAAAACAAATACCATTTAGTTGGCTTAAACACCACATTCATTAGCTCTTATGGAGTGTTTGGTTCGTTGACTGGTGAATAATGATCATTCCATTTATATTGCAAGTACTAGCGGTAAGAGTCATGAAGGAATGACCATTCCCAGCTTCATTCCAGTGAACCAAACAATGCCTTGCACCAGTTGCTGCCGTGGCACAACAAGTTCCAGCCAATTTTTAATTTGCATATTCCATTTTTGTAGCGATCGCAGTGAAGGAATCTATTGATTCTCTGTCAGTTGGTTAGACCGTAGATGCGATGATTTACTTCACGGGTAAGGTTTTCGGTTCAAGTCCAGGATGGCCCGACTACATCAAGGAAAAGAATAGAAGAAGCATTAGACTCCTTCAGGCTTCATGCATGCTAGAAAAATCGAAATTAAGGACAGGTAAAAGTGAGTCAAAGAACACTAAATATTTCGGAAAAGGCTATACTATTACTGACTGAAAAAATGATATCTTGCCCAAATTCAGAGCAGTCCGGAGAGTAAGGCGTCCCAATTGGATTAATTATATTTTCTAATAGTAAGAGAACTTTATTCAAATTATTAATACCTCATCATATTTGGGTTATTATTTTTTTGTAACTTCGGCTACCCAAAATGTATTGAACCAATGGAGGAAATGGTGTCTAAGTACGATGATTAAATAAAATTAGTAGAACCAGTTCAAACAAAAAATAGTAGAATGGGACCCATTTAATTGAACCATAATCAACGGTTATCATATAGGATGGATGAAAGAAGATCCAACCAACACTGATTTTTAACATTCATACTTGAAAACACATGGAATGAAGTAAAAACTAGTAGTGGACGTTAGGATTCATCCCCCATAATTAGCTAGATGAGGTAGCTGTAAAAAAAAAAAAAAAGTTTGTTAAAAATTGGGATTTAAAGACATACATGCTCTTTTTTAAGATTTCAGGTTTAAACCCTCCTAGGTGCAACCAATAGCAGAACCCAACAAAAGCCAAAACTTCACCCCATATGGATCGATTGGCCTCTTAAGAATGACCCGATCTGAACGTCAGCCAATCTAGACACTCTAAATTGTAAGAAGGATATGGAATGACGTAGATCGATCAGCATTAGAAAAACATATTCTATTAATAATAATCATTAAGAATAGAATATACCATATAGATCGACTGGCCTCATAAGAATTAGTTGGTCGGAACGTAAATCGGTCCAAACATCCTGAATCATAAAAAGGAAATGGAATGATGTAGATCAATGGCATTAGAAAAGCATATTCGGTTAATAATAACCATTAATAATAGAATTTACATATATTTTCAAGAAATAAATATTTAAAGGCCATTTCCTAAAACCCGTTTCTTCACGAAGAAAATAAATCTTTAAAACCAGTCACAATCATTTAAAATCTAATGTTCAGTTAGAGGAGACTGGTTATAGATCCAAGCTCTACTCTGACCAGACAAGAAAAGGTATCCTCTTATATAGAAAATTTTTATAGAAATTTTTGTTATAACATTTGGGCCTGTTTCTTTGACCGGACATCTGTAACACATGGTTGGACTATATATTCAAGGTGACTATGTGTCCGATGGTCAAATAAGATTTGTTTGACACGAATTGAACGTCACATCTAATTTCAGAAAGTGTGGCATACATAATCCGTCCACTCTTAATATGATGCGAATTGTACACTATCATATTACATCCCTTCACTATTTGTTCCATCAAATAAATACTTTTTTCTTCTTATCGAGGTTTTTAATCTAGAGAAATTGGCCTTAGGCTCTAAGGAGTCGCGTTCTCGGCATGTGCCTTATGACGTCACATCCTAACTACCTTAAGGATTGACATCACGCATGACGCATCGAGTGCCATGTGGACGGCTCCACCTAACAGAGAAGCTCCTCCCGACTCTCACGCTGATCCACTCCATCATTGTCCGGGTTAGACCTAACCGACCTGGTCCAGCCCCCCAGTCTTCCACTGCATACTACAGGTCTGGGCTCACGCCAATCCTAGCGCGTCGGTCCTCATGCCCGATTCCGGTTCGACCCACTACATGCAACTCCATTTAAGAGAAAAATTATTTGGGCCACTCTCCACGCATGCGACAACTTATACAAAATTGTTATGGCCAAGAGGTCTTTTATGGTGCAACCACGTGATCTAATGTTGTGGCTAGTGGTTCAGATCAAATTTAAAAAACTTGGCCCGTGAACAATGTCTAATATTGATAAATAAATATATAAAAAAAAAACAATGTCTAATAAAAAGGGCAATAATCATTAGAGAAACAATTGCACGCATGCACGGAATTCATGGACCCTTATGTTGATAATAATTGTAGCTTGTACAGCATGTAATGAGCACCTTAGGGTGTTCAAAGTTTAGATTTCAGACCAATGGACAAATTTGGGCTCACTAATTAATTGAGGGACCGTTTCAAGTTTGTGAATTTGCCAAAAGTTCTAATAATAATTTGATTTTGTGCTATTAAGTTTATGGTTGCTAATGGTATAGGTTAGAGACTTAGAGAGCTCTAACAAGCCTTTCAATTGTGTCTAACCAAATCTACTATACTTGTGTTCTTTGTCAATTAAAAAAGAAGAGAAAATAATGCATTTAAAGAAATTTTATTGTCTAGACATAAAACAATTAACAAAACATCACCTATTTTTTAAAGAAATTTCGTTACTTGATATCTTAGGGTATTCGGATCAGGTTATGCGCACTTCGGCTAATTTCTAGGGAACAAGTTCCACCATCTACTAGCAGGAAGAACCATTTAAAGCTAGATCAAAATTTCATATGATTTGATATCACTTGTAGAATGTTTTGAAACTAAGAACTTAGAAGGGGCAAGTTCCTAAAGTTCATACCTTGATCGCCAGGTCAACCTATTAGAGTTACTATGTTTCAAGAAATTAAAGAGAACTTATTTTATTTGTACAACACAAGTCTAATTTCTACAACTCCGGAAATTAAAGGGAACTTATTTAGTGTACAAGAAGTTGATGACCCTAGAGAGTCATCCCTACAATCCCCAATTAAAAATTTGTGGGAATCAATTTCCAATACCAATCATATTTATGTATCGGCTTCTTGTCTACAAATATGATTAATTATATGTATATGCTTATGCATCTGTTTATATACATGTACCTACATCTTCAACAGTTATCATGACCATGTAGCACATGTCATGAGCCCTACCATCCATTAACCAAGACTCAAACACCTGCCAAATCCTAGTCCCCACATGGCCATGCTATTTCCCATACCCAACACCCATGTGGACCCCTTTGGAGCACATGGCATGATGGGATTAGCCCATGTGGGCCCAAACTCCCTTTCACAATATCTCAAACCGAGGGTCCTGATTTCCCACAACAAAACCTAAGACCATTTCAACCCAATTAGGTCAAGTGACAATTGAGCTAAGATGTAAATCTTGATCCCATTCTAGGTTCAAAATTTTATAACTTGACCGTAATAGAGAAATTTTCTGTGAATTCTCCAATCTCAGCATAAATAGTATGATTTTAACTAAACCAAAAAAGATATTAGTGTTACACGTAAATTGACTCGGACACCCTCGTCTATCGAAAAGAAAAAAAACTTGACCATTTCCTCCGAGTCCTAAAAAGTATTCCATCTGGACGGCTGAGTTTGTCCACCCCTGTTCCCTAAATGAAGGGGATTTGCATCAAATATGCTGCTAATACAACCGACAGCCTTACCTTTTCTTTGTCCTAAATTCATGCAAATGATACCCTAACACAAGGCCCTTAATAATTCAACTTCTATAATATAATAAAATATCACAAATACATTGATATTCATCATTCATTCACGTCTCTCTATAAAATACCTTTCTTTGTCTCACACCCTCCCCATTAACACAAACCCATTCTCTCTCAACTTCTCTCTACAAAGCTTGTCCGAACTAACCCATCTTTTTCTTGCATAGATAGATACATATCTCCATACAACTTTTGAAGAAAATTGTTTTTCTTATATTTTCCTGCTTAGAGATGGAAAGCTCTGTGTTGTATGAGGGTGACCTTAATCTAAAGGCAACCGAGCTCAGATTAGGCTTGCCAGGGACAGATGAGCCTGAGAAACAAAACCCAGTCACAGGAAGAACCAACAAGCGATTGTCGCCCGAATCGGGCGACGATCACAAAGGATCAAAGGGTGATTCTGATGGCAAAAACTGCGATTGCGAAAATCCTCCTGCTGCCAAGTAAGTTTTATAGTCATTTAACGACACAGAATGTTTATATATTTGGGATATGTAGTTTAGAGAACGAGTGACTAAATTTTTTGGTTATTTGGAATGGCAGAGCACAAGTGGTGGGATGGCCGCCGGTCAGATCCTTCCGGAAGAATAGCTTCTTGCCGAAGAAGACCGAGGCCGAGACCGGAATGTTTGTGAAAGTAAGCATGGATGGAGCTCCTTATCTTAGGAAGATTGATTTGAAGATCTACAAGGGATATTCAGAGCTCCTAAAGGCTTTGGAGAACATGTTCAAACTCACCATAGGTAAGAAGATTGATCATATAGACATGAACACA
Organism: Vaccinium macrocarpon; assembly: GCA_022606695.1. Lineage (NCBI taxonomy): Eukaryota > Viridiplantae > Streptophyta > Magnoliopsida > Ericales > Ericaceae > Vaccinium > Vaccinium macrocarpon. Next base: position 7,370,721 of record CM040175.1, on the reverse strand, counting down.
GACAAAAGGGCACATATCGAATACAGATATGTCTTGAACCATCCGATTCATATGGATCTCACACAATAAGATGGGGATTCATAGACAGACGATTTTTGACAAATCTGTATTCAGATCTGTGCAGTAAGTCTCTACAATATATTCAAATGAGTTTTTTGGTTCTGAGTTCTAAATATGGAAACTTTGTTACCTTTTCAGGTGTGTATTCAGAGAGGGAAGGCTACAAAGGATCAGAATATGCACCAACTTATGAAGACAAAGATGGTGATTGGATGCTAGTTGGGGATGTTCCATGGGAGTAAGCTCTCTCTCTCTCTCTCTCTCTCTCTCTCTCTCTCTCTCTCTCTCTCTCCTGTTGCTAATATTGGTCATGGAATCCTTGTTGCAGTATGTTCATCACATCATGCAAGAGACTGAGAATCATGAAAGGATCAGAAGCAAAAGGCTTAACTTGTGGGGCATGACAAAGAGGGACATGCACTACAGAAACCCATTAACTGAAATTGGGAAAGAGGAGACTTTTCTCACTTTTTTTTTTCCTAGGCAGAAAGGAATTTATTTATTCTTGAAGGGATTTTACGATGTGAAAAAGGATCAAGGAGACGACGGCATCATGAACATAGAATCTTTGAGCATGGGTTGTTCAAAATTTTTTATTCTGAATACAAACCCTCTTTGCTCAGGATTTCCTGCTCTTCACTGAGAAGAGCAAGCAGAGAACAGAGAAGGAACGAAAATAAAATGAAGAGTTATCTGTAGTAGTAGTAGTAGAGTTGCAGAAGCAGATCTACGGTGGTTTGAGGCCTGTTTGTATTTTTTTGTTGTTTTTATTAATTAAGATTAAATCGAAACTCGATACCAAACAATATTTGCTTGCAAAGCAGTTGTATTTATAGAGATATATGTATGACATGGTACTCAGAAGTTTTGGTTACGTTGTATCCATATCAAATACATCTTTGGTTCTAGTTTTGTGATTTGAGTTCTGTGTGTATGGTTTGCATCTCCTTTTGTATTTGCAAGAATTATTGTTTATGTTCTATTGTGTGTTTTTATACTTTTCAGATCTGTTGAATCAGACGATTTGTATCACACGATTCGATTTGAATAGCAATCTATCCAATAGCTTCCATAGGGCGAATCGCTTATATAATCTGTGATAGGAACACGAAAATCATGAAATTCGTGATAGGAAAGTGAAAATCATAAAACACGAAAATCATACAATTCGTGATATGAAAGCGAAAATTATACAATTCGTGATAGGTATGGTAAATCAAGTTCACAACATCTATGAATCGGTCCTCAAATGAGACATTTGAAAAAGTATTGCGATTCGAGTCTCGAAAGGTCTATGTGAATCTCAATTCAGCACTTAAAAACAATTGCTTTTAGGATATATCCTTCTAAGGGAAAGGCATAGGCACGTTCTAACAGATTCCAGAAATCATGATTGCATCGGAGCGATTCAGGAATCAGGACTCAATTCAATTAAAGGATCATATCGATTCTCGATTCTGTTCATGTTTTGAGAATTATGCTTTCACACTATTATCTGTTCTAATTTAAGACCATAAAACATCGTCTAAAAACAACTTCTGCATTCACCCTTTGCCTTGGACATTTCCCTTCACACAAATCTAATCATACATATTGGGTTGTTTCAATTCGTGAGTTGACTTAAACAGTTTTTCAGTCAATGTATACCGAGTGAAAAAAATGATCTGTCTCGTAAAGCACATTATGTCAGTTTTGAGTTTATTTTAAGAATTGGAACAAACCCGTATCAAAGAACTGGATCCACAATTCGTAAACCCCAGCTTGTTCAAAATCATCTTGATGAAAATTAGTTGGGCATGTTCCCTGGTATTCTGGCCAAAAACATTGACTCTGAGCAATAGAACAAACTAAACAATCAATTTGTCTAGTTAAGCCGGCTTCCAAAAAAACCAAAAAAATTATTAAAAATCATTGACCTTGTTGGCAAGTTGCTCTCATGGTCATATGCGTTCCACGTGATATTGCAGCACTTAAAATTATATTGAGTACAGGAGCCTTTAGATTCCTTATTCTATGCACTGCTGGTTGATATGGCATTAGGTAACTAGGCAGTGTTCTTTTCATCCAATCGGGCAGTAATTATCGATTCTTGGTGTCAGGCCGCCAAAAACTAATTCTTGTGAATCCCTTGGTTCATGCGTGGATAGCTTGTCTTTGACCGGACTAGAAAGAATATTCATTGAGATTCGCATAAATTATAGCCTCGACACTTGACTGTTCAACAAAAAAATAAATTTATTTATACTACGCACTTCTGGTCAATATGGCAGTAGATAGATACAGAATGTTCACGTCACCCAATCGGACAGTAAATATCAAAACATAACTGTGACACCACGCAGCGATGCCAGAAGCTAATAGGAAACCTACCATTTTGTACACACTACTAACTGTACTACATTGTTGAGTTAGTGGAGAGACAAAGGGTATCACCAGGTTCCATTTGCGACCTTTTGTTGGCCAATAACACCCTACCGAACGGTGTCAAATTTGCACTCAATATTTTTTCCACGTGAGGCATTGGTTTCAGTCAAATACAACAAACCAAGAAAATCCAAGGATATTTTTTCAGTCATCTTCTTTAAAAATTGATCATTTCATATGAAAACCAAACATGACATGCCACATGACGTCGTGCCGGGAGATCGAGATCGAGAGAGATATCATGGTCAACAGTCAGACTAAGTGAGTAATCATAGTAAGATATACGTACTATGTTAGCATATGTTAAGCTGATGCACAGAACCATATTGTTGCTCTAGTAAATTGAAACTTTAATTCAAGTGGACAATTTGATAAAATAGGATAAGATTTCCCCTTCCTATGAGTGAGAGAGAGAGAGAGAGAGAGAGAGTCCAATTGTATTGTTCAATGTGTTCAAGAAAACAATTTTTGACAACAAATTATTAATTTCCTTGTCCGTTTACCTCACAGAGAATCAGGATTGGGGAACACAAAATCTTCACCAAGGATCATGTTGGCTAGTCAAGGGACCTTGTTATTAAGGAAATTAATCGTTTCGAGCAATGTAATGATTTATTGTGCTTTGTGCACATATTTATTCTCTCATCTATATAAAACATGGATATGGATACGATTATAGATACAATCACAACATGACACTGACATGATCACAATCACAACATCAATAGATATGGTCATATAGACATACAATTTCTTAAAAAACTAGGACACAGATACTTTGGGGACATATCAAATATTAGCATAAAAAATGCAAATATAAAGTACAATTCTATTATTTATCTATCTATCTTATGACTTTGTATCAAATATTAGCATAGAGAATACAAAGAGTTTTCAATGTTATGAAGATACAAATCAACGGCGACTAGATAAATATCAGGAATTAAACGTACATGGAAATTTCGACTCTAGACCCTGTTTTTAGATTGCATTTTAACCTCCTAATATGTGCTTCACGTGTCTTAAGATTGGTCCCAAACATGTCCATAAAGTTCCCGGATAAAAACATATGCTTAGAAAATCGAACACGTATTTTGGCTTGTCTGATAGGTGTTTGAAAAGTGTCATTTCGTATCCGTCTCAATCACGGATGTGTGGAGCCGGTGGACATGTCCATTCATGTTAGCTGATTTTCAAAGGTTCCTCAGTTGGTAGTCCTTTGCCATAAAGCAAATTTACATGATTTAGGGCTAATTTGGCCTAAAAGCAAAAACATATTATTGGTTTTTTTGTTTCTTCTTTATTCAATTTTTGGATGCATTTGTTAGTTTCGTGTCAAGATTTTGTAGTTTCTGGATTCCTCTCGGCGAGACGAATCTAACGAGTATAATATTATGGTCAAAACTCAAATTTTTTTGAATAAAGCCAAAATACGTAGATTATTGGCGAATAATCCACCTATTTTGAATTTATTGAAAAAAATTTGAGTTTTGACCATAATATTATACTCGTTAGATTCGTCTCGCCGAGAGTAATCCAGAAACCACAAAATCTTGACGATAAACTAACAAATGAAAAAAAAATTAAATAAAGACAAAACGAAAAAACTAATAATCCGTTTTTTGCTTTTAGGCCAAATTAGCCCTTACTTTTCACTCAAAAGATAGAATCTCTCCATGGAATATAACATTCACTGATGTGTGTTGTCACAACATTCATGTGAATCATGTATTTCCTTACCCTTTTCCTGCATTTACCTTTTCTGAGCAAAATCTTTAAATGAACGTTAAGTTTAGATAGAAAGAAGCGCTAGAGGTTCATTGAACTTGGATTTATTAACAAAGGATGTGAGAATAACGAGGTAAAAAGACATCTTGAATTGCTGAATAATAAAGCCACGAAATTTCTTTGCTTTAAGGCTAAATTTGGTTTTTTGGTTTATTAGATTATTTAATTTTGTCTTTATTCAATTTTTTTTTGTATTTGTTAGTTTTCGGTTGATTTTTTGAGATTTCTTGGCTTGTCTCGACGAGAGGAATCTAAAAAGTATAAAATTATTAGCCAAACTTAAAGTTTTGTGAATAAAGACAAAAATAAACCAAATTGGATTATTGGTTTTTTGGTTTTTTGGTTTATTTTTGTCTTTATTAACAAAACTTTAAGTTTTGCTAATAATTTTATACTTTTTAGATTCCTCTTGTCGAGACAAGCCAAGAAACCTCAAAAAATCAACCGAAAACTAACAAATGCAAAAAAAAAATTGAATAAGGACAAAATCAAATAATCCAATAAACCAAAAAACCAAATTTAGCCAAAGCACCCCTAAGTCTAATAATCCAACTTTTGTTTTAATCTTGTCTGCATTATCAGCAACAAAATGAAGCATAAAGCTATTCCACAACTACCATGGGAGTAGATTCCATGGATTTAACTTTGAACGCTCTAAAATTGATTGAAAGACAAGCCAATTGAATAAAAAAAAAAAAAATTAGATAAGAGGAGTGCTACAAACACAATGTTATGCATTTTGTTGTGAAAAGTGTCGTGTTAATAGACTTTCCATTACATAAACCTACGAAATAAGAATCAGTAAACATGTTAGATAGCATTCTTCCAATACCTGTTGCAATTGCAAGTCTAAATATGGTAACCTTATTTTAATAACTCAGGTGTCTGACCAGCTTATGTGCAACTCAATTAATCCTGAGGGTTCAATTTCACCGCCTACTTACAATGAGCCCAATTAAAGTTGGAATAAAGCTCTGTATGAATTGACCACAAAAGAGTAATAGCACCTGAGATGTTTCGAATTTGAGACCTTAGGAGAAAACAAACCTCAAAGTATCAGGACTTGACCGACGGCAACCCCGTGGGGTTCAAATATGGTTTAGCCTTTACCCACCAATCCCTTTTCTTTTGATAGTTGGGCTCCTCAAGACTGTAACAGTTTGATCTGGAGTTATAGGTACAACATTGTTAGGGGAGTGAAATCAAGACATAATTATACGATAATGGTTCTCATCATGGATGAAATAATCGTAGTTTAGGCAAGGTTTAGGTGCTCTTTATTGGTAATATTCTTTGGACCAAGATTAATTGAGATTCAGCCAATGAAGCAATTGGCAACCAGATAATTATTTGTTATTTTTGTTGGACAAAAGCTACAGATAGTTATCAAGAAGATACTAATCGTTACTAAAAGAAATTATGCCCATCAATAGTCAAGTTAATTGAAGGATTTTACATGATAAAGATGGTCATTTGGCTGAAATGATTCATGAAGTGGCTGAAATGCACTCAACAATTGAATCATCTACAGTTGGGCAGTTGATAAACTTGTAAACTAGGTCTATACCGGTGTCAAATGCTCAGCATTCGAACAAGGACATGGGATACGTGTCCAACATATTTTGTTGGACACTTACCTAGCAAGAGTATTTTTGCAATTCGAATTTACCCCGAATTATGCGTGGAGGAGCTCCTATATTATGCATGAAAGATATCATGACAGTACTTATTAAACATTATTTATCGGAGAAAACAAAAGAAATATACTAGAATTTGAATTTTTATGCAGTGCCCCCTTATTGTTGGGATGGAAATTAGATTATACCAATACTTACACATGTATCCGCACCCGACACCTATATCCATGTCCATGTAATGTGGCTAGTAAAAGGAATGAGGGTAGGCAAAATAAAGATGCTTACTAAATTGAAACCCAGGCAAGTGACAAGCAAGGAGTGGCATGAATGGAATAAAAATGAAGGAAATCATTGGGCATTTTATGATCTATATATTAGGCCTCCCTTTGTCATCGGATGCCTACCAACATAAGCTTTCCATAGCCAAATTGATACCCAGCTCCTAGAAAGATTGTGCTAATGGACACCTGTAATTACACATTAAGATCTTTATTAAATTGTTAACTCCCAACTCATCTAAAAGCTTAAGTTGTTAGAGAGAGTGACAACTTTATTTATATTCTCAACACGCACCCTCACGTGTAGCCAAGCTCTCCTCCATAAGCGGGCAAAATACGTGTAAATTTTAATCATTAGGTAGGCGGTGAGGTTCGAACACATGATCTATTGCCTACTCTGATACCATGTTGAATAATCCAACTCAAAACCAATTGGCAATGAGTGTAAAAGCCACCCAGGCTGATATACTAAATTTGGAGGTCATAATGAACCGATGTGGGACAAGCTCAAACAACCTTTATTTCTATTTCACAATGGCTTCTAGGATGTTATTGTTTCTCTCTTCTTCTTTTTTCCTTTGTAGTTGGATTATGATGCCACATACTGAGGAAAACTAGTCATTTCAAGGAGGAATTTTTCAATGCCGGGTGGGTATTGCTCGCGTGGTACCCACTCGGCAATCTCAGTTATTCAAAGCGTGATCCAATAGACCGGAAGAGAAGAGAGAGTGGTTAGGTGAGAGGAGAGAGAGGGAATCAATCTGGGCCATCCAAAACATTTTTGGACGGCCGAGATCGTGCTCGGCATGGAGTCATGGACAGGTGGTACCCATTCAGTACCCAAAAAATTTTCCATTCAAGGCATCCATTTCAAGGGAGTCACACGAACATTCTTCTAATTACTTCATGTGAATTATGAGGGCTTGACAATGTCAGTACTGTACAAAAGTTGGCGTCGAAAGCATAACTTTTTGTATTTCATTTCCTTGATTGATGGCTTAGGCAGGAATAAAATGAGAACACTCTTACTTTGCCTTACATAATAAGCTAAACATAGCTGTATTAAGCACAGAGTCAAAGTATCAACAGGTAAAGAGCAAATAAAAAAGCTTAAGACAAAGTAGTGAAATCTTGAAAGCTAATAATTATAGAACTTACATTTGATTCTTTCAAGCACTTTTTCTGAACTACTAGAAACCTGAAGAATAACCATGAACACCTATTGATAAGGTTGCCAACCTGCTTACGAATCTCATACTCAGAACTAAAAAATGACGCGTGCAAATGAGATGACTCCCACATGCGTTGGAGAAAATCTGGTTTATGGCATTAGGCCTTCAGCAAACATAAATGCAATCTTTTTTAAGGAATCTGGATCATCTTGTCCAGTAAATTTTGGTTTCCTACGGCAAAAATTATGTATGTCATTGCATGACAATTAGAAGACCACATGAAGTGGAGAGTGGCATATAATCTTCCGGCTTGGCATCAATTACACATCCTGAAAACCATCATATCTTGAATGAGCAAATGAAACCCATGTGGTAAGTCATTTTAAACACTTGAAAGGCCTTAGTAATGCTTCCACTTTCAGATTTCATATCTATTAAAATCGTGATCACCAGTAAATTAGAATAAACTGAGGTCCAACATAGTTTCCAACAACAGATTCAGCGAATTACAATGGACAATGAGTCTGTCCCGTTCTATCATAACCTTCAATCATAGTAGATCAAGCGACCAGTCTCTTGTCATGGATTTGACTTAATAATCACCTAGCATTATCAACTTCACTGGCTTTTAACGAACAGTCAATCATTTTATGGCCCAAGATATAGCATTTCTAGTTGGCAGTCCGATGAAGTATTCTTCGGCGTATTCTTCTTGAAGCCCATTATCACCACATTCCAAGTCCTAGCATCATGGACTCATGATGCTTCAAAGTTCAAAAGAAAAATATAGCAGCATTGTGCATTGAGATTGCCATAGTCCATACCCAGAAATGATCTCATTCTGATACGCCAAGTCTTTGACAGGCATTGTCTCAACCAGAGCTTGTGCCTCCAGTATTTCACCGGCCTCAACATATCCAACAATCACGCTTGTCCAAAAAATCATATCCCCCTCTACTGTGAGCAGCATCAAGTTTACCACTACTCCTGTCTCCAGAAATCATCCAAGTCCAAGAAATAACTTCTTTTTCATGCGTCTCATCAAATTCCCGTTTTGCAAAATCAGCTTTACCCACACCACATAAACAAACTCAACATCGCATTTGCAACATCAAATCATACCCATATCCTTTTTTAACAAAATCCCATATACTGCCTCTCCATCATTTTATCCTTGTTTGTCCATCTAAAGTTTTTAGCACTGCACAAATAGTGGAATTCAAAAGTTCCAAAGACGACATACACACAGCTTCTTTTTATTCAAAATTCCCAAAAGTACCCATGAATCACTGATGGCCACAGCAAAGAATTTGGTTTGGGGATTTAGTCGAACAGGTTGTGGGCAGGGTTACTTGTGCCAAAATGGCAACAGAGGTCGAGGATTTTGTCGAGGATTGATACGGCGAGCAGATTTAACGGAGGTTGAGAAACGGGAATGAATGGATCTCGCGGATTTTAGAGTTTGGCAGCTGCGATGAAAATGCGCGGGCATTTCTGTTAATAAGACCAATGTTTTCCTAAGGAGAATTTTTTTTTCTTTTTTTTGAGATGAAGAGACAGAAAATTAGAAATACTATTAAAACAAATCACCACAATACACAAATCAAAACAAAAACAATCTAAAATCTACCAAAAACCAACTTAAAACTAAACAAATCAGAAAAACAGAACAAACCGCCCTAAGGAGATTGTTTCTCACTAAAGACTCCTTCCATCCCAAATTTGTTGTCCATTTCTTGGCATGCAATTTTTCAATTGCTTATATTTTTTATTTACCCTATTTTTTATAGGAACATGATCCGTAGACACACATTTTGACACTTTATCTCAGCCATAAAAATGGAAGGTTGAGATTAAAATACACAAAAATTAATTTCTCCTTCTCTCTCCCCTCCCCACCCCAACGTCTCTCCCCCTCCCCCTCCCCCACCTTCGGCGACGCCAACATTAACAGCAGCGACCCTTCTCCGCCAAACCCAACTCCGGCTACAAGACGTACTTTCTCTCGCCCTTCCCCCCTCTCTTGTAGGAATACATGTTCATATATATTATACGTACATGATAGATACCACTTTGATTACTTAGATATCTATTCTGATTGATTAGTTGATCAGGTTAATTACGGCCTTGAAAATTCTGAGAATTTCAAATTTGAATTATATGCTTTATTAGCCGGAGTTGATCCGAATGTTATTAAATTGAAAGTCAATTTGTTTATTAATTTGTTCATTACTGTTACCATGTCATCATGTGAGATATTGATTTCAACGGAGCACCTAATTCCTTGGATTTAAAGGCTGGTTGTGTATTTGAGCTATGATAATAGAGTTTTCTGATTCCCTATGACATGACCTAAAAGTAACTTGAATTGTCGTCGTCGGGAAGGAGGGAGGGAAGGAGGAATCAACGCAAGAAGATGGCCCTAAGCAGTTGTCATAGTCGTCGGAAGTCAAAGGACTGGAGGGGGAGAGAGTTCAGTCATGGAGGACGAGAACAGTGCGGTCACGTTTGGGGAAGAGGGAAAGAAAGGGTTCAGCTATGAGGGAGAAACGTTGGAGAGAGAGGGCCTTTTTTATTTTTAATCTCAACCATCAATTTTTATGCCTGAGATGGAGTGTCAAAATGTGCATGCAAAATATGTGTCCACGGATGCCAAAGGACATTTCCTCCAACGACGACTATGACAACTGCTAAGGACCATCCTCTTCCCTTGACACCGATGAAGACGACGACAATTCGGTTTACTTTTTTGTTATGCCATAGTGAAGCAGAAAGCTCTATTTTCACAGTTCAAATACACCACCAGCCTTCAAATCCAAGGAATTAGGCGCTCTGTTGAAATAAATATCTCGCATGATAACAGGTAATAATTAATGAACAAATTAATAATTAAATTGACTTTCAATTGAATAACATCTACCCCAGCTCCAGCTAATAAAACATATATTTCAGATCCAAAATTCTCAGAATTTTCTAGGCTGTAATTAACCTGTTCAACTAATCAATCTGAATAGATATCAAAGTAATCAAAGTGGTATCTATCATGTACGTATATCATATATGAACATGTATTCCTACAAGAGAGGGGGCGTGAGAAAGTACTTCTCATGGCCGAAGTTGGGTTCGTCGGGGAAGGGTCGCCGTCGTCAGAGTTGGGGTTGCCAGAGATGAGGAGGGGAAAGGTGTGGGGGAGGGGGACAGAGAGAGAAACGCTAGAGTGGGGAGGGGAGAGAGAAGGAGAAATTAATTGTGTGTACTTCAATCTCAACCCTCCATTTCTATAGCTGAGATCAAGTGTCAAAATGCGTGTCTACAGATCATGCTCCTTTACAAAATCATTTTTTTATAGAATTAGTCGATGACTATCAAACAAGATTTTTGTTGCATACATTTGAAAATACGAACAAGTTTTTGAGGGGTCGTGAATAGTAAAAGTTGACAAGAAATTTGGGACGAAAGGAGTGCCAGCCTAGCCGATTAGTCGGCCGCTAATCACCCCTCTTCCTCCCGACTAATGTCTAGCCAATTTTAAAACACTATTGATTTGATGATGTTGCTGAGCCCTGTTGGTTTTACAATGTCTCATTTTAATAATTTTATTTCTTTATCCCTTTCATGAGGTAATTAAATTTTCATCCAGATTTTGGATATCACGTCTGTTTTCATCCTCCTATTATTTCGGGGTTATGTTTTCATACTCTTGTAATGTGATTTGTCATAATTACCCTTTTGCAGGCTATGTTTTCACAAGGAGCACTGTGAGTGTGCCACATGTCCCCTGCTTTTACTCCTAATATGAAATGTTAATCTTCTCAAAAAAAAAAAATCATACATATATTGCACTCATTTGAACTTGATATGGATATGAACGATATGCTCTTTCAAATGTTAACTTCCACTATATGGTGTAGATTATGTAATGTTTATCCTCCATGAAGGCCCCACAATAACTAACATTCTGTTAGCCTTAACTTAAAAATTTCAGCGGAATATTTAGAAAGAAGATCTAATACCTATCATGATCTATTCCTTTCTCAAAACGATATTCAAAATTCTTCAATTGTTATCCTCTTTTAAGAAACCAATTTTTTTTATCGTATTATTGTTAAAATCACGTTTAACAATATTTTATGTGTTGTATTTGATTTTTACCATTATTACTAGCTCATTATCAACATAATTTTAATTTTTACCATGATTACTAGATTTTACCATAATTTATGTTTTGCATTTAATTTTTACCATGATTATTTGAATCATGGTAAAACATATCAACCACAGAATTGACGTTTCATAGTAAATCAAAATCATCGTAAGTTTATTCTTCCTAACAAGTTGCATCATGGTAAATACTTTTCTATTATAGTTACATTTGTTGATTTAACCATAAAAGTGTTTTTTTTTTCCCGAATATGTGTAACTTGGATCATGGTGAAATATATGGCCATATTAGTTTCCAATCATCATGTTAAAAATAGTCCTAGGCCAAAAATTAAAACATGGTAAATTTAGACAACTTGTGAATTTAGATTATGGTAAAATATGTAACCACAACATATTCATCATGGCAAAAAAAATTTGACGCCGTATTAAACTTGTAGTTGTTTTCTCCCAAGCTTTGGGAATTGACTTCATCATTGAGAAATTCATGCACCATGTCAACTCTCAACTGCCCGCATTCTGTTTCCGATAACCTTTAAAAAATTGTTTGATTGCGAAAGTACTAACTGATATTGTAGCAAAGCACTATGCCATAGTTGAGCCTACAACCAAATAAAACGTAACAAATGTCAAAGGCCAAACTAACCAAGTTCATATGATGCAAGTTTACCATGGAAAAAAGTCGAATCTTTCGTATTTTACCATGATTTCTAAAAATCATTAGTATGATTGAGCTTTTCAATTATCACAGTAAACAAATGCATAACACTCTTGGGATTGATTGAGGTCTTCTAACGACGCCATATACATTTTCGGGTCAAAGTTGGGATACTCCACTTCAAAAGAGCAGGACTACTTTTTGAAAATCGGAGATTCACAATTTTCTGAGCAATACCGCAATTTCACGGAACCCCTTCAGAAAGTCGATGATGTTTATGGAGTAGGGCGTTGACGTAGACTTGGGGCTGCAAGCGCTGTCGATTTGGGATGGAGGACTGTAGGGGGAGATGATTTAGGATCAGTATGGACAAATTTCCATTTAGATTTTGGACAAACTCGAGTAACAGCATAGAAACAAAGACAGACCAAAAAAAAAAACATGGGATAGATTCACCAAAAAAAACTCACTATTTCACGCCATTGTGCTAAATCGAGGTTTTCCGAACAATTGCCGATGGACCCAAACAGAAATGTGACCTCCCTTTTTGTGATATTCTACATGTAAGGGACTTCGTCAATCACAAATAAATCCAAAAAAACTCATAATTCAAGAAACTAAGCAATTACTGTAAAACCCACAAAATCCCACAAACCACCCCCAACGAACCCCCAACGAATTAGTTAATTACTGTAAAACCGAAGCAAGCATAGAAGGTGGAATGGATTGTCTTGGTCCTCTGTAAAAATGAATTAGATTGTCTTAGTCCTTTCACAACATGTTCTTTCTAATTAACTCACAAACGAAGCAAGCATTTAATCAATCAATGCATGACCAAGACAATCTAATAATTTTCAGAACTAGAAAAAATGAGGAGTCTGGGTGAAATGACCAAACGACAAACCTTAATATGTCAGGACGCCGATGATTCCGAGACTGATTTCATCGGGATGACATAGAAGGTGGGATGGATGAGTCGTATTTGAGATTTCTGGGTGCGTGACGTCTGGGATTTCTGAGGAAGATTGGGGTTGAAGGACGAGGACGATGGTGATTCTGGTGAACTATAATACATGATAACAGCGATTGGGTTTTATCCCAATCCTATAATTACAGTATAGGACCACATAAATTAGAAAATGGTCCACTACCCACCCCCATATATGCAACTTTAAATTTGGTCCTCAATCCCTTAAATTGTTATAGTTATATAATTATATATAGATAAAGGGCATTTTAGGATTTTTTTTTTTTAATCTTGGGATGGAAACATAACTCCTATATAGACTCAAGATGATTTTCTAATTTCAAGTGAATAAAAGGACCATTATTTAAGTGCCCCTTATTTCATAGGTCCAGTATGTAGATCATTCTTGTAAAGAAGGCTAGTTGATTAAGAGTTTTTTTTTTTTTTTTGAACAATAGAAAGAATTTTATTGATTGTGTTATCGCCATTACATAAGAGAAAACACTGGCAACGGGTGAAGGCCTAAAAGAAGTTTCAGGTGTCACGACCGAGCTTTGGCTTACGAAGCAGAACAAAGTTATAAACACATCAAAACATGACCACAAAACACAAAACTATCCTATCATCATAAATAAAGGTCAATAACAAAGGCCTAGGGGCATCAATGACAAGCGATGGCCAATTAAAGATCAAAAGAACGGAGCACAGTATGAGCATGTGTGAAGGGAGAAAACAAACAAGTGCATCTACTAAAAGGACAGCATTTGGATACCATCATAAACACGAGCATCAAAGCACAACAAACAAGCAGCACACGCCAACAAACATGCATCAAAACCATGGGCTACCATGGAACGGGAAAGGCTCAGCCGATCATCCTCATCAAAGCCAAAACAGAACCCAAGCAGAATAACACGAACAAACCTGCAAACACTAACGGTCAAGCTCATTCCTATCAGCATCTCGTTCTCCCTCATTCCCATTGGAGATGTGGGAGCTGATTTTATGAGTAACTATGTCGCCAATCTATAACAACTCAATTTACCCTCTTCACAGTTTATGTCTCTTTTAGAGAGTATACCTAATGATGGCACGTTTAACCAATCCCGCCCATTAAAAGTGGGTGTTAGGGTTATCGAAGTGTTGTAGCTTTGATCGAAAGTCAGCCACCAAATCCAAATGGTGGTTGCTCTACTATTTATTTAGTATCGTTCAATATTGGTTGGACCATAATCTGGCTGGATCTATAGTTAAGGCGATACTTGTTAATAATAAGTTAAACGAGAAAAGAGGGGTCAATTGAATCAGATGGGGGAAAGGGAGAAATGAAGCAGATGGCCCGATCCAAATGAAGGAGAAAAACAGAAAATCCCGATCAGTGGGGTAGAAAAGAAAGGGGAGCTGATTGGGATTGGAAAAAATGCAACAAGTTAGCCGATCGATGGGGGAGGGGAGTTGATCGGTTGAGAGAGAAAAGGAGCAGCCGCTCGGAGGGGGAGGGGGAAGGGGAAAAGAGTTAATGTTTGAAAAAAATGCACAAAAAGAGTAGGAACTAGGAATGACAAATGACAAAAAAAAAACTAGACTTTTTTCACCCCGGGTAGAAATGCTATTGTTGATTTTTCTATGTATGGTTTGCCCTTTGCACATCAGTAGCTAAAAATTAAATACAATACCTTGGACCATCAAAGATTCAAAATAGAACCCATAACGTGACCCACAACCTCCCAACAATACTAAGAAAATTGCATACATTTTCCATATTGTTAAGTTCCTTAAGGATTTACAATAATTTATGAATTATTCTCAATAGGGTAAAATATGTTCTTGCCCCTTAAACTATCAAAATTTTGTATACTTCTCCCTTCAACTATCCATTGCACACAGTTGCCCCTTCAACTATCCAATTGTTACTTACTAAGGCCAAAACCCATTTTTTATCTACTTCTTGGACGGAAAAGTTAACACCAAGTGTATTAAAGTATTTAACCTAACATATATGTATGCCTTATCTTCTCTCTCTCTCTCTCTCTCTCTCTCTCTCTCTCTCTCTCACACACACACACAAACAATCTTCTCTCTTTTTCCCACCCCGCTCAACATTCCAATCCTCACCGGTGGCGAAACTAGTCCGCATCTGATCCCACGCATCAGAAGTGTCAACCCAAAAGGCCGACAAATCCAACCCACCACCATTCCACCAACCTCAATACCTTCCAGGTTTCAATTGTACACATAATTTTCTTGGGTTTTACAGTTGATTTCAAACTCAAAACGAGTAAAAATGCACAATCTCAACCAAATTTTCAGATCTAGGTTTCAATTGTTACCTTGTTGCAAGTTTGTGGGTTTAACCAAAGAGGGTTTGTTCTCATCTGTATAACCATTATTTTTGGTTAATCAAAAGATTATTCACAACCCAGAAAATAAATCTCCTTTATTCAACCAGAACTCAACCCAACCAACCCTGCTTATGGTGAAGGATGTGGTGGTGGACATGACGAATTTCTACAAGCAATATAAGAATATTGAGATGTCGTTCATTTGTTAACAATCTATATCTCTCTCTTGATCGAGTATGGTGAAGCTTCATAGTTGGGAAGTTGCCCTAAACCAGGATTGAGTAGGGTTGGGAGGAAATGACTAATGTGCCCTTTTGTTGATGCCAAACTAAGAAGGTCAGTGTTAATTGAAAACTTTTCCGTCCAAGAAGTGGATGGAAAATGAGTTTTGGCCTTAATAAATAATGATTGGATAGTTGAAGGGGCAACTGTATGCAATTGATAGTTGAAGGGGAAAATAAACAAAAATTTGATAGTTGGGGAAAGAACATATTTTACCCTTCTCAATATGAGCAATATTGTACTAGTTTATATCAATTCATGTTTGTGACATGTACTTTCCGTCGTACTAACAATGAACATATGAATACATTCCTAAATATGTTACACTAAGGATCATGATCTAATAAGGGATCCCTTATTCCCTTATTAGAAAAATTGGTGCAGACTTAGCCTTTTTTCAACTTTTCGGATCAAATTTTGACGATCCGAACTACCTCAATATTTTTAAAAATACATTTTTAAGGTCCTACGCAAGGATTCGTCAAAAAAAAAAAATACCCAGAAAGGCTTCATCCAAGCAGTTTATGTACAATTTTTATCGAAAACTGCTAGGATGAAGCCTTTCCGGGTATTTTCTTTTTACGAATCCTTGCATATGACTTTAAAAACGCATTTTAGAAACATTGAGTGGTTCAGATTGTCAAAATTTGGCTCGGAAAGGTGAAGTCCACACCAAATTTTAATAAGGGATCCCTTGGGTGATCGTTATCCGTTACACTAACTTTATTTATTTTATTTTTTTGACATACTCCTATTTGTTAGAGTTCCAAAAAAGAAAAGTATTAACATATTTATGATACTTATTACTATTTACTCGAGCAATAAAAAAATGAGAGAAATACCTCTATATTTTTTTCACTTTATAATGAAATCCAATGCCTGACTGCTCTATCTCAGAATTCAGATTGCAAAACATCACTAATATACCTCGATATTTATTTCAGATGGGGATAAAAATACGCAGTTAAACACTGAATATCGCGTTGTCTACTCCAAAGGACAGACATTACGAGTAATAAAAAAGGATTAAAAAATGAATGAATTGCGCAAAAGAAGAGAAGCCTATATTAATCAATGCCAACGCAAACTGCTACCATCAGTTGATTCATATTTGGGTCCACAAACAGTATACAGTACTTGTCGAGATCTCAGCACTAAATTGTACGCATGGAAATAGTAAAACTTCCTCCCACCCGAAATTCTTCATACATCTGCTTATCCAACATTATACCTGCCATTCTCTGTATATTGAACTGTGGTCCAGTCAAGTATTTAATAAAAACCAATCAATCTGTTGATTATCCTTCCACATTTGCTAATATAAACACTCATAACTCATCCAACTTCTATCGTCTAAAGTACAGCCCTAAGGCAATTAAATGCTAAAAGGCTTGCCTCGACCTTAGAGGTAAAATCAACAGATTAGCAAAACCTGCTCGGTATTCCTATTAATAGTTGGTGGAGTTCAGTGCTCAATGGCAATGAATTGATTCAACCTTCGATCAAAATCCCAAGTCGCTCAAGGTTAAGGTTCAACGGTGAATCCCCAAACCTTTAGAAAACATCACCTCACACCAACATCATCCAATATGGACTGCTTTCTATAACGAAAGAATGAATGGGAAGTAAACAGCTCTGAGAGGGGCGTGGAGTTTTTATGTCGGCCATTTATCATCTTTCAAAAGTTTGGTCAACAGGCAATGCATCACCTGATTTCGAGGTGGGGGACTCTTTTGAGCCTCCCTTGCTTGATTGTTCATCTTTAGCGTCGCGGTCATTCTGAACTTCTTCTGAATACTGAGGTGGGGGGCTAGCAACCACCACCACTTTATGGTTTTGAACAATTGTAGTCTCCCTTTCATTTAAAGGTCCTTTGTCATGAGTAGATGAAGCCACATATGATATCCCGAACTTTTGCCCATGGGTTAGGCCTGGGCAGACCCCCTGTTGCACGAGATAACAAAATGCTCAGAAATCAAAGAGAACAACTATTTCTATTAACAGATACAGGTTAAAAATTAAACAAATACTGGAACCAAAAGAACCCTACTTGCGGTGGAGGATAAACAGTACACATAGAAAATGGAAAATATCTTCAAAAAGTGGGGGAACGAATTTAACAGGGATACACTTCCATTGGTAAATCCTGCACGCAAAATTTCCTTCGAGTATGTTTCATAAGAAAAGTTTTGTATGGAAATAAACATATAGAGCGGTTGCATGCAGAATCAAGTATCTAAGACTGTCTCAGCTGAGTATAGAATAATTGCATGCAGAATCAGGTATCTAAGACTGTCTCAGCTGCCCCTTTTCATATCACAAGGAAAAAGAAGAAAGGGAGAAAAACCCACAAGTCAGATTAGCCATTTTATGTAGATTACAAGTACATAAATTGCAGGGGTAACATAAACACTAAAAAGTTGAGGGGCCAATCATCACCATTTAATATAGAAAGTTCATTTATCCAAACCCAACATACTCCATACTCACCTTGATAAAACCTGAAACATGAGTGGATTTCTGAGAACTCCAGTCCGATGCAAAACTGGAAGAAACGGAGCCCCTACATAATCTACTTCGGTTACTTTCATGAGAATCCATTGAGATGTTGGAGTTATAGGATTTCTGTCTCGAATGGTTGCTTCTACAGTATGCGCCAAAATAGGAACAATGTTCTTGTACTAAAGATATTTGTGGAGTTGCAGGCAATAAATGCCCTTCAGTGCTGAAGACGTACCTGTAAAATAACAAATTCAGAAGGCAGACCCAGGATGAGAAAGGTAACTGTGTTCCTCTGACCATTTATACGTGCTCAATACCGTAAGTATATTTTATTTTTTTTAAAAACAAAGAAAAGAAAAGAAAAAAGACAAGAGGATAAGCATCACTTACTTGTATGGTCCATTCTCGACAAGGTTATCTGGACCGGCAGCTAAATCAAAAAGAAGCCACAAGTATTTGACCTAAACATGTCCAACGATTATTCATGAAGAGATACATATGTTCATAATAGAAATGAAATTAAAAGGGAAAAGCAATAAATCACATAAAAGCACAACAAACACAAGAATACAATCATCTTTTAGTTAGGGATAGCATATTGCCGTGGATGACTGTACAGGATTAAGAGAGAATGTTCCCAGGGTCATAACAATTAGGCAGATGAAAGCATGTTATAATTTACCAAGGAAAATAGTCAATTGATAGGAGGAGAAAGTTGAGCCTTAATGGTCACAAGTAGAGAACTCATCCATACAGTTTTGGCCCAGTCTGATTAGATAAAAGCAAACAAATCTTCAGTAAATGCGATTGGTTAAGCTGGGCCAAACCAGCTCAAATAAACGTATGTTACTAGGACCGCAAATCACATCAGCGGGAAAGCGGATCAGGGGGGCGGGGAAAGGGAAACGAGGGATTCCACTTGCTGTAAGTTGGGGTACAGATGGATAGGCTTGTACAGAAGATATTATGGGAAATTACTTCCAAATGTCAGAGAAATTTTATTTCAATATAAAGTTATTGTCATGTAAATTAATCACGTAAACTCTAGGAGCAGCATGTCCTCTTTTTATTAATGCTTTGTAATGCCAAAGCTCTCCTTTATTTAGATTCCGTTTCTTAATGTTGGATGAAAAGATTACAAGAAAATATATAAGAATGTTGGGATTCAATTGGATGGCTGAATTCCCCAACTTTTAATGGAATTGTATCACATTTCGGAACATATGTTCAACAACGTAACTAACTGGGATATTTTTTTTCAGACTTATTCTTACTGGCCTCCCTCACAACTTATAAAACAAGCTTATTTAATGCATTAGGTACAGAAACAAAATCTGTTCAATCAAATAATCACCTTCTTGTCATAAACATATACCCCAGATCACTTCCCTGAATAACATTTTCCAGTAATTATCACGTGGATAGTGAATCTTTCTTTTGACAATGTTAAAAGGATTGATAGAGCAGATTATACAATTTCATCAATTATCTAGAGTTGATCTTTACCGTCTCTGCAAGAAAAAAGCTCTCCATATGATCTTCCTGCTTGTGAAACTCTACATCGGAAATATGACAATACCCACACGTGCATCGGGCTCCATATTGCAAGCTGCCAACCATGTCCCTTCCAGCATCAAGGTATCTGTGCAGCATTAGGGCCAAGATTTTAACTTTCTATACTATCAAATTCCAAGTCAACCATGCCCTTCCAACATCAAGATATCTGTCTGAGTCACAGTCTCAAGTCTCTGGCTCAGAGCCTCAGACAGCTCATGAATCCCATAAGCAACCAGTCTCAAGTCTCCAGCTCAAAAGTCTAAGGCTCAGGCAGCTTCTGAATCCAACTCATAAGCAAGCAATAATTGCCTTTTTCAGATACTATTTATATCTACGTGTTACTCAAAATCTCTACCTTTTGTTTTCACAATATGAAGGAGATTATGTCGAGGCAGAAACAAGGCAGCATGGTCTATAACTCTATAATAGCCAATGCAGTATTAATAGTAACTTTCAAGGAATGTCAGATTAACAGTCAGGAGATGGTATCAACCTGACCTCTGTCCCACATCAAGCGGCTCCCATAAGGGAACACATATTTTCCTTCTTTTCGAATTCTCTCGTGAACAGTGGGGACTGGGGACGGAATAATGCATAAAAGTCATGGCTGAAAAGGAGGCAACTCATAGTTTGAAATTCTAAAAGGAGTCAGTACTTTAGTCTTCAAAGACATTTTTTTTAAATGGTCTTCAAAGACATTTTCTAACTGAAGTCTATCATTCTGAAATTTTGGTTCTTGTATGCATGTCTATTGTAAGTAAGTTGGACAAAAAGGGAAGGGAGAGCTTGAAAGAGAGAAGAACATCATAAAGGTAAAGTGAACTTGATTTAGAAGCAAAGAACCAACCTGGGATCTCTGGTAGCTTTGTAGAGCCAATATGTGCTCTCTATTAGCTCTGGACGCAGAGGGTAGCTTTTTTGACCATGCTGAACAGCAAAGTAAATAAGAAGTCAAAATACTCCTTGGCATATAATTTTGTGACAAAAAATTTAGACGTTAAACTGCACAAAATACAGCATCCATTACATGCATTTCTTACTTGTCAATAGAACTTTACAAACACATAAACCCACATTCCAGTGATTGCACCATCAAAAGAATATAAGAACCATGTAATTACATAAGAACTGCTAGGCAACTAATTAAGTAAATCCAGGTGTTCTTATCATCTATGACATACATCAATATGCCAAGAGCAGTGTACAAGACCTCTTAGTCTTAGCTTATATGTCATAACTTGCAAATTTGAGGTCTTGCAAAACTCTGAGAGGCAAAAAAGGATACAAAAATGGAACAGAAACTACATAAGCTAAGAATGTGAGTTATTTGCATCCATAGTTTACAATGTTGTGCGTTCTACAGCAGTCATCAGAGTTTGTCCTGTTGATGAACTGAATTGTGTATTCAACTATATGACAATGTTGGCCAATCATCCGAGATGCCAACTAAAGAAGAGAAGCTTCCTTTCTTGCACTTCAAGCGGTAATCCACCCATAGTGGCTTCCCCCAAATAATTCTAAAAATTTTCGTATGTCCACAAAAGAGATTGATTGAAGACAATCTAAAGGTCAGATAAGAGAAATTTCCCTCACTTCAGATCCAGAAACATTACACATACATAAAAAGGGCAAAGGTCCATACAAAAGATGTCTGTGTGCCTTCATATGAACACATCAACATCAAGGTACCAAAGCATCGAATATAAGAATTTTCATGTTTTGATCAATGTTGACAGGCTATACATCCGAGGGTAGCCATCGCCCTAAAAAAAACCCCTCAAAACCACGGTAACGGGGAAATATTATCGCAGGCCCCTACCCCAACACATAAAAGCTGGCCCCTTACATTATATAGGAATTCAGATCATAGAAACCAAGGTACCTGAACACTGAGTGTGGCAAGATTAAAACCCTCTGGAGTAAAGCCATATCTTTTCCAGACGCTAAAAAAGGCAGCATGTGTGCGAATTGCAGGATCAATGTCCCCAACTAAAACCTTTCAAAAATTCTGAACTCAGTTTCACTTCTTACTCAATAGTACTGATTCCAAGCAATCAACTAAACATTACAGTAACTAAGAGGTAGATACCTGAAGGCCAGGCCAGAATGCCTGCAAACTGTTAAATAATGGCCAGACCAGGGCAGCAGAGTTCATATTTACCTCCACATACCTATTAATATTTGAAAAGTCAGCATCCTTTATCAATATTGTTAACACTTTGGAAAATAAAATCCTCAATAAGACAACAGAAGGAAATTAAAATAAAACAAGAGAAAGGAATGTATGTTTACGTAGTGGCACATGATAGCCACAATCTTTTACCAAGGATCCGTGTAAAGATAGCGCATAGCAGCCTCATAAGCTTCTTGAAAAATAAAAAGACACTCTTCATCTCCAAACAATAAGTAAGCCTGAAGTGAAATCACAAAAGGCTGGAGTTAGCTAAAAGAAAAGAGAGAGAGAGAGATAATGGTAGCAGTTCATTTGGCTATTTCTGTTTCTCAGCTACTTATACCATGCTTATGTGAAGCAAAGTCACACATCGCCTGAGTACCAAAGTAATATTAAGTATATAAGCGAGAAAGCACTCTTATGTCATGAGCTAGCTTTTGGGGTTGAGTTCTACCCTAGGCCATGTAACATGGTATCAGTGCTAGGTACAAAAGATGGGTAGGGTTCGTGTCTTTGGCCAGCATGCCGTAGATGCTGCCGAGTAAGGATGCAACGCATGAGCAAGGATGTGAAACAAAGTCTCACATCGCATGGGTACCAAAGTAATATGAAGTATATAACCGTGAGCCGTGAGGGCACCCTTCCTTGAAGAGCTGGGCTTTCGAAGGCTTTTGGAAAGACTTCCTTTATTGTTTGCCCCATTGTTTGTGCCTCAAGTACACATTGTTTTGTGGTGATCCCTATCTTATGGATGAGTTGTTTGCCTCTCAACGTGCAGGTTAGGGGTTGCATGTACGAGGAGTATTAGAGCAGGTCCCACATTAGTTAATTATAACCTCCTAAGCTAGTATATAAGCCTAGGCGGCTTCTCCATTCATTGCCAATTTATTTTAAGTTCGGTCAAGTTTGGCTAAAAGTTAAGCCAAATTTGGCTTTTTGGTGTTTCAAAAAGTCAAGAAAAGTTGTTGGGTTTGGCTACCTTTTTGCAGATTCAAATGCTACTGTAGCTCCTTTTTTACCCGGCCTCAAGTGATGCCCTAGCAATATTTTTTGACTCTTAAACCCTTACCTTTTTCCAATAATACCCATTCTACCCCTCCTTTAATTTTTCTGAGACAAAACCCTTTCCTTCCTCTATACACCACACAAACGCTCTCTCTCTCTCTCTCTCTCTCTCTCTCTCTCTCTCTCTCTCTCTCCCCGTACTCCCTTCATCCCACCGACACTAACCGCATCAGATTTGGTCGACGAAATCGGGTGGAACCTCAACCACCGTTCAAGTTTGCACTCATACAGCACCTCCCTTCTTCGAACCGCAGCTTGTAAGTTAGTTTTTGTTGTTATTTTAGGTGTTAATCTTTGAGAACAACCAGTTAAGCCATACATTTTCCTCATCAAGCTCTGTTTGATGTTAACCATTATACTTCTATTGGCCGAATATTGTTTCATAGAAGTGTAAAAGTTCCCAAATTTGAATAGTACAAAAGTTCCCAAATTATTGGTCTTGCTGATGTCTTTTTTACTCTATATTTGTTTTCCGGGAGGAATTTTCACGAGAAAATGAAAAAGTGTGGGAAAAACACATTATTGAAAAGAGGAGGAACCCACAAAACACATTATTCCAGTATAATTAGTCTCCGGTTTCGTATTAAATTTGCATTTTTCCAGTATAACTTTCCGGTAAAATTATTGTCTCCGGTGTGATTTACTTGGAATTCATAATTTTCAATTTTCCGGTTTTTTCTTTTCTTTTTTTTTTGCACGTAGTGAAACAATATGCAATGGGTAAGTAGGATGAACCAATTGCTTTGGAAAGGGGTACATGAAAAAAGAAATATCAAGGGGATTTCGGAAACAATTTTGGTCAGCATTATTTTGTAATTTTTGGTCCGTTGGTGAAATTTATGGGATGTTTCTTGTCCAAATAGGGGGAAGGGCATTTTGGGAAATTTTGGCACCAATTGCTTTGTAAAGAGGCGGCAGATCATTTAAAAAAAAAGAAAAAGCACTTTTAGGCCAAATGAGCACACTTATTTTTTGTGGCTTTTTCACTCAAAAAAGCAAAAAGCTAGAAGTAGTACATACTTCTTTAGCCAAACCTCACCTTAGATTCTTTAACATGGTATCAGAGCAAGGTACCAGAGATGGGTAAGGTGCGTGCATTTGGCCTGCACGCGGCAAGTGCTGCCGAGTGAGCACGTTGCGCGTGAGGAAGGGTGTGAAGCTATGATGCACGGACACAGACACGGGGACACGGCAATTCTTAAAAAAAAGGGGGACACGGCAGGAGACACGCCACGTGTATATTTATTTATTTACATATATATTAAAACTTTTAGGTGTAAAATTGAAATTTTTTAAAAACTTTAATGGGTAAATTTATAATTACTCAAAAACTTAGGGTAAAAACTATAATTTAGCATATAATATATACCCAACTCTTCTTCATCAGCAGACATTACCAACTTGAAGCCCTAAAATATCAGATCTGAGATCCTCCAACAGCAAGTATGTTGTCTCTGTGTGTGTGTGTGTGTGTGTGTGCGTGTGTGTGTCCCCATCCAAAAAAGCACATTAGCTGTGTCCCATGCCACGTGGCATGTCGAGACACGTGTCCCACCTTGTCCCCACCATGTCCTCATGTCGAGACACTGCGATACGGGGTCCCGGAGAGGTGTCGGTGCTTTGTAGGTGTGAAGCAAAGTTGTACATCGCCTGATACCAAAGTAATATTTAGTATATAAGCGTGAGGGAACCCTCACTTCATTAGTGAGCTTTTGGGGTTGATTTCTGCCCAAGACTGTGTAACATGATATCAAAGCTAGGTACCAGAGATGGGTAAGGTATGTGTCTCTGGCCTGCACACAACAGGTGCTGCCGAGTGAGCAAGCTCCATGTGAGGGAGGTGTGAAGCGAAGCACCACATTGCCTAGGTACCAAAGTAATACGAAGTATATAAGTGTGAGGGCACCCTCACTCAAGAGCTATATTTTGAGGTTGATTCTACGCGACACCATGTAACAGCTTAGGAGAGGTAAACCTCCGCATAACATCATCTTTACTAGTATGGACTATGGACTCCTTGTTCATGGACAGATCTTTTTCTTCATAATGTTGGGAATCAGTTTTCTACTGTTCTTGCCTAATGAACAACAAAACATAAGACGGAGTTTTTTTTTCGGGGTAAATATGCAAGATGGAGTTGAAAGTTAATATTGCATTTGAGAAGTAATACACATGCTATGCATGTACTCATCAGTCATGATAATAGGGTAATTATTCTATTTGTCACAGGTAAGGCATGTGTAGAAAAAGAAGAGGATGGAAATTGGAAAATCACTTTTCTATATCTTGTTTATCAATTTTGTGTGTTTTTTCCTTTTTTGTATATTTTCCCCTCCAAGTGATAGTTTCTGGACTTGCAGCTATCCCACAAATTAGTTGGAATGCTTGTTTTCCAAATAGCAATAACCTATTAGATGAAATTTGGCAAGCGATATTCCTTGGCCTTATCCTTAAAGAATGTGACACATCACATACTACCAAGGGCGGAGCCCTAAGAGACGCTACGCTTTGAACTTGTAACAACTAACCTTCAGGAGATATTCATAGAAAGAGTCAATACTAGTACCTATCCCCGCATCCTGCAAATGAACAATAAATATAAACTGAAATAAGCACAGATTATCAAGCCTTGATAACATTTATGTGACTAACAAAAAGGTAAGGAAGATCAAAAGAGAAATGAAAATAATTGGTATTGTTAAAGCATTGAACTCAAAACCAATTGGCAATGAGTAGAGAGGCTGTTCAGGCTCATATAATAGTTTTGGAGATATTAATTTACCACTATGGGACAAGCTCTAACACTCCCTTGCACGTGCGACCCCTAAACCGCACATAAAGAGGTAAACAACGGATCCTCAACATTGGGACCATAACGAAACATGGTGCACTTATGGCACAAACAATGGGGAAATAACCAAGAGAGTCTTGTCCAAAATCCTCTGAAAGCCTAGCTCCAATGCCATGTTAAAGCATCCAACTCAAAACCAATGGGCAATGAGTGGAGAGGTTGTCCAGGCTCATATACTAGTTTTGAAGGTATTAATTAACCAATATGGAACAAGCTCTAACAGGTACAAAATAAAATAATCTACTGATTGATAGTTTGCATCTTGACATGTGGCACTCAATAAGAAAGAAAAATGAAAGTGCAAATGATCAAGACAAAGTACAATAACCACCAGTTAAATGGCTGTAAGGGGTTATCTTTTGGCAGATGTCATAATGGCCACCCAGTAAATGAAAGGCATCAAACCTTTTTGTCACTCAGAACTTCAGAAACTATCAAGCATTTGTCAGTTGTTTTCAAATTCTAAAAATAGACTCTCACCATTTGAAACTAAGAGGGAACTATACTACATATGCACAAGAACTATTGAAAATAAAATATTTCAAAAGGACTAGAGAAATATTCGTGACATAAAAGACAACTGCCAGTCTGCCACTGAAAGGGAAAAAACTTGACACATTCTAATAAAGACTTCAAAATTGAGATATTGTGTGCTTTTTATTAGATTAAAAGAAATGTTACCTTTTGTGTCCATTCACCTGTAAAAACATCAATATGAGCACCAACTAGGTTGATTTTCGAACGGCGTGCCCATAATCCACGTACCGCATTCTTTGTAACTTGCTCATAAACTGTGTATCACTATGTCACAATTATTGGGTGCATGAGAGAGAGAGAGAGAGAGAGAGAGAGAGTGAGTGTACAAAACCCTCAAACATTACCCTCTTGATTTGAGGGAGATGTCTACAAACGAAAAGAAGACAAATGAAAATCACAGGCAAGAAAGCAAAGTTGTTTGCCTTTCTTTTCTTTCTTTTTCCTCAGTCGGGAAAGGAAAGGGGGGAGAAAGCAGAAAGTGGGAATCCAGGAGCCGTATGTGGTCTGAAGGAACTAATCAATAAATGCACAAATTGGTTGCTCCCAGAATACCACTGAAACAGATGGATTGGAGACAGACCTAACCTTTGGCAATAAATGCACAAGGTTAGGTTTGTCTCTTATCCATCCCCCGCCCATACCCCCAATTATTGGGGACTAAATGGGTTATGTTATTGTTATAGTTGTTGTAGTCATATGGAAAACCTCAGTAATCTATGTGATTACAGAATTGAAGAAATGGAATTTATGACAGCTAGGATTTCACTAATAATGTAGTGCCGAGTTAGGGCCACCAGTGATACTCAATGTGGACAGTCAAGGGTATTGCTGAACTCCTGTGTAAAAGGTTCGTTGAAGTTACATTACTGACTTTTCTATCAACTTTCAGTGAAACTTCATGGCCTATTTTCCTTTTCTCAGAGAACTTCAATACAGAACTCCTATAGAAGATAATGCAAAAAGTAAAAAGTACTATCTTCATAACGGTTGTATCACTTACTGGAATTATTTGTTAAGCGGCTGAGCACCCCAAATTCTAAAGTCAAAGTTCCACCACCAGCTGTTGATGTTACCTAAAGAAAGCAAAAAATTTGACAGTGGAGTTTGGATAATTTACAACAGTACAAAATTGGAAGATAAATACAAATCAAATCTTGAACAATAAAAGATGGATTGTCTAACTTCTCATCTGAGGTTCTGTATTCTTTGCAAATTATTCTATGTCTTTAGTGTCTTTGTCGGGTGTGGTCATTGTGGATAGGTACCACTCAAGGACCAGTTAAGATTGAATTGTAATAATTCCTAATCCCATTCGTTACATTACATATAATGGCAAGAAGAGTTTATTTAGCATAAGTTCATAACATCTCCAATACAATTAGTTGCCTATTTCCAATACCAAAGGCTATTATATAGACAATAGCCAAATTCATGGCTTACCACATTTGGCCAATTTTTCCAATTTTAACCCTCCAATTGCTGGTTTCCCTTCAAGTAATTTGGTAATTACTGGTTTTAGCTCTGGATGTTAAGATCATTTCATGGTTTTGGGTGCAAATACCTTACTGCCTTGCTAGACCGTACTGAGTTTTCCCTCCATGTCTTAATTTTGCCTTGTATTTTGTTTGTTTTACTGAGGGTGGGTTGGTATTTCCGCTTGCCCTTTCACACGTAAACATCTCCTCCTCCCTTCATCCTCACATAGAGAGTAGGGATATTTTAGATCTATCTTTGTCCATCTCTCTCTCTCTCTCTCTCTCTCTCTCTCTCTCTCTCTCTCTCTCTCTCTGCGCAATCACCCCATCTCTCCTCTATCCTTACATACAGGCCAGAGATATTTTGCATCTCTCTCTCTCTCTCCCCCCTCTCCGGCGAAGAAATCGGACAAAGCCCAGGTTGGTGGGTGGTAGTGAAACGCCTTCAACGCTTTCACTTTGTACAGAAGATGGCACCCCCTACAAAAAGCTTCCTTCGTGTTAGGCCATCGACCTGGTATGTCGTCAATTCAAAGCTTTGTACCGTGCTTTGTACCTTTATTTATATACCAATCTACAAATTTTGAGGAATAAGTTTAAATCATACCAATGCCACTTCCTGCCTAAGGGTTTCCAATCGTTTTTCGTTGGCAGAGAAATGCTATGGGTATTCTGTGTACCTCTCTCTACACTCCGATTAGTTGCTAAGCAACTGAATAAGGTTTTTTTTTTCCAATTCCATGTGTTTGGGGCTTTATTTGGTTCGGTGAATTTTTATCTGTGATTCTTTTCCCCTAATTTATATTATCTCAATTCTCACCACACTTAATTCCGTTTCTATTGCATACATTTTATACATGTTCTTATGTTTGGATTTCGCTAGATATCTGTTTTTTATTAGTATAGTTTTGAATTTGGTACTTTTGCGGCGATTTACTCGCATTTGCAAAAATTATATACTCAAGACTGGGCGATGTGGGTATTGCTATTAAATAGAATGATCTCTAAGCTTGTCTTCTATAGTCATAATTGTTAGAGCAAGAATTCACCGATTGTAAGTGCATAATTATTTGCTTGTGATTCTTCGGTGTTGACATAATTGATATTGGCGATATGAATACCAATTGAATAATGGTGTGGTGTATCACCTATAATTTGACTAAAGAATAAGTCAAATATTAACCTGATATGCTAATATTACCTGATATTCTCTAAATCTTCAATGACGGTTCAGCTCTTTATTTATATTGTGATGTTCTATCTAATGCTTATTTGTTGTTTTCCTTATTTAACACGAAAAATAGTGGAGAGAATGCAAGAGACAAGCCAAGGAAGGGGCAACAAATACAAAGCAAGAATCCCACAATACATAGGGAAGCACGTGGGCATGCACAGATGCATGGCCTTGGAAGCAAATCTGCAGTGGCTACCTTCACATTGATGAACATCGACAACTTTTGCCGCTTAATAATTGAAATCATCATTTGTCTAACCTTCCTACTGTTAACCAACATTGATGATGGTAAACTTCATTTATTGTTATAGACTAGCAGTCGTTAATTTCAAATGGTCGATTCTTGCTCGTTTACGTCATGGTAAATAGTTGCAAAGTGTCAACATACTGTCCAGCTTCATCTCATCGTTGTTTATGCATATATGGTTTTAATGATCTACTCAGTCATTTTTAGAAATTTGTTATTTGAAACTAGGTGCTTGTGTCTCTTTCCATGGCCCACACTTTGGTTAATTTGTTTTTGTCATTTTATTGGGAAAAAGGGCATGATGTTTGAAAATGGTGGTTTTGCTCCAAACATTTCCGGGCAAGTTTTTCCTTCATATTTTGACCTTTCTTTCTGCTGCATTCAGTTGGTGATCTTGCTCCTCATTTTGAGCTTTACAGAAGGTTTGGATCTTGTAAATGAAGCAATCAATAGTAGCTATATTGAGAAAATAAATATAGGGATTGATGGATCTGCTACTGATTTCTATGTAGGGATTGTTGTGTTGTCCATTGTAGGATTTTCCTCCAGTTCTATCGGCATGTAATTATGTATACAAATTTAGGGTCTTTTTTAGGACAGTCATCAATGTTTAGTTTCCAATGTGTTTTTTCCTAGCCTGTAAGAGGCAAACAAATTCTTTTCTTCTAATCATTTCCCTAATTTAGGTACAACGTACAATTTAGATTATAAATCACCGGTGTTCTAAAAGAAGGTCTGAAAGGCCAAGTACTCGCCACCTAGGCGCTAGAACGACCCTTGCCGACTAGTCCGACTAGCAAGTTTTGAATTATGGTTGCTTTATATGAAGCTATTGTCAGCACCCAGTTCTACAATAGAAGCATTTTGTGGCTTGTTCCATGTCACCCCATTTGGTGGCTATGGGGATACTTATGTTCTGATTTCCTCTATTATTGTTCTACAGTTGCACTTAAAAGTTTAGTGACGGATTAGAAAATTAAAAATGCGTCCTATAATTATGTTTACAGCCTATTAGTTGTTCAAATTGCACTTAACAAACATGCTAAAGTATAAATTTGAAGATTTGGTTGGTTATGTTCAGTTAATTGATTGCACAGAAATTCGGGCAAAATGCGGTTAAGTGTAGCATCTGAACACATCCATATCCCAAAAGTCAGTTGGTTCTTGGATGCTCCATATGCTTCTTTTTGTGTGTGTGTGTGTGTGTGTGTCATCTATTCAAATTTCTATTATATTTGCCCGTAATTAATTAAAGGTATAGAGGTTGCTTCGAACCTGAAAGTTTTCAATGGCCTGTTTCTAAGCTGCATTTTTCCATTGGTTCTTAGTCGTGTAGAATTTTTATTTAACACGAGCCTTTTGCCAAAGATATCAATCAAGTGGTTGGTAATCTTAGGTTAATGGAGGTTAATGGTTGTTTCCATTAGATTTTGAAAAGTCACTCCCTCTTTTTTGCCTTTTTGGAAAGTGGCAAAGATGATATATGAATTGGCATGTATATTTACCTGAAAAGTTTTTGATTGTCTAAGCATGTTGCTGGATCTGCACGTAGGTTGCACTCTAACAATTATTTCGAAAATATGGAAATGGTTTGGAAGCACTATGTACGCTGCTTGCCTAGCCAGAGAATTATCTTTTGTGTCAATGTCAAGGGCTTGCTTCTACGTGTAAACTTGTATGTTAGAACTTAGAAATGTTGCTTTACTGTCCTGTGTATGCAATATTATAACTTCTCATTTGAGTACATGAAATATGTTCTGCTGATGTATCTGATGGTGGAGCTGCTGCAGCTATTGTATTGAAGTAAAAATTAAGACCTATGGTTATTGAGGCTGAAATGGACGCAAAGTTGGGGTGCGTGCAAATCTGGTGTCGACACTAGGATGTTTTCTTTCTCTTTTTTTTGGTCAGTTTGTGAGGCTTTTGTTTATAAAAGTGTAATATGATCTTGATTGGGTTTTGGGGAGTTTCTTGGATGTAATTTCCACTGTTCCATTGGCAAGTTGCCAACAAAGTGATTTGTTATATTTTTTCAGGTCCTAGGTCATATATAATTGTTGAGAAGAGGCAATGCCGATATTGTTGGGATGCTTGTTCCATGTTATCATATCATTATTTCAATATTGATTATCAATTCAGGAAGTGTCTCTCACTTGAAAACCAACGGGCATCAATTGTCGCATCTTTGGTTATCTTGATTTCATGCTTTCATTTCTATCCTGCACACAATTAAACGTCGCTCTACTGGATGTTTGCTGAAAAGATAATGTAATATGTAACAGCATATAAAAGGGTGGTGTTTGCGATATACATATTTGTTTGGAATCTGCAACAATATTGAAAGTTTGTAGTCGATCACACAGTATCACTTACCATGTTTAAAAACCAAACAACCTTACTACTAATAGTTAACGATAGTTGTAACATACTTCGGCTGCTTCAATAATGGACATCGAATAACGAGCATGAATTTCGTGCAAAGCACGTAGCCTCATACCTAGTATATATAAAATATCAATGAAAACTACATATGCTTTATCCAGAAACTGAGCTACCGTCCTGTCTAATGTCTAGGGAACTACAATAAGCTACTTCTATTGAATCGGAGCCACACCAAATAAATGAAAAGAGAACAAGGACCATGTAAGCTGCATCAAGACACAGTTCACATGCTTTTGGAAATGCCCGATGGTCTATGTTATGCAGTGATAAACCAGGGAAGGTTTTCCAAATGCTATGATCATTAAGGACAGGAATGCCCAACAAATTACAGAACAGGTGGTCTTACAAGTTGTGGCAAAGAACCACAAGATAAATGTGGGTATCCGGAATACTCCTCCGCGATACCCCCTCTGGGTGCCCCTCCAAGACACCTTCACAGAACCTCCTCCAAGGTGCCCTCCAAGGCACTTCTTCCACAGATGCTTCCTTTGAGGTACCTCTCTGAGGCAACTCCTCCACAGAGCCTCTACAGACGTAACTTAATTAGGCTCTCATTAGCCTAGCGACTCTACACAAGACCCTAGGTCAGGAGCAGGGCCTAGGTACCCGCTTAGGACCTAAAGAGGTATTGGCTTGGAGGCTAGAGCGAAGGGATTGTCAAGACTCACCTTTATGAGATGAGCTCCATGACCAGTCATAGAGAGGGACTCGCCTACGTCACCATCTGACAGAAGATCTTTGCAACATCCCGACTGACACGCCAATATAAGGAGCCTATATCATACCTACCAACTGGCCATGATATAGGCATCCATATATCACCTAACTGCACCTTTGGGAGTCTGATCATAAGAACTCCAATTTTGATCATAGTATTCAAAGAGAAACTACACTCTGATACGCATTAATGAGGATGATATACTTCCTTTCCCTCCAAGGCTTCAAGGCTCCTATATAAACAAGAGTTTGCAGAGCATTCAACAAATGACATTCAATACCTACCTACCACTCCTACTCTCTGGTTCATTACTCCATACTGCCACTCCTCTCTCTCTCTCAGATTGCCCTAAGCTCTCTCCTCCTCCACCTTCGGTGGTCTCAAGCATCATTGTAGCACCTACCATATCCTCAGAGGGACACCTCAGGTACTCTTCCCACATCTTACACCCACAATAAATTTGGAACTATAGTATGACCTTACATGGCAATTTAACTCCTAGCGATTTGTTTATTCTTCTAGCATTTACAAAGAAACCAACTTGAAGATAAATAGGGCAAAAGAGTAAGATGATTTACCTTGCTTTCATTTTCATCTACTCCATGCAATAGATTTACAGATCCGAAAGGAATTCCTGCAGCAAATGGATCAGATATAGGCCAGAAAAAAATAGAACAATGACATATGGGATCTATTGGGAAACATTTAACCTTTCAAGAGAGAGAGAATAAAATATGTAGAGGATAAAGGATCAATGGTCAGTTATCCACATTATGCAGCACGCAAACAAAACCTAAGACCCTTATTTTTAGACAAATAAGAGCTGAGACCACTACGTAGAAGGAAGACCACAGGACATTACAGATTTGCATAACAAGAAAATGCTTTCATAGAGATTGAGATTCCAAAAAAAAATTCCAATATTTCCCCACCACCTAGCACACTGACCCCTTTGAACAACTACTTGAAAAAGAGTTCATCTATAGCCAACTTCGATCTTCCATTAGCTGAGGTCTTTGCAGAGTACAGTACTACAGTGCACAAATTGGTCTCCAGGACTCGGTGACATGCACTATGAAAATCACTAAGATAGCCAAGGTATTATTTTGTGTTATTGTACTAATACATATTTGATATCTATCACGCATCAATGCAAAGTATTACCACTTTATCTATAAGACTCTACGAGTTTAAAACATACAGATATCCTTCCCTATAGAAATCAAGTTTTAAACTTGCAGAAGAAATAAAGGCAAGTGGAACTGAAATCTAAAGAGAAGTTAGTTCTCGTCGATGAATAAAAGAGTAGTCAGTAGTGGATACCAGTAGGAGTGTCAAAGGCAGGAAGTAATCTACGAGCAAGATCTTCAGCCAGATGGAGCATCTCATCGTCATAGGTAGGAATTTTCATGCCCTGCAATAAAGGAAATAAAAAGGAAAAGTAAGATCGTGTTAAGAAGACTAAGATAGAGAGGGGCACTGTGAGTTAGCAGCTTGCTTTTAACTAAGGACTAGTTTTGATATAGCTTCTATAATATAGAAGTTTATTCTTACTATCTTTTGTGAGTACCAAAAGGTCTTGTTCGATGCAGCAACAAGATCAAACAAAAGAAAGGAAAAAACTCACTGGTATAGCATAAATGTACTATAATGTTTTCCATAAGAACACTTCGCGAGTTTTGAAGTTTGCGAAAGTGATCACCTTGTTCGGTTTAGGTTTGAGGTTTGGGTTTTGGGTTTTGAGTAGAGAGAAATGAAAATAATAATTGAAAATTAGGGATAATGATTAGAGAGATAGAGAGAGAAATGAAAATAACAATTAAAAATAAAGATAATGACAGAAAATAAATAAGGATAATGATTGAGTAATAATTTACAAACCGGGTCTTGAGACCCATACCGAACAAGCCCGATAATCTCTCATCTCCTGCAATCACTACCTCCCTATAAGAATCAAGATGTTCATTGACTTTTTATTTGGTAAAATCTATTATTTCTTAGGCTGAGTTTTCCAAAAAACATTATCAAAGATAAAATCGAAATTTGATCAAATCAGGGTTGATTTTATCAAATGAGGAAGAGATTTGATAAAATCTCAACCCTTTTCATTACAAAAAGGCTGAGATTTTATCAAACATCTTCCTCATTTGATAATATCAAGGGTTGATTTTATCAAATCTTTATCAAAAAAATTTGGAAAACTAGGCCTTACTCTAATACTCTCAACAAGAAATGTGGGCAATATACGTCAATCTACAGAAATCATATCATGTATCAAACAAATGAAAAGATTGTACTAAACAAACAAATAAGTTATAGAAACCTTAATATTACCGTCGAATAATCACTTGCAATAAGATGAGCAGAAAGTAAGCCTCCGAGCATCCGGATAGTAGTCTCAAACACCGATACTGTCTTATTCTGCAAATTAGATTGAGAAAAGAACCAAAATTAGTTTGTTCAATTCAAGTTGCATCAAACAAAAAATATGCTTAGACACTATGAACAGTTCCCCAATTGATTAATTGACCAAGACAAACAAATTAAATAAATAAACAATGTTACTAACTTCGGCTAGCAGCCGGGAATACTAATAAATCATTTGTTGTTGATATTCAAATTCTGTGTAACGTAATTAGCACTGCAAATAGATAATAAATTTTACTATTGTGGCCAGCCCACAGCAAAGCATCGTCATTTAATTACAATGAGACACAGCAATTTTGTTTTAATTTTTTACCATGGCAAATTATTGTCATACGCAATTATAATACGGAGACAGCAATTTTATGTTGATTGTTGTTGCAAGTGAAATCTGATAGGACGACCGTACGAGTGGATTCAAGAAGATTTGCCCAAGCCCAAATTCACTCAATCGCAAGTTCAAAATACATTACAGATTCTCAATCTCTTTCTGTCACTCACTGATTCTCTCTTTTCTTACATATGGAACAGAGATACTCTGATTGATGAGAGAATCATCAAAACAATCACAACTCTTTCTCAGTCTTCCATGGCTGTTGTATCCCCACAGGAACAGAAGCATCACGTTTTGTCTAAACTTAATAACAACAAAAGAAAGATGGTAGATTGGTCAATCATCAATTCATTCAACGTGTTGTTGGCACATGGCATTTGGGTCATGCTCATCACTTGTTTGGGTTGACTAGAGTATTTCAAAAATATAATGGATCTCATCCTATCTCGGAGGGGTCTAGACTGAGAATGACAAGGGAAGAGAATTGATCTTTCAAAGTCATCTTGTTTGACATGGATTACTTGGGAAGACTATAACAATACTATTGTTGGTTAGAAAGAATCTTTTTTAAACTAAACAAAGTTGAATATTGACCCTTTTTTGTGTTGGTTTTCAAGGTCATGTAACATCAATCCATCCTGGAATCAAAAGTTGGATCTTGATGTCTATTGCATCAGGAGCGCATGAAAGGAGTTCACATGCTTGTGGAACGCCGTTAAGAATGAAGAGTACAACATTGACCAGTGGTTCTCCCACGTCATTAAATAATCCTTGAACCAAATTTTGGGCTCCGTTGGATATTCGGAGAAAGATATATCATCAAGGAGAATATAATTTTGATTTTTGTTGTTTCCATGCCCTTAGTGCACATGACCGTCATTCCCTTGGATCCTTATATCCGAATAATTTTTACTTAACAGTGGAAAACAATTGACCAAAATTATCCATGAAACGAACAAGAGGTATGACAGAGAAAAGGTAGTAATGTCTTAACTACTTGAGAATACACCAGGCACAGAAAAGAAGGATAATGGTTACCATTGGATAGTGGTGAGCTAGCTGTTAGAGTAGCTTATTAATATTGCTCTATAATGTCTTTGTCCCACATTGACTAGTCAGGTAATCTGTCTAGTCGTTTCATAATATAAATAAAGGTTCTATGTGTGAGGGTTAATTCAACAACCTACACACTTCTCTCTCTCTCTCTCTCTCTCTCTCTCTCTCTCTCTCTCTCTCTCTCTTATAACTTGGTATCAAAGCGGGGCCCATTCCACTCCACATTAAAAAAAATTACAATCCACACCCCACGATGATAGGCCAACAAAAGGTTGCACGATGATAGGACCCAAAAAGTGGTCACACGTGACAGACCTCAAATTCGGCTGCACGTGAGGCGGGATGTTAAAAAATATTGTCCCACATTGCCTAGGAGTGGAATGGGTGATCACTTAATATATGCCGGGACCTCTCCACTCACTTAAAAAACCATCAAGCAAATTTGAAAGGGAACTAAGATTAAGAAAAAAGGATTAAAGGGCCCATAACCATGGAACCAGCTCGGTAAAAGTAAAAATATCAATCACTGCAGTCAACATCTAATTGTTTAATGACTTGGACTTTCTTTCCTCTTCTTGTGGCTCCAAAATCACAGCCTCCACAAATACGAAGCAAAAAAGAGAGATCATAGTGGGATAACAAATTGGAACAACTTGGTCTCATTCATTAGTTTCTTAACATCATTTCAACAATATCAGGAGAAACCACAAAAGGAAAAATCCAGTCTCCAGCTCAATAACAATTATGACAGGAAATAACAAAACTGCAAGCTCACAAGATGGAGGGCAAGTATTCTACTTAAGGGCATTCTCATTGCTGCTCACGTGTCTATAATTGAAACAGCTAACTGATCAACAGTTAAGTTTCATACTTGCCATAAATTGAACTCATAATTTCTCTCATTAGCATAGAGTGTCAGACAATTGAAGTTAGATTGAGAATCTGATTCTGTCACAAGATCAGAATGCTCAAAGTCCAGTTAAGAAAGAAAATATCTATTAGACACAGTATAACTATGTTTTCCATACTATAAGTGCAACACTCACTATATCAAACCGAAGGTTTTTACCAATCCATTCAACAGACTCAGTGAAGCGTTCTCGGTCCCCAAGCAAAGCCAGCATGTCTAAGGAGTCAATCTGTCACAATGGCATTATGAGTAGCATCAAGAACAGTTCATTTCAAAAAGAATAACATCCCAAAAGTAGATGACTCATGTTACCAAAGTCAAAGCATAGCCACCAAGTGTGTCTTCCCCTTCACATGATAGAGGTTTCAACTCATCAAGTGGAAAAGCATGTTCCATGTAACCGTGGAAAGCGTGATAGAACATTCCGCGCACCTAAAGTATAAAAGAACCCAGAGCATACACGAATTATTGTAGTATTTGAATTCCAATTTTGAAATCATAAAGAGGGTGTCAAAGTTTGAATGCTCAAGGCTACAATGATAGTAGAATCCAAGAAACGGAATAAAAGAGCCAGAATTTAAAACCCTCCAAAAGTTGAATATGACTATAAGCCTATCAGCTACCGGTGATATTGGATAGCTTGATGCTTCATCGGCCCATTCTATTACACTTAAGCTCTTGGAAGAATTTGGAACTTTACATGGTATTACAGTCAAATTGGGACTTGGGAGAGGTCTTGAGTTCAAGCCTCTCCATTTTCATTTGTCCCACACTTGCATCATGATCTTTCCCTTTCCATTTTATTCCACTTTACATCTCCACATGCAGGACAAGCTTGCACATGAGGAGGGGATAACTTGATATGTGTTATACCTCATTTCCTACAAGCTTAAGCTTTTGGGATAATAGGTTACTTAATTGCCAATAAAAATAAATAAATAAATAAATAAAAAGATAATTGGTTACTTAACAAGTGAGAACACTTAGACTCCGCGTGAATAGAAGTGTTTTTCAGACAAAGGGATCTGACAAAATTACGTAAA
This sequence comes from Vaccinium macrocarpon, assembly GCA_022606695.1. Classification (NCBI taxonomy): domain Eukaryota; kingdom Viridiplantae; phylum Streptophyta; class Magnoliopsida; order Ericales; family Ericaceae; genus Vaccinium; species Vaccinium macrocarpon. The sequence goes on along the minus strand of CM040175.1, from coordinate 7,332,384 downwards.
TGAGAGTAGGTAAGATTTATATTTGACAGTATCAGGAATTTTGACTTCATTTTGAAAGCTTAAACACGATAGATACGAAATATAATTACTACGAATGATTTGAAATCCTTCATATGAATCATATAATTGATTGTAGTTGTCCAAGGGTTCCAATAAAATAAATCCCTTCTACTGCTCATTCATCTTCCATGCTAGTTCACAAGCTAACTATAGCTAACCTGTTATAAATTTCTTGAAATCAAACAAAAAATCCATTAAACCACATCTACCCCAATGGTGCGGTAAATTGGTATAATTTGTAATTCTAATACATATCATTGACAACAATCCCATGGAGATGCATATCCTTAAGAGTGGCTAATTTTGGAGAGGCAGATGTTGCATTTTGGAAAACTAGTGTTGCAAACCTGCATCACTTGAATTTTTTTTTTTCAATCACGAATAGTTGTGAGGAGGCAGTCCTCCTATTGTCAACTCAATTGCTTCATTGCATTTACATATGCTTATCTACTTATTGACAAGATATTAGCAAATCTACCCTCTTTGCTGTCCAAAAAAAACGCAAATCTACCCTCTTTCACAGAGTAACTATCCAAACTGCGTACTGATCTGGTACTAGCCCTAGGGCAAAGCGAAATGGTAACTAGATAGAGTAACTTGAATTGCAATGGTTAAACAAAAGTTTTCCCTAGACCGTGGATCATCTTACGCTTATGCAATCAAAATAGGCATCACCACAACATTCAGCTCAGGATAATCGTAAGATAAGTATGTGTTTGTATATACATGGGTGTGTAAATATAAGAAATGTATACCTCATCTCTGAGCTGCTTCGCTTCCTCAGGAGAAACACTCTCCGCTAGATTTCTGCAGATGAAGGTGTCAGAGAGAATCAAGATCGAGAATAGCAACGTGCTCCAATGCTTCATTGCTCCCTCTCTCTCTCTCTCTCTCTCTCTCTCTCTCTCTCGGCCCGTTCTCTCTCTATATATCTACGGAGTATATCCCGGCGCAGTAGATTTGCATTTGCTTTGGTTTTCTCCGATTTCCGATTGCGACGGTTGTTTCAGCGGCATGAAGAGCTATTTCGGCGCTATCTCTGGCCAGACGACACCGTTTCAATTCAACTTCAACGCAGTAGCACGGAGTAATAACCACCTGTGCTTTTCTTCTCTTCTTTTTTTTCCTTAATTTTTTTTTTTCAAAAATCTTTGTATTGGGATAAATGGGAATAATTATTTGGTGATCATGCCCTTGTGCATTGCCCGCCACACACGAGGACACATGTAGGAGAGGGATCAGAGGTCCTATTTCCATATAATTCCCAAAAGCAGAATCTTTTCCTTGCCCCGAAAAAGTGTAAAGTGACACATTTACAGGTAATCAGGGCACTAAAGTAGAACGGATTTGGCTGTCATTTCTTGGTGCACGACGCGCTAAAGCACGAGCATTGCATGAGCACGAGTTCTGACTTGTTTCTGAGATTGATCTATTAAATTAGATTACATAAATGTGAGATTTACTCTTATTAGAGTCGGGTGTATAACCTACATACAATAGTTTTTAACCCTTTGCATTTTTGTTTACTTCTTTAGATCGGTCCAGTTTGGGTTTTTCCTGGCTTTCTCATGGGCCCACGATAATATTTACAATTGCACTTGTAGAACTTGTCCTAAGTACATCATCCACGTGAAAAAATCAACATTATTAGACATTAATATCTATGTAAACAATCAAATTTGCATAAAAAGGAAAAGAAAACAAATTTCTTATTTTCCAAATCACCTATTTCCTATGTTATGTTTTATGCCGCTGTTGTTTGAGAACATTGATCATCTACTTGACGAGCTCTACAGAAACAACCGGTTTGGTTTCGTGTTTTCTGAAAGGCGCACAAGTGTAGGCAGTAAAGCTTCTGGCCAATTAAAAGTCATATGAGCAAGTGTTCATATCATTGATGTTACAATTCAGCCAAGAATGAATGAAGCATACACTGAAAAATAAACGGCAGCAGGAGCAATTTTGCATGAAAACTTAATGGTGACTATTTACACAACAATTGGTTGTTCTCCTTCAAGCTCAGATATTACAATCAGCGAGTCAGTCGGTCCAAGGGAGAGAGGTTCGGACTTGGGTATCGGGTTTATAACCTGCGAAAAACAAGGCGTTCAAGAAATTTGACGAGTGTTGCCTATTTAAGTTGCACATAAAGGGTATATATACCTTCTTATTGTCCTTCCTATAGCCAATGGCAACCTCCTTTCGTAAATATGCCCTTTCAGTTAACTCAGCAAAAGAAGGATTCTCCCCTTCCTTCATGTAGAGGCCAATATCCTAAAATATGAAGCATATCAGGAATTCAACAGCAATGGATCAGTAATCAGACTATGGGAAGTGATTATTTATATTTTTGCTGAATTCAATGAAATAAAGAAATTACTGAAGCAGCATAACCAGCTAACAATTTGTGTATCTCGAATACTGTCTAATTTTGCTTTTGCGTGCCCTAGGCTATTAAACTCCAAGAATTTGTCCTCAACTATTTATAGGAACCGGAATATTTAAGACACACAAGTTCACCACATAGCCCATTTACCTTTAAATATATTTCATCACCTTCGGCATCCAGAATGTCTTTCCACACACAATTCAGTTCACTGTTCTCCGCCACTGTCGTGCACAAGCAAAGATTCAACTCAGAAAATGAAGACCTCGTATATCAGTAAAACAAACATTAGATGAAGAGTGAAGACCTTGTGCCGTCACCAGGCTCATTATTTCCTCTGTGGCAATGTAAGTGAGGGAGGGCTTTATTCTTGTAATCTGTAGGGATTTGCAGGAGTGTGGTAAAAGAAAATAGAACTTGAGCTACACCAAGGAAAGAGGAATTTTTACATCAAATTTAACTACAATATGAAAGGAAGAATTACTTGTTTTCCCAGTTTGGAGTTGACAATTTCTGCACCTAGATTTTGAACCTGCAATCCATCGTCATTATTTTTTAGCAATGGGGCTTCTTCAAACAAGCGCATGCGCGTGCACACACACACAGAGATGAAAGTTAAGAACTTAAGAACGGAAACAAGCAAAGTCACGGGAGGTCAATCATTAAACATGTACCCAATTTTAAGGTTGCCAACTTGGCTATGAAGCATGACATAGATATTTTGATTTTTGAGACCATGGCACACGTGACATACACTTCTATACACAGCATTGACTAAAAAAATTCTCCTCTAGTAATTGGGATAAAGATGAAGCACAACAAAGGTCAAAACAGATTGTTTTGTAGGATTATAGCTGGTTCACACAGAACACAGATAAAGAAAAGAAACAGAAGGTGAGATAGGTAACTATACTCGTTTTACATACAGAGAGAAAATGACAGGTCATAAACAAATCCAAATGAGTGTAAATATTTTATAGGATTATCCTGATGAGTTATACTAACCTTTACTCCGAGTTTGTTGCAAATACTTTCAGCAAGAAGAAGGGAATACGCCGAATGCTTGTCTGCCTTAGAGGGATCTGAAGAGAGGAGAATTCATGACATGCCACCTTAAATTAACACAAATTTTAAAATCCATTACCTCCAAGTAGCCAATCTCTGTCAGATATTACAGCAATTGACATGGTAATATCTTCGCCTTTGTTGAAATTTTTCTGGATATCAGTTATCGTTTCCGTCAAGACATCATAGTCCAAGGGGTTGCCAATCTGTGGTTACGAAAGAACATGAAGGATTTGAAAGAATGCAGGACGACGTATTTTAGAGAGAGAGAGAGAGAGAGAGAGAGGAGATAAACAGTTCGAACCATATTTGATCAGAAAGTACCCGATGAGAAACCCGGACATGTTTAAGCTTGCCATGACCAGCTATGTTGTTTGCCCTTTTCCTATCATCCATTGGCACTTCTGACAACACTTCCTACACATATCGATCATGAAAAGTAAAAAAATCTCACATGCTAAAAACCACAAGTATACATTGCATGCACTATCTAAGAGAGTTTTCTATCTTCTAACTTAATAGGATTGTAAAAGAGAGGAAGAAAAGGCTAGAAATGAATGAACACAGAATGACAATTAACAGATTAACAGACTAATGAATAATGTCGACAAATGGCTATTACCCATGCAGCATCCCAATCTGAGGCAATGGCATCACAGATTAAATGCTGAAGACATGAAACGTGCAAAACATTTAAAGACGGCTAGATTTAGAACATACCAATACACTGCCAGGTCCAAGATAATTATCATATTCTTCAATCATCTCTACGACATCATGGCGCCACCCAAGCATTAATATGCATTCTTTTGGTCCTAGACTCCACTCCGAAGCCTAATGACAAGTGAAAACATAAAAGACTGGAAATGATACTGACATATATGCAATGCAAGTTTATATTCTGAAACTAAAGTACCTTTGAACCTGATTTTGTGGGACGCTTCACTATATTTTCCAGACGCCTCTTTGTCATCTCTAAAAAGTGATTAGTAGATTCACTGTTATTCTCGTGACCTCCAACATCATCTGCAGTCTTATTTTCTTCTTGGACAACATCTTGTAATGCAAGCTGAGGCTTCTTCTTCCCATGAACAGGCCCAATGAACAACACCTATAGGCAAAGGAGAGCATCACATGTGAAGAGAGAAACATGTAACTAAAGAAGTCTGGAGGAATTTTTCTTGAAAATGCTTGAAAGTAAAATTCATCTTGCCTTCCAAAATTTTAACAATCTATGCTGGTTGAATCTAACTTAGCTAGGAACATTTATGGAATGTGCAACAACAATATCCCAATTAATTTCCCAGCCTATTCAGTGGTTATATAAGTGTCATAGCTACGAATGCCATCAAGCCAAAACAAGCACTAACACTTTGCCAGCACCTTTACCATTGAACCCGACCCTTATACCCCAAAATAGCTTCTGTCAAAGCTCTAATCAGAGTTTCTGCAAATACCTCAAGTTTCATCTTCTATCACAAACCCTATACGCCTTCTTCTATCGTACAATATTCAAAAACTAGAAGATAGTTCCCAAAAAAAAATCTTCCTTTTTTTTGTGTGCTTTTGGCATCGCAACCGGTTCAATCACCGGGATTTGCAACTAATGGATAAAATCTAAACAAGAAGCTTGTGGCCCTTTCTTCGGTAATAAAAAGATAACACTATTTTGGACAATGTCCACATACTTTGTCTGTTTGCTGTAGAACTTCGTCATCATTGGGGTGGAAATATATGTTCCCTCCTCGATAAAGACCACAAACAACTGCCTGAAAGGATATAAAAAGAAATATATATATATATATATATATATATATATTAGGGCAAGCAACCATTGTGGATACCAGCAATAACTAAATCTCATAGTTTACCTGTTGGAATCCACGTCTTACTTGCCTATATGTTAACCCCACAAGACTAGGAAAGCTATATAGGTTGAATACATTCTCTGTGACAACCAAACGTGATTGTTAGAACTTAAACTACGATGCCCCTACATTGAGATAGGGGACATGAAACAAATGAAAAGTAAAAACCGAATAATTAGGACATCATTAAAAGGACGATGATTTATTATCACAAAAATTATTATTTTGCATTCAAGAAAATATAGAAGTTGTTGCTTTATGGCTCAGCAGCTGCAGGACCAAGAACCATGTATTGATATGATCGCTCACTACATTTTGTTCTATTTTGCCTCATTTCACGAAAACAAACAAAGAAGCACAATTTGTACTAATTGATAATCTGAAAGCATCAGTACTTCGATAATTAAGCAAGTGCTTGTAAATCTTTATAAGGCCATTTTGCCGAGAGCATTGGACAAATAATTTGGAAGCAACATTTTCCACGGGCTCTACTTTCAATCCTGAGATTGACTTTAGGAGCTCACATGTCCGGGAGTTTGAAACCTGTGAGAATTAAGAGGACAAACTCAACATAAGTTTTTGCACCGTGAACCCATTTTTAGTTTATCCCACACAAAAAGCTCTGTACAAGAATATACCTCAACAATGGTGGGCACCGAAGCCATTTTTTGAAGAGGTTGAAGAGCAAGCACGGAGAGAAATGCATCGGTGTCAACTTCATATCTGATGAATTGAGCTATTACACGTTGGTATTATGTGCCAAACTGCCATCCCAGAGATTAAAGAGTCCCCAAAAGAAAACGCCAACATAAGCAAAAGAAGGTATCTAATCTTGTCCATTTTATTGCCAAAGCATGTATAGTATATCGAACAGATGAACCTTCAGACATGGATGACTAACCCTATTGTTACATGTAAGGATAGATAACATGCAGTGGAACAAGACATAGCACAAGGAAGAAAGCAAGGATGGAAAGGACACAAAAAAAAAAACAGAGTGAACTTAAAACTGCAATATTTTGAATAAAGGACCGGTGAGCGAACCGCAAAAAGGACTGGGCGGTGGGTCACCGTTTCAACCAGAATCGAACTGTGATGTCATAATGATGGGAAAAATATATAAACTTTGTAATTAATTACATGTTTGTTGAAAGCTAGATCACATTCTGGAGTTGAAAGTTTGAAAAAAAATACAGATATCCAGTTATTATTTGATTGAAGAAAGGAGAAGTTGCAAGCTAGAACACATTGTGGAGGTTTCTTCTTTAATCCCACAATGGTGGAATAAGAAGTGATGTTAGAAATTTAGTTCTCTAAAAGGCTCATTAAGGCTGGTGAAGAGAACGTGCCCCACAATGTCGCCTGCTGAAGCATTAAATGGATAGATTGGCAGTGAAGTGGTAACTTTTTAGTTGAAAATTTCATCCCGGGTTGATTAAACCGACACCTGTTCTTACGGTTCAGCAGTTCAGCTGCTGGTTTTGACCAGTTTTTGCATCAGAGGCCGGTTTTCACCACAAAGCGGTTTTTGGCTTAATATGGACCGGAGTAGTGGCTGGTTGACAGGCCAACAGGTCGAACCAGCTGGTCCATTCCGGTTTTTAAAACGTTGACTTGAAGACTCCACCTCAACAAAGACAATGAGTTGTGTTTCTCAATAGACTAAAATAGATAATACATTAACCACCAATGCACTGCATTAAGTTTATGGCACTGTTGTGAATAAAGATGCCATAAACTTATAGTAGTAAAACCAAACAAGGTCGTTACATATTACCCATAATGTCCTCTGTAAGTTCTCCCAGACACTTAATCGAACATTAAAGTCATAGCCATATGCTCTGTGCCTCTGTCTAATGCTGGATTACCATCTTTAGGTTACATGACGTTCAACAACAACAACAATAACAAAACTCATTAAGTCCCCAATAATTGGGGGTATGGGCGGGGGATGGATAGGAGACAGACCTAACCTTTGGCAATAAATGCACAAAGTGGCTGCTCCCAGAATACCACTGAAACAGATGGATTGGAGACAAACCTAACCTTTGGTAATGAATTCACAAAGTGGCTGCTCACAGAATACCACTGAAACAGTGGTCCCCCTATACCGTCGCGTTTGCTAAAGAATCATGCCCTCAAATCAAAGCCAAAAGGCATCAGAGAGGGCAGACCCAAGAATTATTTTGATTTATGTGCACATTACCATGCTTCTTTCATTCAGCATCCAGAGCATTGGCGTTGCACAAATAGGTTACATGACGTTATAAATTATTATTCATTGTACATTTTCTTCTCCACCATTTGTTTTACTAAGGTTAGGCAATAGGAATCGAACCCTCTACCACACCCAAATGAGCCCTCTTGAATGGCCTTTCTTTAAGACGATATCCATGGACTAATGGAACTCCAATACTATTCTTGGTAGTTCAATATTATTCTGGCCTGCTCAGAGGATATCCATACAAAGCCAGTTCAGATGATGTCATGCACTAAATAACAGTCCAAAAGACCCCCCCAAAAAAATGCAATATTGTTTAGTTTTGTACATATTTTTCAGCATCAAAGTTCTTACCGATCTCCCTTGGTTGGCAATATAATTATGGAACGTGCCTTGTCAGCCGCAGCCCTTTCGAATGATTTTGTTAAGCTCAGACTGCAACTGTACAAGCAAATTCTCAATCATATAAGAAATTAAGCAAACCTTTTTTTTTTTTTGTTGAACAGAATTAAGCAAACCTGAAAAATACTATTTAATCCAGTGCATCTACTAACTTTGAAATCCCAATTAGTTGAAAAGTCATTGTCTCCATGCCACTTTAACTGTGTATCCATGTTTAAGAGAACATAAAACATGCATTCCACAAATGAGTCATCTCAAAAGTCACTTAGAAACAGTTAATTTGCAATAGTTTATTGGCAGTAGTGGATTTGCAGTAGTTTATTGGCAGTAATGGATTTGCAGTAGTGTATTTGGAGTTGTTATGTCCTTGGCAAACTCACGATGAGAGGGGGTGTGAAGTATAAATTAGGAATTATAATTTAGGGTTTCTGTTTGTTAGGGTTTCAATTAAATTGTTATTTACCTTCTATGTTTGGGGGTAGTGTAGTCCTTTTATGGTATTAGGGTTTTGCTACGGTTTTTAGGCTTAGCCCAGATAATCCATTCATTAGTCTTGTAATTGTACACAGCTTTCTAATGCAATAATATTACGTTTGTTTGGTTTGGTAGTATATGTTTGTTTCTCTCTTTTCCTTTGAAAGCTAACAGAGCTCACATAAGTTCTGATGTGAGAGGGGGTGTTACATGGTTAGGCAAGGCAGCCTATGTACTCTAGCATAACATGTTTCCTTCTTTTTCCTGTTCAGACTTCCAGGCTTAGGGGGGGGTGGGGGTTCGCAACTGTGATAAATCTTCGTAGCTGGGTAGCCGTTGAAAGTTAGGCTAGTTATGGAAGGTATAACCTGAGGTCTAAGCTGTGAAGTATTCTGTCACGTGTTGGAAGATAAGTTCCGAAGGATAGTGCACTCATGTTACAAAATGTCCGAGATGAGATGGATGCATGTCTATGCATGTCAGACAAAGGCAGAAGGGAAAAGTGTCTGTTACCCAAAGAGATACTTCAGAATAGCGCTAGCAACCCAACAATAGAGAAGGAAGTTCTAGCATTCTCCAAAAAACGTAAATTGTCCATCATGCAAGGTACAACTTTCATTTGTAAAAGGCAGTTGCAATACATAAAGCCCTCAGTATCTGGCAAGAAATAAAATGCAAACCTTTTTGTAAGGATGTCAATATGATTAAGATCTTTGCCAAGACTATCAGCTACCTTGTCTATTTGCTTCCTTGGAAGATCAGACAACAGAAGAATTCTCTGCTTCCTACAAACGTATACGCAAGGAATAATTGGAAAAGAAAGTATCACACACTGAACTTAAGCTCCATTTATGGTCAGATAGCAATAACAACAACCAAAAAAAAAAAAGCATTTACCTAGCTGTAGCAGTACCCAAGCGAACAGCAAACTCGTGATACTTATTTAACTGCTTCAGTATGAAGTTCAGATGACTGTTAACTCCACAAATAATGATATGATCAGCCTCCAGAACTTGCATTTGGGCTCCCTCTCTTAGTCTTTGCATATTATTCTGTCAAAAAGGTAGTCAGAGAATGCTATTGATATGTAAGGGAACTTTAGCAAATTAAAGTGAAACCACTTGCAAGAGCTTACCCTAAACTGTTCTGTCATAGTGCTCAAAAGACGGGAATAGAATAGTATTCCCCATATAGCAAGAACAAAACCAAGGATGCGTTCCACTCGTGTATGTTGCTGCAGCTCAATACAATAAGCATTTTTCAAGTCACATTAGTTGTTTCACGCTTGCTTTAGCTGGACGAAAACACTGATATCTCAAACAAATAATCAACGATGAATTCACAAAATAAAATCATACTTTCAAATGAGTTGACGATGAACACAAGCAAGCCCAAGCATCCCAGAAGCAGTCCTCCAGAGGTTTTTCACTACGCCTGTGTTATTCCAAATCCAGAATGAAAAGTGCTGAGCTAGCGAACATAAAAAGTAACTATAACAATAGTAACTTAAGACATTGCAAATAAAACCAACTACAAGATATAGTGAGAACTACATTCAGTTGCAATTTGTCATACAGTAAATAGTGTTCAGATGATGGTTCAACACCTTGACCCCCATTAATTTAAGTAAATCAAGCTCTGGTTAAAAAACCAGTCCTGATATGCAATTGATGACTTGACAGATGTCAATTACAAGGGAAAAACATCGAACAACATCCAAAAAAACACTTCCCACATGTGGGGAAGAAGGGAAAGATGTCAGTAATGTCTATCTAAGAGATATGTAAAAAAAAAAAGGATAATCCAGCCAACCAACATCAGGGAAACCACTAACTCAAATGGATCTAAGTTTCTCGATCATGAGTTTGTCTGAGTCTGTCAGTCATGTTCAAAATCTCATAAATAGGAGAAAATGTTGGATACATAAGTATAAGACGCAACCAAATAGAGATTCACAACATTTAAAAAGTCCATAGGAAAGTCTGTCTCCAAAAACTTAGGCTACTCATGTCTTTGCGCACTACAGCATCCAAATTGACATTGGATGTAGTGCGCAAAGATATGAGTGTATTGAACCAAAGTGAACAAGTAGCCCTTGACATAGTTCAATGGGGAAAAAAATTCATGTAGCCGACCCCAATTGATTTTGGGACATAAGGCTCGTTTGGTTTGGTTTACAAAAGAATAAAGCAAGTTCATCAACTTACTTTCCAAATAGTCAAGATTAAGTCACCTGAACTTGTAGAAGAGAAAACCGCCAATAATAACAAAGGAGAAGCATGCTACAAGGAGCACAACAAAGAACCTGCAAGCATCCAGAACAAATAAAAAATCTTCAGCGTAACAAGTAGGACACGCCCAATAAGCAAACACTCAAGGTAACCTTCAAAATAACACTGCATATTGACTGCAAAGCCATGAGGGTAAAAAAGGCTCAGATGTTCATCTTAGTTTGCAGATGAAGGCAAAATTCAAAATATCCTGACCTATATTGCTTATGAATCAAATAATACCACACAAATGAGTGTCATCTCGGTATCTTGACATTATCAGCAGAACATAGTAGTTCATACTGTTTTGTTTGAGAATCACGTATTACCACCCACATGTTGGTATCTTCTATCAGTAAAGAGGAAAACATAATTAAACAAAAGCATAAATAGGTTCACTTACGTGGCAACATTCCTCTCAAGTTGGATGTTGAATAAGTAAATTAACCTTGCAAAGCCCCACCTAACATCTTGCAACGAGGGCAAAGACACATCCAAACCAAGAGGCGTGGGTTTATTCAAGGAACTAGACACACAAGCAAATGGCAAACTTGTACCCACGACGGAGAAAAGCCTATCCCAGGCCACATTTATCAATGTTTTAACGAAGTTAACTTGCACCACTTTGAGGAGGAAATAAGATGAGACAGATGCAATCATGAGCATAGCGGATGGACCCTGCACATGCCACATTAAAACAAAACATGAATTCAGAACAAATACTCATTACCATAACCAGTAAGTGACCTGACATAACACAACCTGACCAATAATCTTAACTAAAGGTATATGCTCTCTTGGTTATCATGGAGTAGTTTGTCTGAACATGTGAGCCATAAATAAGTCTTGGGTGAATTAGATACAAAAAGCAATAATCTTGAACATTGACATTGATCAAATAAACTACAAAGTGGAATAGCTTACAGTCCAAGCACCAATATGCTAATACAAACTGCATATCTTCAAGAATATAACTCAGATTTATTTTTCAATCTCTTGTTCAGCGGTTCCACATTTCAAGGCATAAACAGAAAAGGAAAAGCAAAACCAGGCTAAGTATTACAACCAACTATCCAGAAGAAATACTACCCAAGTAAGAAGCCAATTTAAGGCAAAACGATGCTCAATAGTGAAAAGCATAATAATCAAGAATTTCTTTTGTGAAATCTAAAGCAATCAGATATAACTTTTCAAACTACGTTGTTTAGCTACCTCTCATTTGATCCTCACCTGCATACTATTTTTTTGGTCAACTCTGAAGTCATTAGCATGAAAGTTGTCCGACACATTCAAGCTTGTAGAGGAATTTAACTCATTTGAGGTCCTCTGAAAACTAGCATCCCCTTTTCCTGGCAATGATTATGAAAAGTAATCCAAAAACAACCAAAGGTTATCCATCCGCTGGTCAATGCTAAAGAAACAAGAATCAAAGTACAGCTTCATAACAAGATCAACCCCATCTAAAGCAATCTAGACCATATGATTGAAGAGCAACAATGTGCCAGTACAAAATCACATTGTTGCAAACTTTTCTGATTTCATTTTTTTGTAGCTTCACCATTTATATTTCTAAACTCACATCCCAGACTGGATTTTCTTTTCTCATTTTTGGTTGCATAATTCAAAGAGGATTATTTGCCAATCATTTTTTCTTCAGGACACAAAAAGAAATCAACATCCCAAAGAATATGAAGCATGTGTAAGGGTAAGGTACTGTTACTGGTACGATAAAGTAAGTCAAGACTCGAGACATAAAACCCAAAAAAAGGTAGGATACGACTACGCTGGGGCACCATCGCACAAGAATATACTTTTGTGAAGTAGTAATGCACTATGCACAATTGTTAAATGAACCAAATGGTAAAATTAATTACAACCTACAAAGGATCGAGCCTACTTGGCACAGTTTACTGTCCAGAGTTTAAAGTTATCAATTTGACTGACCTGAAACTAAACCTAAATTCTAAAACCTTAGAAATCAAGCAAAAAGTTTCATAATTTAACTCTCACTAACTAGCACAATTCTGGAAGGCATACGGCTTCGGTATATGGGTACCTATGTGGTAGAGTAGAAGTAAGAAAAAAGTTTTGAGAGCATACTGAGTACGCATGCAGATGTACCAAGCAAGTACACAATACATATCTGATGAGGGTCCAGCATGTTTTTGTCTTGTTTATTGAAGCAACAATGCTTCATAGGCCAAAGGTGGAAAAGGTAAAAAAAAAGCAGAGAGAGCATCCAAGCAAGATGATGACGACCATTTATATAGGGTCAATGTGAGTGTTAGCTACCTTTGAAGTACCAGGTTGCATGAAGATGAGAAATAAATAAACTTTAAGGTAAAACGTGAAAATAAGGAAAGTAAAGTCTTTAGACAAAATACAATAAAACAAACAAGAGGCAATGGAACAAAAGCTATTTTAGCAATGCAGAGACAGATGCCTATCCTACTTCCAACCATTAAGTCAAGTACAAGATGCCAAGAAAGACAAAGGAAATCATGTAGTTCATAACTGCAAACAGTGCCACTAATGGAGTCATAAAGTTAAGAAGCATGGAGAAGTAAACATGAATGTCCACACATAAAGCACAAAAATCCAAAGAGTAATGTGCAAGAAAGCTGGAAAAAGTACATTGAGACTAACAAACTAAACCAAAAAATCAATAAAATGGAAGATGAGGAAAGCTAGTTTTGGAGATAAGAATCTGAGAAATAGGACAAAAAAAGTGTCCACAGCTGGTTTCATGCACCTAGGTATGCATGAGTGCTAGGTAAGTGTTGTCTGTGTTGAAACTTGTAACACAATACTTGCCCAAAAAAAGTTGGTAACCCAATTTTTCCCATTTGAAAGAGGAAAGTGGTACAATGAAACAAGCAGAGCAGGTCATTTTAATGCTAAAAAATCAGGCTGTGCATAAACCATGGAAATGTGGCCCGTGTTCCGTATATCACTCTGGAAATGTGGCAGCTGTGACAGATTATTTGATAACTAGGCTGAAGAAACTTGTCAAAGGAGTGCCAAGTTATCAATATACACCTCAAAAAACTTTCCTGGCAAAAGATCACCTAGTGCAAGAGCACAAGTTCAGCATTAGACAGGGCCAAGGGCTCTTTCTCTGTCTGTGTGTATGTATCGAAAGTTTAGGTCATAAATGTGGCATTACAAATCACGTGAAGATTGAATGCTTCCATTATCAACACTATGCTTAGAAGCTACAATCAGCATAGACAGTACAAAACGTACCTTCACTGTTTAACAGTAGATTACTCACACAGAATGCTGAATACTTCATCTGCCAACATGTACAAGGGATCGTTTTTCTGGAAAGTATCATGTAGTCAGACATTTCCAGGTTTCCATCTCTCAAATGGAATTCAGATTATATCTATAACACATATAACTCTTAACAGGAGTGTGCGTGAGCATGAAAACTGGGAAATGGATACCACAATTTTGAAATGCAAGTGCCATGTCTTGTTCTATTTCATGTCCTACCACTAGCCTTTATGTTAGATATGTACAGGGAGTCATGGGTTTATGCTTGCAACTCAAACTGAAAAGACAACGACTAGAAAAATCTGAAGGGCTTGGTTTGGGAATTGAATGTAGTGAGGTAAGTTAGGTTAGAGGAAGTACTAGAAATATGGTCAGAAATTGCAGCCCCTAACTTCATTCCTTAACATTGTGAATTGTCAGAAATTTCATTTTCGATACTTGAGTCTCTGTGGAGACCGTGTTTAGGACTCCATTTTGTTGGAGCCTTTCCTTTGAGATCCTCCTTTGAAGATGAAGACTTTGACCATTGACCTATTTACTCGTAGTCCCTCGTGTATCTGATTTTCTGGATCCTTTGTCATGAGCCTTCTTCTGCTATTTATAGGAGAAATTGCCATGTGTCAGAGGCATTCTCATTCTGGAATAATCTTTAAGCGCACGCTGCTTGATCGTTATTCCACACTCGGTTGCCCAGATGAGTGACGCAGATTCAAAGGACTCTTATATAGTCGGCAATTGGAACTGTAAAGCTCCTTTTTTATCAGCCATAACGATTCGCCCCCGAGATTTAAATCATCTCGAGCGTTCTCCTATGCCTGAGATATATAAGTGCTGAGGCACATTCCGAGATGATAAACCTCGTTCGATTCCCTTTATGGACCCGGACTTATCATTTTCTCGGCGGTCATACGTGGTTGCAGTTGGACTTGACAGGCCACCCACGTGACATGCCAGTGACATGTCGCTTCATGCAATGATCTATCTTATCAATCCTTATCTTGGTTGCCTTAACCCAATATTGGGTGCGTGGAATCCAAACTTGCTTTCCCTATAAATTGAAGTGGCTGGACAACATTGCTATCACAACCATCTAATATAAGATTCACTCTGACTTGATCGAATCATTGGCTTCATTGTCAAGGGTCTCGTCGCATCAGCAATCTCACCATGTCCGTTTCATTCCCAGGAGATATGCTCATGTCTAGGGATGGCAATATCGACCAAACCGAAGGGTAACTGAACCGAAACCGATTTTTTTCCCCGAACCGTAACTGATTTTTTCCCCGTGGCTGCGGGTGTGGTTTTGATGGATGGGAAACCGAACGGGTTCGATTTGATTTTGAGTTTACCCGGTACCCGAACCGAACCAAACCGAACTTGTATTAGTTACATAGGACCCCCCTTATATTATATATACTTATTACATAAACCCCATTTATGTATATTTGAAAATTACACTTTACCCCCTTTTATATATACACACACACATAAGATTTTGCAGTTGCTAGGGTTCCATCCCATTTTCTTCTCTCACTCTCAGTCATCGTAAGAGGCCAAGAGGCGACAGAAGTCACAAAATGACGACGGCGATTTCTCTCTCTCTCTCTCTCTCTCTCTCTCTCTCTCTCTCTCTCTCTCTCTCTCTCTCTCTCTCTCTCTGCGAGAGAGAGAGAGAGTTCTGGTTCACATTTTCAAGAACAATGAGATGAAACTAGACTCTCTGAAACCCGATTGATCCCCCTCCGATCTGCTCTCTTTTAGTTAAAGAAGATTCGTAACATAGACTAGGTCGACGGCTTGGTGTTTCTGAAAACCCCCACCAGTCATTGAAGTAGCAGAACTTCGAGAAGTTCCTAAGGTTTGTAGATCTAGTCGATCAATGAACTCTTATTACTTGTGTAATGATTTCTATGTGTTATTCATCCTTTTTTCCTAAATGAAGTGTGGGACTAAACACGACTTGTGTATACTGTTTACATGGTTGTTCATTGTTGATTCATCTGGCTACTTGCTGGTTGTGGCTGGTGTCTTTCTTCATTACTAGCTAATTTGAAGTTGATTAGAGGGGATTCAGCTAATGACCATCTGGGTACCCATTCGGTTCGGGAAATACCCGAACCTTATTCAGTTCAGTTATGGAACAAATTTCCATAACCCGTTCGGTTATCAGTTCGGTTCAGGGCAGTGTTCTGGTGATTCAGTTCGGTTCCGTTCATACCCTAATCTGCCCCGTTGCCATCCCTACTCACGTCTCACATGGCTTCGTCATGTCCCTTAGCTATAGGGTGTATTCTCTTGGCATGGGATTTTTGGGAAGACAAACTATCAAGGGCATCAAGCTGGGTCATGTAACTATGTAAGGGGCCAAGGCCATCAAGTTGAGTAACTGTCTCTCCCCTAACCCCACCAAGTGGGACTCGTGGTGCCCTCCTGAGATCAGCAGAGGTTGCAAGTTGGGAAAGAATGACATCCCTCTACTCAGGCAATTGGCATTCGAACTGACTGGAGGTGGATACCAATTGTCTTCATTTATCACTGATCAAAAGTCAAACTTTGGCGCCTTAGGAGCTTTGAATGAGCGCATCTTGGCTATGATAGGATCAGTTGAAAGGATTTGAGTTGTCTAATGGCCTGCAGAGAAGAGCACCTCACAACTCCCAAGGAGAAATCCTTCTTGGACGCCTTTGCTATAGTTTTGATATCATTATATGTTTGTCTCTTCTTAGATGGAATTTCTTCTTTATAATCTGTTATTGCCGAGTCTATTTCGGAGTTATGAACTTATGATCATGTAAACATCATATTAATTACAGTAAACAATACATTTCTCCGGGTTGAGTGTATTTGTGGTGAATGTTAGACCCTTTTCCAGATTGTCCTGACTTTCCAAAAAAATTTATACATTTTTGTCGCCATTGGAAGTCTAGAATTCTGCAGCCATCCTGTCTCCAATATGCTCTACTTTCTACATGTTGGGGTTTTCTCCAAGTTATATGGTCTTGGAAAATGGAAAGAAATTTTAGAAGCCATGGACAATGAAGAGTATTTGATGAGTTAGTCAATGGTGGCAAGTGACTTTCATTGGGCAATCCAAAGGTCCTTCAAGAAGCTTCTCTTTGTGAATTATAGAAGGTCCATTTTTGCATGGGCTTAAGGGGACGCCTAAGAGAGCACAAAAAAGTGTTATACAGTGTGTGCAAGTGTGATAGGAATAGAAGGGTTGTAACAGTGAGGCAGAGGGGTGTGAGGAAATATCAAGTGTGGGTTGTCGACATTTGTATCTCACCATTTGTAATCTTCATTGTTATAGTGAAATGGTTCTCTCTCCCATGGACTAGGCATTAAGCCTGAACAAGGTAAACTCTTGTGTGTTTATTTAGTGTGTATTTTATTTCTCGTTATGCCATCTGTTGCGGGTGGGACTAAATTTCCCAACAGTGGTATCAGAGCTGCGGTATGGGAGGAAAAAGCACTGGGTTTGCTATCGAGCTTTTTAACGGCCACAATAATCTCACTCTTTGGCAACAAAGGACGAAGAATATCTTGACAAGAGAAGGTTTGGTGAAGGCACTCAAGCTGAAACACGAAAAGCCAGAAGGGGAGACATAAGAAAAATGGAAAGAGATGAGAGAGTTTGCAAATAGTACAATCCAGTTGTGCCTCAAAAATAGCACTCTTCGGGAACTCATCAATGAAACGGATCCGGAGAAACTTTGGACTAAGTTGGAAAGTAGGCACAAATCCAAGTCTTTGACAAATCGGTCGTCGTTAAAGAAACAATTGTACGCGCTACATATGTCTGAATGAGTAAATATTAATGATCACTTGGATGAGTTCAATTGGCTACTTATTGAGTTAGGAGCCATTGGTGTGAAGATTGAGGAGAAAGATAAAGCAAACCTTTTGTTTGTTTCATTGTTGTCGTTGTATGAGCATCTCCGGACTATGTTGATGTAAGGGAAAGACACTCTCGGGATTGATGAAGTTATTGTTACATTCCTATCCCATAAGTTGACGTGGGGGAAGGAGAGCAAAAGGATTTCAAAGGAGCATGCCACGATTGCATCTTTTGATGGTCAAGCTAGAGGACAAAGGAATGACCAAAAGGCAAAATGGGGATTCTCATACTCGCGAGGGGTTGAAAAAAGGAAGTGTTATTTTTGTGAAGAAAATGGACATATTTTGAAGTTTTGCCCAAAGTTCAAGGCGAAGAAAGACAAAGAGAAGGAAACATCTAAAGCGGAGGTTGTTGAGAGCTTCACTGAAAATGAAGATGAAGTGTTCACGGTGACCTTAGAAGGTAGGAAGAATTTTGATTGTATTATGGATTCCGGTTGTTCATTCCCTATTTGTTCAAATAGAAAATATTTCTCTACATATGAGGCTTGTGATGGAAGTACTGTTAAGATGGCGAACCCTGAGGTGTATAAGGTTGTTGGCATGGGAACGGTATCCATCCGTATGGCTGATGGAAGGATTCTGAAATTGACCGGTGTTAGACATGTGCCCAGAATTAAGAAAAAATCTAATTTCTTTGGGAATGTTAGATTCAAACAACTTTAGTTTTGCATCAAGGGAAGGCATTCTTGAGGTTTTCAAGAATGATAAAGTGATATTGCAAGAAAATTGATAGAAAACCTGTACAAGCTTGAAGGTCATGTTGAGGTATGACATAGCAATGTAGAAAATAAGAAAAATAAGGAGAGGCATCAGGTTACACAAGTGTGGCGTGTGAAGGCGCAAGCAAATGCATCTCTATGTTATCGAAAAGGAAGAGCATCAATTGATGGGCTTTGATGGAGTCTTGTTTGAAAAGACTGATGAAGAAAAATTGAACGCAAGAAAAATGGTCACTTTCACACCAAATTTGGTCTCCAATATTTTTTATTGGACCCCGGGTGAGGGGTGCGGAGCACCCGAGTAAGGGGGTGCATTTCATGTGGGAAAAGGGGGTGTTTGTTGGGGATTTCCCCATGTCAAATCATCTTGAAAAATGGAAAGAATGTTAATAAGCCTTGGGCAGCGGATGGTATTTGATAATTTAGTCAATGGTGGCAAGTGACTTTCATTGGGTACTCCAAAGGTTCTTCAAGAAGCTTCTCTTTGTGCATTATTACAGGTCCATTTTTTCATGGCTTAAGGGGACGTCTAAGAGAGCACCAAAAAGTGTTGTACAGTGTGTGCAAGTGTGAGAGGAACAAAGGGTTGTAACAGTGAGGCAGAGAGGTGTGAGGAAAATACGATCAATTAGTGTGGCTCACACTGTGTGGGTTGTTGATATTTGTCTCTCATTGTTTGTAAGCATCATTGTTATAGGGGAAGTTGTTTTCTCTCCCCTATAGTGGGCATTGAGGCCCAAACTCTTGTGTGTTTATTCAGTGTGTGTTTTATGCTTCCGTTGCGGGTGTGGAAACTTTATATCTATCTCAAAACCAATTGGCAATGAGTAGAGAGGTCTTAGCATATATTATGTGATCAACCATTCCGCTCCTAAGCAATGTGGAACTTTAGTTTCATCTCAAAACCAATTGGCAATGAGTAGAGAGGTATCAGCATATATTAAGTGATCACTCATGCTGCACCTAAGCAATGTGGGACTTTAGTTCCTTAACACCCCATCATGTGCAACAGCATTTGAGCTCTCTCACATGGGTCCTATAAGCGTGTAGCCTTTTTGCTAGTCTGTTATCGTGGGGTGTGGATTGTGAATTTTTTTATTTTAAATGTGGGATGGAATGAGCCCGACTCTGATACCACGTGGAAAACCAATTGGCAATGAGGGGATGTGGAAAACCAATTGGCAATAAGGGGAGGTCCTAGCATATCCTAAGCAACATGGGACTTCAGTTCCTTAACAGCGGGTGGGACTCAATTTCACAACACTACACTCTGGTTGATATACAAATAGAGCGCAAAACTCCTTTCAGAAATCGAATGCATACAGTAGTGTGTGCGCTTTCGGTGTTGCATAAGTACGAATGAGAACAAAAACAACGAATGACTGTCTGACCTCTGCGGATGACGAGAAATTTGGTTTACGCTCGGAATTCGAGGGGAAATCCATGGCCGCGAGATGTGTGATAGAAGCATCCTTTTTCTGCTACTCAGTTTCTCTCTCTCTAGTTGCTCGAATTGGAGAGAGAGAGAGAGAGAGAGAGAGAGAATGGGGGAAGTGGAATATGAATCTCTGCATATAAAGCTGGAACTGCCACTCAGATATTCAATGAGACAAATTTTGAAACGTGATTCTATTGATAGTCCCACATTTTCTTTGTGTAGTCCACAAAAAATTCCTTCATTTTTATTGCTGTGTAAAGACCAAAATACTCTCGCCGTCATATGTTAACTTTTTCAACATATCAATGTTGAAACTTTTCACTTAACCAAAATTATACAAGACAAAGTTCAGTAATAAATTGTCGACTTAAGTTACTTTTTTCATCATCATAATATCGAATTATATCCATTACATCAACATTTGCATTCTGAAAACAGTACCTGAGAAATTCACATGTTTGATTTCACAAATTTTAATATTAAGAAGCTGAAAATATGGTTATATTTCGACATGTTATTGTCAAAAACAATAATATTTTATCCTCATGTATTCAGTTCGACATTTAAAAGTTAAATATAGACATAAATTTCGACATAAGGATGTTGAAAAAAGACAAGATCCAATTTTTAAAAATTTGACCTTCAATATAAATCGACATGTGGTTGTTGAAAATGAATGTATATTTTGCATTCAACGTATGAAAACTGGTCACAATGGTTAAGGGTAGTTTGGGTAGTTTAGGTGTATTTTGTGGGTTGTATGGAGTAAATTGGTTTGTGGGAATTTTAATTGTGGGTTAGATGAAGAAAATGGGTTACATGGAGAAAATGAGGAGTTGTTAATAGAATCACTCATTTTGAATCAAGCTCAGTTTAATTTCCAGCACAGTAATATATTTTCTTTTTCATAATTATAATTTATATCCGAGTTAGTTTAAGCGTAACCAACTTTAAAAAAAAACGAAATTGTTTTTTTTTGTCCTTATTCAAATTTTTTTCTCATTTGTTAGTGTTGTATTGACTTTTGTGATTTATTAGTTCGTCTCACGGGAGAAATCTAAAAAGTATAAAGTTATTAACCAAATTTAAATTTTTGCGAATAAAGATAAAAATAATCCAATAAATCACAAAAATTTGGATTATTTTCGTCTTTAATGAACTTTTAAAAAATTTGATCATAATTTTATATTTTTTAAATTCCTTTCGTCGAGACAAATCAATAAACCACAAAAAATCAATGCAAAAATAAGAAATGAAACTTTTTTTTTAATAAAAAAAATTGGATTATTGCACGTGCTTCTCTAACCACGCACTGCACGTTGAGACTTGAGAATCAGAACGATGAAAGGAAAATTAAAGGCAGCTTCATGGGCTTTCTCATTGAACAAATATTTTTATTTTATCAATCATAGAATAAGGTTGAACCACCGACCCCTTTTTTTTGGGGTAAGTAAACTTGAAATAAAAAGGGGGCTAAATGGATGTACAGCCTACAAGAGGCATATCCCAAGAGAAAAAGAAAATAAAAAGAAAAAGAAAACCTAGGCCAAACAGCTACAATGAGCTATGAGTGATAAAATAAGTGTTACCTAAAGCATAAGGCTAATACAATACTAAGGATGGAAAGTGTTAACATTGATCCCAAAAGATCCGAAATGTGTAGTCCCATGATGTGCCATCCTGAGATGAAAATTTAGTAAACATGGAGCCTGAATATGCAGCAATCACTCCAATATCTTCACACAATGTGCAGCAAACATGGAGCCTGGATGTGCCATCCCGAGCAAGAAGCACACCAGTAGGAACTGTGACCAAGGGAAAATCTCACCAAGAAACTTTTTGTACCATTTCACGGGTTGCCTTGAACTGGCACGCATAGAAGGACGCAATATCCTAAAGTTTTAGTTCCGTTTTGTACCGGTTGGTTAAATGAACTTGCAGCACGACACTAATCAATATGAAAATGGATGCAAAAGCTTTGTATTACACTGGGACAACCCCCCAGCGATAGGTCTATAACAATGGGTGCATAAGCACCACCTTGGGAGGAAGCCCCCTCCTAGAACGGGTTCAAACATTGCTAGGGACATCCCCCATGGATAGGCCAAACCAATGTGTGTGTCACAAGCTAAAACCAATCAAGGATGCACGTATAATCTCACTGCAATAGCTCTGCCCAGTAACAAAGATAACAAGCAAGTAGAACAGCACTAGCTACAAGTCGTGAGCGTAAAGCATAAAATACTTGTTACAGCCCAACTTACTCACAGTCTTCTCACACCCCAAAAAATGGTATACAGTACTGCCCACAAGATGTATCAAATCAGATTTCACTGTCCAGAATATTGTGTTCCTACAAATTTAGCAAACCAGTACACAACACTAGCAAAAAAAGGATACACTCTAGGCAGTGAACATTCATTAACTACCATCTGAGTAGAGTACTATCAGAGTACTTACATAGTGGCTCAAGCAAAACAAGGCAACATAGTGGCTCACAGTAATTGTTCAAATCATGAAATGAATTCCAAAACATTGTCACACCAATGCAACACACAACTCTGTACGGGGGTAAATCCGCGTAACTCTGGATCACGTGCTTCCTTGAATTTACCTCGGATCTGCAAGACAGAAAGAGGGTTAGAGCACCTTTGCCTCTCGTTGGCAAAGGCCCTCCGATGCCTAAATTAGTATCACGTACTAGAAAGCTTTAAAATACAATGCGTATGAAAGTAATTCACCGCGTACCTTTTGTCTTGGTTATTGCCTTGTATTTATAGGTGTAGATGTCCTTCACATTAGGCATCTCATGCCACTGTTTCCTATTCTCTTTAGGACTCCTTTTCTTAATAGGACTTTCCTATCAAGGGACAGCTTCCATATATTGCTAGATCTCGTCTAGCAGTAGTCTTTCTTTCCATGTAGGACTCATTCCTATATGGGGTTTATTCCCCACCGCATTAGGAATGTTCATATTAATCCCCCACGGCCAGGGGGTTGCTCCTTATCTCGTAAGGAACCGCTTTGTAGAATATTGCGGAATGTCCCGCCGCTTACCGTGGCGGTGCCGAGCTTAAACGGCCTTCCGGAATAGCTCGTATACGATTTAGTTCATCACTGAAATTTGAACTATGTATTCCGAATGCTTGCCAAACTATATCCGTAGCTCCCTGGTCGGTAGGTATCGAGGGGACATCCCCACTTGTGCCTTCTGCAGGAGCTAGTGCATTCTGTTGTATTTACTTTAATTTGATTCCTGACCCTATTCATGGTCAATCCAGCTCGGTAAAGGGACTAACGAACTCCCTATGTGGCGCCGAGCTAATCGCCTCGCATTGGCGGTCATCTTAGACACGTGCCATGCCTTATAATAGGGTAATCAGATTTTACCCTCTCCAATTGCTCCCGGCTCACATTCACTGGCATTTCCGTCGTCGGTGCCGCGAGCTCCAACAGCTCGGATGCTTTTCTCGCGACGCCTTCCCTCCGCGTGGGTAGTTATGCGGCCGCCGTGATAAATGCGGCGACTCTCCGGTGGCTCAGATAATCCAAAGGACGATTTTGCTGACGTTTTCGTTCGTCACATCCCACTTTCATGGGGTTTCGGGCGGGATAATCATTATTCTTCCCCCCAAAACCCTTTTAAAGCCGAAAAATTTCTCACTCCTCTTTTTGCCGTTTTTATTTGGAGAGAGAGAAGAGAGAAA
This sequence comes from Vaccinium macrocarpon, assembly GCA_022606695.1. Taxonomy (NCBI): domain Eukaryota; kingdom Viridiplantae; phylum Streptophyta; class Magnoliopsida; order Ericales; family Ericaceae; genus Vaccinium; species Vaccinium macrocarpon. The sequence continues at coordinate 7,308,595 of CM040175.1, read as the reverse complement.
ACTCCTTCTGCCATTAACGACGCTCAAGCCCTCTGCAACCGTAGCCCCTCTTCTCCGTTCCGTCCCTTGGAAAATTCCCCTCCGCTCACGTCGGAGACCATCTCACTAGTTCTATCCCTTCCACGTAAGTGTACCATCTGGACTTCCATTTCCATTCTTGTGTTTCTTCCTGTTTTATTTTCTGGGTTTCAACTTTCGAAACCCTAGGTCTCTTAGCGAAAATGGGAAAACACAGGGCTCTACTAAGTACCCCAAACAAAATTTTAGAGTTTCGTAGGAAGTACGAGATCCCTGCCGACGTTCAATTCCGGCTAGACAACCGTTGGGATCTGAAAGAACATGGTCAGGATGAAACCAAGATCCATATCCCTCGATATTCGCGGTCGAGGGGCCTTGGGGTTCCCCTACACCCCTTCTTCCGTGAGGTGTGCTCTAGATGCCGCCTAAACCCAATGCAGTTGTGCCCTAATTTCGTTAGGGTAGTTATGGGCACAATAGCCCTGAATAGGCTACTGGGCCTAGAACTTGGTTGGTGGGACTTACACTACCTCTATAGCGTAGTTCCTTCAGTCGATAATACCTATTACTTCAAAGCCAGGGACCCCAACCAAAAGCTTATCACCGACCTGCCAAATTCTTCCAAGGGTGGGGCGGATGACTATCTAAGTAGTCAGCGGCAACTGGGAGCCCGGAGATGCGAGGGATGACCATCGGCTTTGCATGCCCCTGACTCTGGCAGGCTAGCGTTAGTACCTTTGTACCTGTATTTACTCTTTATTTTTTCCTTTAGAAACTATAACTGATTGTTTCTTCTTTTATGTGGGTTTTCTGTTGTTGCAGCGGACAATCTTAACCACGGTGGTCGCCTTATCCACGGCAATCTCCGCCGTGAGGACATTGCCTGGGCTCTTTACTTCGACGGCTTCCCTCCGACCCCTGTTGGTCTCGGCCGTGCTGCTCACCTACTTCTGGACTATACCCCCACATATTGGGGTGGTGTCACGGAGAGGAGAAGGAGAACAAGACGCCCCGTGGCCTCCCTCCAAAGCTCCCACGGTTGCCTTGCCTGTTGGGAAGATGGGACCGGGTCGATCCGAGAGGCCTAACTAGGAGGGATCCCAACGCCCCTCGAAGCTCCAACCGATCTTGGCCCGGCATTGTGTTACTTTCGCCCACATCCCAGAGATCCCCACAGCCATCCCTATCCTTAACCGACCTGCCGAGGAACCCAGCACTTCTGGAAAAATCTTTGAAGAAGGGGAAGAAGAAGACCTTGAAACAGAGACGGGAAGAAGAGGTGACCTTGACCACCGTGCTATCATCCGTTCCCTTGCCGAGCACTCTGCCCAGTTGGCTGATTCGGACGACTCTCCAGGTTATTCTCCTTCACCAGACCGCGGAGAGATGCCTCGACAACCGATCAACTTGCTAGATGAGCTGAACCTCGGCGGAGCTTCCCGTGCTCCACCAGCAGCCTGCGTCATAATTCCGTCCCAAACGCCGTCCCCTCCTTGCTCGGATACTCAGAGGGACAAGAGGCCATTAGAGTGTCCTCATCTTGCTCAACCCCTCCCCTCCTACAAAGGAGAAGGACGGGGGACACGGGCTCGAGCCAACCCCTCTCCAACTCTCCTCCTCTTGTTCAACCTTGGACCCCAATGCTCACTCGCCCTGATGGCACTTCCTTAAACGTGATCGACAAGATTGCCTCCATGGATGTTGCTACGGCGTTTCTCATTTGCTTTCTCCTCCCCCCCATGACATGGAGAAAAGGGGAACTCTACGACTTGACCTCATGAAATCCATCTTTCAATCCAGCGCTAAGGTAAAGAAAGAGGAGCCTCACCTTACTTTTTTCCTTGTACTTTTATTCACCCATTTATTGATTGTCCCTTACTTGCCAGATCATGCAAAAGGCATCTGTTGGTCTGGAGAGAGCTAAGGAGGCTGAGAAGGAACTAAAAAAGGAACAAAAAGGGGAGAAAGCAGAGAGAAAGAGAATGCTCACCGCTAAAAGCCGCCGGGAAGAGGCCGGGGCTGCTTGGGCGGATAACACCGAAGCTAAGGTCAAGAGGTCGAAGAGGTCGAAGTTGGCACTTCGGCAAAGAACTTGCAGAGCGTCTGAGGCCAAGGCCGTGAGTATGATCGTCGTTGACGGATTACGGACAACTACAAAAAGCAGGATGCCACCGCTCAAGATCTTGCCGCCCGGGCGCACCGCGGAGGTGCCTTACCAAGCTCGGCGTGGATCCTTCTTCCCCACACTGGACTGAGATGGAGCTTCCTAGCGAGGTGGCTACTGCCCACGCTAACTTTGATGCTGGAGCTTCGGCGATCCACGAAGTCCAACTTGAGCACATTCTTTGAGCAGATCTTGCGGATAAAGCCATCAGCGATCTTACCATCGTAAAGGCGGCCATTTGCTTTGGTGCTCTTGGGGTGGCGGACCATGTCCCTCATCTTGCTTGGTGATCTTTGGTCGGCCACCGATTGAAAGAGGCTTGAAGCTTCTTTGCTAGATTTGTCCTTTATTATGTAGAATCTCAACTGTTGGCCCTGTGTGGTCTTGGTGTGGCCGGATGTGGCCTTTCAATACTTTTAATTCCTCTATTGCTGGCGTTTGTTTTAAGTAATTCCGTACTTTTTCCATGTATCTTTAGAAGTTTCTATAAAGCTAAGTTTCGCCACTTTTAGTTTGCAATATTTGTCATAAGCATAAGTTTTTTCATACTTAGGGGATTTCTTGCAATATTCGTTGCACACCTAAGTGTCTTCGTACTTAGGAAGTTCTTGCAATATTCGTTGCACATCTAAGTGTCTTCGTACTTAGGTTTTTCTTGCAATATTCGTTGCACACCTAAGTGTCTTCGTACTTAGGTTTTTCTTGCAATATTCGTTGCACATCTAAGTGTCTTCGTACTTAGGTTTTTCTTGCAATATTCGTTGCACATCTAAGTGTCCTCATACTTATATTCTCTTGCTCCCCAATAATGAATCGAATTGGGGATTATTTGGGTTCATATTTAAACAACATTGCAATAGGAAAGCAAAACTTTATTCATTGAACCAGAAGGAAAAATAAAAGTGTGACTATACCCATAATCACATAAAAAATTTACTGGAAGAATTTCCTAAGGTTCTGGACGTTCCATGGCCGCGGAACTGGGTTTCCATCCAGGTCGGCCAAACGGTATGCCCCAATACCAGCAATACCGACGATCTTGTATGGGCCTTCCCAGTTTGGTCCGAGCTTCCCATCAGTGGCTACCTTGGTGTTGGACAGGACTTTCCTTAGGACTAGATCCCCTACTTTGAATTCCCTCGGCTGCACCTTCTTGTTGTAGCTCCTTCGTAGCTGTTCTTGATAAGCTGCCAAGGTGATGAGTGCACGCTCCCTCCTTTCCTCAGCAAGGTCGAGCTGTTCGGCTAGGGCTTTGTCGTTTCCCCCTGATTCCACGAGAGTAGTGCGAATGGTTGGTAAACCAACTTCCAAAGGAATCACGGCTTCTGTCCCGTAAGCAAGGGAGTACGGCGTCTCTCCCGTAGATCGCCGTGGGGTGGTCCTGTATGCCCAAAGCACGGCTGGGAGCTCATCAGGCCACCTTCCCTTCTTCTTCTCCAACCTTTTCTTGAGACTCTTCAAGATCGTTTTATTTGATGCCTCTGCTTGTAAAGATTTACCTCATGGGTAATGGGGAGTTGAATAGTAGTTCGATGCCATCTTGGAGCGCGAGTAAGGCTTTGAATTTCTTGCCAAATTGGGACCCATTATCTGAGATAATGGAGTAGGGTACTCCAAACCTTGTGATTATCTTGTTCCACACAAATCTTTCCACCATTGCCTCTGTGATTTTGGCAAGAGCTTCCCCCTCTATCCATTTCGTGAAGTAGTCAGTGCCAATAAGTAGGAATTTTCGTTTCCCTGTTGCCATAGGGAGAGGACCCACGATGTCCAATCCCCACTGGGCGAATGGCCACGGACTAGTTAAAGGTAGCAAATCCTCAGCTGGTGCTCGGATCAGAGGGGAGAACTTCTGACACTTTTCACAAGTTTTGACAAAGGCCTTCGCGTCCTCCTGCATGTATGGCCACCAATACCCCTGGGATATGGCTCGGTGGGCTATAGACCTCCCACCAGTGTGCCCCCCACAAGTTCCAGCATGAATTTCATGAAGAAATTTCTGGACCACGGCTGGGTGTACACATAATAGGTACGGACCAAGGAAAGACTTTTACGTAAAGCTTACCTTCCGGAGAGCCAAAAGCGTCTTGATTTGGTCTTGATTTTGTGCGCCCTCCCTCTTGTCTTCGGCAAGGTCCCATCACGTAGGTATGCCACTATCGGGTCCATCCAACTCGGCCCAAGTTCTGTTTCCATCACGACTTCCACCGCTCGACCAATGCTTGGTTCACTCAAATAATCCACCGTCACCGCCCCCGTGATATTACATTTGGGGCTCTTTGAACCGGGCAAGCCAATGAATCTAGCGTGTCGCGTTCGCCCGGTGATCTTTGAATGTGGACTAGGTCAAATTTGTCAAGTAAATCTTTACCGCCTCGAATATCACGGCCATCCTTTAATTTCGCGTGGCATACTCCCACGAAAAGTTGGTTAACAACCAATTGTGAGTCACAAAATATTCTCAACTTGCTTACCTTGAGTTCTAGGGCACTTTTTAGTCCAGCGATCAGGGCTTCGTATTCTGCCATATTGTTGGTGGCACTAAATCGGTACCGTAGGGCTTGTTCGGGACCAATCCTTTCCGGAGAAAAGCTGCCTTTTTGCTCGGATCCTTTATGCGCGGTGACCCATCCACATAAAGTCTCCATTCATCCGGTTCCAGATCGGCCACCCTCGTTGGCTGTTCGGGATTACCAACTTGCTCTTTCTCGTGGAGAGTTGGTGGTGGTGGTGCCACTGTTGGAGTAAACTCTGCCACGAAATCTGCTAAAATCTGCCCTTTGATTGCTATCCTAGGCTGATAGTCGAGGTCAAACTGACTCAGTTCTATTGACCACTTGGAGATTCTTCCAGAGAAGTCTGCCTTCCTGAGCAAGGTCCTTAGTGGATATTCAGTGAGTATGGTGATGGGATGTTGTAAGAAGTAATGTGGCAACTTCCTTGATGCCACAACAAGGGCGTATACCAACTTCTCCAGTGGTAGGTAGCGTGTCTCAGCATCCAACAACGTTTTGCTCACGAAGTAAACTAGAGCTTGCTCCGTCCCCTTTATTCGTAGAAGGACCGAGCTGACCGCATGGTCAGATACTGCTAAGTATAGTACCAACCGCTCCCCAGCTTCTGGAGTAGAGAGTAATGGTGGTGATGATAGGTAACTTTTTAACTCCTGGAAAGCTTGTTCCTGCTCGGCTCCCCATTCGTAGCCCTCTCTCTTCTTCAGAAGTTGAAAGAAAGGTCTGCAGCGGTCTGAAGATTTACTAATGAAACGATTTAGAGCTGCTGCCATTCCTGTCAATCTTTGGACCTCCTTCGTGGTCTTTGGGCTTTGAAGGCCTTGCAGAGCCGCAATTTGGTCTGGGTTGGCCTCAATTCCCCTCTTAGTCACTAAGTGCCCAAGGAACTTCCCCGAGCTGACTCCAAAGGCGCATTTCGAGGCGTTTAGCTTTAACTTGTATTTTCTCAAAATGTTGAAAGTTACCTTTAAGTCAGCGAGGTGATCAGGCTTCAACTTGCTCTTGACTACCATGTTGTCGATGTAAACTTCCATAGTCTTGCCGAGCTGGTCTTTGAACATCTTAGTAACTAGCCTCTGATAGGTTGCCCCAGCATTCCGTAGCCCAAAAGGCATAACTTTGTAGCAGTAGAGCCCTTTTGGTGATATGAAAGATGTTTTCCTCGACCGGCTTCGTACATGGCTATTTGATGGTATCCTCGGTATGCGTCAAGGAAACTCATCCTTTCATAGCCTGATGTGGCGTCTACTAGCTGGTCGATTCGGGGAAGTGGAAAGCTGTCCTTCGGGCATGCCTTGTTGAGGCTGGTGAAATCCACGCAGACCCTCCACTTTCCATTCTTCTTTTTGACTACGACTGTGTTGGCCAACCAATCTGGATAGCTTACCTCTCGTATGGCGTCTGCTTCTAGTAGCCGTTCTACCTCTTCGATTATAGCGTCTGCGTGCTGTGGTGCCGACCTCCTTGCCTTCTGCACAACTGGCTTGTGTTGAGGGTCCACGTTCAAATGGTGGTAGATGACTTCAGGATCTATCCCGGGCATTTCCTGGGGGGTCCATGCAAACACATCAATGTGGCTTTTAAGAAAAGCGACGGATCTCTTTCCTCCCATTTCGGAGAGGGGTCACCGCCCGGGAAATACCTTTCTGCATCGTCTTCCTGAACCTGTACCTTCTTCAATCCTTCTACCATCTTCTTGGTGGGATCGCCCCCGACGTCTTCTAAAGTTGGTTGGTCTGGAACTTCTACTTTATGCGTACCCATTTCGGCCTTTGGGGATTTTTTTCAAGACCATGGTAAAGCATTGATCGACCATCTTCTGGTTGCCTTTAATGCACTCGATTCCGTCTGCTCCGGGGTACTTGATCTTTTGGTGGTAAGTGGAGGAGACCGCCCTCATTTTATGCATCCATGTCCTTCCTATAATCACGTTATAGGATGAGGGGATGTCCACTACAAGAAAATCTGTCTTTAGTACTACTGATCCTGCTCGGACAGGTAGTGTGACCTTCCCTATTGGCCACACCGTCTGCGAGCTGAAACCAACCAAGGGGACAAGGCACTTTTGTAGTGAACTTGTTGGCAGTTCCATCTTCTTGAAGGTGTTATAGTACATGATTTTGGTGCTGGCCCCCTGGTCCACTAGTATTTTCTCCACGTCGTAGTCCCCTATTTGTAGGGTGATAACTAATCGTCATTATGGGGTATCGTTACTCCATCCGTGTCGCCGTCGATTGAAGGTGATCGGGTCCTGCTGCCGGGACTTCCCTACCCTCGGCCTCTTCATGCCGAGCTTCATGACTTGCTTTGCCTGCCCATCAACCCTTTGGACGTGCCTTATTTCGTTGTTCGTATATGGAGCCACCAATCCATGTATCATATGGATTGTCCCCTTTGGCCCTTTTTCGTAATCCACCTCTTCTACTAGATCGGCATCATTCTTGCTGTCAGCTAAGAACTCCTTCAGATGGCCCTCTGCCACTTTCTCGTCCAAGAACTTTTTGTATTCCACGCAATCCTCAGTCATGTGCCCCCAATCCTTGTGGTAGCTGCAATGCTGATTGGTGGCCCTCCTCTTTTCTGGGTTCCCCGTCATCTTTGGGGGTCTTCTGAACCATTGCTCATTCTTAATCCTGTACAGCATCTTGTATATTGGGATATTGAAAGTAGCCATGATGCTGAAGTATGACTTGGGGTCTGGTTCGACTTTATCTTTCTTTGGCTGGGCGTAATCTTTCCGTCCTGTCACAAGGTCCCTCTTGTATACCTTTGACTCCATCGTTTTCTTCTCTGGGAACTGAGGTTGTCCAGCCACGATCTTTCCCCCAGCCTGCAGGATGTCGTCTTCTACCCATGCGTGCTCCTGTATCCTCTCCATTAATTTGGCCACAGACTTGACTGGATGCATGGTAAGCGATTCTCGTAGCTTACTGTGCACGGGCAAGCTTGTTTTGAATGTTGCCAGAGCGTACTCCTCACTACAATTTTCAATTTAGATTTGAAAGTTTCGGATGGCGTTTTGAGTATTTGTTGAGTCTCATCGTCCCTCTGTCTCATAGGGTTAGCGTATCAAAAGGTTTTGAGCATTTCGGCTTGTGAAAGCCAAAGCGGTGAACTCCTACGCGGTTTGTGCCCAACATAGGATGGATCCTTCTGGGAGCTTATGGTACCAACTAAGTGCAACTTTCCCCAGACTGGAAGGGAACATTTTGCATAACAGTGCATCATCCTGTTCATGCATGAACATAGCCTGTTGGTAGTGTTGGATGTGGGCCCACGGGATCAAATTTGGTTTCGTAAAGGGATGAATCTTTGAGTGTTTCACTCACGCTTTCGGCATTTTCTCGTGCATTATCCGATTGGGCCAAGGGTGATTTGGAGATCTGACCTAGGGCCTCTTTAGCTACTTCTCGTGCAGTTGTGTGGCCTCCCTCAGCTCGGTCAGCTCGTCCAACGTCCCTCTTTTTCTCATACTGCACAGGAATTAGCTCGTTGGAACCAGATCTTTCATATCTGTCCCTGGCGTGTTTCCTCTTTTCCCTTTTTTCAATAGATACGCTCCTATCTCTCCTTTTTCGTGGAGAAGCTGCTCGGTCAGTGGAAGCGTTGTCGTGATAATGACTTTTCTCTTCTTGTTCATGTCGCACGGATCTCGTCCGAGAGCGTAGGTCTTTTTCTTTTTCCTAGAGCTGCTTTTTTAGGTCCCGAATTTCTCGCTCTCGTCGAGTGACCTCACAGGCCAGTTCCTCTGCCTCCTGCTCCTTTCTGTCGAGGCTATCTTCCCTTTCACGATTCCTTGCGTGTCTGTGACTATCTCTCCTTGGAGGGCTCCTTCTCCGCTCACGTTGGGTAGGGGCTTCTCCATTCTTCGGTGGTGTTTTTGAGCATCTTCTCCTTGGGGAACCGCGGAGTTCTAAACGTGTGTCCTTAAATTTTGGGATCTCTGGGATCCCCCCTAGGTTAAACCTCCTGGTTGATGGTTTTTTCAGCGGCGCTCCGAGAGCCAAGGGAGTTTTGTCCACCTTTGTGCTCTTTCTTGTAGTATACACAAGCGTGGTACCATCGTCTTCTACATCCTTTCGTCGTGGGGTGCACAGAAGGGGCTCCGAATGTACCATGATTGATCTTTGTAGGAGGGGATCAAGCTTTTCTGCCCGGTTTCCCACAGACGGCGCCAATTGTACGGGGGTAAATCCACGTAACTCTGGATCACGTGCTTCCTTGAATTTACCTCGGATCTGCAAGACAGAAAGAGGGTTAGAGCACCTTTGCCTCTCGTTGGCAAAGGCCCTCCGATGCCTAAATTAGTATCACGTACTAGAAAGCTTTAAAACACAATGCGTATGAAAGTAATTCACCGCGTACCTTTTGTCTTGGTTATTGCCTTGTATTTATAGGTGTAGATGTCCTTCACATTAGGCATCTCATGCCACTGTTTCCTATTCTCTTTAGGACTCCTTTTCTTAATAGGACTTTCCTATCAAGGGACAGCTTCCATATATTGCTAGATCTCGTCTAGCAGTAGTCTTTCTTTCCATGTAGGACTCATTCCTATATGGGGTTTATTCCCACCCGCATTAGGAATGTTCATATTAATCCCCCACACGACGGGGTTGCTCCTTATCTCGTAAGGAACCGCTTGTAGAATATTCTGGAATGTCCCACCGCCCTTCTCGTGGCGGTGCCGAGCTTAAACGCAGCTCGGAATAACTCGTACACAGTTCAGTTCATCACGCCGAGCTGAACTATGTATTCCAGAATGCTTGCCAAACTATATCCGTAGCTCCCACAGATCGGCCGTATCAGGGACATCCCCTTGTGCCTTACGCCAAGCTAGTGCATTCTGTTGTATTTACTCTAATTTGATTCCTGACCCTATTCATGGTCAATCCAGCTCGGTAAAGGGACTAACGAACTCCCTATGTGGCGCCGAGCTAATCGCCCTCTCGTGGCGGTCATCTTAGACACGTGCCATGCCTTATAATAGGGTAATCAGATTTTACCCTCTCCAAACTCTATTCTCAATGGCACACACCAATCATACAATGCAGCACACGGCACATAACTCTATTCTTAATGGCAACACACCAATCATACAATGTAGAACATAACTCTAAGTATGATTCCATATCAACAATGCAACAATGGAGCATACAAGAAGATAGAATATGATAACCAATGAATGCCTCCTTCCATTGGAGACATAAATAGTACATAGCAGACAATTATAAGAACCATCAAAGGAATGCCTCCTTCCATTGGAGACAGAAATAACCAACACCTGCAAATAATGAAACCAAAATGAGAGGTCCAAATGTGTTAAACCTTGCTATGAGCCTGAGACAAACCTATAACCACACACTAATCCCAAAGGGAATATAGGGGTCAAACTCAACATAACTTGGGTCCACTCACAATCTTCGAAATCATGTCTTAGCAAGACAGCAGGTTTTCCAAACATGCAATGAGTTATGATTTAAATAGGATGAGTAAAAAATTCCATGAGTTCAATAGTGCTAATGGTCTGTGTGGTACTTTGTGTAGGGACATCAACCTATACCTAATATTAGTGCATATTTTAACCACAATGGAGGAGATACTATGTTGTAGCCCCTGAAATTTCCTGAGATTTCTCTCTATCCACATGTGATAGAAAGAGATAGTAAAAGACAGCTTGGCAAGGGTGCATTTAAGTCCTTTGCCCCTTACTGTGGATACAAGAGTGACCAAACTGGATAGACTCTGTGATTGCCAAGTGAGTTGAGACTTATGGCACACATCAACCCACACCTACTTGGTGAAGGGGCAATTGAAGAAAAGGTGATCATGGGACTCTTCATCAAGGCAAAAATTGCAGCAAGATGTGTCTTTTATGCCAAAAAGCACAAGTCTATCCTTAGTGGGGAGTCTATGTTGAATGGCAATCCAAGTTATCAAACTACATTTGGGGATATGTGAGGGAAACCACACAATGTGGTTCCAACTAACAATGGGGAATTTGATTCAAAATTGTTCCCACATTGAGGATATAGAAAATACCCCATCTTGAGTGAGAGACCATCTACAAGAATCAGCATTGGGAGGCATATGAGATTTAAGAGCAGGGAGATGAGCAATAAGCTCATAAAGTTCCCAAGTTTGAGTAACGGGAAAAAGACCATTGGTTGGAACTATTTAGAATTGCAGAGACAGGGGCATCATCAGACAACCCAGAATTATAGACCACACAACTACCAAAGTGGTCCACAAGGGGGCCAAAGTGGTGCCAATTATCATACCATAAAGCTACCTTGGAACCATCTCCAATCTGGTATTTGATAAACTGATGTATGAGAGGACGTAAAGGTGTTCCCAGGACACTTTGGCACCAGAGTGCTTAAGTTCTGAACCAGTCCAGAAGAATAATCTAAGGATGCTTTCAATTTCCTTTATCACTTTTTTGGGAAGAATAAAGATGGAAGACCAATAGGTCTACATGGAAAATAAGACAGACTTGATCAACTAGATCCTACCAGAATGTGAAAGGTATCTATTGGCCCATGACTTAGTGCGATTTGTGATTCTATCTATGAGGGACTTATAGTCCATGTACTTGAGCTTAGTAGAAATAAAGGGAACTCCAAGATATTTCACGGGTAGTGAACCCTCCTGAAAGTGTAGGGCATCAAGTATGAACTGTTTGATAGTGGAGGGAACACCTGAGAAGAAAAGGTTGCTCTTGCTTGGGCTAGGTGATAGGCCAGACAAGTCCTCAAACTCAAAGAGTGCCTCCTGGATGCAAAGAATGGAGCTTAACTTCCCTTTGTAAAAGATCATGAGATCATCAGCAAGACACAAGTTGATTAACTTAGTTTTGTCACATCTCCAATGAAAATGAAAATTAGGACTCCGAGACCTTTCCTTGAGAAGTTGGGTAAATACTTCCATGACAATAACAAAAAGGTAAGAAGACCGTGGGTCACCTTGCCTCAAACCTTTCTTAACCTGGATAAAGCCTGTGGGATCACCATTAATACTCAAGGAATAGTTGGTAGTGGAGATACAGGCCTTGATCCAGCTAATCACTTGGGGATGGAAGTTCCACGAAGTAGGTGTTGCCCATAGAAAATCCCAATTGACATTTGTCATAGGCTTTCATGATATCTACTTTCAGTGCACATTTAGGAGATGGGGAGTATTTGTGATAATCTCTCATGATCTCTTGAGTAAGAAAGATACTATCAGCAATTTTTCTCCCTTTCACAAATCTAGATTAAACAGAATTATTGAGGTGAGGGAGGGCAACTTGAATCCTTTTAGCAGTGATTTTTGCAATACATTTGTAGATTGTGTTATAACAAGAGATGGGTTTAAAATCTCCCACTTCGGTAGGATTGTGACTTTAGGGACAAGTGCAATACTAGTTGAATTGGCCTTAGTGAGAAGTTTCCCAAATCTGAAGAAGTTCCTCACTACAGAGGTAACCTCATGACCCACCACACTCCAAGATTTCTAAAAGAACCCAGCATTGTACCCATCAGGGCCAGGGTCTTTCTTGGGATTGAGTGACATGAAGGTATCTTTGAGTGTCAAGGAGCTTAGTAACAACCAATTGGCTAATTCTAGAGTGTCCAAAAAAAGCCAGGGTGATCAGCAGTACCCAAGAAGGAAGCGTAGTAATCAATAAATGTTGACTTAATCTCAATAGGATCATGAGTAATAGAATCATTAGATAGAGCTATACTAGTGATTTTATTTATGTTCCTGTTTTGGGTAATGGACTTGAAGAAGTAGGAGGCGTATTGCTCTCCCATCTTGAGCCATTGTATTCTAGATTTTTGCTGAGCAAAACTTTCCTCAACCCTGGCAAGGACAAGATATTGCATACAAAAATTTATTTCTAGTGTTTGCTTAATGGCCTTTGTGGGATCATGCCCAAGATCACTCTGAACTTGATCAAGCTGGGCCCTAACAACATTTGTTCTAGTGGATATGTCACTAAACTCTTTAATGTTGAGTTTTTTAAGCTTAGACTGAAAAAGCTTAAGCTTCTCACAGACAACAAACATTGGATTTCCCATGATAACCCTCCTCAAAACTTTCAGGACAATAGATATAAAATCTGGATGATCAGCCAGAAAGTTAAAGAATTAGAAGGGTTTATGAACTTTACTAAGCTCAAGATTGAGAAATATTATTGCAGGAGTGATCAGAAATGCCCCCGGAAAGGGAAAATGAGCATTAGAGCAAGTGTATGATTTAATCCGATGCTCATTAACAAGAAACCTATCAATTTTGGTGGCAACAAATTGAGTGGGGCATTTTCTTTGCATCCAGGAGGAAAATTTCAAAAAATAAAAATGAAGAAATTTAAACAAAAAGAAGAAAAAAGAATTGATGCAAAACAGAAAAACTATTTATATTCTTGGGAATTAATATTGGCACTCTCCTTTTCTCTATTGGCACTCCTTTTTTTTTGTCTCTTTTCATAAAATGCAAGAGTAACTTTGGTCAATAGAGTTAAAAAAAGGAGTGTCAATAGAGAAAAATGGGGTGCCAATATCACTTCCCTATATATTTTTTTTCTCTTGGACTAAAATTCAACTTTTCTAGGCACCTCAGTCCTTTTGATAAGCTTCTCTTCAACTTTAAATTTTCTTTTTTATTGGTTTTCGTTTCTATATTAACGTATAAAAAACTATAAGAAAATATTCAGGACTTGGGAAAGAATCTTATGTGGCCTATGGGCTTGCTAACCTCTACCTATTAGACAAAGGATATGTTGAGTGTGGTTTCAAAATTGGTGTTTGGAGCATCTCTGGACCGGACCAAGACTTTAGAGGTCCGAACCAGACTTCGGGAGACCAAAATTGGGTTTTCTGCATCAGTAGTCCGGACGGAAGTTTTCTTGGTCCGGACCACAAGGTCATGGTCTGGACGGGGAATTTCTTGGTCCAGACCACCACTCCAGAAACATTTGTTTGGGTCTCAGGAACCTTGGTCCAGACGAGTAGAACCTTGGTCTGGACCATGGCGACGTACAACACCTTATTTGAGTACGTTTTAATCAGTTTTAGGGTTGGCTAAGCTTGTTTTGGAGAGAGAAACCGAAAGAGACTGAGAGAAACATTAAGAGGAGATTGGAGATTGTAATCCTTATTGATTATAGTGGATTGATTCGTCATTTCCCCCCGTGGATTAGCTACACAGCTTGTGTAGTGAACCACGTAAATCTCTTGTGTTCTTGTGTGCTTGATTTTCTTGCTTTCCTAGCATTCTTCATCTTTATTGTTCTTGTTTCTATATTGATTGTGCTTGCTAGAATCGTTGTGACTTCTGCAGTATCACACAACAAAGTGGTATCAGAGCTCTTGGTTAGGGTTTCTAGCAGAGTACCCAATTACGGTTTCAATCTAGGGTTTCACTAAAGATGTCAAATACCAAGTATGAGGTGGAGAAGTTCACTGGTAAGAATAACTTCTCTTTGTGGCAGAGGTGGATGAAGGATATTATGATCCAACAAGGTGTCTCAAAGGCTTTAGACGGGAGGACGAAGAAGCCTGTGGAGATGACAAATAGTGTTTGGGATGATCTTGATGCTAAGGCGGCCAGTTCTGTTCGTCTAAACCTAGGTGATGAAGTTATTCACAACGTGTTAGACTTAGAGACGGCAGAGGCGATCTGGAAAAAGCTTAAGGGTTTGTACATGAGAAAGAATTTGACCAACAAGTTATATGTCAAGAAATAGTTGTATGGATTGTAGATGAAAGAAGGTACGAATCTATTAGAACATTTAAATTCCTATAATATGCTGAACTCGCAACTGGTGGGTTTTGGAGTAACGCTTCATGAGGAGGATAAGGCTATTCTGTTGTTAGCATCACTGCCTCCGTCATATGATCATCTAGTGACTACAGTTATGTATGGGAAGGAAACCTTGTCACTCAATGAGGTTACTAGTATCCTTTTGTCTCATGAGAAGATGAGGAGGGATAATAATGTTGATGTAAATCAAGGTCTTTTTGTCTTTAAGCCATAGTCGAGTCGAGATAGAAGCAAGTCAAAAGGGAAGGGAGGTTCAAATCGGGAAAGGTCGCAGTCGAGAGGGAAGTCGAACACGAAAAAAGATGTGGAATGTCACTTTTGTCACAAGATGGGGCACTACAAAAATCAATGCGATGATTTGAAAAATCTTCTTGCAGAGGCGAAAAAGGGGAAGAAGAAGGTGGAATCCGTTAGTATTGCGGAGGACAAATCAGACAGTGACGTCGACGCAGATTTACTCTCCGTTTCTTCAGGTAGCAATTTTCTTTCAAAGTCATGGATTTTGGATTCTGGTTGCTCTTATCATATGTGCCCTAATAAGGAGTGGTTTGACAATTATAAGCCCCACAATGGTGATACGGTTCCAATGGGTAATGATGCAATCTACAAAGCCATTGGAATTGATACCGTGAAAATTAAGATGTTTGATGGAGTTGTGAGGGTTTTGGGGAATGTCAGACACGTGCCTGAACTTAGAAAGAATTTAATCTCTTTGGGAGCATTAGATTCAGTAGGGTGTATGTACATAGCACAAGGTGGAGCAATGAAAATTAGCAGAGGAGTTTTGGTTCTAATGAAGGGACAAAAGGTGGGTAATTTGTACAAATTGATTGGGGACACAGTTGTAGGTGGAGTTGTTATCTCCACACTTACAGAATCTAGCACTGATGACACGAGACTTTGGCATATGCGGCTTGGCCATATGGGTGAGTGTGGTATGTTGGAGCTTCATAAGCGTGACTTGTTGAAGGGGGTCAAAGCATGCAAGATGGATTTCTGCAAGTATTGCGTGTATGGGAAGCAGCATAGAGTCAGTTTCAAGACAGGTGTTCATACAAGCAAGGAAGTCCTCGATTATGTTCATTCAGATGTCTGGGGTCCAGTTACCGTATCTTCTCACAGTGGTGCTCATTACTTTGTTAGCTTCGTTGATGACTATTCCAGAAAGGTATGGGTTTATTTTTTGAAGCATAAAGTCGATGTTTTTGCTACGTTTAAAACTTGGAAAACACAGGTTGAAACTCAGACAAGGAAAAAGATAAAGTATTTCAGAACTGACAATGGGACAGAGTACAGGGAAAAGGAGTTTTTGGTCTTCTGTGATATAGAGGGGATTACTCGACACTACATAGTAAGAAAGACTCCACAACAAAATGGAGTAGCAGAAAGGATGAACAAAACCTTGACAGAGAAGGCCAGATGTATGCGGTTGAATGCAGGGTTGTTGAAGGTATTTTGGGCATAGGCAATCAACATGGCATGTTTCTCATTAACAAGTCTCCTTCTTCAGGCATTGATTTCAAGATCCCACAAGAGGTTTGGTCAGGTAAACCAGTTAAGTTGTCGAATTTGAGAGTCTTTGGCTGCCCAGCTTATGTGGATGTGCTGGATAAGGAGAGGTCAAAGCTTGATCCCAAGTCCAGAAAGTGTATCTTTCTTGGGTATGAAAAGGGTGTCAAAAGATATAGGGTCTAGGATCCTGAGGCATGGAAAAGGGTGATCAGCAAGGACATTGTGTTTGATGAGGCATTTATGTTGAATCGGAATAATGAGACAGAATATTGGGGTCCAAGGGAGAAATCCGTAGTCGAGGTAGAGCTTGAGGAGCCTGGTTCATTCAATGATACAGGTGATGTTGATCACGACCCATAACAGCAACAAGAGGAGCCTTACACAATCGCGAAAGGAAGGGGAAAACGGGTTCATAAACCTCCAGTTCGGTATGGTTTTGAGAACATGGTTAGTTTCACTTTAGTTGCTGGCAGTGGAGATCCATTGTCTTACAAAGATGTTACAAACAGTACAGACAATGACAAATGGCTTGTAGCAATGTCAGAAAAAATGGAGTCACTCCACAAGAATAAAACTTAGGAATTGGTGAAATTGCCTAAGGGGAAGAAGGTCGTTGGGTGCAAGTGGGTGTCTCGAAAAAAGGAAGTGTTGTTAGAAAAAAAGGGTGAAAAGTACAAGGCTCGGTTAGTTGCTAAAGGTTATTCATAGAAGGAAGGAGTGGACTATAATGAGATTTTTTCACCTGTTGTGAAACACACTTCTATCCGTGTAATTTTAGCAATGGTCACGATGCATGACATGGAGTTAGAGCAGCTTGATGTTAAAACTGCTTTCTTCCATGGAGACTTAGATGAGCAGATTTACATGCAACAACCTGAAGGCTTCAAAGACCCTGGAAAAGAGGAGTATGTATGTTTGTTGAAAAAGTCATTGTATGGCTTGAAGCAGTCTCCCAGGCAATGGTACAAGCGCTTTGATTTGTTCATGGTGTCGCATGGGTACACGCACTGTGAGTATGACTGTTGCATATACTATCGTGTCCTTTCAGATGGTTCTTATATTCTACTTGCTTTAAATGTTGATGACACGCTGGTAGCAGCAAAAAGCAAGCAGGAAATTGGAAAGTTGAAGTCGATGTTGAACAGTGAATTAGACATGAAAGATCTTGGAGCTGTCAAGAAGATTCTTGGGATTGAAATTCACCGTGACAAAAGGGTTGGTCAGTTGAGGTTGTCTCAGAGTGGTTATTTGCAGAAAGTGTTGTAGAGGTTCAACATGCAAGATTCCAAGTCTGTAAGTACCCCACTTGCGGCTCACTTCAAACTTTTTTCCAATGAGTCCTAGTTCAAAGGATGAGATAAAGCGCATGGAGGAGGTGCCCTAAGCGAATGCAGTTGGGTGTCTCATGTATCTGATGGTGTGTATAAGACGAGACATATCACATGAAGTTAATGTGGTTAGCAGATATATGGCGAACCTGGGAAAGGAGCATTGGAATGCAGTTAAATGGGTTTTCAGATATCTCGCAGGCACTCGTGATCTGGGGATAGTGTTTGATCAGAAAGAGGCTTCAGAAGACGTGGTGGGCTATGTGGATTCAAATTAAGCTTAGAATCTCAACTCTCGTAGGTCGATGACAGGGTATGCATTTATGTTTTCCGGAGGTCCCGTCTGTTGGAAGTCCACTCTTCAGGATACAATGGCTTTATTGACTACAGAGGCAGACTACATGGTAGTGACTGAGGCAGCAAAAGAAGCAGTTTGGCTTAAGGGGTTGGTTAGTGAACTTGGTTTCATGCAGGACAGTGTGTTGCTATATTGTGACAGTCAGAGTGCAATTCACTTGGCGAAGAATCAGGTATACAGTGCAAGGACAAAGCATATTATTGTGCAGTATCACAGGATTTGAAAGTGGTTAGCATCAGGTGACTTATCCTTGTCTAAGGTTCACACTGGTGAGAATGTGTCTGATATGTTAACGAAGCCGATTCCGAGGGAGAAGTTTGAACGTTGCTTGGACTTGATCCATGTTCTCCGTTGTTGATTGAGGACTTGAGGGTGGAACACTCATACCCGTAAAGGGAGTGCAGTTGGGGTTACATCAAGCTTTTCTTCAGGATGGTTTAGTTTGAAGCCAAGCTGGAGATTTGTTGAGTTTGGGTTCAAAATTGGTGTTAGAGCATCTCTGGACCAAACCAAGACTTTAGGGGTCCAGACCAAACTTCGGGAGACCAAAATTGGGCTTTTCTCGTGATCGTGGGTCCGGGAGTTTTCTTAGTCCGGATCATGGGGTCATAGGTAGGACGAGGAATTCTTGAGTGGACTCACCACCTGAGAAACATTTGTTTGGGTCACCGGGACCCCTGGTGGGGCCAGTAGAACCCAGGTGGGATCATGGCGATGTACAACACCTTATTTAAGTGCGTTTTAATCAATTTTAGGGTTGACTAAGCTTGTTTTGGAGAGAGAAACCCAGAGAGATTGTGAGAAGCATCGAGAGGAGATTGGAGATTGTAATCCTTATGGATTATAGTGGATTGATACGTCCCTTCCCCCCGTGGATTAGCTACACAGCTTGTGTAGTAAACCACGTAAATCTCGTGTTCTTGTGTGCTTGATTTTCTTGTTTTCCTAGCATTCTTCATCTTTATTGTTCTTATTTCTAGATTGATTGTGCTTGCTAGAATCGCTGTGACTTCCGCAGTATCGCACAACAGGATAACATGTAAATACTGTCAAACAAGTTTGAAAAGGTCCAACAACAAAAAAAGTATGAAACTATTTTTTGCAATCGCAGTCACAATAGGGTAAATCGGTCTAACTTTTTCATGACTTCTCACGTGAATTGAAATCGCGCAGTTCTTATTTCTATATGTAGGTGACAAAGGTTACGATTTTCCCCATAAATATACGTACACAAATACAAATAAACATACACATACACACATACTCAATCACTCAAATCCTTGAAAATAACTCATACACAGACTCAATCACTCAATTCCTTGAAAATACTGAAGAGATAAGGTATAAATGGCCTCAATGCAACCCAAGAATTCTGTCAAAGGGGCACTCAATACCTTGTGGTCCATGTTTCCAAATTCACATCGGTCCTCGTTTTTTGTTTTTTCCATCTTGGCAAACTTCTAGCTAACACGTGAAAAGATGAAGGAGCAAATCATTTGTTCCCTGAAACATATGTAATCTTTTAGAAGGATCTTCTACTCCCGTCTCAATCTTCTCTCTTTTTTCCAGCTATCGAACCGTACGTGATTTCCCGAATTTTAGCAGTTTGGAATTTTTTGAAAGATTCTTTTACGCTCATGTTTACGCTTGCGTACTGTGTGACTTAGGGCAAGAGCTTACATTTTGATTGAGACACTTCACGATCTCTTTGCAACAAGGCTTGCAAGCGGAGTGGTAGACTAGTGTTAGGCACCGAGTTATCTCATGCATTTGATCAGGTTTCAAATCTCACTAGTCACAACTAACAATAGTGACCATGGACAACATGTGCAATACTCTTTCCCAAAATAGCAACAACCCAAAAAAAAATTACGCACTAAAAGATTAATGAGTTCTAAATGTTATTTTAAAATTATTGAAATGGTTCAGATCATTAGTGTAGGACTCAAAGTAAGCTCCATACTCCAATTTGTACAATTTCGGTAGTGACTCGTACCATGAAGTCGATACCCATATCTTTACCAAATGCTCTAGTGTAGTGGTAAAGTGCCTCCTTTTGAGGTACTAGTGTCATTACGCTAGCTACCAGGGTTCGAATCTTATGCAGGGATCAGACTCTTTTTACAAAACTATTGGCAACAAAAATCACAAACAAGCTTGAACTAGAGGTACTCCCTCCTTGAACAAACACTATTGAGTAAAAACTCAGCTTTTCATTAATCATAAACAATCAAATTTTAATGTCACCCTACAACTTATTTTATATTAGAAAACTAGGACTGAAAAGAAAGCAACAAAACAGGAAGCAGAATCCCGGTTAAAAAAGAAATAAAGAAAAAAGGAAACATTAAACTAGGAAACTAATTTTTCTAAGATACATAATTTCCTAATTCAAAGAATCCTAACAAGATATAGAAATAAATATTCCTACTACGTTAAAACAAACTAGGAAAGTAAAATCTTATTTAAATAAAACACACCTACTAAAATACTAATTTTGGTTGTGCATGTAGCATGATTGTTTTAAATAATAAAATAAAATTCCTATATTTCTAAAATACTTCCAATATTGGTCTGCATCATAATCCTGGCAAGCTATGTTTTTACGTTTTCCAAACTACTCCCTAATTTTTTTGCGTAAAGTTCCCACGGGATTTCTAATTTTTTCCACTAATTGGAAAGGAACGTGGGTGATTTGGACGTTGAATTTTTCCTTGACTCATTCGAATACATAAATATTTTTGTAGACCAAAGTGGTTCAGATAGGCATTTTGCATACCTTACGAGAGTTCAAAGCAAACCCTTATTTCTTTTTTCAAATAAAAGAAAACCCAATGACAAAACCTAATTATACGACTTTACACTTTTTTTCTTCATATTTTTTTTACGCAACTTGAAACTAAATTTCTTTTGAATGGTGTCACCTCTGCAAATCCGGACTCTCAATTATAGTGACTTTTCCGAGAGAAAAAAACAAAAAGCAAAGCTGCTAGTGAGGGGACCATGCTGAAGATGTCTCCACTGGAGAACTTGGTACTTGGTAGGACACAGAGCAAATCAAGGGCGATTCTATAGCCACCCATCGCCACCACCATCCATCGCCACCACCAGTCATCTTCTCTCCTCTCTCTCTTTCTCTGCCATCGCCACCACCAGTCATCTTCTCCCTCTCTCTCTCTCTCTCTCTCTCTCTACCATCGCCACCACCAGTCATCTTCTCTCCTCTCTCTCTCTCTCTCTCTCTCTCTCTCCATTGTTTGTTTGATAATCTGACATTCACCATCGCGAACAGTTTTCCTACTTTGAATGTTGAAATACACACTCATTTTCAACAACCACATGTCAATTTATATTGAAGGTTGAATTTTCAAAAATTGGAACTTGTCTATTTTCGACATCCTCATGTCGAAATTTATGTCTTTATTCAGCTTATTAATGTCGAACCAAATACTTGTGAAATTTGTGGGAAAGGACCCTATCTATGTTCGACATCATCCTGTCGAAATGTATGTCTATATTCAACTTTCGAATGTTGAACTAAATACATGTGGATAAAATATTGCTGTTTTCGACAATAACATGTCAAAATATAACCATATTTCCAGCTTCTTAATGTCGAAATTTGTGAAATCAAACATGTGAATTTCTCAGGTATCGTTTACGGAATGCAAATGTTGATGTAATGCGAGAATTCGATATTATGATGATGAAAAAAGTAACTTAAGTCGACAATTTATTACTAAACTTTGCCTTGCATAATTTCGGTTAAGTGAAAAGTTTCAACATCAATATTTTGAAAAGTTTACATATTTCGGGGTATGAATGTCGAAAAAAATCCGCAGTTTTTCAGATTTGTTCTTGGTATTCAAATGTTCAAATGCGAACCTTCATTGATTGGATGTCTTCTCCTTCATTCTCCATTGAGAGTGAGAAGAACAAGAAGTTTACAGGTGAAAAAGGCATGGAGGGGGGAGTGGCGGCGGAGGTGGAGGTGGAGGTGGAGAGATTTTGTCTTAACAGGAGACTTCAAAAATTTGGAACGTTAAGGAGGGAAAGAAGCAGGGAGGAAGAAGAGGAGTTTGTGTGTTAAGATTATTGTAGGGGCATTTAGGTTTTTAGCCAACAATAGAAATTGAGAGCATTTTAATAGGTTGCATGGAGAAAAAAAGTGATTGTTAATAGAATCACCCCAAATCAAACTATGTCCACATCTTGTCCTTCATGTTTACACATTGCATCCATTGTCCACATGGTGCCAAGCTATCAAGAGTCGTTGGAATGGTACTAGTTTTTTTATTAATTCCGGTTCAAGATGCACTTCGGTTTTTTTTACCACTTGCAAGGAGAATAGGACCCTACGGTGAGACTTGAAACTAGCTTCTTTTGCCCTGGTAAAGGGATCGAGCATTTTACTACTTGAGCTATCATTTATTGTCGCCCACCCTTGTTTCTAAATCCCTTGCCCCGAGTATCAATTACTCCCTCCATTCCTTTTAAATGTGTAGCTTCGTAATTCCAACTTCTTAAGAAAGTATCATCATTACACCTTTCACGTCAACTTTCACATTCATTTTTCACTATTGTCCTTGATAGAGACATCATCATTAAACTTTACCCACTAACTTTTCAAAAAGGAATCTACTTCTAAGGGCAAAATTGAAAATGTACCAACTTTTACCCACTGACTTTACAATATTACACTTATTTATGAATAGTTCAAAATAGAATACACTATTCTTTTGAAGGACCAGAAGGAGTAAAGCTTAAAATCTGGAGTAATCTTTGTAAATAGGACATGAAAAGAAACAAACTTTGAAGCAGGATTGGTTTTCTCTCTGCACGTCTGAATGTTGTTTTGGTTGGGCACTTCTCCAGCTATTGTATAAGCCCAATCCAAACAGAAATCACAGCTATTTGTCTGGGTATCCGGTATTGAATGGGTTCCCTCTCCCAATTATAATCCTGTTATTCGTGTATGATATTCTAATTTGCCATGCAGCTAGTAGAAAGATCTAAAGCAAATTCTGCAATTAGTATTTTATTGCGGGCACGGGTCCTGTAATGCTCCGATCCGACCGGTCATTTTGTAATGTATGACTCGAGTTTAATCCAAACAATAAATGATTAAGATTTTTGAGAGCTAGAATTAAATCCAAGCAGTTTGGCTCAATATGGACTGTCAAATTGGTGGCACTACATGGGTGTAGCCATGTAGGGCGGCTAGGGTCCCAAATCCCAATTGGAACAGTTGCTTTATTCCACACCGCTTACCGAAGTCATTAGGCTTAATACTCCATCCATCCCAAAATGTAAATCCACGACAAAAAAATTCAAATTTCTTCACACCAATTTAAAGAATTGGTTGAGATCTTTATTCTTGCGCGAAGAAATCAAAATAATATGTAATGGATGGAATTACCTTATTTTATTTTTAGATCTTAAAATTGCACGTCTTTTTATAATGACTAAAATTTTGACATTGAGGGATTATAATCTAAGATGTTACTCTTGCCTCTAGCCACTTGGGTTTAGATTGGAACCCTCCAAAAAATCTTGCACAAAAATTGAGCAAATGAGGTAAATAATGATTGTGAATTTGCAGAAAATCCAAGTCTCTAAGAAAACCAAAAAACAATAAGAGAATGAAAAGAGGAAGTGGTAAAATGGTAAATGTCATGCAATGGTTATGCAAACACCAAAAAAAAATAAAATAAAAGGGGGTACGCCCAAAGCAAATGAAAATTCTTTGGAGGGAGATCCTCACCCCGTTGAAGGAAAAAACTCGACTGGTCCAGTTTTGCCATTTATGGATTCATTCTGAGCTCACTCTGATGATCAGATCTCTACACTTCATTTTTTTTTTTCTTCATATTTTTCTACGCAACATGAAACTAAATATCTATTGAACGGTGCCACCTCCGTATCCGAATCCCTAATTCTGTCACTGATAGTGACTTTACCAAGAGACAAAATACAAAAAGCAAAGCTATGGTACTGAGGGGACCATGTTGAAGATGTCTTCACTGGAGAACTTGGTAGCACTAAAAAAAAAAAAATCAACCTATGTCCACATCTTGTCCTTTTGTTTGTACACTTTTTGCATCTATTATTAGTACTAGGTCTCTATTAATTCTGGTTGGAACCCGGTAAATCCAAGGGTACCTAGCAACCCTGTACCAATCATGCAGAGACGGTGCTAGGGATCCCCTTGTGGTTCCCAAACGGTCAATCCGAACCGTTGATTCATCTCAAAATCGAATTTCAAAAGGCTTCACACGGAAATCAAAGCAAACGGACAGCTCTAAGAGCTCGATCCAAAATCACCCCCCTTCATTTCTCAAAATCAAATTTCAAAAGGCCCTACACGGGAATCAAAGCAATTGGACGGCTCTAAGAGCTCGATCCAAAATTACACCCCTTCATTCAAAAGAATCAACGGTTTGGATTGACCGTTTGGGACCCACAAGGGGGTCCCCGGCGTTGTCTATGCGTAATCAGTATCCTTTGGCCGGTACTAATAGCCGCATTGGATTGCAAATGCACTTCAGCTCACGTGCAAGAAACCTATGTATTTCAGCCTAATCTAAGAGATAGAGAATAGGACCCTAAGGTAAGACTTGAAACCAGCATCTTTTGTCCCCGTAAAGAAATCAAAATAATATGTAATACACGTGAGAACCTTATTTTATTTTTAGATCTTAAAATTGCACGTCTTTTTATAATAACTAAAATTTTGAGATTGAGAGATTATAATCTAAGATGCTACTCTTGCCTCTAGCCAATAGAGTTTAGGTTGGAACCCTCTAAAAAAATCTTGCACAAATAACTGAACAAATGAGGTAATGATTGTGATTTGAAGAAAATCCAAGCCCCTATGAAAAAAGAAAAAAGAAAAACAGTAAGAGAATGAGCAGAGGAAGATCTATCTTACTGCATTATATAACCTTTGAGTAGCTATAGTAAAATGGTAACCATGTTATGCAATTGTTTTGCACACACAAAATAAAGTTTTGCCATTTATGGATCCATTCTGGGCTCACTGTGATGATCAGATCTCTTCAATTTTGCCAAAAATCAAGTTAATTCAATGTCAAAAGTAAATAATCGAGACATATTTACCTGGAAATAATAGGTTCAGATCTTGACCAACCTGCCTTTTTACAACAAATGTGTTTCAACCTAATACCAATCAATGTTCGAAATGAACAGCTCTGATAGTTTTAATGAGTTCACACAATATGAATGTTTCTGACCATCAAAGTGAGCCTCGTATGGCCCTAAAAGTGGTAAAACTGGACGGTCGAGCTGGTTAAAAGCCTCTTCAAATTCTTGTATCGACACACAGAGAGACTCAGAGACACTTACATTAATTTCCGCCCTTCAAAAAAACCCTGAATGAATACATCAATATACATTGCAAACATATTGTATAAAAACTTCCCAGTATAATGTACTATCAGAGTAGATAACACTTCAATTTTTGAAATCCCTTTTATGATACAGCAAATCAATTGATAAAGAATTTAAGCTGAAATAACCGTGTGTGGCAATTTGGAAGGAGTCAATGCCACAACACAAAGTTAAAAACGTCTGTGGTGTGCACATATCTTTTTGCTTGGGAAAAGTTACTCATGATCATGATTAAAATGGTCCATCTCAATAGTGCAAGCTAGTTTTGGATGGACTGTTACTGCCAAGTATAAAATTAGCTTTCGAGAATACCAGTTAAGTGAATGATGACAGATATGATTTCAAGAAATCATCATTAATTTTTTTATTTTTCATTTTTTTATAGAAAGAATAGCCGCCATGAATAGAGTCAGGGAAATCGTGACAATTACAAAACAAGGAGGAAAATCCATACAACAAGGTAAAGATAACAATGACATTGGCAAAATGTTCCACTTTAAACATGATAAAAGAATTTTTACCTTGACTTGGAGCCTCAAGAAACTTCACAAGATCTATAATTCGTCAATCATGGCAGCAATAACTCCGAAGAGGTTTCATGGATCAAGGCGAGTTCTGTGTGAAGTCTACACAAATACCTTTAATTGAGCTACTGCGTCGACAAGACAGTGAATGCAACAGGTAAAGCAAAGTTAGACACACATGAAAAACTTCATTGGCCATCATTTCGATCACCAATCTTTTTACATTCTGAACTTAATGCTTTGAGTTGCTAATAGTTCCTTTCTAGAATTTAGCACAGATGCAATCATACTTGATCAATTTCACCAAATTCGTATCACTATTTTTTATTTATTTTTTTGGAAAAGGCGTACCACAAACTTTAATAGCCGGAATATCCGCAAAGTGACAATTATGGATGAAAAAAGGAAAAGAAGTCCGTCCTTTCATGGTACGTCAACAAATCGTTGCTTCATCAATCCAAATAGAAGTCCATCTGATCACAAACTAGTACATACACGAGACAAACAACCACACTTGGGGTCAAAGAAACCAAGATTCAAATCCAGAAATATCAAAGAAGTTATATGGTTAAGAGGAAAAATGACTTTTTCATTGTCAAATGAAGACGTAAGTTTAAATGCAGGTTCTGTGAAACTGGTTGCACGGTGCTAGTGGGATGTAAGCCACAAGTTGGGCCACTGCACCAGCTCCACCCAGCCCACCAATACTCAGAACTTGTTAATTAGGTGAACTCATATGATAAATTGCAAAAATAAGGAAGAGAAAAACTGTCAAACTGGAAAACAAAAAGGTGATCAAAACACGAGCAAACTAGAACTGAGTACACAACCTGTGCTTATGACAACCAACCTTCAGTGCCATTCATCTAAAATTCAACTTAAACTGCCAAAAGGTCCATAAGGAAGCCAGTGCTGCAAGCTATAAAGTACCCGAATACCTCGAAAACAGGTAGTAACTTCGTAGAAGAACAGCTGAAATCAGCAAAAACAACAATTCCTTGAAATAGTTAACGATTTGAGAATAGAAGGATAATAAGATTGGGCCATGAACAGAACTGACTACTTTTCACCAATGGAAGATAGAGGTTCAGAAACTACATTACTTTTCACCAATGGAAGATAGGGGTTCAAAAACTACATTAATTTCCACCAATGGAAGATAGGGGTTCAGAAACTACATGGAACAAGCAGAAGCAATTATAAGCAACTAAGAATCCTCCAAAGTATTGTAGAGTATAACAACAAAATAGGTAATTTGGTTAAGGTAAAAATGACCAGATAACTGCTGAAAAAATACCTGGTTTTCACTCGGAAAAAATAAACAAAAACAATCTGTGGATTGTGCAGATTCACGAACATATGGGACAAAAACGTTTTTACATGCTAGGAGCCACCTAAACAACCATCCTCCTTTCTCCGGGCTTGGGACCGGCTGTGTACTAAGCCAGATATGAAGCATGACACAGGCGGAGTTAAAAACTTGTTTGTGGCTTTGAACCACAACCTAGACTGACTAAGCCAAATTCCTAAATTTCTTCCCTGTTTTTCTATTGCAACTAAAACCCCAAGATAATCATGTCAAGACTCCTCTACTGTCATCAATCAGGTATTGACCTTTTTTAGCAACTGGATCCATATTACCTCATAGCTCAGGTTCTTCAGATCAATGTAACACTTCCAAGTTTAAGAGGAAACTATGTAAGGGGACTCTATCACACCAAAACTTTCTTAAGGCACAAACAGAAGCAGACTCCTCAATGCCAGACTTAAATGAGATCACATTCTATTATAGAACTCCATTTGGACTGGTTTCACCTAGAACTTAGCATTTGAATAAGCACCAGAAGG
The DNA here is from genome assembly GCA_022606695.1 of Vaccinium macrocarpon. NCBI lineage: Eukaryota > Viridiplantae > Streptophyta > Magnoliopsida > Ericales > Ericaceae > Vaccinium > Vaccinium macrocarpon. The sequence goes on along the minus strand of CM040175.1, from coordinate 7,281,116 downwards.
GTTGACCTCAAGAATGTTTTCCATCTATACGTGTCAGTTAGTAAACTCTGTTTTTGGAAACAAAGGGAAGATATGTTCAACTGCAAAATAGTCATCTGTCTGAACTGAGTGTTTTAATTTTTCAAAGATAGATAAGATAAATCGATTTTTCAAAGATAGATAAGATAAATCGCGGAGGCCTGAATTTTTTGACTTCAGACTCTTTCATATTGAGGCCTCTGTCTAGCAATTAATTCACGTTAAGATTGCACTTCAAAATATTAAGAAAAAACAAGAAATCAGAAATTTGGCAGCTTGAATGAGAAAAAAAAGGTTTTTAGGCCTGGAATCTCATTCATGCTTGAAAACCGTTTTAGCTATTACAATATGATCATCAACTTGAACACCTTGCATGCCACAAAACACCAATTGAATCTAACCATGCATTTGCTATGTATAGCAATAACAATCAAGAATTGAACGAGATTTCTGATATCACTCATATGCCCGTTATAGATTGATCAATCAAGCCAAGGACACAGATGTTTTCAGTATGGTGAACACATGCACACCCTTTGTGTGAAAGTGATCTGACTTCATCACTTAGATGAATCGTAGGCTGTGTCCAAGATATAATTCCTCGATTGATCATCAATTAGACTCGTACAAGAAGTCAAACCAAGGTAATCCGCGGAATATTCTTTTTACCCCATAGCATCGCAATAATATTGTACTTTTTTCTTTTGTCTTGCAAATGGCAGTTTTAACACTCGAGCATGACTGACATTCTTATCGGGTTGCACCTCGGAGGCTTCACTCTTTCCCAATAGGTAGCCTTTTCCCTGCAACTTGTTCTATAGATGTGTAATTATAATGTGCAAAGGCGGCTTTCACTCTTTGAGAAGGTAGCTATTTCCAAACTCGCAACACGATAAGAATGTTGCATGCTCAGAGGCAGCTCTTTCCATCACAATTGTACATTGCTGCTAATATCAGGGGAGACCAATTACATAAGATTTAGCAGTTTGTAAGCACCTAATTGGTTTTCAAGGGCAAACTACCCGTAGGTCCATCAAGCACTCATCGCGTTGCGATCAAAACGAGGAATCCCATCACACAGTACGTAGACTCATAAATCGATGATGACCGTCAGCGTGCGCGTGGAAAAACAAGGCGTGTTATGTTCAAACAGTGAGGCATCTATGTAACCAAGACTACATGAACAACTAGACTCAAAGCACAGATTAATATCATAGTCTCAACCAACTAAGATTATCACGCTTGATGCATGAATATCCAATTGGGTAAAGAAAGCATGCAGAGTTTTCAGATGTTTATGGATGTTTTGAAAATATTCATCCAAACAGAAAGAAGATATTGAAAGAGAGAGTGAATTTCCACTTTTGGATGTATATTAACAACTCAAATGGAATCTAAAACGTTCATAATTGCTAGCCTGAGCCCAGACTCCTACTGCCCACAATCCAGGTTCGAAAAAATAAAGCAGTGTCGGTTGATATCAAAGAGCCAAAGTTGATAGCAAATCATATGCATGTGGATATAGGTGTTCCTGTGACAACAGTTTTACGTACCAGAAAATTTATATTTTGGATTGAACACATCACTATTCAAATGTCGCTGAAAATACACAAAATAACGAGCTTGTAATCTTTTGGCAAAAGAAGAGGGCATGAAAAATTGAGGCTTTAGAAAACAGTTTTGTCAATCAACCCTTCTGGAATTTAGAGTATCAACGTTGTAAGAACCCAACCATTGCTTCTCCATAACATTTGGGGATGTGTTTGGTCATCTGAAACATCCTTTTAACGATCCATGAAATTTCCTAGCTCCTCACTCAACCAAAAAGCTACATTCACCACCATTGTAAACCACATGATACCTAATGTTAAAGTTGTCCTCAACACGAATCTCCATGACTATTTCTCAATAAACCACGATTGAACAATGCAAGTGCAAGCCTCTTCACTCCAAAATCCCCTTCCCTAATAGGAGAACAAAAGTGTATCCCAATCAATATTATGATACTTAAACTCCCTCCCCAGCCCCACAAAAAAGAAATCTCTCTACAACTTTCTAACTTATCTGCCACTGACATTGGGTAGTAAAGACATAAAAGTTCATAAGCAGACTCGAAAAAACAAGCCCCAAAAAAGTATCATCCTTGCGCCTTTTCACATATGCTACCTCTCCTATCCCGTAACTTGCTTCTGAAATCTCGAATCCCATTAGCCTTACTTGTGACAAACGCAAGGTGCAAGTAAGATGAAGGAAAAGAACTAACATAAGTTGCAAGACCACCACAAAAGATACTGCACCACACACCTCTCCCACATGAATAAGCTCAGACTTTCTAACATTAACCTCAAGACCAGACACTGCCTCAAAACACATCAAAATCCCTCTAGATGACCCAATTGAGATGTTCGCACCACCAAAAAAAAAAAAAGAATCGTATGAGTGTGACTTTGTTAGAACTGCCTACCCTGAAACCCTTTGGAAAATCCCATTGCACAACCCTTGAATCATCCCACTCAGTCAAGACTTCCACGGCCATGATGAACAACAGACAACAAAAAGGATCCCTTTACCTGAGTCCTCTAGTTGATTATAATCGGAAAAACCCATTCCGTTTGAAGAACCATTTACCCAAACGAGTAATTTAACTCCAAAGATCAAAGATCTAATCCAGCCTAACCACTGCTCATCAAATCCCATCCTCTCCAAAACATAAAACCGAAAATCCCAGTGAACATAATCATAAGCTTTTTCAATATCCAATTTGCATGCAAGACCCAACTACTTGCCATTCATAAGCTTCCATACTTAGAATTAAGTTTCCAACTTCTTCTGTTCTGAATTGATATAAACCCAATAGTTTTGCATAAGCCAACCCATCATACTAACGTGCATTATTAACGACCTCTAACGAATCTACACCATCCACCTCTAGCATATGAATCACCTCAGACTTTCCCACATTAACCTTGAGACCGAACATGATGTAGAATGGGAGTTTGAGAAGAGAAAGAGACATGAGAAGGAAGAAGCGTCAGCCAAGAACCATATTTGAGTAATCTAAATTGGACACAAGCCCGACCTATTCACTATCATTAGCTTACATAAAACTGATTACCCCAATACTGTAAAGAGTTGGAGAAGCCAAACCATCATACAGGCGTGCATTATTAATGATCTCTAACGAATCTACACCATCCACCTCTCCTGTATGAATAACCTCAGACTTTCAAACATTAGCATTGAGACCGAGCACTACCTCATAAACAAATCAAAATCCCTCTAACATAATGGAAATGAGTTTTGTTCATGCCAGAAAAAATACTAGAGAACAAAAGTGTATCCAATCAATATTATAATACTTAAACTCCTTCCCCAGCCCCACCAAACGAAATCTCTCTACAACTTTTCTAACTTATCTGCTACTCACATTGGGATAGTAAAGACTGACACAAAGTATGTGAGCAGACTTGAAAAAATGTGCCCCATAGAAGTGCCATCCTTGCACCTTTGAAATATACTACCTCTCCTATCCCATAAGTCGCTTCTGAAATCTAGAATCCCAACCAGCCTCAGACTTGTACCTAACAGAAGGCGCAAGTAAGATGAAGGAAAAGAACTGATAAGTGCCGAAATGTATACATTTAGGCTGCCTAATATACATTTGTTATGTCCTTTGTTATTATTATTTAATGTCATTTGTTGTGTTTTTGTGATTTTAGGTTCCAAGGGCACAATACCACATTTGGCCTTAAATTAAGAGAGTTGCGTGCCGCGTGAGCGTGAAGCATTGGATCATTTTTCCAGCCTATCTTCCAGATCACCATCAACTGGCCAAACTTTGCCAATTAATGAATAAACAATTCTATTGTTTATTACTTGAAAAGAAACGTGGGGAGCTGACAAATGGATAGGTGATGGAAATAATTGCAGAGTCCGGATGATATCTTGTTTCGCCCCACGAAACACATGACAAACACATAAATTACAAGAGTTATTCTATTTTATTCCGGGCATTAAAATAAGAAGTTTGACTGTTCCTGAGCCTCGATCGGACTTCGTTTTGAAAATTAGTCGAGGTGATCACAGACCCAGTAGAGGAGCAACCCACGTTGGTTTTTCAAAGAAATCCCAGTGACTTAATTGCCCAGCAACTATTGTCGACTTTTGCTTTCCAATTGTGGATTTGTGAGATATGGAAAAGATCAGGCAGAAGAGAGTATTGAATGCTCTTGTTTGTTTCCTTCTCTGCACTGATTATAAAATGATGTTGTTGCATCCATTGAAAAAGGTCCTGAAAAAAAAGAGAGAGAGATATTCAGAAACAGAGAGAAGAGACGACAGAGAGTATTGAAAATAGAAAACCAGAAACTCCTCTGTCATTTTTCATGGCTCTGATCAATGCCTCCATGGCCAACTAAACCCTCCTTAGGGTATTGGTAAGCCCTAACTTTGTAAATATGGTTTGTTTTCTTTCGTAATTATATTTTGTGGCTAGACCAATGAAATGTGGTGATTGTATAATCCAGACTTTGTTTCAAATAAATTTCACTGTAAAATTCAGTGTATGTTGTATTTATTTTCTGTGATTATAAATACAACGGTTATGCAATTGTTTTCAAGCTACCAAATATGAAGTGAGTTAAAATTATGCCTTGCTTGAGATGAGACGGGTTGTGCCTATGATCTTAGTTTAGCGTAGACAGGCCGTGCCCATCTAAGATGGTTTATTTTTGGCTCACTTTTATTTGAATTTCTGGACGATAAGTCTTGGCCATCTTCGTGAAAGACATCACTACCACATTAATTGGTGTAGTCACGAGATTGTTACAAAGTTTGTAGACCATTGAATGCAAAGTTAGTGGTGAAACTGGTACCCTAAGCTCTCTCTCATTTGTGAAAACAAAAAAAATAAAAAATTTAAAATCTCTCTTTAATTTAATTAGCTCTAAATTGAAGTCACAAAAATCCTCACCTTTAAGTCACTGTGGAAATCGGTTTTAAAATTTAAAGTAACACTTAGTCCCTGTGGTTCGACACCCGTACTCCCACTTTACTAATAAATCCATTTTTTCGCATTTTACGGGTTATAAATAATTTTGATTTTGACACATCAAGAACCAAGGATGTAAGACCACCACAAAAGTTATTACACCATACGCCTCTCCCACACGAATAAGCTCAAACTTTTTCACATTGATCTCGAGACCGACACTACCTTAGGACACACAAAATCCCTCTAGACGACCCAATTGAGATGTCCGCACCGCAAAAAACAATTTAATCGAATGAGTATGACTGTTCATCTTCTAATTGACTTTGTTACAACTGCCTACCCTGAAATCCTCCAGAAAACCTCATTGCATAACCCTTGAATGACCCTATTCAAGACTTCCATGACAATGATGAACAAGATACAGCAAAAAGGATCCCTTTACCTGAGCCCTCTAGATTAGATCTTGAGTCTTGGTGAGTGGTTCTTCGAAAGGAATGGGTTTTTCCAATTACAATCAAATTGAACTACAAAGATGCAAGATCTAATCTAGCCTAACCACTGCTCATCAAATCCCATCCTATCCAAATCATATAGCCGAAAATCCCAGTGAACAGCATTTTCAATATCCAATTGGCGCGCAAGTCCCAACTACTCGCCATCATAAGCTCTCTTACTTAGAATTGAGTTTTCAACTTCTTTTCAAAATTGATGGACCCCAATAGATTAAAAGAGTAGCATAAGCCAACCCATCATACTAACGTGCATTATTAACAACCTCTAACAAATCACCTCTTGCATATGAATCACCTCAGACCTTCCCACATTAACCTTGAGACCGAACGTGATTTAGAATGGGAGGTTGAGAAGGGAAAGAGACGAGAAAAGGAAAAAGGGTCAGCCAAGAACCATACACCAAAACGAGTAATCTAATTCGCACACAAGCCCAACCTACTTACCATCATATGCTTACATAAAACTGATTGACCCAAATACTATGTAGAGTTGGATAAGCCAAACCATCATACAGGCATGCTTTATTAACACCTCTAACAAATCTACACCATCCAAACTCTCCCATATGAATAACCTCAGACTTTCAAACATTAACATTGAGACCGAGCACTACCTCAAACAAATCGAAATCCCTCTAAGATAATCCAATTGAGTTTTGTTCATACCACAAAAAATGCTGGAGTCGTCATCTACACAACAAATGAGAAACAAGCAACCTCAACATCAATAGAACTGCCTACCCTGAAACATTCCAGAAAGCCCTATTGTATAGCCCTTTGAATCATCCTACTCAAGATTCCCCAATATCTAATGCAAAGACAAATCAACATAAGACTGAGAGACCCCGAGGATACTCAATCACAACTAGTGACTCAATAATAATCTAATACCACAAGCCAAATCTAAGACCAAAGCCCAGCTAAAAACCAAAAAACTGGATTATGATTCTTATAGGGCCCAAAACATAACCCAATCAAGTTACTTTTTCAACATTGAATTTTGAGTCCAAGAAAAGCATGCACCGAGAAATAAAGAAACCTCAATACGCCAATGGTAGCAAAAATTGATTGACTACGATTTACCCCCGCCATCCCAAATTATTCGTCCATTTTTAGAAGTTGTATCATCAATCCGATTAACAATAAAACAGCTCAATGCATGGTTTTAAAAATGTCTTATGATCAACCTGAACACGGAAAAAATGACACAACTTCCAAAAAGGACAAAAAAAAACCTAATTAAGTTATTTTTTCAGCATTGAATTTCTAGTCCAAAACAATCACCCATCAAGAAATAAAGAAATCTCAATACACCATTTTTAGAAGTCATATCATCAATCCGATTAACAATAAAGTAGCTCTATGCATGGTTTTAAAAATATCTTATGATCAATTTGAACGCGGAAAAAATGACACGACTTCCAAAACTGCACAAAAAAACCTAATTAAGTTATTTTTTCAGCATTGAATTGCAAGTCCCAGAAAATCATCCACCAAGAAATAAAGAAATCTCAATACACCAATGGTAGTGAACAATGATTGACTACGATTTACCCCTCCATCCCATATGATTCGTCCATTTTTAGAAGTCGTATCATCAATCTGATTAACAATAAAGCAGCTCTATGCATATGGTTTATGATCAATTTGAACACAGAAAAAATGACACGGCTTCCAAAACTGGACAGAAAAAAACCTAATCAAGTTATTCTTGCAGCATTAAATTGCAAGTCCAAGAAAATCAACCACCAAGAAATAAAGAAATCTCAATACGCCAATCAGAACACGGAAAAATGACACAACTATCAATTTAATGAGCAAAAAATATAGGACATAACAGCAGTAATTAACAATAAATAAAAAAAGATAGTAGTAGAAAACATACCACACCGCAGTAGACCCGAGCAAGTCAACGAGAATTGACTCTCCAAGATCCCAGGTCCTAGGCTTTCGACATGGCGGAAAGCCGGCTCGGCCGAGGGTTGAACCTCACGCGCCGCCTTTCCTGACAAGCTTCCTGCTGAGGGGAAAGTGGCCGTTCTAGCAGAGCTTCCGCCAATGCCCTCCCAACGGCCGGCTTCTTTGTCATCCCGTTTCGCGCCATGGAATAATTCAACAACGTGCTGATCGGCGCCTCGGCCACCGCCGGGGTGACCTTGCTGTTGGTGTTGCGACTGAGACAGCAGACAAGTCTTCCCAACCACTCGGAGGGCTTCACGGTGGGTCTGTGAGTTGGGGTTCTTCTGGTCGACGTTCTGCCTCTCTCTTTCTCGCTCTCTAAACCCTTTTCTGCGCCGGCGAAACATAAACGGAGGAGCACATCATGCTTATGGTAGCGCTTCACAGAGGGTCTGATTTTAGTCGCCATTCTCTCTCTCTCTCTCTCTCTCTCTCTCTCTCTCTCTCTCACTCTCTCTTTTTCTGCGGCGTAGAAAGAACAGAAGAGAAGTATATATAGCTTTGGATTGTCAGTAGTTCAGGAGTCCTTGTTGGACAAGGATTAGGAGAAAGAGGCGAACACGTGGTGATCTGTAGTGTCTCATCAAACCGTCTATCTGCAATCAATGATCATCACCCCGTCTATCTCCGTAATCAATGATTCGGACTCTTCCCTTAAAAGATATTATTAGAAATTTGGACCGTCCAATATATTTTTTGACGGTTGAGATGCGCAATGAATATGTCATTTGGTACCCATCCGGTAACCAAGTTTTTCTCTATATTAGTGATGCGCAATCTACAAGCAACGCAACTACTGGAAATCATCAACTTGTGTTCTTTACTTGTAAGATCTAAATTAATGCATTTAATCACGTTATATATCCGGTAGAAAACGTATTTGCCAAGAATGTTTTCATAAAAATGTGATTTCAAACCACGAGTTAAAGTTGTTTCTGAATAAAGTTGAAAAACACGTGATTTAATTAATAGAGTTGATAAGTTATTAAAAAAAAACATAGAACGGTTGATGGGCCCAAAATAGAAAGGGAAAGTGTTTGGTACAGGAAAAGTGTCTTATAAATTCACCCAGAAAATGCATCCAATTTGGGTGAATATGAGAATAAATAGCGTACTAAGTGAATTTCACCCGTTAAATACATTTTCTGGATGAATTTATAGAAAACTCTTCTTGTACTATACCAGACCTCAAATAGAAAACTTGCCCTATTTTATCGCATCAGCTATCAATTTAACTTCAACTCAACTTTTTGCATAACTAATTTTACATTCCAAACAGCCATAATGATATTTCTCGCCCTTATTTTGTCTCTTTTACGTTCTAAAATTCTTGCCTACTTTTATTTTTTATTTTTATCCGAAATAAAATGACTTCCTACACATACAGATTTCCATCTGAGTATAAAGAAAAAGAAACAGTAGCCAATCTTCCAACTCTAAAGATATACAATGAGACATAAAGGTAGACTAATGCCTGCATCCTTAGCATGAGACTAAGGCTTTGTTTGGCTAAATTGAGAAAAATGGTTTATTGGTTTATTTGGTTTTGTCCTTATTCAAAAAAATTTTGTATTTGTTAGTTTTCGGTCGATTTTTTGAGGCTTCTTGGCTTGTCTCGACGAGAGAAATCTAACAAGTATAAAATTATTAGCCAAACTTAAAGTTTTGTGAATAAAGACGAAGAATAATCCAAAAAACCGGTTTTTTGACTAAATTTTTCGTCTTTATTCACAAAACTTTAAGTTTGGCTAATAATTTTATATTTTTTAGATTCCTCTCGTCGAGACAAGCCAAGAAACCTCAAAAAATCGACCGAAAACTAACAAATGCAAAAAAAATTGAATAAGGACAAAACCAAATAAACCAATAAACCATTTTTTCCAAGTTAGCCAAATTAAGCCTAAGGGTTGGTTTGGGTGAATTGAGAAAATTGGTTTTTTGGTTTTTTTAGTTTTGTTTTTATTCAAAAAAAAATTTGCATTTGTTAGTTTTTGGTCGATTTTTTGTGGTTTCTTGACTTGTCTCGACGAGAGAAATTTTTGGATTATTTTTCGTCTTTCTTCACAAAACTTTAAGTTTGGCTAATAATTTTATATTTTTTAGATTCCTTTCATCGATACAAGCCAAGAAACCACAAAAAAAATCGACCAAAAACCAACAAATGCAAAAAAAAAAAAAATGAATAAGGACAAAACCAAAAAACCAATTTTTCCAATTCACCCAAACCAACCCTAAGGCTCTATTCACAATTGAAGACACAGTTCGGTGCACGTGGAGTATTATCATATGAAGACACTGAAGATAAAACTGATAGCGATCCAAATCATAAAGGCCTTGTTCGTTTAGTACTAATTTTAGTTTAATTTAGTTTAGCTTTGGAAAAAAGTGTAATGAGTGAGGAGAGATAAAGAGAAATATGAGGGTAACGATGGTATCATCAAAACTAAACTAGCAAACAAAAATAGCCAAAAAGATTGATTATATTTTCAAATGTACAAAGTATTTTAAAAATAACACGTAGACTGAAAATCAAACAAGAAATTTTGGACAGGGAGTTAAAGAAAAAAAAAAAAAAAGCCATATCCTCCTGAAAAATAGTTTTTTTTATTTATAAATGTTTGCCACCAGTAATTAATTAAGTATCCGACCCCATGACACAGGGGTACCAAAATACTCTCTTTTAGTTTGACCGTCTACATCTTCTTCTTTAGAGATGGGAATGGAGACGGAGCGGCGTCGGAGAGTAATATATCCACCCCCGATCTCCAAACTCTTTTCCCATATTCATTCCCTACCCAATCCCTAATGGGGTTTCATTTTCATCTTTCATCCCTATTCCAAATGGGGAACAGAGATTCCCAGGGGATATGGGAATCCAAGCATTTATAATAAATAAATAAAAAACTGATTACTAGAATCCCAGTTACAAGTTAAATGCTAAAAATATTTTTCTGACCATCACAAGCAAGGACAACATTAGTTGCTAATTTAGTAGTCACATTCAAAATCCAGAAATTTCTAAAGAAAATAGGAGCAGAAGCAATCCTTGCATGTTCCCAACAAGTTTACAACTGCAAGCAACTATGATGAAAAGCAAGACAGTATCGAAGCACCGGCCACCGAGTATACCGGCAGTTAATGACAAGTATTCAAAGCACAACACTGACTCTCATCAAAAGAAAACCCAAACATAGTCTCTCAACCAACAATATGTTTGGAGAAAATTTTGTGAGACTCCAAAATTTCATAACTCATGAATAGACCCCTATGTTTCAGGGATTCGAGGGCGAGGATGGATCGGGGAATGGATTTGGAGCGGATTCGGGGTGGGGCTATACCTATCTCCACCCTCTACCCAATCCCCAAACATTTCAAAAAAAAACTCCAAACAAATCGCTATATTGCCGATCGTTCGGATCGGGGATTGGATCTAATTGGATTTGGACGGGTCGGAGGAAATGGCCAACCCTATTCTTCTTCTTCATTTTTATTGTGACTCTCATAGTTTTTTGTCTTCATTTTTTTTTCTTGCATCAACGGAAATTTACTTATTTATTTATTTATTTGTCTTTGTGATATATAAACAAAAGTCAAGTTATTTTTCTTATTGTGACTTTTTGGATTTTTTTTATCTGGAAAAAGAGTTTTCGACTTTTGAAGCAAAAAAACCGAAAAAATAAATAGATAAATAAAATAACGGGGGCCATACATCTCCCTCTCTTTTTGGTGTATAGATTCTAGCTTGAATTTTATAATGAGAATATTTCTTGAAAAATTAGATTTTTTCACCTACCGCATATGCTTCTCTATCACAAGTTATCCTAGAAAGTCAGTTATAGCAAGATTCTCTGCTCTTTCGTTCTCCTGAATTCTTGTCACAAATTGCATATTTCGAAGCAAATATTTATCTCTACGAAGCTTGAAGATTATTTCTCTCGTTGAGCTTTGACAATATACAAAAAACTAACGAACCTTTTTAAATATTTGAATAACGTACCCCAATTGCAAAAAAAAAAAAATCTGAAGTCGTAACTTTTTGTGCAAGCATAACTTTAAAGCCTCAGGAGTCCGAGGCGGCCGAAGATCCTCCGATCAGGTTTCCCTCTTTGCCAAGGGATTTTAGGCTATTGGATCGCTTAAGGGAAAAAAACCAATTTAACGGCCCAAACTCCTCGGGACAGGGAATGATCTTGCACCGTCTGAGGCTCCGGACATGACGAAAAGCCGGCTTGGCCGCGGCTTGAACTTCTCAGGCGGACTTTTGAACTTCTTGGGACGAGTTTGCCGGCGAGGATAATCAGGACGACAAAGCAGAGCCGCCGCGAGAGCTCTCCCAACCACCGATTTCCTCATCATCTGGGGTTTGCCGATTCCATCGAGCGACTTTGTCATCATTGCACTGATCGGTCCGTTCGAAACGGCTGGCGCGATTCCTTTGTTGGACTCACGACAATGCAGACTGCACATAGGAGTATTGCATCTCTTCACGCTCGGCCTGTAATTCTGAGTGTTCTCCGGCGCCATTCCCTCTCTGTGTGTCTGGGCGCGACTAAAATCTGGACTCGTACTGCATCTCTTCACCTTCGTCCTGTAACTCTGAGTGATCACCGCCATTCTCTCTCTGTTTGCGCGTCCAAAATCTGAACTATTCTACGTGCTTCGGGAACGGAGGGTGTATATATATATATATATATATATAGAGTCCCGATCTAGTCCGGGAGTCAGGATCCGGAACTCCACCTGATATATTTTTTGATGATCGAAGCCGTCCAATGTGTTCAAAAGGTGTTTTAAGGGTCACGCTGAGAAATATTCAAAAAAAAATGCGGGAAGGGGCTGATCCGGCGGTTTTTTGCAAAAACTTTATATTTACGCTTTTTTGCGAAAAACTACTGGATCAAGCCTTCCCGTATTTGTTTTGAAGATTTCTCAGTGCGTGGACCTTGAAAACACCTTTTGAAACACATTGGACGCTCGGATTTTCCAAAACAATGTTTAAAAGCATCAAAACACGAAAAAAGGCTCAAATCCAGGAAAAAGGGATCCCTGATTTGGATCGTGTATATATATATATATATATATATATATATATATATATATATATATATATATAGAGAGAGAGAGAGAGAGAGAGAGAGAGAGAGTTGGATTAGGAATCCTTTATTAACTAGACTTAGAATTCATGTCTGATTAGGGGTCCGCAACGAGTAATTTTGTGTCGTTTTCTTGTTATTTTTCAACTCACCAAATTTTCATGTTATATTTTGGACTGTGTCGGGTTTGTGTTGTCATATAATGTCATGTCATGCCATGTCAAAAAGTTCTATTTGTAATTGAATTTTTATTTTTTTAACTTGATAGTTCATCATACTAATGTCTAACGTATAAAATTACTAATTATAATATTTATTTTAAATTCAATTAGATAAATTTATTTTATTTTTCATGTCGGATATATCTACCCCTAATGAAGGATATTAATTAGGGAGACTTTGAACTTGGAGCGAGGCCATGTAGTGCTCCACGGGTGGTGTGATTGGTCAAATAATTGGGTTCGGACTTGCTTGGCCCAAGCCCATCATCGAGTGAAGAATACAAATTGGGGCAAATTTGAGTCTCTTGTTAGTTTAGGGACCGCAAGTGGAGAATAAGTGAAATAGATAAAGATTCAAGATTGATCTATTTCACTGATTTTTATTTTAACCGTCATCATCCCATCGTATTTCATTTGAATAATAGATACGTGTCCAGATGTTCTGCAAATGAATCAAAATAATTTTTCCAGTAAAAAAAATGAGAGTATTATTGGTAAATGTTAAAGCCTCTACTCTTTACACAATGTTGGGAATTTGGACCCTAGATATTCTAAGATTTAGGGGAACCATGGAGACCCGAAGTTGTCCGAAGGCCCAAATCATATTCAAACATGTTGATATGTAGACCTCAAAGGGAAAAAAATAAAAGGGAAATAAACAACAAATTAGACAGCTTTAAAAGAAAATAAATAAATAAATAATTGAATGCACTAATTCATGCTTTTTGTGCTTAAATTTTACAATAGATAATTAATTTGCCCCTGAATTACTGTTTGATAACTAGTAGGCCCTTACTGGACTTCGTTTTCTCTACTTCCACTAAGGGTGTAAAATTGGCCCAGTCCAGCGCATAAATTGTTGGCCTAAGGCTAGCTTGGTCCAAGCCCATCATTAAGTATCCTTCATAAGGTTACATGTTCTATTCTCACATAGACCAAACATTTCAAATCTTGGGGTCATCAATTTCAGGGCCACAGAATGTTCGCAAGTTAACTCGAGTATTAGTTTATAAAAAAAGGCGGGAGGGAGAGAGATCGAGATTCTGATGTTCAAGTAGTAGAACTCTTCTGGGATTCGTTCTCTTATTCCAACCAATACCCTTGCAAAATAAATTAAATAAAAAGTAAAATAAAATCCTCTCATGCTCATTTTCAAATCGTCTCCACTCACTCTTTATTTTCAAGATTAAAAACAATGTATTTTGTTCAAATATATCAAGCCCCTATATTTTATAGGAGTATCTCACACTTCGTGAGATTATACGTTAGAGAGGTACGTTGAGTTTTCGAAAGAATAAATTAACCAAACATTTGATATCTAATCAAAGTGGACTATAACGTCCAGGTATTGGATGCTCATATACCGGTCAGACTAGTAGGTCTCAAGAGTATCTCCAATCCGATATTATCTAGAGTTTTGTTGGTGTCAACTTCAATCGTAATGGTGAAGATCCTTGTAGCAATTAGGGTTGGTAATTTCCTCCGACCCGTTCGAATCCAAACGGATCGGTAATATAGGATTTGTTTGAAGATTAGATAGGATGTGAAGATTTTTTTTTGAAAATGTTTGGAGATTGGGTAGTGGTGGAGATAGGCATGTCCCCGCCCCAAATCCATTCACTGATCCATTCCCGCCCCATCTCTGAATTCCCGAATATAGGACTCTATTAATGAGTTATAAAACTTTTGGGTCCCGCTAAATTTTCTCCAAACACATAGGATTACACTAAATTTTCTCTAAACATTTTATTGATAATTGATATTTGTAATACAATATATGTAATTTAATAAGAAATGCATCACTATAATTTGAATACATCTCAACTATGTTGACATCTACTCACTATCAACCATATGCATTCCTTAAAATAAACACAAAAAATGCAAAATAAAAATAATATTTTTCCAATCAAGCCGTTGATTTTGTTGTTCCTATCGATGAAATCAATTATGTAAAGTTTCTTTTCAATTGAGTTCACTTTTTGTACTTTACTTTATCTTAGTGTTTCATATGAAGTTGAAGATGACACTACTTAAATACTCTTTTATGATATCTTGCTTGTGGTTCCTTTAGTTTTCAAATTAGAAATCCAATTGATACTTGATACAACTTGACTTGAAGTTGGCAAACACTTACGTTGATACATGAATACCGTGTAGTGTCGTGCCGTGCCAATGATAAACGTATCGTGCCCGTGCTGTGCCAACGATAAACGTACTGTGCCCTTGCTCATGATCATGCGGGGCCAACCTGTTCAACACCTCTACTTGTAACTTGATTTTAGCATTTAATTTGTAACTAGATTTCTAGATTTCTAGTAATCTTTTTTTTTTTTTAAATGATTGGATCCCTGAATCCTAGTGGAGATTCCCGTTCCCCATTTTGAGTGGAGATGGAGGATGAAAATAAAGTCACGTTCGGGATCGGGTAGAGGATAAATATGGAGAAGGGGTTTGGGATTGAGGGTGGAGATAGTACTCTCTGACCCCGATCTGTCCCATGCCCATCCCTAGTAGCAATATCTCACTTCAAGCCTCATGGAGCTTGAACCTCGTTTTAAATGACAGTCAAAATCTATGGTGGAGGCACTTGGGATCATCTTTTGATATCAAGTCTACGGCAATTATCCAATCCCAGATCCCGGATTGGAGGTTTTTTTTGGTGTTTTGATGCTTTTAAAAATTATTTTTGGAAAATCTGAGTCATCCAATGTGTTGAAAATCCGAGCCGTCCAATGTGTTCAAAAAAACACCGGGAAGGGCTTGATCCAAACAGTTTTTCGCAAAAACTGTATATTTACAATTTTGCGAAAAATTGCTCGGATCAAGCCCTTCCCAATATTTTTTTTTTGAAGATTTCTCACGTAAACCCTTAAAAACACCTTTTGAACACATTGGACGGCTCGGATTTTCAAAAAAATATCGGGAAAGAGGAGTCCCGGATTAGATCTGGACGCATCAAGTCTAATTGCTTCCCTAATTCTCCCTAATTTTTTGGTGTTTTTAGTCGTCTTTTTCTAAATTTTAATTAAATTTACATTATAATTTTTTTATTAATAATTAATCTCACGAGGGAATCTAAAAAGGAGTAATAAATACTAGCCAATAAAAAAAAAAATCCCTAAAGACACAAAAAAAACAAAGAAGGTATTTTTGTATAGTGTCTTACAGATACTAATTTCAACTTCGGTTTACATTTTTATACTTATTACTCCCTAAAAGTTGGTCCGCATTTTTATACTTTTATGACTCCTCTCATCAAGAAAAATATTAATCCCTAAAATTTGCAACAAAAAGCTAAACAAAAATTATAAAAAGTAGAAATACCAAAAAATACACCAGACCAAAAATCTACGAAAAATGGGGTTATTTAACATATTCCCTCCACTTCTTGGGACATGAACCTTCCTCCCTCCAAACAAAATTCATCATTTGATTATTGACCGTCAATCAGACAAAGGCTAAAAGTTTCTTCAAAATAATCATCCCACTAGCCACTAAACAACAACCAAATACCATTCCAGAAAAAGACTTGCCAAATCCATTTCAAACTAGTATTTCATTTAATACATTATATGTACCTGTACCCTATCATCTTTTTACAATGTCCCACCATCCACCAAACAAAAGACCAAGTCCCCACAATACCACAACAAAATGGGTGGGGTAGTGTAACACGTTGAGATAACTTTGAAAATCCCTCCTAGACAAAGTTCATTTTTTTTCTTGTACAAGGTACGATATCACACCTTGTTTGACAAAATTAAAAAGGGGAGAGCCAAAGCAAAATT
Source organism: Vaccinium macrocarpon (assembly GCA_022606695.1). Classification (NCBI taxonomy): domain Eukaryota; kingdom Viridiplantae; phylum Streptophyta; class Magnoliopsida; order Ericales; family Ericaceae; genus Vaccinium; species Vaccinium macrocarpon. The sequence goes on along the minus strand of CM040175.1, from coordinate 7,264,529 downwards.
GTGGCATCTGACATTGATAGCATTGCCACAGAATGCACAAGGGAAGATATACATATATATGAAGCGGTGAGATGGGCGGTACGATTATTAAAAAGGAGCGAGCATTGGGAGCTTTCATAGGCACGCGCAACCTGCTGGATGTCTACGAGGGGCCGTTTGGTTCGGGCTTGACGAGCATGGAGCCATCGGGTGAGTGGGCAGGATAGATCACAGAAGCTAGTGAAATGGGCATGATGCAAAGTGCTTTGGATTGGAGGTATTGCATCGCAGCCCCGACATCATCTTCCATGAGCTTGGCAACTTCTTGTTCCATGTCATGGTTTGACCACTTATCCCAGGCAGATTGGCTGCATTCACCTTCGCTGTTGTCTCCCTGTGTATTGAAATAGCAGCAGGAAGGGGACATGTTAATATGTAATAACCAACTGGTTTTCTACCGGTTGTGGAAAGATATTTCCACACAAAGAACCAACCATGAGTATCCAATTAAGCAGCCAAATAAAAGTTAGTAACAGACTAAAAGGTTTTCTACCAGTTGTGAAAACATATTTCCACCGGTTGAATTTACCATGTTTGGAAGTGTCAAAGACTAATAGGGTATTCATTGTTTCTGTTACCTCGACTGATGACAACGGGATGTCAGCAACAAGTTGGGCCACCGCACCAGCTCCACCCAGCCTACTCATGCTAAGAACCTGCTAATTAGGAAAATTACTAATATTGGAAAATATCATGAAAATAAGGTGAGGGCAAAAAGAAATAAGGTGATTGAAATAGGAATACTTGAAGTGAGAATACTAGTCAATGCACAAACAACCCACTTCCTTTCCATTCACCTAGATTTTTCAACAGAAAACTGAGCAAAGGTCCATGAGAAATGTTACTAATGGTGCATGATTATAAAGGTCTATCTCAATCATGCAAGCTACTTTTGCATGGCCTATAATTGAATAGAGTAAAAGTTAGAAACTTCATAAAAGTCCGCTAAGTCAGAGATGACAAGTAAAAGTTTCATGAAACTTCGCCATCCGAACAAAGATGCCAAAGAATAGCAAGAGTGGGCCATGAAAAGATTCACGGAAAGACTATCATGACAATTGCAAAAACAAGGAGGGAAAATGCATATAAGGAACTAATAGATTCTCAAGAATATTTTTATGAAATATCGCAAAATCCAGTGAAGATACCTTGACTTGAAGCCTCAAGAACTTCACATAATCTATAATTTCATCAAGCATGGCAGCCCTATCCGTCTGCAAAAAGGTTTCATGGATCAATGCTAGTTCCATGTAAAGTCTACTGAAATAGTGAAATACATTTACTTGAGTTACAGCTTCTGTAAAACAGTGAGTAGCCAAAGAAAAGTGAGCTATATCGTATCGCGCATAAGCAATAATCAAAAGAGGGATCAAATTGGCAAATATCTTAATTTTCACACCTAGGATGTTCAATACGCACAAGTATTTAACAAGATGCAACTGGCAAAGCAATGTTAGCATAAACTGACTCACTTGGACAATTTCCACAGACAATTCAATTGTTCTCCAAAAACCATCACTAGAGTCACAGAATAATGTTGCATTCCAACCTAAATGCTTTCAGTTCCTCATACATCATCTTTCATAAACTCTAGCACACCACAATCATACCTCGACAATTTCACAAATTACAGTCCCAAGCTTTAATAGCTACAATATCCGCAAAGTGACACTCTAAACACAACTACACAAGGCTTTGAGTTCCTAATACTGCTTTACAAGACAATATGGAAAAATGTAAAACAAGTAACTCAAAAGATGAGCTGACAAAAAAGAAAAACAAAAGAAAAGCATATCTGTTATCTTCCATGATATGTCATAGAATCTTCGTCAATCAAAACAAAAGTCTCTCCAATGATACAATAGTATACACACAAGGGGGAAAAAACCCACTTGCAACAAAGAAATCAAAATCCACATCCAGATATGTCAAATAATTGATCTACTTGCGAACCAATTCAGGCTAGAATCTTCTATGAGGTTGAAGAAAAGATGATATTTTCATGGTCAAATGAAGACACAGTTTAAATACAGGTTCTGATGATCTGAATGCAGACCTTGTTGCAGCTCGGAACAAGTTCCTGCAAAGCCCTCATCCTTTCAGCTATTCTTTCTCTACGCAACTGTAAAAGAGAAGCGGAGCTGTAAATGCAAAGCAATGAGGTTTACACCAATACATGTGAGGCCAGATTTCAGTCAGATAGCCCAACCTCACCATCATCATTCAGCCAGTATATGTACACCAATACAAATCATTACTTAAATTTCTTTGTGAGAATTTTGTTCCAGATCACAAATAATACTTTTGCCTAAATACCAAACTCAGCTCACCCGCTCGGCTATGCTGTGAGGATCTGTGGCTTGTCCCCGTCGGGCTCGCACCCTTGGGCGGATGCCAGGTGGCTGTGGCACAGAAACTGTTGTGCTAGGAGTTGCTTGCCCATGAAACGACTGCAAAAGAATACACAGGCCGTTGTTAATCACAAACCCAGTGATTTACATTTAGATAATAGATTCCCCTTTTCTACCTCAAGACAACCCAATTCAAAGCTGGCTTCCACAAATAATTTCAATTTTCACGCTGAATCCTCAAACCAGTAAAGAATTCAGCTTATGGAAAAAAATCACAAAATGGTTTTTCAAGCCCTGTTCAGTTGCTAGGAAAGGAAAAGAAAGTATGAAAAAGCTAATTTTCATGTAACTTTGTGTGTTAACATAATAGAAAAGTAGTGTGACTCACGTCTCTAACTTTCCTACTGAATTAGTTTTCCCTCAAAACTTGTCTTGAAAGAACACAAGATTTTTCAGAAATCTTGTAGTTACACAAGATTACTGCACTAGTTTCCAATAAAATTAAATTATTTTTCAACTTTCTGCCAAGTTCCTTTTATCTAATATACATTTCATTTTACTTCACTTCAATTCACTTATTGTTTGGAACATAAGGAAAAGAAAGGGAAGGAAAGGAAAGTTAAAACAACTTCCCTTGCCTTGTTTGGTTTGCAGGAAAATAAGAAAATCCAATAGAGAGCAGAGTATATTTTCTTCTACATTTTCCTTGTTAACCATTTTCTTTTATTTTCCTTTTCTATACTTTCTGTAAGTTCCAAACAGAAAATATCTAGAATTTTCTAAGCAATGATTCTGCATCAATTTCTTTACAAGTGAACGGGAGCCTAACGTAGCTGCATACCTCTATTGGTGAAGAGGTCTTGCTCATATGATTTACCCCCATGCGTATTTATTGACCCAGAGACGTACAAAATGTAAATACAATCATAAAACTGGATTTCACACAAACCAAGCATTACCGTACCATAATTTTTGAACTTTAGACGGAAAAAATTACAAGCGGATAAAATAGTGATTATCTGAACCTGATTAAACTGAGGAGCGGATTGCCTGAAAGAGTGAGGCTGTAAAGGCTCAAACGCCGGGAAAAAACTCCCCATGGTCGCCGACTCTCTCTCCTGCATATCAAAAACACCCACACACAGACACAGAAAGATACTCAATAACCCAAAACCCATTTCCAAAATTTAAAACAACTACCATCTCCCTCGCCAAGAAAATCCAATCGCAAAAGGGTAAGGCCTTGTTCTTCCTAAATTTTGGGTGGTAAATATTTTGTCTTCTCTGAATTATATAAGATTAACGTCAACTTTTTGGATTTTCATATGGACAGAGGAGTTAAAAAGCTAAAAAAGTATGCCAAAAGCAAAAATAGTTCGAGACACACAAAAAATACCAAATGCTTGGCTTTTTTTTGCCTTCACTGTTTTTCTGATTCCTCTATTCGGGCAAGTAATTAATCCCAAAAATTAGGACGGAAAATTGAATAAAAAATTACGAAAAGTAAATAATAGCGGGAATAAAAAAAAAAAAAAGAGCAAAAATTTAGGAAGAACATGGCCCGAATCCGACACTTACGCTCTTCACTCCAAAACCTCCACCATGGAAGTCGTCTCGGCCGTTGTCAAGGCTCAAACCCAACGGAACAAACGCCTGCTGCTGAAACCCACTTCCGCCGCCGCCGCCGGTGGTGGAGCTGAGCTGTGACGCCGTGGTACCGTCGGTTCCAGCGAGGGAAGCGTAGGAAGAAGGGACGGCGAGGATTTGGTCGAGGAAGTCATCGCCGTAACCCTCTGGTGTGTTGTTGGCCATGTTGGAGAGAGAGCGAGCGAGCGGGGTTAGGGTTTTGAGGTGAAACGGAGTAAAGTGTGAGTGAGGATTGTGTGTGTTTCGTGGTCAGCTTTTGAAGTTTTTTGGTCGGGAAAAAGGATGGTGTGTTTCACAGAGGCGTACAAAATTCTTTTTCTTTTCTTTTTCCCACAGTGTGTCCGGTTAGGTTACGCGAATTTTGATTAGTGTCCGATTAACTTACGCGAATCTCAACTGAGAATATTGAGTGATGGAGCTTACACGAATCTCGACTGGTGTTCAATTAGCTTACGCGAATCTCGACTGAGAATATTGAGTGATGGATGATGGTCCTTTTTTTAGGTAAAGTTGTAGGAGTAGTAATTTAAAAAGGTTTATACTAAATTAATTAATTAACTTATGAAAGTTCCTCAAAATTGAAAAGTTTCATGCTAATAGATATGCTTAACAATTCAATCTAATTGGAAGTTAAAGTTACCTTTTGCTTCTTTTTCCTTCAAAAAAAATTTGTCAATAACCTTTTTCTTTCATAATTTTGTGTAATCTTTTAAATCTCTCTGCTAATATTCTCTCTTCAACATTCTTTATGCTAAAATTTTGAAATAAATCTTAGAACAAGAATATCATACAAGAATATGCTTTTAGATATGGAAATTGCGAGAGATAAAAAAAAAAGCTTTGATAAATACCGCGTCTTTATGCGTAGAGGAGGGAGAATGGAAGAGGAAAATTGGAAAAAGGAAAATGGAGGGATTTCAGATTTGGGGACTTGTAATGAGCATTCTCACCACAGGTGTGTAATAAGTAATGAGGACCGTTGATTTTTCCAATTGATGGTTCAGATTAGTTAAATAAATTTACCTGTCAAAATACACTATTACTTATCAAAATATAACATATATTTGAATCATTGATTTTCGAAATTAACTACCGGCATGCTTCTAAACAAAAGTTGGTGATGGACAACAATTCCAAATTGCTTCATTATTGGCTCCTTGACTTCAGTCTCAACCATTAGAAATCCTAGAAAATCTTCAACCACATTCACCACCAACCACTTTGAGTATTTAATTACTATATATGAAAGGTGGTTTACGGTTTTACCTCAATCATGAAATCAAATGACAAGAAAACTTAAGGCTAGAAGAGAAGTACGATGAAAATTTACTAACCTTCTCGTATCAGAAGTTTTTTTTTTTTTTCTCTTTAAAATTTGATTTGTTGAATTAATTTCAAAGAAATCAGAAAAGAGAAAAACTAAATGTTGAAAGATTTTAAAAAGGGATATGATAATGCCAAAAATATTTTTGTTTGTACCAAAACTAGTGTATATTGTATAAGAGAGTTGTACCTTGTACATGGTACAAGGCTTTTAAGCACTACAATTTTGGCACAAACAAAAATGGTTTTGGCACAAACAAAAATGGTATTGGCATTAGCACCACACTTTAAAAAAGGAAGAAGTAAGATTCAAAAATCGTACTCTTAAATTTTTCCCACTTTGTTGTTTTATTTTTCGTTAACGTTTTTGTAAATACTTTTTATGATAATTCGTAATCTTTTAGATTTTTATTTAATTTTTTGACAAGCAGAAATGGAAGCACACAAAAAATTGGGCAAAATTAACAAGAACTTCGAAAAATATAAAATAAATAAAAACAATTAATTTAAGGCAAATTTCTTAGTACAAACTACCAATAGAATGGGAGATTTATAGGAGAAATACTTATTCACGGATCTTGGTATAAGCGGGGAGTTTTCTTGTGCGCGGATCTCGCCATCCATCCCAAGATCCCAACTACGGCGGTCGCGATCTCTCTCTCTCCTTTAAAAAAGCGACCGCAGGATAATAAAAAAACTTTGCACAGACCGCCGCCATTGGATACCGGAATGGGCCAATTTGAAATTTGTCCGTATGAAACTCCTTGTTAAGCATCCCAGATCCGTGAATAAGTATGTCTCGATTTCTAGATAGGGTATTTGATTGTCTGAAACCTAATCTTGAAGGGCCTGGACGCTTGAATCTGGCCCTGTCGATTAGGTCGGCCCCCATTTTAAAGATTTTCAATTTGCAAAATTTTAAAATCAGCTCATAGAGTTGTCGTTAATTATATTGGAATATGTAAAAAAATATATAAAAGTGTATCAAAAGGCATAAAAAATATTATACTACCAAAGTAGGAGTATATGTTTTTTTTTGTTGTTGCTGTCTTTTTGTTTAATTAAGCCCACTGGGCTGCTTTCAATTTTTATCCTCAGCGCATATCATTTACAACGGGCGGAGGGATTAAGTGACAAGGGTCATGTTCGGTTAAACATTTTTGGGTTGTTTTGGTCATGTTTTAATTTTGCTTATATCATCATTTCTCTCTCTCCACTTATTACACCTACTTACATAATCAAAACTAAACAGTACAAAACTAAACTTGTTAACCAAACAAGCCCAAGACAATTTAATTTCTCACCATGATTTTTTATAGCTTGGAACTAAATTTTAGAATTTTGACCCGCATAAATTTCATAAATTGTCCAAACTTGCTTAAAATGCATAGAATTCTTAAGTTTTTTTCTTCTTTTCTAAAGTTGATAGTATTATAAATGAGGCTAGCGTACATTATTTTCAAAATACAATAAGTTATTTGAACCAATTATAAAGCAAAAATACTTTATCGCTGCATATCTATGTTATAGTTACCCCTTAATTTTGGTTATTTCTTGCATAAGCAAATAGAAAAAATAACTTACATATAAATCTAATTGATTTTGAACTCTGCTAACCTAAAATGGTGACTCCGCCCTCGTCATTTACTATTACTAGGAAATACTATCATGTTTGATAAGGACATGTACAACATTTTAATAAATATGACATGTGTTCAAAAATATAAATAAATATATATAGGTGCCATAGGAACGGGCCCATTGATGGACTAATAAATAGGGCCGGTCCAATAATTTTGCTTTATGTTTTCGGATTCATTCGGAGTTTTTATATCAAATGAAAAAGCTTTACCTACTCCGAAAATATGCAAATCATGGTGACAATCCTTCCTCTGTTTTTTGAGAGGAAGCGTAAGAACTTCATTGATAAGAAATAATACAAGCCACCAAGTTCAAACAGAGATAATCATACTTCTATTGAAAAGCGGGGGCTCTATAGTTAAGTAACTCATTATAGGGATGTAGTAAGCTGCATCCACATCTCAATACCGATAACTCAGATTTAATTCAAATTCCAAATGATCCGAGTCATTTATTGTTTGGATTAAAATCTGAGCCGTTCATTATCAAGATAGACGGCCAAATGGGCTCACTAAAGGACCGATATAAAAAAAAGCTTCAAAAGAAAAGTAGTACGAGTGTGCACCGTATACCACAAATAGAATTGCAACAAAGGTGGGACATGGAACTCTAACAAGAACTACATGCTTACAACGTTGCAGCGCGAATTATTAGAAATCGTCAATCTATCCATGAAGCTTACAAATCGTCACACAAGAGGATCTTAATTTTTTCAAAAATTCCACTGTATGCGAGATCTTCGTGCACTCAATTACGTCTTTGCAACAAAGACATGAACATCACCCATGGGGAAGGACAACTAGCTTGAATAAAATTATCAACAAGCAATATGATGAAACGCGACTGCAAGTTTTCGGAACTTCATGAACACTTAAATTGTCTTTGCAATATACAGATGGAAATTCACGCTTTTCTTTCATTTCATCTTTAGCATTTTCTAGAGGCGCGCAATATACAAAACAAATTCACAAGACTTTTACAGCATAGCTTACCGTAATGACTCTCAGAGGTTGAATGCATTTTGTTTCCCTTCAACCTTCTTCTTTTTCCTTCTTAAATTTGCTAAGATGTTCCAGCAACTCTGCACAACTCAAGCAAAGCCACCACCTTTGCCAAGAAAATATCATCCAGCTCATCCCCATGGCAACTCTGCAATCAAAAGATCACCTAAGCCACATAATTTACCCAGAAGAAGACAGAAGTGTGTGACACATTTTTTTGGATGACTTGGTATCAGCCTATCAGGTCCGCTGGACCAACTAATCCGAAGGACCAATATCATCCACTAGCTGGGGCTCGATTAAAGCTAGGGGGCAAATCTAGTAAGAATTGGACGGATCCAATATAAAAATATTTAAAAATAGCACATAAGTCTGGAGAAAAACTTGGGTGCCGGCTCGGTACCACATGATGGCAGTACCCGGTGCGCATCTTGGCCTTCCAAAAGTGTTCTAGATGGTCCAGAATTTAGACAGGGAGAGGATAGAGGGAGGGAGAAATCTAGGCCGTCCAGAATACTTTTGGATGGTCGAGATGTGCGCTTGGCACTACGTGTACGCTACCCGCTCAACAGCTAAGTTTTTCAGACCAAAGATTTCCCAAGGCCCTAGTGACTAGCATTGCACCAACTCCTCAACGTTCAGAAGTGTGATATAACGCCCTGCCATAACAATTATCTTCTGGAGAGAAAGTTACCTTTCATTGCCATTTCGACATGCGATAAAACTACGATGCTCTTTGTGAGGACATTATCTCTTCATTATTTCAGCCGCATCCTTTTTCACCGTGAAATCCCAAAGATCACCGTACTTCTCATTGAAGTCCCACAGGTCCATGGTGTTGTAATCGGCAATTAATTTGTCGCGAGCTCCCCTTTCCATATTGTAAATCTGGGGTTCGAAGTTATAGGGCTCACTTGGTTTATTCATCTCTATGATGCCAAAGACCACTGTAAATATAGCCGCTCCAATATACAAGTACTCCCCCTGAACGGCAAGAGAAGAGAAAAAATTACTCTTTTAGGGGGAAAATAAGGTCTAAAATGTCAAATTTCAGTACTTAAACATGTACATGAGTAACATTACCGGAGCATGGAAATACATGCCAGCAATAATTGCAGGGGGGAATAGCCACGAAATAAGGCCTGCTCGAAATGAAAGAGAAGCAAATCAGACAAACATGGAAGAATTATTTACATAAATGAGATATGAGTTGCCAGCAATAATCTTTGATACCCTGGAAACCCGTAGGGGGTTCAGCCGCCGCATAATCTTCTGCAACATATCCCCAAAAGGTTCCTGAAATTTTGACATGGAACATTAACTCAAGTACCACTTCAAAAGGATTACTTTGTAAAGAAGGATTCCCTGGTAATTAGTACACGACATGCACACACCAGGTTATAAAATAAGGAATTGCAAGCAGTTAAGTGGAGATAAAGAAGGGATGGATAACGATCGAAGTTAATAGAAAGTTTAGAAACTCAAGGATCAAAAACTGAAGTAGTTGGGAAATAAAAAACTAAAGCCGCATTTTAGCCAAATGGTGTCCTACCTTTGCAACTATTGTATAACTACAGTGATAGTAGTGGACCAAGGATACAAAAAGGGCGTTACCGATTGTTGTTTATCTGCATCAGAGATGCAGCGACAAAAATTGTACACTGTGAATACAAAGGAAATATATGTCATCTTTCTTTCTCAGACCATATAACTAAGGCTTGTATTGAGACTTTGATGTCACAAGTGGGGCGCATCATGAAGTCTAATTCGTCTGATGTAATGAAAAGGGAATATGTGTCGAATGACTCAAACTCGTTAACATACATGTCAAGAAATACCCCTAGTGCAAAATCTTTTCATCACTAAATTCTCAGACTTCAGTCTCTGGTTAACTTCTTGCAATAAACAAGAGATACAAAAATCCATAAAAACAAAACAATTCAAACTGCAGTAAACACAATATTCTAATGAAGAAGAGCATTGGTTTATCTTGTTTTGTGCTCTAATCAAGGAAAACCATTTTGTATCTACAAGCATGAACTTGATTCATGTGAAGAGGAAGAAATTACTCCAACAGAAATCAGCTGATTAGAACAAAATTTTGAAATCGCCTCCAAAGAGTTCTGTTCTGCTGTTTGAGAATCTAATTCAACAGTACCAAAAACATTAGGTCGGGCATAGGGTATTGTCGGCTTGTTCATCCATTTACATGGTCCAAAAGAATTACCTTTCAAACTTTGGGAGACTCTACAATTGACAAAGAACCATGGAGACAGTAGAGTATTTGTCAAACTTGATAAACATGGCAAAGTGGAGTTTTAAGAATAGAATGTAAAATAATCAAGCATGGTATCTAAAAGAGAGAAGAAAAATTATGGCTTGGCGTATGTTGCCCGCCCAAGTCTTCATATATCATCAACATTCTTACCTTTGCACCTATTTGATTGGTCGGATTCGGTATGAGATCCTGATTACATATCCACGGGAAGTTATTTCGGCGTTCAAATATCACTAGTGGAGTGATCACAATCGATTGGACAACCAAGCCCCCAAAACAATGGTATATACAACACATTGTGCTATTTGTATTCCACTAGTTTTTAGTAGGCTGGGATAATTTATCCTGTAAGATTCTATACCATCCCTTAATAGTCCAAACAATCAAAAAGGCCCTAAATAGCCAATAACATGGAAATATGGAACACTGGGAGAAAAAAAAAACTTCTCAAATTTATACAAAAGCTGTTATTTTTAATCATATGCATGATTATTACTTCCAATATCACCTGTCCTCCCGCAATCGTAAACTGCAGATGATTATAAACAAATGCTTACCTTCCTCATCTTCTCCATGATAAGTATGGGCCCCGTCATACTCTCCGTAAAGAAATTCGTCCTGCAACCATCAATGCAAATCAAGAAGTTATTCGATTTCCCTCCCTCCTCCCTCTCTCTGCATATGTACTACAATACACATGCACATAAACATTTATCCTAATATGAAACAAAACACAAATATAGAGATGAATTTGGACAAAAATAAAATAATCGGTGTGTTTAGACTTTTAGACTAAATTTTGGAGTACTTTTGGATTATTGATGTTTAGGTGTGCTTAGACTTGATAGGTGTGTTCAGACTTTAGAAAGAAAAAAAAAAAAAGAAGAAGTCAAAACAGAGAATTATTGGCGTTTAGTAGAGAGATGAATTTGTCAGTTTTGTGATATGTTTTTGAAACAAAGAAGTTGTATAAGGTTGCGTAATTTTCGTCTATAGTCAAAATTTTTGACATTTGGACATTTTTTTTTTACTTTTTGAATAGAGGTACGTAATATACATAAATAATAAAAAATAAAAAAAAGAAGAAAGAGAGTAAAAAGTAAATGAAAATAACATCAAAGACGAAAAAAACACGAATGGCAAATCAGTGAAAACATTTGGAAATAAATTTTCTAAGAGGATAACCAAACAAAGCAATTGCCACCGTCTGTTTCGATCGTTTTCCTTCAATTTTTTAAAATTCGCCACAAATTCATCTCGAAACGAACAAAACTACAAAATTATGACTAAAAATGCCAAGAAAATACTAAAGGCAAAACAAAGTTCGATATTGTCTTCTTTTTTTTTGGGTGTGTGTCTTATTATTTGTTCATTTCCAAGTTTCTCTATGTTTTTATACTCTTTTAACAAATTTCCTCGAGGAATGATTCACCCAAAAAAATTAACAAAATATACTCCTACTAAACATCAATAATTTCATTTCCTTTAGGAGAAATCAATTAAAGCCAAACACATGCTAAACCGACGCATTATATACAGCAATGAGTTGCAGAAAACGTACGGCGGTGACGCCGGGTGTGGCCCAACGGTCTTTGGGATCTTCATTGATATCGGGCTCAATCTCCGTTATTCCACCAGCACTCAACTTCGTAAATCCCCTCTTAGCTTGACTCTTCGCGCCAAATCCGAACGAAATCGGAACTGGGTTTCTCTGAATCGAAACCCTAACCCTAGTTTCACATGGGTCGGCTTTAAAAGAACCAATCTTGGGTACTGAATTGGGAGAGAGAACAGAGATTGCACTTGAACCCTCCATTTTCTTTCTTTTGCTCTGTTTTTCGGTTGGAGTCTTGTTTTAACGGCAACGAAATGTTAGAGCAGCTCTGATCTGTTAGATTTCCATAAGAATGGCCAATCAAATTGCACCACGTAATTGTGTACTTTTTTTTCTGGGTGGGGGAATTTTACTATTGGTCTGTGATTTAAGTTTGTGAGGTGACGAGATGTTTGATGACTGCTGGAGCATGTTGCCAAACAACCGAAAGGAATGAATGGGCTTCATTGTGCTCCTTATCCATTTAGGACACTAGAACTATGGTTGTTACTCTTTCCCCATGTAACACTTATTTTATGATATGCATTTTCATTCGAGTTCGAACGGGACATCCGGTCTAATGCAAAATTCAAGAGTAGACGAGATTGGACGATGGACAATAATTGATTAGGCTCGAGTCTAGTGTTGCCATGTGATACCACGGAACTTAATCACCGCATACTCGTAAGTGAGATCATTATGTCACCCCAAAACCCTTAATGACCAACATGTGGTTTAACCATATACTAATATTTTCTTTGTACTCTAGTCACGAGTACATATATACACATAGTTCAAAGTATTTCAAAGTTTCAATGTACTCTATCAATACAGTTTTAAGAATATTCTTTCTGAAGTTTGCAATGAATACATTTACATACGAAGAACTAAAAGGAATTTGATGAGGAAAGAGAGATAAAGTATAGAAGAATAAGGGTGCACGCCTTGCTTTACCAAAGCCCAACAGAGACCCCTTGCCCAAAATAAGGGGACGCATGCCCTACTAGAAATGATCTGGGCCGAGCCGATATTTGAAAATTTTGAGCTTGGCTCATTCGAAACTAGTTGGGTTCGAGGCTTAGCTCATTCTACTATTAAGGTATTTGAATTTGGTTTTCATTTACTAAACGAGCATTTATAAAAAAAAACCGATTTTTTTACAAACGAGTTGAGTGTTTCACAAACTGATTATTGGTAATTAAGACAATGAATGGTGAAATTCGATTGATATACTGCGAGAGAGTGACCAGTCTCACAAAGTGCAATAAGTTAGTTTTCTAAAACAACCCTTGAATATTAGCTAGTTGGAGCTCAAACCCATACTCCTTACTTAATAGGCAAGCCTAATGGCACTCAGGTTGGTTCGGTTGCAGCCCTCCTTCCAATGATGATCATACACTACTATTGGGACGACATGTTGACATTGCTTAGGGAAGTTATCATCCCCAACACAAAAATGTTACAACCACACCCAAACTTACATCCACTCACAAAACTCAAGGGGCCCACACTCGCTCAGAAAACCCAAGGGGTAAGTTTGGTGTGGTGGTATCATTTTTGTTTCCCCCAAGTTGACTAATTTCACATAACCTATTTGTGTTTTGTATTTGTTCGAGTTTCAGTCATAATTTGAGAATGTTAAGTGGGGGTTAATTTGTAATTAAAGTACATTCATTCTAGAATAATCCTACACTTAGAAATCTAGAATGCTCCATCTTCCTCCTACTTCTAGGGGTTTCATCTAAGGATCAATCAAAATTTCTATAACAAGATAAAGTCTTAGTTCCATCTCTCATCTATAAGTTTCAAGCCCTCAATCCATGATCTAGACCTACAAGTGGTGAGTTTTCTTGTATTCACATAAATCCTAAAGTATGTGCATATATTCATGTAGATTGCATATACATCTTTGAGAATATGATACTTTGTTTGAAATCATGAAAGTATACATAATACATGTCGTATTTGTTAAGTTTTGGTTGCTAAAGAGGAGGGATAAATCCTAGTTTTGATGGAAGGGAGTTTGATGATAATTTGTCCAGCGATTTGTTGAATTTTGTACCCTAAGCCACGAATTTTTAGACATAGCTAATCAACTCCGAAAATTACAAAATTTTTATGGTAGGTTCCTCTACGAGTCCTCTACACTCTATAAAATTCGCAGGTCAAAATTTCTTGAAACGAGTCTAGAAAAATTACGCACTAAGCCGTAGTCTGTTTTGTTGTAGATGCTGAATTTGTGTTTTTGTCTTCGGTTTTTGAAGAATTTGACTGAGTTCCCTATCTTATTATTTTCCGAAATTTTTATGGGAGCTAGGTACCCACATGTGTCTACTTGATTGTGCCCAAAATTCAGAGCAAAATTTCAAGAGATGAATTTTTAATAATTCATTTACTAAACTGCGTTATGTTGCAGATTATGTAGAATGCTTTGTTTTCTTCTATTTTGTAAAGATAGTTCGTGACCTCATAAGTTCTTGGGTAATTTTAACACCTTATTTACATGAGTTCTATTTATATGGTAAAATTTGCAAAACCTAGTTATCTATTGTATGTTGTCAAGAATTCTTTGATTTGGTGTCGGTTAACTTTTCATTTTAGAGAATCATGCACATGCATCATTTTCATGAGTTTTTGTGTAAATTATTCATGTTCATACACGATATGTAGGATTTGATGAACAGGTGAAGGAGTTAAAGGGTAAAAGTTGATATTTGATTGAAGTGTGAAGGAATCTGAGTAACCTCATACTTTGAAATCGGAATTTTTATGAACTCTTGTTTTATGAAAAAAATGTGGTTTATGAAGTGATATGGCTATGTGTTTTAAGTGATTTGTTAACATGTGTTATGTTTATGAAACATGTATGTACACTATGCCCGTGCCTTACCTTATGTGCCCGTTGGTGGGTTCCATAATAGCCAGCATTACGTGCCCGCTGGTGGGTTCCATAATAGTCACCATTATGTATGTGCCTTTCTGAAGGGTTCCATAATATCCAGGTATGTGCCTTCCTGGAGGGTTCCATAATATTCAGGTACGTGCCTTTGCCAATGGGTACCACAATAATTGATCGGGATCCCAAAATATGTTATGTATGTATGTGGAAGGCATTGCGGTATTGGCTATGTGTATGTTTTCAAGAAGTTCAAGTTTTCATGTGAAATATGATGTGATTTTTCAAATGTCCAAAATCTTGCTTTATATGCTCTATTTATTTCAAAACCCAAATCGAAGTATAAGCTTTATTCACGGAGCTTTCAGTTGACGGTTTATTTACCAATTTCGGGCGATCGAGAATGATAAGATATGAAAGCTATGAAGTACGATATTTTGTGTAAGTTGACTTCATGAGGTGTTTTGCATGTAGAAAAGAAGACTTGCATTTTGGATACGTTTTGTAATAGGTTCATCTATGGACAATGATGCATATATGTAACGCCCCGAAAATTAGGTACGTTAATAAAAAAAATTCATAATTTATTTAAATAAAAATGCTAGCTTCATTTAAAAAAAAATCCAAAGAATAGTTAATAATTTTTTTGCTAAAAATATAAGTAAACTAACTTATTACAACTGAAATAAATTGAATCAGAACATTGAAATAAATTGAATCAGAACATTGTCTGAAAAACTTAAACATTTATTTAAAAATCCAACGGAAATAAAATGACAGAGCCACCTAGCTAACTCTACTGATAAAGCCATGGGTCCACCACTTGATTCCCATCTAGCTGCTACATTGCCTCATAATTAGCAGGTGGCTTCTCACCTCATTCTTTACTGGCGTTGGGGACACCAGAGCCACAAAAAGTAGCGCCGTGAGTGGTAAAATTACACTTAGTAGAGCGCCTTAAGCCACCCCTTTACTAAAGTTACTCATGCAACAATTACACACATAACCAAAATTTTATTTCATATGAAGTACTCAATTTTTCACATCATTCCTCAACACAAAGAATTCACAAAATTCTATTGATCTCATTTCAACTTTGAACACACTTTTCTGTCACAGGCTTCCATCAACAGTACACCTCAGGTGCTCGATCACACAACAAAGCCACCTCGGGGTATACTGCGCACAGCCCATGATTGATCACCCGTTGATCAATCTCTATCTGGCATCGGTTCCTACCCACAGTATACTTCCGGTGCCCGATCACACAACAAAGCTACCTAAAAGTATAAACTGCGCATGGCTCAAGACCCATACCGGACACGTCCTAACCCCAAATATCGCGACTAAATCCAATCATTTTTAAACTTTAACATTTCGATCAACAAGTACTTAACAATTGGGTTCATGCATCACGTGAGTCATTAATCACATAAGTCCAACATAACGACAAAAATTAAATAATCCCAAAAATAGAAAATTAGCATAACATGTAAAATAGAACATTATCAATCTACTAAAAATAGCAAACTAACTTCATAAGTCACGAGATTTTACAGAAACATTAATCTTTACGTTACAAACAGATTCCGTGTTTTACCTGGGTTCTAAATCCTTCCTTAAAGAGGTCGAAATTGGTTTTGAAAAATAGTCTGCAATCTATCTCGTATTACACTACAGCAGAAACTTTGAAAAATCATATAAAATTCTACTTAACTCAGATCGAGACAAGATCAAAGTTGCTTAATTTTTCAAGATCTACAACTTTTCAGTTTTAAGATTTTCCCAAATCGACTCAGAAAAGACCCGAAAATGACGAACAGAATATAGTACCCAGAAAACCCGATTTTTCAACGTCAAACTTTCACTACCCATTCGATAATGATGTAGTTTTCGGTGTATAAATTTTCTACACTTATCCACATACACACTAACTATAAGAACACTAACTAAAGTAATGGTTAGGTTTAGAATTTCCTACTTTTCCTCCGACAAATTTAGCACGCACAAACGAAACGGTAAGATTGAAGAATCACGACTCTGGAGAAAAATCTGTAAAAATGATAATTAAGTATTTGCGTGAGTAAAAGAAAAATATACTCCGCGAGAGAAAGAGAGAAACTTATCAATGGTGAAAGAAAAAAGTGAATTTGTATGAGAGAAAAATGAGAAGAGACAAAGAAAGAAAAGAAAGAAGAAAAAGAAAAAGAAAAAAGAAAGAAAGATTACTTGGGGATTGAGAGATTGACGAGAGAGTGAGGGATTGAATTAGGAGTACTAATTAGTTTAAATATAAGAAGCTTAGTGATAATGATGATCGAGGAATTTAGGGAGAAGTGGGAGAGTGGAATGAGATAAGGATAAGGTAGTTAGGTTAGGATAATTAGGATGAGTTTTAAAAATATAAATATAAATATATATATATATATATATATATATATATATATATATATATATTTACACACTAATATATATGCATGTAAATACGTATCCCTCAACAAGATAATTATCTCATTGTTAGGATAATTAACCCTATGACTATTTATATTTATAAATATAAATATATTTAAAAAAAACAATCTGTTACAATATATACATACATATATATATATATATATATATATGTGGGGCCGGTTCCGGGGACACAACAAAAAACACAAAAAAAGACACGCCATCTTAGCCCTTCAAACAAAGGGCTCAGATTAAAACTTGATAATTATACACCCCATACCCTCCCTTCCATCTCACCTAATGTCTCTCTCCCAACCTCAGATTGACGACAGAAACAGAGAGAACTAGAGACCCATCGATCAAATTCCTTCCCGAACACCCATCTCCCGATTCCATCTCCGGCGAGCCCTCCCTCTCTCTCTCACGACCAGTTCCAGTGAGCCTGTCTCTTCTCTCTTTGTCTCTCTGTCTCTCCTCAAATCAAGGGTTTCTCTTTGCCCTAGGCGACTCTTTCTACGTATTTCTAACAATTTGTTTATGCAACTAGTCTCAGCTAGTTTTGTTGCTTTTTATTTTTATTTTTATTGTCAATAAGAATGAAAGCTGATGGAAAACTAATGACCAATTAGTTAATCGACTAATTATCTCAACTCCTCCTACGTATTTCTAGCTGTTGTTGGTAAAGCAATTGTTTATGCAATTACCTAAACCAAGGCCCACATTCTGGCTTAGAAATTGATTATTAAAGCACTCGGTAGTAAACAATAAATCCTTGATTTGTGCAATTTTTTACTACCAAATACTTTATACTCTGATTCACAATTTAATTTCTTATTATTTATGGTCTACAGTGTACTAAAACTTGAATTTTTTATGGCCTACTCCAGGGTGAGCAATGGAAGAACCTTTTGAAAGAGATGATTTCGAAGTAGATGATTCTCAGCCCCCAAATTACGATGTGGAAGGTTTAGAAGCACCGTCAAAAGGGATGACTTTTGAGACCATTGATGAAGCACGAAAGTACTATACAGATTATGGCCGACAAAATGGTTTTTGGATTCGTACTCGGACATCATCCAAAGGACGTAACAGGTCGAATGAAGTGAGTAGTATGATATTCGTTTGTGCAAAAGAAGGAAAGTATGTTGCGAAGACTGAGAAAGATAGTGTTGTGGAGAGGAATGATGAGAGAGAGGAAGATGAGAAAGTGATAACAAAGAAAAGAGGTAGAAGTTGTTCAACTGTTAAATGTGGATGCCAGGCTTATTTGCGAATTAAGCGTGACAAATGGAGTAACAAATGGGAAGTAACAGTTTTCAACGACACTCATAATCACCAATTAGTGACTCCATCTAAGAGGATGAAAATGAAGTCAAACCGGCACATGCCCAAAGCAGTTAAGGATTTGACCGAAGCATTTCATAAAGGTAATTTGGAAATTTCCAAAGTTCCTTCAATTTTCGGTGGCGAATACATTGGCTTTGATAATAGGGATTGTTATAATCATTTGAGGAATGTGAGACATAGAAATCTAGATGGCGGAGATGCACAATCAGTCTTGACCTACTTTAGGAACAAACAAGCACAGAATCCACAATTTTTTTATGCTATTCAATGTGATGAAAGTGCAAGGGCAGTGAATTTTTTTTTGGGTGGACTCTCGATCTCGCATGGCGTACCATTATTTTGGGGATGTAGTCACATTTGACACAACATATCGAACAAACAAGTATGATATGCCTTTCGCACCATTTACTGGAGTGAACCATCACATGCAGTCAATACAGTTTGGATGTGCACTTTTACAGGACGAGACAGAGGTGACATTCTTGTGGTTGTTTGAAACATGGCTTGAAGCTATGGGAGGACGTCCTCCCACTTCTATTATCACTGACCAAGATTTGGCAACGAAGGGAGCAATTGCCAAAGTTTTTCCCAACACCCGCCATCGTTTATGCATTTGGCATATTAAAAAGAAATTTGTTGAAAAGTTGTCACAGGTGTACTACAAGAAATCAAAATTCAAGAAGGATGTGAAAAAAATGTATTTGGCGACATATAAGAAGGAGGATTTTGAAGAGAAATGGATGGTATTGATGAAGGAAAATGGGTTAGAAAGCAATGAATGGCTTCAACACATGTATGAAATTAAGTGATTCATGGGTACAGCTTATAATCGTGGCACATTCTTATTTGGTATGAATACCACCGGGGGCCTTGATGAGGGGTAAATTCATTTTTTGATGCTTTTGTAACCTCGACGACAAATCTCAAAGAGTTTGTTGTCAAGTATGATGAAGCCTTGAAGAAGATTGTGAAAAGGGAGAGTGATGAAGATTTTGAGACTGAACATAAGTTTCGGATTGTGCGTGATGATGAATTTTTGTTGAAGCATGCAGCAAAAGTTTATACTAGAAATGTTTTCAACAAGTTCAAGAATGAAATGAGTGAAGTTCATCATTACAAAGTTGAAGATGTGAGAAATGCCAATGGATTCGAATCATTCATAGTGCAATCAAAAGTTTATGAATCTAAAAAGTTTGCCGTGACACTAGATTTGCAAACCTATGAGGGCATGTGTGAATGCCAAAATTTTGAGTTTGTTGGAATATTGTGTACACACATTTTGAAAATATTTCTCCGACTAGACATTGATGCAATACCGGACCACTTTCTTCTTCCACGATGGATGCAAAAGGCCAACAAATTTAGGATAGTTGATTCCGAAGGATTGGTGCATGATGATGGCAAAGAGGAATCCGAGACATTAAGACTTAGCCATATGTGTTAAGAATCTACCAAATTGGCTTGTTTGGCTGCCCCATAATATGAGGCATACACAATTTACATCAAAACTATGAATGATCTATCCGAGAAGCTCTCTGAGAAGCTCCAAAAAGTTTCTTCTTGCGAGACTACAGTCAATGTTTGTCATGAAAAAGATCATATAGATTCTATCGAGCCGTCTCAGATATTGCTTTCGGATCCTAACATCTCACAAACCAAGGGTAGAAAAAAAGATAGGACGGAAAAAGGGGCTAACATACAGTCCGGGCGATTGAAAAGCGGTATAGAGCTCTCATTGAACAAGAGGAAAAGAAAGTGCAACTTATGCAAGAAGTTAGGACATGATAAGAGGATTTGTCCAGAGAATCCGATGAGTAAAACTTACAAAGGTAAGTGAATTACAAATTTTCTTGATATAAATGTTCTTATTGACTTGGGATAAATATTCTTATTCTTTCCTCATTGTCAATTTTCTTCCACAGCCTTAGACACGGAAGAACAAGATTCTGATAGTTACGATGAGGTACTTCAAAACTTGCTTAAGCTAATTATGTCAGTACTTAGTATTTGTATGCACAAAGTTTTTTGCTTAAGCTAATTTTGTTAGTACTTAGTATTTGTATGCACAAAGTTTTTTGCTTAATGAAAGTGTAACTTTGTGTTTTATACAGGTTGAAGAGATTTGAAGCCAAGGCTCGGATTGCTTTGACCGAATCTTTTGGATGTCAACGATAGAGTTGTATAGGCCTTTGGGCATTTTTTCTTTTTATTTTTTATGATACCTTGTGTTTGTTCTTATTCAATTCAGCTGCCATTCTTTTATTTATTTATTTATTTTTATTATGATGTTTGGTCCAGGCCTATTGTCACTGAATTAACAAGAAAGCATGAGAAGGTTTATCTATCTATTAATTTCTATTTGAATTTGCTGGGGGTGCATTTAAAATTTCCGTTTGGTGGTTTGACAAATCATCTAGCCAAATCATGATACTGCTACTGGTGCTTAAATTTGAATTGGATGCTGCTCTAAAGAATGCTTTGTATTGAGATAGCCGATGTTCATGGAACTGTCATAATATTGATGCTGGATATATATCTATGTTTGTTGCTGCTGGATCTATCTACTCGGATGATTGTTCTTTCCTTATGGGAGAAAGCTTGTAATTTTGTCCTAATTCATTTTGGGGCAAGTTGCGTTTGTTTTTTTATTTCTAGTTCCTCTTTTTCTTTTTTTTCTGGCTCTACTTCATTTTTCTGGCTTGTTGTTTAGCCTCACCATATCCTTGCTCTTGTGCTTCGTATGGTCTATCTCGATGTATCTTTTATCGAGTTTCAATAAAATTTGTTGCCGATCAAAAAAACAATCATCTAGCCAAATCACTTCTTGCCATTGTTTCAATTTACAACTATTGTTCAATGTCAGGTTGGACAATTTTTATAAGATCAGCAAAAGATTCAAGCATCCCACAAATTTGAGCTCTAAAATTCTCTGCATTGGAATACAAAACACTGAACATAAAATAATATTGCAACCTTTGTACTATTACTTTCCAACTTAAAGGCATCTGTGTTGTGCCATTTAATTGCCATCTGAGCTATACAAATCAATACAATAACCACATGGAAAACAAGAAAAATACAACTCCTATTCCAATTCTAACACTAGAATTTTAGCAATCATATTCCCGTAATTAAAATTTTAGCAATCATGGTGGTATTCCAAGTAGCACTACGTCTCACAACCATTTCATCAAACACGTAGCGTGCATAACCCACGTCCCTTTTACTGGCATAGAAAAGAATAATAGGTTTCCCTTCCGACAACGCTGAAACTGCAGTACCACAAGACCAACCAAATGCTCCTATTCCAACAAACCAATACAAGAACAACATGAAAAACAAGAAAAATTGTCTGAGCCTTTCCAGGATTGCTTCTCAAGATGTTGGCGTTACGTTCAGCCTCTTTTAATTTGTTTGTATCAATTTATGTCCATTCCTCCGTACAAGCAAACATACGTTCCTTCTTCAATCTGGAACAGCCAAAAAAATTGATCCATTTAATCAAAGTGTTGTAATCTAAATTTTCATTTCTCTCTGTGTGTGCGCGCGTTTGTAAGAGAGAGAAAGAAAGAAGAGACAGGCTCACCGGAACTAGTTGTGAGAGAGAGATGGAATCGGGAGATGGGTGTCCGGGAAGGAATTTGATCGATGGGTCTCTGGTTCTCTCCCTGTTTCTGTCGTGAATCTCAGGTTGGGGGAGAGAGATTAGGTGAGATGGAAGGGAGGGGATGGGGTGTATAATTATCAAGTTTTAATCTGAGCCCTTGGTTTGAAGGGCTAAGATGGCGTGTCTTTTTTTGTGTTTTTTGTTGTGTCCCCGGAACCGGCCCCTATATATATATATGCAAATGGTGTATGTAAATTACATGTTATGGACATGGAATAGATGCTTTAATAGGTTGTTTAATGTATGTATACTCTGGACCAAATGGGTAGTGCTAACTTCACTTGATATTGGTGTACTTACTTTTATTATGAGACCCCATAAGTTTAATCAAAGTTTTCTATCTCGCTTCCGCTAATGTTTATTTATTTTATTATTTAAAGCACTCTACTCTTGAGCCCATTTGGTTAAGTATGAAGGCCTTGTTGGCCGGTCACGTGCTGTGATCCCCAATGAGGAGTCTAGGGATGGCGGGACGTGACACACGCACTGTTCGATCACATGTTCAACAAAACTTCAGTGCTTTTCACTCCAATGGCCGGCTAAACTCTCTCTCCTAGGGCCTAGATGAAGCTCGACTCCTAGTAACATTATTTATGATTTAGTGTTTTATTATTTGAATCGTGGTTGTATGACTTCAAGATTTATTCATAACATTAATTTTTCCCATCAAATCTTGTGTATGATTTTCTAGATATTATACACGTTCATACAACAATTCTTAATTGTTTGTGATAACCGAGTAAGATGAGTTATGCTCCGTAAGACGCGTCGTGCTATTAGACGAGCCGTGCCATTGAGACGGGTCGTACTAGTAAGACGGTTCGTGCTAAGTGGCGATACCTCATGCTATTTGGTGATTAATAAAATTCTTTTGGCGATACCGCAAGGGCCCGCGAACCCTAACGATATCCGGATTGGTTCGAATAATTAACTTTTTATCATCGCATAGAAATTGTTACAGCATGTCGAGTGGATTCGAAACCCTAGGCCTTTTCTCCTATAAACTCTCTTCACTTTTAATTGCTTTATTTTAATTTAGTTTTCATAATTTTAGGAAACAAAACCAGGACTTCTTTTTATCGAATTAATTTAGAAATCGATTGAAACATTTGCAATTTAGCCTTCTAATCCCTGAGAAGCGATACTCGGAATATTTACCACAATTCATTAGAGTAGTAGTAATTGTTCAGTTTTATAAATTATTTTTGATACGGAAACAACACAATCAATTACTAAGGGCTATGCTTTGGCCATTTCTCGTCTCTTTTTTTTTTTCTCTGACAAGGCCATCTGTTTAAGGGCTGGGCTGGTCCTTTGTTCTGCGCCTTTTGTTTCTAAGTTGTTGGAGATCCATGAAACTATTGTTGTGATAAGTGTAATCTCGAATAAACTGGGACTCCCATTGCAAGCTTTTACGAATATTTTCAGAAGTTGCAATCCAGAGTCTTCATTGAAATGGGTTTGCCTTTCTGCAATAGAAGAAATGCTGGTTCTTGTAAGCTCCTGCTTTTAAAGTTCAACTGACCTTCATTATTTATTTATTTATGTTCCTTTTTTATGATTATGCCTACAGTTATCAACGCTTTGCATTCTTTTAGGCATTTTGGTGTATTTTTTCTTGTGCGGGATGTGTTTGTGTGCATGGGTTGGGTGGGTTAGGTTAACTCATTTGACTGTTTAGCTCTTGGGTGTGTCTTTTTCTCCTTTATTGTCTATTATCATTTAGCCGTTCCTAAAAGCAGCACAAATCTGTCTATCTATATTGACCTCTTTTGAAATTCATGTGTGGGCAAGGTTAACTCATTTGACTGTTCTCAAGCAAACATGCCTACATTTTCTCTCCTTTGTAGCCTACTTTCAAATGTAATCCTTTTTTCCCTCAATGCAAATTACAGAAGCAAGGCTTGAAGTTCCTAGATGCAAGTGATCAAGAAGAGTTAGACTATTATAGTACTTGGGTAAGAGGGCTTCCATTGCTTCTAATCATGTTAGGTGATAAGAATCCATTGCGTTCCAGGGTACGCCTTAGTCCAAAAAAATGTTCGTTTACTCGTATTCTTCAAATCTTTGCTTCTCCTACGTTCAGATCGAAATGTTCTCAGTTATTTTCCCCTGAGTGGTCGCAAATCTTCTTGCAAAGAGTTGTATTGTCTCAAAATATATGGGGTAAAAACAAAAAAATTCCTAAATGAAATGAGAGTTGTATTGTCTCAAACCAAACCTAAAAAAGTTGGAATTTCCTCATAAAGTCCTTATCGACATATGCCAATGTGATTGGGAGTGCCATCCTAGACAAAAAAAAAAAAAACTATTATGATGTGCTACTTAATTTTATCCCAAGCAACAATACTTTTTAAGTTGGTCCACAGAATTGACTCATTGTGCTTTACATTATAACTCACTCTCTCAAATTGGAAGAGCAGATGGCGAAAGACACCGGTGGCTCAATTTTCCTAGTGGTGTTCTACGACGTTGACGGTGAAAGTAACAAGAGCATTGTGAGGATACACCTATCTATGGAATTCAATAATTTCAAAATGAGTTTCAGCCGTAGATAGGAATTTCTCCACCTGCCTGTACATTGAAAATTGTAAATTATATACGACAAATGAGTTTTCAAACGCTCAAGGATACACATAAAACATGCTTAAAAAATCAGGAACAATGGTATATAATTTTGAAAGGGTCTTGCTAACGGGCGCACCATTGCACCCGTCATTTAAACAAAGTCCAACAATGCATAGGAACAACCACAATCCCTACCTTTTCCTTTTTTCTTTTTTATCACCAAAAAGAAGTATTTATTGATCAATGAAACAAAGATTGCAAATATTAACGGGATCCTGAGCATGATGGCATCACAACTATATTGGCACTTAAACCTCAATAATCATATGTCACTCAAAACCCTAAAAGAAAAGAAAAACTAGCCAACCAAAATTAAAAGGTGCAAAACGAAAACACAATTATCAAAGCTATGACATGCACCATTCATTCCACTTAAGGGTGAGTTTCCAAATGGATTTTATTTAGATTTTATCAAAATCTGATAAAATCAAGCCTTGGTTTTATCAGATTTTGATAAAATCCATTCGAAAACTCACTCTAAGAATATTGAATAAGAACTTGTAGTTTGGACCTCAATTGAGCTAATTTTTAGCAAGACTATTCAGAAAAATAATTTAAAATTAATTAACGATTAGACATTACTAGGCGTACATAACTTTTGTACATAAAATATACAAATCAGATGGTTTGAGACCATTCCAAGTTTCGCACAAATGATCGGAACCGTCCCCGTTTTCAAAATAAAGTTTACAATTATCTCATAAAAAATCAGCTCAATCGATATCAGTAATGCTTTATCAGTTCATCCAACTTTTAATTTTGAACCAAAAACTAGATAAACGGATGGAGTATTTACCGATATCCGATTGCTCTAATTTTTTAATTGGTACAAAAAAAATTATTTTGAAAAACATGAACGGCTCCGATCATCCGTGTGGACCGGAATAGGTTAAAATAAACAAATTTGTACATTTTCTGTACCAAATTTCTATACCATTTTATGTTTTCTGATCAGTATCAAAGGGTTGCACGCTAGTTCACTTCAAATGACAAAATGTATGTTGAGAGGGGCTGATTAACTTTTTTCCGGTTTTTTTTTAACTTTACTAATTAAAACGAGCATTTTTTAAACTTTATTCCAAACCTACATGGTGTTTAGAAATAACGTTTTCTTAAAAACTTGTTTGAGAAACACGTTTTTTGCGTTGGTTAAGACAAATTAATCAAAAAATCAAGTTAATCCTAAAAGCGTGTTTTGAAAACACACTTCATCGTAAACCCTCCGGAAAACCCTAGGCCTTGTTCTGTTTCTTTTTTCTCCCATTTTTAAAAATTCTTTTCAAAAAGATTCCATCTTTTCAAAAAAAAATCTCTCTCTACTCATTATTTCAGTATTTTATTTTTCTCTCTATCTCTCTAATTATTATCTCATTATTCTCATTTTCAAAAACTCAATCAAACAATATCTCAAAAATTCTTCTCAATTTTTTTTCTAAAACCCATCCAAACACAGCCTAGTCTTCCCTGCTCTTCCCTGCTTCTGCTTCTGCTTCCAAGAGCGCTCTCTCTCTCTCTCTCTCTCTCTCTCTCTCTCTCAATGGTTACCCAATCAGTAATTCTACGAAAGACCCAGATTATTTAGATCACTGCTCAGAAGCATCAGTACTGAATGTCAATTTATTCTTCATGACAACCCACAATGATGAGAAAATCCCAACTTTCCCGTCTCATTCTCAAGCAATTACAAACTACCCTAATCTCCACCGCCAAACACCTCCCTTCCCCACACCCTCCCACACCCACAACTCTTTTTCCCTCTTCCGTTTTCAATTCCCAATTCAAAAACCGCTCCTTCTCCACGGACAGAATCATCCAGGAGCTACTAGGGGAGCTGGAGAGAGAAAGGAACAAGGAGAGAGAGGAGAGGAAGAGGGCAGGGTTAGATACTGCCGACATTGACGCAGAGGACGAAGAGGATTACTTGGGTGTGGGCCCACTTATTGGGAAGCTCGAAAAGGAGAGGGAGAAGAAGGATACAGGTGATCTTAATATGTATGAGGAGCCTACGGATTCGGAGAGCGAGGACGAAGAGAGGTTTTCTCCGGATGCTGTGAGGAAACGAGCTGAATTGTTTGAGAAGAAGTTGAAGAGGCACGAGGACCTCCTCGAGAACTTCACTGGTGCTGGTATATATATTTACTAGCGGATGCCCGTGCCTGAAGGCACTGCTCGAATAATTAGCATGCACTCGAACAATAATAAAGAAAATCAGAAGAACCCAATTTGCCAAAAGGGAAAAATGGAATATAGGTCATAAGTGGAAATAATCCATCATAGCTTTTATTGATTTCAACAAAATAAACTCAACGTTTTCATTAGAAAGAGAATGCAATTATGAGGGTGAAGAAGAAAAAAATTATGAAGGTTTTGGATTAGAAATGTTGAAGGAAGAAAAGAGAAAAAACAGTCCTGCGTTAAAAGGGGCCTTTTCATGCCCAAATGTTGATCCTTTTATGACTATTAATCGGGCAAAACAAAATTAATGCAACTTTATAGTTGGGGGTAAAAAGAACACATCCACCTAGTAAAAAAATTCATCCAAAATAAAGAACTCTTAAAGATAGATGCTTGCACTTAGAAAAGTAAAAGACACACCGGACATAACTTACGTTGCCTTAAACAACGAAAGAAACCTGATGTAGGAAATGCCTTTTCACCATATTGAGAGAATAATGACCTCGCCATTCGGGTAGTGCACTTCTAATCATTCCCTTTGGCCTCATATCTAAAGACATGACATAATTTCCAAGCTGTGCACCACATGTCCACCATCATCCTGCGAATGGCCTAGATTTTAGAATTAACCAAAACCAAATTATAAGAAAACTCAAGAAAACAAAACGTATTGATATGTGAATGCAATTTGGATTGGAACAATAACTAACCTTTGCGCACTGGATGAGAAGTGTAGAAACCAAATATTGTAGTAAATTGAGCAAGAACACGACCACTTACGTACTTTAATCAAAATCTAGAAAACAAAAAAATGGAAACACCGTTAGCAACACATAAATATAGGATTGAATTACACAAAACAAACAAAAAATCATCTTAGAACTTGCTTCGGTGTAGTTGCGGTGCGACGGTTTGTGGGTCTATAAAATTAAGGGCATGAATGGATTGTAACCATCGAAAGGAAGAATATAATTAATTGGAAGAATTTTATAAGTGGGTAGCTTTTTAAAAAAGAAGAAGAAGTGGACGTGGGGAATGCTTCAAATGAGTATTTGAGAGAGAGTTCTTTCAGCATGAATTGTGGGCATACTGGTTAGTTACCCATTTTGATATTTGTTTGCCCAGAGCAGTTGTTACTGACAAAAAGATTTAAAATGTAGTAAATTTTAGTTTTTACCCACCCCTACCCTGCTCCACACATCCTCTCTCTCCCCCCCATGCTATGCATGGGCGAAATTAAACATGCACACATACAATGTATGAACATTCATATGGCGTAATATGTAGCAGTGGACACTTTCGATCATACACGCGTAATATATCTAGCATAAGTTAATAGAATAGAACAAATCATGAGATAGAGGCCAAAAATGAATTGAGTTTTTTTCCGGAACGTAACGTAATCCTACATAATTAACCAAAAACTTGAGTAATTTTTTTCAGAGAGAAAGAGTTAAAGCGGAATATACCGTGAAGCAATTATTACGCGCTCTGTGAGCAAATTATCGTAAGAAAAGGACCGGACTAAAAAACCTGTAGAGAAAGAGATCATGAAGAAAACCATCAAGGGAGAATGGGTAGAGGAACCGAATTTGGGGGTCGAAATTCCGAGCAAATTCGAAACCGTTCATTGTACGGTAAACCAATATTCACATAAGTATAGAAAAATTAAAAACCACCAATAAGAGGACAAATAAATTAGAGATTGCAAGAATTGTTACCTGAAGCATTTGATATGCATGCGCTCTGTGACAAATTCTGGTAGCAAATGAACCGAATTTGGTACTAAAAATTCCGAACAAATTCTCGTGATACTCAACAATTTATAGAGGATCATAGATGAAAGATGATAATCATGAAGAAAACCATCAATATAATGGGAGAAAAATATTGCACTGCACTATTTTTTCCCACCTACATACTGCTTTCAGGTGGCAGTAGTTTTTTTTTTTTTTTAATTTGCAAAGGAATGGGAGACATAGGAGTTAAATATGTTGGGTTGGTTTGCAAAAGATGAGATATGGCTCGAAGGAGTCGTGGGACACTTGTAAGTTAGGATTGGGAGCAGTTAGTTTTTTCCCACTATTCTCCTCTCCCCACCAATAAGAGGATCATAGATGAAAGAGGATCAGGTTTTGGTTAATTCTAAAACCTGTAGAGAAAGAGAGGTTGTTCGTGGGAACGTGGGTGTGGGGAAAGCATGAACTGATGAATAATATGGGTTCTGGAGTATTTTGGCGCCAATTTCTTAAGGCCCTAAAACAAATCCCAGCCATTCGTTTAGGGCAAGTTAAGTCTGGACCGTTAGATTTATGTTGAGATTCAAAAGATGAGCTTCCTTATTATATAGATGTATGTTCTAAACCTTTGAATCTTTAGTGCAATCAAATTCCAGCCATTAATTTTGAGGAAAAAAGTTTTGGACGGTGTAGATTTATGTTTGGATGTTTGAGATTCAAAAACTGAGCTCCCTTATTATATAGATATATATATAAGCATATAATCACATACATAATACAGATATGCATACTTATGCATACTACCAACTCCCTCTCTCTTCTCCCCACTCTCCACTCCTTCACCCACCAAAACTAACACCACACACCACCCCAAAGTCTGAAATTCAGACCTTTCTTCCCCCCTTTTTTCTGTCATTACCCACTCCCATCACTCTGCCATCACTCTCCCATCAATCCCTTACACCCCATGTGGTTTACACAACCATTACACTTCACTCTATCCCATTCTTCTCTATAATACCACCACCTATTCTCCTTCCCCATGAATTCTGTGTGAGAAAGAGAGAAAGACCAGGGGAGAGAGCCTAGGAAAATAAGAAAAGAAAAAGGAAGGAGACACCCTCCCCATTTCCATTTTCATCCATATCACGCACCCCTTTTTACGTCCACTTTACTCATCGTTACATTCGTTTTTAGGATTAGGTTTCTTCATAGAAGTTGTAGAGGGGGTCTATTAATTCGATTTCGATACAAGAATCACCCAAATCAGTTGAGTTCTAAGTGAGTTATAGCCATCCAAAGTTTAGCAAAATTCTCGGATTTCCTTTTCCAGGCAGTTCAGAGACCCAATATAAATCACCATTTTTCTCATAGTTAGAGTTGGTTTTAAGCCTTTACCTCTTCATCGAAGTTGTAGAACATTCCAAGCACCTCGTTTTAGACACAAGAATCTTCCGAAACAGATGAGTTTCGGGTGGGATATCAGTACCCGAAGTCTCAGTTCGGTACCTCTCGCTGTCAAATTATTCCACCACCGAGCTTTTCATCTGGATCAAAGAAACCTCTTATCCATTAACCCTAAGTATATTTAGTATACTTTGAATTTATTTTAGGGCTTGCAATGAGCCCGAATGAAACGATACCGAAATATGAAAATGGGTCGAACCTCGCCGAATTGATTAAGGCCAGAAGGCTTGGCGATGAATCAAATTTCTATCTCTTTGATAAGTAATATTGTTGTGCATGGACCTAGTGTTGGTTGTTAACACGTATCAATGTGATTTGTTTTCTTTTTTATTTACTTATTTGTTTTTACAATAGTTGGGTGCTTGCATTTTTAAGAGTAAGCAAATCAAAAGGATAGGCTAAGTTATCTTTATAATCTATCACTTCAGCTTACTGTTTATTGTAGTGTTATTATTTTGGGAAAATGCTATGTAGTACATTATCTAACTCTTGAGTATGATTTTTTTATTTTATTTAGAAAAGCTATGTTATATGTTAAATTATAGATATATGACTTATGAAGAATTTTATAAATAACCATCTTATAAATTAAGATATAAGGCATGAAATTATTTCTTTAAGAAGGAAGTTAGATATATGTATACCTACTGACTTTTTATAAAACTATAAGTTAAATTACTCCATAAACCTTTTTCTTTCTTCCTTAAATCCCTATTACTTGTGAATTGTGGATTTATGGGTGAACATCCAGAGAGTTATATGGATATTGTAAATTATTTTGTAAACATGTGCACCCTTGAATATTGTTATCGCTTTGCTTTGCTTGTTGTGTTGCAATTCCATAAAATTATTGAATTGTTAGATTGGACAAATAGGTTCTTGGGTTGGTACTTACGTAGTAGATCACATAGATGTTTCTAAGTTAAAGGAAACCGGAAAGTAAAGAGAATGTGTGGTCAGCGGAGCCAAAACCTAGTTAGCCGAAAGGTCCCAATTATCGGGTTAGTGAAACCAGAGTCTTGCTAGCTGAAAAGTCCATAGGAATTGTGTATTAAGTCGTGGATGGCAGAGCCAAAGCCTGGTCAACCGAAAGGTCTCAATTATTGGGTCAACGGAACTAGAGCCTCGCTAGCCGAAAAGTTCACTAGGAATTGAGTGTGGTCAACGGAGCCAAAGCCTGGTTAATTGAAAGGTCCCAATTATTGGGTCAGTAGAACCAGAGCCTCACCAACCGAAAAGTCCACCAGGAATTAAGTCGTGGTTAGCGGAGCCAAAGCCTGGTCAACCGAAAGGTCCCAATTAATGGGTCAGTGGAACCAGAGCCTCACCAGCCGAAAAGTCCATTAGGAATTGTGTATATCAGTTTTGAATTGGAGGGATGTTCTTAAGGTTTAGAATCTATGAAAACACTTAAGTTAAAAAGAAGATAAAGAAATTAGATGTTTGTTACTTATTTATGCACTCATTGGTATGAACTGTTGATGAATTGTAATGTAAGGGTTAGTGGGTAGGAGTTAGCTACTGAGTGTCAAAACTCATGGTGCTGTGTGCCCTGGCGTTTCATGCTAGGTACCGAAGAGGGAAGAGGAGGACATTGCACCACATATCAAGACCATGCAGCTAATCAGGGAACTTATGGGGAGATTGACCTCAACCTAGAACTGTAGAAGGCTCTGTAATCGCCTTACTTTTGTGTTGGACAAATGTAATTTAACTTTCCGACAAGTACTGTTTCTTATTGTATCAGACTAAAGTACTTTTCTATTTATGTTATTCCGTTGTTTATTAAGAAAACCCTATTATTAAATGAATCCTTTTTAGATCTCTTGTTTTAATTAACGTGTCTGAAAATCGGGGCGTTACACTACAAGCTTGTTTACGAATTTTGATTACAGTTGAAGCCATGAAAAACTGATCATGCCATGATTTTGGTTATAGCTGAAGCCACGAAAAGCTGATTCTATGATTTATGCTTTATTGACGGAAATTTTTTCTTAAAATTCCATGGTAGATCATGCAACTCTAATAATTCATAATCTCACACAAGCAGTGGCTTATGATATTGCAATTTTTCCTTTTCAAGTAATCAGGAATAGAAGGACGGGTCGAGTGTTAATATTTAGCTTACAATATGTTGTATAATGAATAAGGAAAAATGTAACCAAGTTGTGGTTAACATAATAAATGAATGACCGTAATAATTTATATTTGTTTCCGCGTATATTAAGTTATTTTCTTTTTAAAAAAAAAATTGTGATGATAGAGGCCTTTGGTGGGACAGATTCACTGGCCGGTCACGATGTTCGGGTCATGACAATTTGTTTAGGATAAGATGCCAAGGAGTAATGTATACATGCATGAGATAGGATTGTGATCTTATGTATTTAAGTTTGTCGGATCTGGTCTTTTTATGCTATCTTCATATACTCCTTTAGACCTCGTTTGGATGATGTACAAAAGGCACTACCTATTCAATCTGGGGATGAGAAAATAGCCCATGCTTTGGCATTTGGCAACCAAAAACACCCCCGACTTAATTAGCCACTGGCTAATTAACCAGGGGGAAGCCGAATTAAATATAAGGAGGAGGGGGGGTTCTTTCAGATTTAGTCGCCCTCATCCAGGGGACTAAATGACAAGATACCCCCTCCCCGGTTCAAAAAAAACATTGAAGCCCAAGTAAAAACCACCATTGTTTCAAGCAAAAATTTCTAAAATTTTCATATCTGGAAATTTGAAAAAATACAAGCGATTAGGAAAAAAGAAAACATATTTGGGGAAATCGCCAACCACCGCCATCTCCATCGCTGTTGTTCGCATTGGACCTTGATTGGCCGTTGTCTGGTGGTTTCTGGGTTCGAACATGAAAAAGAAAGAAAAAAACGAGCAAAAAAAGAAAAAGAAAAAGAAAAGAGATAAAGAAAGCGACTGGGGTTAGGTAATGGGATTTAATACCCTCAAAATTACGCTTCAACCCTTTTTATTTAGTTAGTTAATTCCCCCAGGCCCTAAAATATGACGATTAAAAAAAAACCTAATAGCTATAATAGAACTAATTTTTATTTTTTAAAAACAATTTTTTTTTAAAATTACATGTTTTGAATATTTAATGATTTTAATTTCTAAAAAAAATTATTAGGACTTATTTTAGCTTAATTTTTATTGAGCATAAAAAATTAATTAGTTTTGACATTATATAATTAATTTAATTCATAATCTATTATGGGCATATAAAAGAGCAAATTTGTCTTTTGACATAATTTTACATCATCCACCCTCTTTATCCCTCTTTTTTTTTATTCATCATCCAAATCATGTACTATTTTATTCCCTTCTTAACTGTCATATTAATGTGAGTCCACATTTCTTATTTAATCACCTATATTATTTAATCCTCCCTGACTATTTAATCCCGTTCAAACTAATACGACATCCAAATGGGCCGTTAGACACAACATTTTTCCACAACAAATACTTTTCATCAATTGTAGTTTCATAATTTTTAAAAATTCTCTCGTGGAACCGAATCACGACGCCAAATTAATCGAATGCAATTTTTTAAAAAATAAAACCAAAAATCAAAAAGTGTAAAAAAATTAAGGAGACAACCGAACAGGGCCACAAAATTTCCCCCAAGTCTCCTGTTGCGTAGAATATTTTATCCAAATGGTCCCGTTCTCATACATCATCACTCCTACTTCTTGGCAGTTGTGGGTCAACTTACTTGGCCCCCGATTCGCTTCTACTATTTCTCTTCCTACATCTCGTTGTACCGATCATCGTCTACTCAAGCGCTTCACTGCCATACCCATTTCTCTCTCAACGTAATCTCTCCCACCCTCTCTCTGACTCTCTGTGCGCAAGCGCGCATTGGGTTTAGTTGATTTCTAGTTTATTGCTCCTAGAAAAATTCTTTGACTCGAGGTGGGTTTTGGTTATTTTATGAAGTCGTAGTTATTTATCTCACTGCAATGCGTTGATTGATTTTAGTTGATTCCTAGTTTATTGCCTTCTAAATCCTTTGATTCGAGGTGGGTTATATGTATGAGTTCATAGTTTAATATTCTCTTGCTTCATTTCTTTGATTGATTTTGCTGTAATGAGGCGAGGGTATACCACAAGGGATTTTTTTTTTTTTGGTAAAACATGGTAAGTCTCCTATGTTTTCAATGGCAACCAGAAGCCTCTCTCTATGCGTGGATGTGCTGGTTTTGAGTTCCTAATACTGTACTGAAAATTTTCTGCAGTAAGATTTGCCTTGGGTAGTGCGTTTCATAAGTGAAATTTTCAAGACCAAAATGGACGAGCTTTTATTGACACTATGGCTGATTAACAAAAAAGGAAAAAAAAGGAGTTCTTTTTGGAATCCTGAATCCAAGTTGTGAAAATCTCTGTAGTCTGTACCGTAAGGATTGGAAGTTCGTAATTGGAACCGCATTTTGTATAAAAAGGGACCCCTGTTTTTTATTCTTGGTTTACTTATTGTTATAAACTGCTTAGGCCTTAGTAGTTGGTTACTTGGCTTAACTTGCCCTCTTTCCCTTTTCTTGGTTTATTGGTTGCAAGTATAATGCAACTTTGATTGATGAGTTTTCTTTGTTCCGTGAACTTCTAGTTTTAGAATATGTTTTTGTTAGGTTTTCAGATAAATAATTACATGGTAATGATGGTCTGGTATTTTTGATGGTTTGTTTGTGTGCTTAATCCTGTACCTGGTCATATTCTCAAGGAATCACATATGAGACTTATTAACTTATTAAGTATGAACTGACTGTTGGTGTAAACACATACGTGAATACAAAAGATACGAGTAGTTAATAGGGTATTAATTACTTCTGGTAGTTTTTTGATTTATTTTTCACATGGTTTTCACTCTTCTTCCAAATCGCTGAGTAATCCCATAGCCCCTCTGCTAAAACACATGGCGATCGCGTGCACAGATGTACACTCAGTCACCCATCTCCTATTAGTTATTTATGCTGTTAATTTTCTATTCTATTCAATTTTTAGCAGTAATCAAAAGTTCTTCTGCTTTGCAATGGATGTTTCTGGAGCCAAACCTCCTAAGGGAATGCCATTGGGTGTAGACGAGACTACTGAAGAAGAATATGCTTCTCAGTCTGAATTGCTTCAAGACTTCACGAGGATCTCCAACATTGACAAGGCATGGACTTTCAAGCCTGAGAATGGTATGGTAATGTTTTTGTGTGGTATGTCTGGACAGAATTGGGTTATATGTTACACCTTGAAGTTTTGGTTTTACTTTGAGGCCATTCTATATGAGCTTGCCATCAATTATGCCTTGAGTGCACTTTGTTTCATTGTTTATTGAGATCCCTATGTTACAAATCTGTTGTCTATCTTCCACGTGCGGGTCAGGGTTGCACGTTGTGTTAGAGCTTGTCCCACATTGGTTAATGATAACCTCCAAAACTAGTATATGAGCCTAGGTAGCCTCTCCACTCATTGGCAATTGGTTTTGAGTTGGATGCTTTAACAAATATTAAACATATTATACAAACTCAACAGTGCCCTTCAAATTGGACAATTTAGACTTGAATTCATATCCTTGCTGCTTATTGGTCCACTTTATGACTCGAGAGAGTGTTCAATTCTTCACACACACACACATGCACACTCTTCACCTGCTTCCAATCTCTTTCCTTTTTCTTTCTTTAATGTTATTCAGAAGCTGATACCTTAATTATACTATCTTTGTGGCTTCAAAAATTTTCTGCAGGAAAGGGTTCCCAAGCAATGTTTTCAATTAGCCAACCAAATCTTTTGGCCAATAAGAGGAGGAAATATATTTTATCTTGTAACATTGTGAAAGAAAGTAAAGGTTTTACAAGCTTCCAATGGGCTCCATTTCCCGTTGAAATGACGGGCGTGTCCACGATGGTTCCATCCCCATCAGGCTCAAAGCTCCTAGTTGTTCGAAATTCTGAAAATGAATCTCCTACTCAATTTGAAATTTGGAGTGCATCTCAAGTGGATAAAGAATTCCATATTCCTCAGTCGGTTCATGGCTTCGTATACTGTGATGGATGGTAACTTAGTGTACCATAAAGTTATCTCTTTATGAAAGAAATTTAGTCTTCATTACTCATAAAGTGCTCATTATTTCTTTGTCACAAGACTTGCATTGCTCTGGTAGAACTATGAAATATATACAATATGTTTTCTTTCCTATCCATCTGATTTCAGAAATCTCTTATGGTATAGGTTTGAGGGAATTTCTTGGAACTCTGATGAAACTCTAATTGCTTATGTTGCGGAGGAGCCGTCTCCTTCCAAGCCAACATTTAGTGGTCTTGGCTATAAGAAAAGTGGTTCCACAGAAAAAGATTGTGGTAGCTGGAAAGGTCAAGGTGTTTGGGAGGAGGACTGGGGGGAAACTTATGCTGGAAAAAGGCAACCTGCACTCTTTGTCATCAATGTCAACAGGTTCCTTTTATCTAGTTTTGGCATACATAGAAGTTTTGATTTTGGGTACTTCTTTGATTGAAAGTGCTTACTGTTATATTTTGCAGTGGAGAGGTACGTGGGGTTGAGGGAATTGGGAAGTCATTGAGCATTGGGCAGGTAGTTTGGGCTCCATCGACTAAAGGGTTGCATCAATATTTGGTTTTTGTTGGGTGGTCATCAAGCGGGAGAAAGCTTGGTATCAAGTACTGCTATAATAGGCCTTGTGCCTTATATGCTGTCAGGTCTCCCTTTCATGAATCTGAAGCCAATGAACTCCACCCAAAGTAGGTTATTTGCTTTGGGTAATTTTATATTGTGTTCTATCTCAGATTTATTATTTGTTTTCTGCTTGTCTTATTTCATGAAACTCCATAATCTTACTCGTCCTTTGATTTGATTCAAAGTTTCTTATTTCCTTCAGAGAAAACGCCAGTGAAGATGTAAGTGTAGTTAATCTTACCAAAAGCATAAGCAGTGCTTTCTTTCCACGGTTCAGGTATTTCTACTTGTATA
Organism: Vaccinium macrocarpon; assembly: GCA_022606695.1. Lineage (NCBI taxonomy): Eukaryota > Viridiplantae > Streptophyta > Magnoliopsida > Ericales > Ericaceae > Vaccinium > Vaccinium macrocarpon. The sequence goes on along the minus strand of CM040175.1, from coordinate 7,227,304 downwards.
CTCAGTTCCTTAGCTTTAAGAGTGCTTATGAGATGACCTTTGGAGGCAATAGTTAATTGTTTTCTCATAGCGTTTTTAATAGTATGCCTGAGTGCAAAGAATTAGGGGTTCTGTGACATAATGCGTGAAAATGAACTACACTACGGTGACGGATTCAAAAGCTACCCATTCACTAACATCTTGATGCTGGATGGTTAAAAAAAGAAAAGAAAAATAAAGAACATAAGTCCTAGGAATATGATCCTAAGGAACCCTTAGCTTTCATGACTTCTGTAATGGTCTCAACAAAGTTTGCTCTGGCCGTAATTCTTACACTCAGCTTTCTAGTGCAGCATTTTCAAGCAATGCCATTAGGATTTCTTCGTCAATTTTGGCTATTGGCACGCCAGGATATTAGCGGATGGGCAAGTTGTGAATCTGTCACTTGATCACAGTTCGGGTTCAGGCATTATATCAAAGAACCCCCATTTACTCTTGGACTTGGATGTTCTGTTGCTTTGTAGCGATTTACAGAAAAATGTACTTAGAATGTCAAGAGGAATGGTATTTGTGTTTAGTATCTATATGTTGGTGCTTCTTGTCGCTTTTAATATTTAAATCTTAATGAGTACTGGATTCGCTCCTTAGTAACTGCGTTTGCTGCTACTTCTACGTTCTAATTGGGGTAGGTATTCCCTCTGTATGACCTAAGGATCAGTTTGGGCCATCCTTATTATGTACCTATAGAGCTGCTACGTCATATAATTTACAAGCCAATGTCAGTGTTTAAGGAGTATTTGCAAGTGTAGGAATTCAGACATCAATTCCTTGATTGAAATTGCTGATTACTTTTCAGTGCGGATGGGAAGTTTCTTGTGTTTTTATCTGCAAAAAGTTCTGTGGATTCCGGGGCACATTCTGCAACAGATTCCCTTCATAGGATTGATTGGCCAACTGACGGAAAGCCGGATCCATCAGCAAAAATAGTTGACGTGGTGAGCACCTTATTTACTGTCGAATTTGAATGACATGAACTGTGATAAATGATCAAACAAGTATTTGCCAAGTAACCATGGTCCAGAGCTTGTTGATTTCCTTCACAACTTAGAAAGTGATGGATATTAGTCTATCCTCGTGAATAAGTTCTTACGCAGTTGTAAGCTTTCATATTTGGTCCCCATTCAGGAATCATGCTCCTTTTTTTTTGTTTTGGTTATGTTGCTGTATTTTCTTACAACCGTTCTTTATAAGCTTATATAAGAGAGAATTCTAATTTCTTTTCCATGTGTTTAAAACATATGGTTAACAATTGCATATTCTGAAGTCCATTGTTTTCCTCTCCTGCTGGGCCCTACTATTTGCTCAGTAGTTATTTTAGGACACGTTCTCGGATTTTTTGCCTCAACTATATAGCAAATTGTTTGCTCGTGTTGTGGATTTGTCTTGTTGTAAACTCTAACTACACCAATTGGCATCTATTTTGTTTCTTTCTTGTATTTTTGTTGTTGCTCTCCACAATCAAAGAAAGAGACCACAAAAAAACAAAAAGCTAACAGTGAGTTTGATATACTCTGTTGGGCTATGATAAGCATTAGCAGGAAACTGGTCCTTCACAGTGCATCAGTCCCGGGAAGTCCCATTATGAAAACTCTGTGGGTTTGCTACCCTACTGTGCTCTGTTTGCATTCATACTTATTCATCTACACTATGTTTCCTGCGTGTATTTGTTCCCTTCTCTGTCCTTTTATCTCTGCATGTATGGAGTGATGTTGCACGCAGAGAGGGTTTGAGAACTTGATATAGTCTGTTGCCGGCATTGTGTTCTTAGCACTATCTGTACTAAAAGTTGTGAGCTAGTCCAACAATTGTATAAACAGATTGTTTAGCATCACACAGCTGAAATATTATACTCCCTCTGTCCCATTTTGTTTGTCCTTTATTCCATTTTAGGATGTCCTTAGTCTTTTACGAAGAATCAAACAAAAAACTATTTAGATTTCCAAAACTAACCCCCATTAATGTTTACTTATAATTTTAGAAGTGAGAATCAAAGGGCACTAATGGAAATTGGAACCATCTTTTTGTGGAGACATGCACTAAATGCGTGTCTGATGTAACCTGGTTACAAGTACGGTCGTAGATGAACCCGACTAACATGGATCAAGGCCAAAACTATGCAGTAATCAGATCTTGGGACTGATTTTTGCAGAATCCAGCAGCCAAGGCTTGAAATCCACGAGCTACAGGGCTCAAAACCAAGCCCTAAAAGGCAGCACTCTAAGGCTACAACAAAACACTAAATTCTGGAATTTTATTCATCAAAAAACTTCCTTAAAACATGTATTACAGCCCTATATATAGAACTCCTAGGGAGGTTACTTCACGGCGAAGTACCTAGACTCAAACAAAACAAAACAATTCCAGCTGTTATTTTTACCAAAATGGCTGTTGGTTGCTGCTGAAACAGCCCACACCTCCATAGAAACTTGCTAAAGCGTTTTCCAAGAATGCACGTACCAAGAATTCGCCTTACTATTGAGGAAACTAACAAAAAAACCCAAATAATAAATCCTAAGTGCAAAAATGAGGAAAATATCCTACTAAACCATAAATGGATAAAAAAAAAAAAAACAGCCTCTCAAACCAAATATAGATTAGACCACTTCTCCACCAAAAATAGTCTTCAACCTTCGTTCCATCAATGTCCCCTTAAAAAAGTTGGAAACCCCAAATGGGACTAACAAAATGGGACGGTGGGAGTATATGTTATATGCTAGGATCTGAAACTAAATTAAAAACCGTTTGGAGCTAATTCAATTTCTTTTTGGAAGTGATATTGATGATAATTTTGAAGTGGAAAAGGAAATCTCTGCATACTGCAAACATACAATGCAACTTTCTTGGAAAATTCTGATTGCATCAATCATGTGAAATTTTGTGCATGTTAACCTTGGAAAGTTTCCATTGGGTGTACTGGCCCAGTATGTTGCAAGCATTCAACAACAACAACAATAACATAATCCATTTAGTCCCCAATAATTGAGGGTATGGGCGGGGGGTGGATAGGAGACAGACCTAACCTTTGGCAATAAATGCACAAAGTGGCTGCTCCCAGAATACTAGTGAAACAGACGGATTGGAGACAGACCTAACCTTTGGCAATAAATGCACAAAGTGGCTGCTCACAGAATACCACTGAAACAGTGGTCCCCCTAAACCGTCGCGTTTGCTGCGGAATCATGCCCTCAAATCAAAGCCAAAAGGCATCAGAGAGGGCAGACCCAATAATCATTTTGATTTATGTGCACATTACCATGCTTCTTTCATTCAACATCCAGAGCATTGTCGTATGAGAGCATTGGCGTATGTTGCAAGCATTCCTCATAGTTTTTTATTTTGACAGTATGAGAGCAGAGATTAGCAATCTGGATGATGGGTGTTAATCCTTGTTACATGTCTGGATGATGGGTGTTAATCCTTGTTACATGTAGCTGCAATTTATTCTATCTGATTGTTTTAGGCATTTTTTAGATTCCCGTTGTGATGTGTGCTGAGGATGGTTGCTTCCCTGGACTGTATTGCTCAAGTATTCTCAGTAAACCATGGCTTTCTGATGGATACACCATGATTTTATCTTCTTACTGGCATAGCACTCAAGCAATTATCTTGGTCCATGTGCTGAGGTATGTACTAGGGGCTCATGTTTCTCAATCTCATCAATGTGGAGATCCGTTTCATTGTATATCTAGCTGCCAGAGTCCATGCAATGCGCATGCAACTTAAATTAGGAAAAATTATTGTATTTATTTGTCTTAACGTTGATAGAACAAGCGACCAAACCTTGGAAAACAATTATGACACCCCGAATTTGAAAAGTAGCATGTAGTGTGTCCATTACACTGAAAGTTAAAAGAAATAAAAATGAGACAACAAACAAAAATATGTCCAAAGAGTTGCAACCAATATGGGGAGATAGTAGTGGGGCACCAATATTTATGATGGTTGCTTATTTTTCCCTTTTTTGGGGTTGCTGAAAATATATTACCCAAAGCTTTTTCTCATTCCAACATTTTACCCAACAGTTAGTAGTATCTAAATAGCAATGTCTCCCTTGGCCTCCATGAAAATTTTGGTTTTGAAAAAGTGCATAGGTGCATGCATATAACGTGCACATGATATTCATCTGTTTTTCTAATGTGAATTCTGCTATTAGCTTAAAGATCTGGAAAATGAAAATTAAAACCTGGAGGTCTTATATTTTTAATGGTTTTGCAACACATATGGAGGGGATGGCATTCACCAAAGAATGAAAGAGAAATAAAGGACAGAAGTGTACAGAGGCACATACTGTGGCTGCCACAATCCGTTCCTGGACGCAGTCAATATAGGAAATTGCTTATGCGATTTGGAAATAGTCAGTTTTAGTTGACTCAGATCTGTGGTTACTATTGGAAACTCCCCACAGTTCTCAATTTATCTGATCCAACAAATTTCTATCTAAGCATGATCAAAACGAAGAATTCTCATGGTGTCCTTTTCTGCCATGGGTTGACAAAGAGTGAAAGTCAATAACTGGTTGGAAGTTCTAAGCAACATGGGACTGGAATAAAGTGTGTTTTGTCTTGTGCATACGTGGTTAGTAGAACACTTTTAGTGGTTTCCCTTTTTATCTTTACAGTTACAGTTAACTGAAACAGATTCTAATGGGATTATGTTAAAGCTCTCCAATATACTGGGAAATGAAAATTTCAGCTGGCTTCGCGATTTTCTTATTTTATAAATATATTTCAACTCATCAAATGATATACCTATACAGTGGGAAAGTAGTACGAGTCAGCCCAGGTGACACAGATTTTTCGTGGAATGTTCTTACACTAGACGGGGACAATTGTGTTGCTGGTAAACAAAAATGCTGTTGTTTTCAAAGTTGTTCATTTTATGGGAAACTTTGATATCAACTTCAACTCTTTTTTCCCCCCCATGAAGTTTGTAGCAGTCCAATAGATGTTCCTCAAATCAAGTACGGTTGTCTTGATGAGGGGTCATCTACCATTCCAGCATGGAGTTGGTCAGATATTTCAAGCCCGCTATCAAGATGCTCTGAGAAGGTTTCTTGTCCTTTTCTGCTCAAATTAGCTAGTTCATGTGGCATTTTTCAATAGATGCTTATATCTGTATGAACCATGTATATTGCTACAATCTTATCCAGGTTAGGACTTTGCTGTCATCTCTTCAGTTTAGCGTGATAAAGATTCCTGTCAAGGGTGTTACTGAGAACCTTTCCAAAGGTATGGTATTTCTACATAATAAATATCTTGTCTATTTCTTTCTAGTTTCCTATCTTACCTTTTACTCATGCATCAGGCAGGTTCAACCTTCAAAAGTCTGTTTTTAGTTGATTCTTAATCTCGCTAGAAGTCTTTGTGATTTTGCATAAACTTTTAATTTTCGATTTTTAAATGTGCTCCTTTGCTGGTCAATACTACTACATGCTGTATGCCAATGTTCCTGTCATTGTCAAGTGGGTGGTAACATTGCGTATTCCCTGGGCTGGTTGTAGCTTCTTTTTATTGGATCGGCTAGGCTGGTTGTAGCTGGCCATGATTTGTTTTTTGTTTGTGTAAGTGGACTGTGTTGAGCCCTCATTGCGCAAATTTTCCAATTTGATTGAGCTCTTAGATTAGTTGGTTATGTGGTGGTATAGCTTTCTACTTGGGTTTGTATATGGAGTATATCACACCTTATCTGTTAAATTGCATTCATGGCTTTTGTCTATTGGTTTCATTTAGGTGCCAGAAAACCTTTTGAAGCCATATTTGTATCCTCCAAGTCGAAGAAGAGTGATGCCTGTGATCCGCTTATTGTAATGCTTCATGGGGGGCCCCATTCTGTCTCGGTGTCAAGCTTTTCAAAGTCTTTGGCGTTCCTATCTTCAATTGGTTACAGCTTGCTGATTGTAAACTATAGGTAACTCCATTAATTTTCATCTCTTTTTTTCTGTTTGCCTTCTTTGGTGAGAAATATATTTCGGGTTAGAATATTAGTTGGTTCTGGAAGATGAGTGAAACAGAGTATGCATGTGCTAATGAAACCTTTCAACTTTTTGTTATTATCCGACTTTGAATTTGGGGAAAACGTCTGTTTGGGGGGTGGACCTCATATGTACGTACTTAGACCAATAGAAGTGTTAATCCTTTGACATTTTTCTGATTCAAGCAAGAGGCTTGGATGATGATGATAGTAACTACAAAGATATGAAAATACCCTCTTTGGTTGATGGTTAGAAGGGTGAAGATAGAGGAAAACTAAGAAGCAAATACTTGAAATTGTTTGCAGTTTAAAAAGATGCTAATTTTGTCACAATGGACATGCTTTGAATTTACTAATGGACTGGAGTGTTGAGATATCGTGTGGATTTACCTCATTTGTGATTGGAACTTTGATGAGTGAAGTCATAGCATTTGAGACTTTCCTAAGGGCTTGCTGGCTTGTCCTCAAGCCTCATATTTAGATACGACCATAGCCCCACGCTTTATATGCAATCAGTCATTTTACAAGACAGGTTCACCTTGATATATTTAGTACCCTAAGTTTCTGCCTTCCTTGTTTATACATTCACTGTAGACATACCTTAGCACAATTTGCAGCACTCGTAGTTTTGGCACAGCAGCAAACTAGTAGAACTGATTATCAGCATAGCTGGTGAAGGTTGAGATTTGAAGGCATTTTGTCCTGCTATATGTTTCTTGGCAATTCGTTGAACAGGCAATCTTTCAGTTTTCTAGATGTAAATCTTTTGCCTTTCAAGTTTCAGTTCCTTTGTTGCACATTTCTCCAATAAGTTGACAACTCAGCTTGTCCCACGCTTCAGGTTACATTACCTATCTAAATTTCCCCCTCACAAAACATGTACTGAGTTTAGAGTGGGACTGATGTGTCATTGTACTTCTTGCACCTTACACGAGATTCTGGACAATTTTCAGGTTTCAACATCATCCCCCTTGCTCTCTATGGAGGACTTACTTTTATTATTCTTTTGTTATAGTCTTACAATTAAGTAAATGCTGTTCTTCATTCATACATGTTCGGTTATTTTCCTCAGAGGTTCATTGGGGTTTGGTGAGGAGGCATTGCAATCTCTCCCTGGGAAAGTTGGGTCACAGGTACTTACTATTACTACTTCCTGTAATTTAAACTTTGTATATTCAAATGTGCCACTACTGCATAAAACCGCACTTTGCCATGACAACGTAATTATTGCATTGGTACCCCGTAACACACTTCTGTTTTGCTTATTGCATGCAGGATGTCAATGATGTGCTCACTGCCATTGATCTAACAATTGACATGGGACTTGCAGACCCTTCCAAAATATGTGTGCTTGGTGGTTCTCATGGTGGATTTTTGTCAACCCATTTGATTGGTCAGGTGAATAGCTCGTCTGTTTATTTGATTAGAGTAATATTGAAGGTGTATATAATCCCATTGCGACTAAGTGAGGAATTAATAATACCACATCACCCAAGGTATTCTATGTGCTGCGGGATTTCAATCTGACGGAGATATAACTCAGACAGTAAAAGTTTAATTCAAACATCAGTTATGTGGCCCCTTGTTTATGTAGTCCTACTTTGATGCTCAAGATTCAGGTAAACGAATGTGCCCTGGTGTCATATTATGACATGAATCCTTAGTTTACACTTTTGTTTTGCATATGCTGCTTGTGTAACTGAGGTAAACTCAACTATGAAGTTTCAGGCATGTACAATGTTTACCAATATTTTCGAAAGTAAGGAAGAATGAACATTGGGGATAATGTACCTTAAATGAGACCAAATATAACAGGGTTTGGCATAGGCTCTGAAATACAGGATTGAATATGGTTTGATGGAGCTTATACTGCTTAAGCAAGAGAAATAGTTAACCACTATATGTGTATCTGACCCCAAATAATCAGACAGTGCTTCATTGAATTGAGTTCTCTTGCATACATTTTCTCTCTCCCCTCTACCTTTCATTCAATCATTGACCTTCAGGATGCACTTGAACTCTTCAAAAGATAAATATGCATTTCTTTCATTCTGTTCATAGCCCAATATAGCTTAAGTTTTGGGAAAAAGTTTGATGATCTACCATGGTATTTGAGCTCAGATTGGGAGAGGTAAGCCTGTTGGTCAGTTTTTTTTTTTCTTCGTATAGAATATATTTCTCTGCATGTGAATATATGCATCCCCTTGTGCTAGATGGGTATTCAAATGAGGGTGGGTGTTGGAGAGCTTTGTAATCGTTTTCCAATAGCTCATGCTGTTGGACATGGTGATCTTTCATGAAAATCCAATGAAAAAGGCCACTAATAGGGTCAATTTGTGCGGTGTTTACTGTCGTACACTTCTGAGATTGGATCTGTAGGTCAATACTAAAAATAGATTTTGCATTCTTAAGCTGTCCAATACTCAGTTTTGAAATGCTTAAAAGTTGCAGGCACCAGATAGGTTTGTCGCAGCAGCTGTAAGGAATCCTGTTTGTAACCTTGCTCTGATGGTTGGTACCACGGATATTCCTGATTGGTGCTTTGTAGAGACCTGTGGAAGTGAGGGGAAATCTATCTTTACGGAAGCGCCTTCAGCTGAACAACTAAAACTTTTACACAGCATTTCTCCTATTTCACACTTGTCGAAGGTATGTTGTCAAGATACTAGTTAATTCTATGCCGTGAAACGGATTTATGGGTACCTTTTAGAGATACATACAGTGGAATTCAGATTTTGGTAATTTTTTTCTTCTTATTTTCTTCTCTTCGTTCTTAAAGAATTGAGGGGTACTATAACTTGACATGTCCTTAATGATGTACAAAAATAATAGAACCATGTAATCCCCAACTGATGGCTGTATGGGCGGGGGAGAATTGAAGCTCATTTGCATTGAGTAGGGGCGGGGGTATGTAGAAGCTCCCTAGGTTGGGAGTGGTGAGGTAATATTTAATGAATAAATATATAAATAAAAAAATTTATATATTGTACCTATGTTTCATAGTTGCAATGGGAGCGTGTATATAAACACGTTATATATAAATATGAGTGAGAATTGATATTCCGATAGATTTTTTATGCCAAATATATGGACTAACCACGAAGATAAGTAAGTTGAATACAAGACGAGAAAGTGAGTCCTAAATCTCTTTTTTTGTTTTTTGTTTTACTTATTCCTTGCATATATTTGGAAAGAGAAGTGAGAATTCCATTCTTAAGATTAGTGGGGAAGCTCCCATCCAATTTAGGAGAGGGTTTCCATCTGGATGGGAGCAAGCTCCTGTCTAGGGAGCGCACCCGTTTGAGAAGAATCTGCTTCTAAAAATTGATGATTGCCGTATATGCACAAATTGGCTGCTCTAAGAAAGTTTTACCACTGAAATGTCCTTGCTATCATTGTGTCACCAAAATGATGAACTATGTGCTATGACAGGAAAGGCATTGTTGTTGCCATAACTTTAGGCAGGTTTAAGGCCAAAATAAATGTGGAAGATAAGGGGAAAGAGAACAGGTTTGGGATTATTTTGGAAGATAATGGGATATGCCACTTTCTTTCTATTACTCCCTCCGTTCCAAATTAATAGTCCACTACGAAAAGTCGTGTCATTTTTCAAATCAAAATATGAAGTACTTCCGTGTATCATTTTTTAAATTTTTTCGCACCAAATTAAAGTACTCGTCGAGTACTTTAATTTGGTGCAAAAAAATTCAAAAAATGATATACGGAAGTACTTTATTTTTTGATTTGAAAAATGGTAAGAGAGAAAGTGAGGCTCTTATTTAGGAACGGAGGGAGTATAATTTTTGTTCCCTGTAAAGAGTGCAGAGTGAACAGCCTATATGCTATTATCTTCACTGATTTTCAAATAGGAAACGCTAGACAGATGTGTTCTTTTTGTAAAGGGACATTTCTTATTGAGATTTGATAACATATTCCATGAGATTGAAATTATTTGCAGGTCAAAACACCTACACTTCTCCTTTTGGGAGCTCAAGATCTTCGCGTTCCAGTTTCTAATGGATTACAAGTAAGACTTCATACCCTCCTCACAATTTGAATACATTATTCCTTGTTGGGGATGGGATAAAAATGTTCTTTTCCCCATGGGAAGCTCCCGTGTGTCTCTCTTGATTGGCCATATAGTAATATTTTTGCATCTCCCGACTGAACTGTACATAAGTATCTGGACGGATGTTGTGTGGTTTCAGATCATTCCCTGAACGCTCTCGTACGTGTGTTTATTGAACAGTTTCTTTAAACTTCCAACTTCATTGTCTTCCTCACCCATATTTTGCCTTGTTGAAAGTCAAGACGGCAGAATTGTTGATTGCCTTGGTCTGTCATTCTTCCCATATTAGCTGCTGCATCGTAATTTGTGAGACACCGTTTATGTTTAGTGATGTAGAACAGGGTGGAGATTTCTGGGCCACTTTGTTCATGTTTTATGTCACTAGAGTCTGTCATGGTTAAAGTTTATGTGATTTATTGACCAGATGAATTGCATCAAGGAAATTAGTCGGCCTTCTGCCTGAGCATGTTGTTTCCTTTGTTTATTTTTCTACCTCGTTTCTTTTTTCAAACAATAAATGAATGCTCTTATGTATGAAATGTGCAGTATGCGCGGGCACTAAAGGAGAAAGGAGGAGAAGTTAAAGTGATTGTGTTTCCCAACGATGTTCATGGAATTGAAAGGTAATCTTCCCCCACTGTGGTGCAGGAACTTAATATTCTAACCAACTCGCAAGACAAATCTCTCATGTCGCATTATGTTTGGTTCATTTTTCTCTTTTTTGCAGACCGCAATCTGACTTCGAAAGCTTCCTCAATATTGGAGTGTGGTTCAAGAAGTATTGCAAATAAGTAGGAGACATTTCTGATCAGACGAGGTATATTGTTCAAGCAAAAAGTCCTACTTTTTACTGAAAGTTGATTGAATTTACTTGCTTTTTACCTATTTCTTCACCACTCTGGGGAGATGATGCTCGATGCCTCGAGTCGATCATGTTAAACTCTTGACCTGGATTTCAGCATTTTAATGTGAATTGCCTTTTGATTGGTAATGAATGTCAAAGTTGTTATCTACCATACATAAGTATGATTATATACTTTTCCGTTTTTTCAAAACAACTCATCTTGGCACCTACAAACTGTTTCATAAAACTTGTATAGATACAAGTATGGCTCTATAATGCATGTAAAGGGAGTATAAAATCACAAAGCTCAGTTGATTAGAGTTGTTTGAATGTAAATACAAGAGTATGATATGAAGGGAGTAAAGAGAAGGTAGGTACCCCTACATTGCACCTGCACAGACACGCGACACGGCATGACATGGATAAATTGACATGCAAATTCAAAAAATTGGAGGATATGACAAGTCGGGAACAAGTTATAAAAAACGTTTTTTGTGTTCTTGCAAGAATGGAAAATAAAAAGGCTCTAATTATAAATATGTTAACACTTTATATACCTTAATCTTTACATTATTCACAAAAGTATTCTAGCAATAATTGCTTATCATCTGAGTGTCACACAAGTTTCCAGAGCATTTTTTAAAGCGTCCCAAAGTGTTCTAACAAAAACACTGAGAAAAACTGGGACACGTCAGTTTTGAGTGTTGGACATATGTCTAGAGAGTTTCGGGGTCTAACTAGTGTCCAAAACCAGTACATTACTTCCAACGGAGTGTTCGTGTTACATAGCAGGTACCTCACTGTATAGATGGTTTTCATTTTTATTATATCATTTGAAAATCTGTGCGCGCTCGCACTATAGTACTGCTTGTCACAAAGCTAATTCAAGCAGCAAAGTAATAAAGCAAGGAAAATTCTTGAGAATAGAAGTTAGGGATAGTTATTATCTCAGCTGCCTTTAATAAAGATACAAAGTGAGCCATCAACCTTTTTGTCTGTATCAAGTTATTTAGCTGAGATAACCCTACTAAGTATACAAAATGACAATTTGTGCTCAAAAGTTAAAATTAGGGGTCTGTATCGCAATAAACAAGGAACATGAAAGTGAAATGCACATCTAGATTATTGTCTTGTTATTGGGCCAAGGTTGATTTTATCACCATCTTGTTGCTTGTTATTTTGGTCATGATTACTTTTGTTCCCATCAACATATTTTTGTTAGAGTTGAGTAAATACTCCCAACCATAACTTGGTTGCTCTCTCAACTTAGATGTTTGTTAAATGGGAAACTGGCCCACATTAGACTTGATAAGTTTGATTTTATTTGAGTTGTAAATTTTTTTATTTTGGTCATTGGAGATTGGATTTGTGATTTGGAAGAGCAGTAGGCGGATGATTTATCTCGAATTTTTAATTATCGAAATATAGATCCACTAAACTAGAATCGTTGAGCGGGGAGAATAGTAATTTCTGCGATGATATGCCTTATTTTCTTGTGTTGAAAGTATGTTTGGTGTTTTAATGTTCATGTGTGTGTTTTAATAAAGGTGTATATTTACAATGTAGTACTATTAGAGAAGAGTTTGTCTATCCAATTTTATCAAGTATGTTTCAAGATACTAGGAATCATTAATTTCATAAGCTGCTGTTGTTACTTAATTATGGGAGAAGCATCAACTTGTCCAATTTTATTAAGCAAGATACTAGGAACCATTGATGTCATAAGCTGTACTTAATTGTGGGAGAAGCATCAACTTGTCTTGTTCAACTCATTGTACTTAGGATGCTTCCTTCTTGACTTGGTTCGGAACCTCCTAGGTGCTATAAACTTGTGGGTTTGTCCATACAAAGTTTCGTCCTGACTTTAATCAGCCTCCCATTATTGGATGGTGCGCTAAAAATTAATTGAAACACTTAAGTTTGTCACGATACATAGTAATATGGAGTATAAAAACAGCTTGGTTTTTTTTTTTTTTAACTAGATGTCTGGGCCCATTTGACTAATCCGGGGCCCTGGAGGTAACGACTGGATATAACCTCCAATGGCCCCAAGAAATTAATGGCAAAGAAAATCGAACATGAGACCTTACATGACAAGTAGAGAACTATTAGCCAGTAACTGAAACTTGCAAATTAATTAATGGGATTTAGGGATGCTTCCTTCTTGACCAGGTCCGAAATCTCCCAAGTGATATAAATTCTTATAGATCTCCTCATACGGGGGTTTTGTCCCAACTTTAATTGGATTTGCGATTTGGAAGAGCGGTAGGTAGATGATTTTTATGTCGATTTTAACTATCGGAATAAAAATCCCCTGAACTCGAATCTGTGAGCGGGGAGATTAGTAATTCTGCCAGGATATGCCTTATTTTGTGGTGTTTCAAGAGAAAAATTTGTCTGTCCAATTTTTTCAAGTACTATGTTTCAAGATGCTAGGAGTCATTAATTTCATATGCTGTTGTTGTTACTTAATTATAGGAGAGTGTCAACTTGTCTTGTTCAAGTCATGGAACTTTGGATGCTACCTTCTTGATTGGGTTCGAAACTTTCTAGGTGCTATATAGGGTTGTCCAGCGGATCACCCGATCCGTTCAATACGCCCAAACCGATCCATCCGTTTACTCATCTGAGGTACGTTACGGATGGATACGGATCCTAATATTTTTATTTTGACGGATACGGTTCAGTTCGGGTTCGGGTTCAATCCGCCCAATCTGTCTAATAATCCTTCTTTGATCCGCCCGATCCATTCAACCTGCAACCGAACCGATCCATCCATATATCACCCGCGGACGATTGCAGATCTTAAAAATGACAATCCGTCATGAGTGGATCGGATCGGATCGAGAACCGAATCGATTCGGCCGGAACTGATCCATGGACACCCCTAGTGCTATAAATACTTGCAGGTCTGTTCATAGAAGGCTTTGTCTTGACTTTAATCGGCCTCATTGTTGGATGGTGCGCTAAAAATTAGTAATTGAGATACACGTAAATTAGTTCCAACACAGTAATATGGGGTATAAAAAACAACTTCCTTTTTCCTAAAACATGCCAAAGCATTTATCAGTGACCACTAGAGAACCATTACCCTTCAATTTGCGAATTAATTAGTGGGATTTTAGGATGCTTCCTTCTTGATCAGCCCCGGAACCTCCCAAGTGATATCGCTCCATTCATACGGGCTTTCGTCCCGACTTTAATTAGCTCCCTATTATTGGATGAGGGGATTGATCCTCTTAAAATTAATTAAAATATCACATAAGTTGGTCCCGACAATCGAGTATTATACACCGTATTATAAAAGCAAAAGATGGCTGAAATTGGAGGCTAGCCACATTTGGTGTTTTTAATGGTTTTTGCCAAAAATTGCTTAGATCAAGCTCTTTCAGGTATTTTTTTTGAAGATTTATCGTATGAACATTTGAAAACACCTTTTGAATATATTGGACGGTTCAAATTTTTCAAAAACAATTTTTAACATAAAAAAATTATATTTTTTCTTATTTACGGGAGGTACTTGTTAGAAAATTTGCCTATATATATAGGTAAAACTTCTTATCCACACCCGGATTTAAGGAAAAAATTGGGTTTTTTTGTGTTGCAAATTTTTTTTTGGAAAATCCGATCGTCAATGTGTTCGAAAGGTGTTTTAAAATTCTACGTGAGAAATCTTCAAAAAATATCTTGAAAAAACGATCCAAGAAGCTTTTGCAAAAATGTAAATATATATATTTTCATAAAACCGCCGGACTTTGCCCTTCCCGGTATTTTTTTTAAAAGATTTCTCGCTTGGACCCTTGAAAACACCTTCTAAACACATTGGACGGATCGGATCGTCAAAAAAGTATTTGGATCATGAGGTCCGGAAATTAAAAGTCCGGATTAGAAGTGAACCCTATATATATATATATATATATATATATATAAGAGTCGGTACCAACACTTGAGTCATACATAAAAGACAAACTTGCTTTTGTTCCTAAAACATGCCAAAGTGCTTATCTATCGCTAGCTTACCATTAGCCAGTAAACTGCAACTTGCAAATTAATTAATGGGTTTCTGTCGCTATTACTAACTATTATGATACCCCCTAGTGGTGTAATTTTCTATTTGAAATAGACAGTCCATTGAACAGCGGCCCAATAATAACGGACCGTTCTACGTGTACGGAACAAATTGTACAGAAA
Organism: Vaccinium macrocarpon; assembly: GCA_022606695.1. Classification (NCBI taxonomy): domain Eukaryota; kingdom Viridiplantae; phylum Streptophyta; class Magnoliopsida; order Ericales; family Ericaceae; genus Vaccinium; species Vaccinium macrocarpon. The sequence continues at coordinate 7,212,191 of CM040175.1, read as the reverse complement.
ATGCATAGAGGGCTCTCGGGGACCCACACGAGTGATCTGAATCGTTCATTATTCTTAGAACATTTTTCCGAGTGGCCTCTCAAAATTTCAATTCAATCGGACAGTTAGAAATACTTGAACCAAAGCCCTACCGTTTCAACTAAAAAAAATGTTGTTGAAACGGTGGGGCTTTGGTTCAGGTACTTCTAACCGTCCGATTGAACTGAAATTTTGTGGGGCCACTTGGAAAAATGTTTTAAGAATAATTAACGGTTCGGATCATTCCCCGAGAGCCCTCTGTGCGTTTTCTGTACAACTGGTTTTGTACCACCAGGTTTATTCCATAATAACTGGCATGAAAATCTAAACTTTCCTTTCTTTTTTGATCGGTCGAACGGCGTCCGTTAATTATTAAATTACTTTTTTTTTTCCTGTGCTAATAAGGACAAGGTTAATTAAATCTTTAATTATGGAGTAAAAGAACAGCTGCCTTTCTCCAAACCAATAATGAAACTGATATAGATACGTTAGCATTGATTATTAGCCACGGTGGGGCTTTGGTTCAAATACTTCTAACCGTTCGATTGAGTTGAAATTTTGTGGGGGCCATCGGAAAAATGTTTTAAGAATAATTAACGGTTCGGATCATTTATGTGGGATCCAAAAGTGGATCTCCGAGCAGGGACAGAGCCACTGCTTGGCTATTAGGGGCCAAGGCCACCCCCCAATAGCAAATTTCCATTGAGTTTTTTTTTTTTTTACTACTTATTCAAATATCTTATGGATGGGCCACCATTGCTTTAATATAGAACTCTACGGGCCAACAAATTTTGTCTTTTAGACTAAGTTTCCACTGAGGTATTTTCAGTATTTTGGGTATTTTTAAACTACAAGTTGTCAATTAGTTGATGTATGTAATCTAAGAATGCTGAAAATACCAATTACCTTACGAAAACATCACATGAGTGGTCCCTAAAAAAAATAATTTAATCACCATTTTCAACTCCAGTATTGTTGTTTATGTAGCGCCCCTCCGGATATGAAATCCTGGCTCCGTCCCTGTCTCCGAGAGCCCTATGTGTGTTTTCTGTACAACTAATTCAGTACCAGTAGGTTTATTCCATAATAACTGGCATGAAAATCTTAACTTTCCTTTCTTTTTTTTTATCGGTCGAACAGCGTCCGTTAATTATGAAATTACCTTTTTTTCCCTGTGCTAATAAGGACAAGGTTAATTCAATCTTTAATTATGGAGTAAAAGACCAGCAGCCTTTCTTCAAACCAATAATGAAACTGATATAGATACGTTAGTAGGATTATTAACCATGGTGGGCCCTTGATGCTAAGATTTTGCGGTCTCCAATAAACCCTAATTCTCTTTCTGTTAGCAATTCAGCAGCTGCTACTGGGATTTGATTGAACCCCACTCACTCTCTCTCTCTTCTTCTTCTTCTTTTTTTGGGTGAAGGTGAAATGTTTATTCATCTAAAAGCAAAAACCTAAACATTAGACAAAAGAGAATCCCATGGGGACAAAGTGGACGTCCACAGAGTTGACCTACTACTGGAAAGGGTTTTTTGAGCACAAGTATGTGCAGCCCGATTACATTCACGTTTAACAAAATAAAAGACACACGAAGTAAATTGATCTTTCAGAATAAGACAATCCTATGTGATGACTGCAATATCAGAAGGTGGTACTTATGAAGCCAAGCAGCTTTTTACAATTGCTTCTGCATCCGATTCAAGGGATATCCGAGTAAGGTGGATAGCTATTCCTAGTTTCAAGTCGTCTCGGATCGCAAGAGCTTTTGCAACCCAAGGCGAGTTACCAACATGAAGTACTTCTAGATACTGATGCATCCACATTGATCTTTACTTCGTTACCAACATGACGTTGTCATACCAAAGTCTCCTGTTGATTCGCTCTCATTCGGGTAGGGGAGGCCTTAGTATTTGCATCCAAAAACTCATAAAAATCGCCTTGTGCCTTGCTACTGACAACCTCTGTAGCCCAAACTTTGTTGTTGAAACTAAAATCATTCCTTACTCGCCAAATCCACCAACAATAAAGGAGACCCAAACCAATAGAGAAAGAAGGTAAATGATTGTGCTAGATGCGTTCTTGAATACATTCCCACCAATTGGACATAAATCTAAATTGAATAATCTCCTCTGCCCTTAAACGGAAGGGAGAAATAATCCATATCTTTATAGCAGGCTCACAATGAAACAACAAATGTGTAATCAATTTCTCCACCTTGCCGCACCATAGACAAATCGGGTCATTCTTAATCTTGCGCATTACCAGAACTTCATTCGTGGCAACTGCATTGTTAAAACACTTCCAAACAAAGAGTTTAACCTTAGGGTGAACCGGTAACCCCCATAGTTTCTTCCAAACCCCAAGTAAGATGTTGGACGCACTAGTCTGCCCATTCGAAGTAGCTCGAGGCATGTGTATACCTCCTTTTGCGAGATGATACATTGACTTAACTGAGAACAAACCATTCGAGGAGGGGTGCCAAATCTTACTATCTCTTTGGTTGGTGTGACTGTACTGGCATTTTTAGGGCTGTTTCGTCTTATAAGAATTTTTTTAATTTTTGTTTATATTTTTATACTTTCTCAATTTCATTTGTTGAGATGAAAAATGTGATGTAAAAATTTGACCTGTCTCAACAAATACGAGAAAATAGCTAAAAAGACCGTGTCAATAAGCTCTTAAAAAGTTAGTTGCTCCTAAAAAGTTGTTCAAACCCAGGTGCTAGGGAATTGAGAGGGATCAACTTATTTGTCTGTCATTTTCGCTCTTTACTATCTATGTTTCACGTTCAACACTCCAATCGTAAGGTCCTAGTGCTACATATGTTTGCGGCACATTTAATTATCGACATTTTTTTATTTGGGGGGTGTGTGGTTTGTTGTCTTATATGAATTTTTTTTCATTTTTTTAAATTTTTATTTCCAATTCCTTTCGTCGATAGGAAGAACTTGACCTGCGCTTTGTAACGAATAAGAGTAAATAATACAAAGACTGCGTCAATAAGATCCTAAAAAGTTAGTCCAAACTTAAATGTTAGGGAATTGACTATTGAGAGGGATCAGCCTTTTTGTCTGTAATTTTCGCTCTTTACGACCTAAGCTTTATTTTTCACACTCCAATCGTAAGGCCGTAGTGTTACTTATGTCTACAGCACACATTACCGAATTCCTTCTAAAAGGATTAAAAAACATGGGTTAGTGATGGAGATAAATGGGACACATGGTCCTTGGGAAATACTCCCTCCGTTCCATATTGTTTGCCCCATACGGAAGTACGTACATTTTGCACATACAAAATAACGTGTTTATGAGAACTTTTTTCGAAAAAAAATTACACCAATTTTTTCTTCTCAATGGGATCTTTAAATTGATGTAAAGTTTGTTAAAAAAAAAAATAATGCTTGTACATTATTTTTTACGTGCTAAATGTACAGACTCTCATAGGAAACAAATGATATGGAACGGAGGGAGTAATTGATGGGATTGTATGTAGTAAAGGATTAATTGTATAATGTCTCATTTTGTTTGTATAATGAGATTCATTTTTACTATTGGATTGGATTTGAATTTGATCCACCACTCACCATGCACAATGACAATCGGGATTTTTCTCAATAGTTTGGAGAAGTTATACCTCTGCCTTGGTATTTGATAGTCCTACAAAAAGTCCTAACAAAAGTCCCACAAAATAAACGAGAGGTTAGCTAGTCCTGAGGGACATGTGGCCCCTTATGTTTCCTTCACTATAAGAAAAGAAAAATGATAATGCCAAAACTATTTTTGTTTGTGCCAAAACTATAGTGCATAAAAGGCTTGTACCTTGCACATGGTACAAAGTTTTTAAACACTACAATTTTGGCACAAACAAATTAAAAACGGTTTTGACATTAGCGCCACCCTAAGAAAATATGCTTTTCTCGGTGTTTCAAAAACCACGGTAAAGGTATTTGCGCCCTTTAACATCAGTGAGGAGGTCGTGTCTTATTTTTGCGGGGCCCCATCGTGTTTTTATCTTTCCCAACGTCCTTAAAAATGCCAGTTAACATAAGGTTTACTAAACAACTGTGATGAAATCACTTGGTTACGATTATTTAATCAATCAAAAAGCTTATGCACTCGGAATCTTAAAAATTATTGGAGGTGATTATAAATTAAGACCACGAGTCGGGTCGAAGGACGAAAATATAAAATCCATCTTCAGAGGGAATTCCAATTTTCTTGAACCCTCCAATGACCAATCTTGACATTCATCAATACCTTTGAGTTGGATGTTTCAACATGTACGAGAGTCGAACTAGAAATAGCTTTTTATAGCAAAACGCTCTAGATTGATTCCTCTCCACTGTTTCCTTATGTTAAGCTAAAATAAAATTGGTATCAAGAAAACCTTAATTCCGTTTCTGCCAAAATAGTAAAAATAATTGATGTATTTTTTGTGGGAGCTGATGAGCAAAAAATTAAGCACCTCAGTCATGGGGTTAGGCCTTCATATAGAGGTGTTAAATGTGACGTGTTGTACAAATCTACCTATTTATTTCTGTGTCTAGCATGATTACATATTGTTGGCCCATTTATTAATCGTGCCCAACATGTGCCGTGTGCTTAACCAGGACTCATAAAGTCCCAATATATAATCAACTTATTTTCATGGTTATTATATTATATGAAGACAATAATCAAAACAAACACTCACTACATTGCTATCTTAAAATTATCAATACAATAAAGGAAATAAGCAAGAGCTGCATAACATTGTTTTAGTATTGTTGGGGTCCGGATCTACCGAGCACCTAACTCACTGTTAAGAGAGACCTCTTTGATAATCTCCAAGAGATTATCTGGGAGGAACTCTTCGGACTCATGGTTCAACAGGTGTCAGAATGACAAGCGGGGCTTCGGTCCGTTGTCTCGGATTTTATCGAGACCTTTTCTGCATTTGACTCAATAGTGAGATTTCAGAATTAATATCGAAGACCTCGGGGCACACCCGAGGGGTAACTTTAACCGACTTTACTCTATGCCGAAGACCAGTTGCTGAGTCAGCAGAGCAGTTAATGCAGCATGTGACCGTAACAAACCGTGATCATGACGGATGACATCATCCGAATGGTTACGACACGTGTAACATTTTTACTGGAGGCATCTGCTTGCAGAATATTCTTTCGGGCTCGTCATCGTGACGTCACCCGAGCGGTTAAGTCACGTGACAAACACAGCTGTGCTTGGAGGCCAAGTCAAGAGCTCACCTATAAAAGGTAAAGATCATCTCCTACAAGAGGTATGCGTTTCACTCCTCTGAAAACCCTAGATTTACATTACTTTCCATCTTCTTCCCTTGCTCACTAGACTGTCGGAGTGTTGTTCTGGACTCAACGGTTCAGTCCGGTGCTAACGGTTTACTCAGTGTGCAGGCCTAGTTATAGCTCGAGAGTGAAGCTACCATCCTCGTCGTTAGTCACTGCTAGGAAGGTCTACCGGAAGGACTCCGCTGGGGATCGAGTGACTTCCTCACTTTCCTAGCGTTCTATTCTTCTTCTTGGAGGATTCTCTTCTTCTTTTTCTCAGCTCTTCCATGGCAATCGTTGATGATGACGGAAACGTCGCTCCGGCGGAAGGAATCCACCCTATTTGAGGCTTCACTCCGAGCCCAAATCCTCTGGATACTGTGCAGGAGATGCAGGAGTAGATGGCTGCCATGAAGGCTCATATTGAGGCCCTGACGAAGAAGCAACCCACCACCTCAGCCTCTCGATCAGGTGCGTCGAGGCAACGGCACAAGGTGGCAGCCCAGGCAATGCAACTTACTCACTAAACCCAGCGCCCTTCGGCCAAAGACCGTTTGGGCCAGCCATTCATTGTCACAGACGCCTCGGGGCGAATCATTCCTCAAAGGGAGCAAACCCCCTCTCCGCGTAGACGTTCGGATTATGTACGAATGTAACGCACCATGAGGATGGGAGGTCACTCTACATCCAGCTCTCAATCCACAACGGGACAATTCAGATCTCAGACGGCTCGTCGAAACGACGCTTTGCCATACGAAGACCGCGACAAGGCTCCGGTACAGTATGATGCAGATGGCCGAGAGATCTTATGTAGTAGATCTGCAGGTTATGTCGACCGATGCGTAGATCGAAACCGAGAACACAATGGCCGAGCTCCTTCAAAGAATACCCACCAAAATCGTAGTCCTCGGAGACACCGTGACCACAAAACATAACACATTCCCGAGTACGACAAGGATGATACCGACGATTATATTATCATTCGAGACCCACGTACCGGAGAGTCAAAATGATACCGAGCGGAGAAAGATCCCCCTCAAGTATCTGGGAAAAGGAAGGAACATACCAGGGAGCTCGGAGAGAACGATGAGCGGCGCAGGCTGAACGCCAAAAGGACATACAGTGCTGGCATTGCCTTCGAGCCCCCTCAATCGTCCAAAAAACCAATCGACTCAAGGCTTCGAAAAATCCAAGACTCGCCGTTCATTCGAGAAATCCGGGAAGCTCATCCCCCGAGGAACTTCACTGTCCCCAAATTCACAAAGTACGATGCTAGATCCAACGCAGTGATGCACTTTGTGCATTACCGACAACTTATGGGACTTTATGGCTACGACGAAGCCATGATGTGTAAGGCCTTTCCGGTTAGCCTCCAGGGAATTGGTTTAGTTTGGTTTAACCAGCTATAACCGAATTCCATTAGCTTGTTCGAACAACTGGAAGAGGCCTTCACTGCTCGGTTTGTCACAAACAGTACTCAGTCAAAAACCATTGATGCTCTCGTCGGCCTCAAGCGACAATTCGGTGAGAAGCTGCGAAAGTACACCAAGCTCTATTAGGAAATTTACAATGCCATTGAAAGTTGTGACCTGCAGATGGCCGCCGCGTCTTTCAAGTGTGGCCTAGACGAGACCTCGGCTATCTTTGAAGAACTCATGCTAAATCCCCCGGCTAATGAAGACTATGGAAAAGTTTGTCCAGTTGGAAGATATAATATCCGAGAGAAGACTCTCAAGAACTTCGGGAAGCCAGAAGGGTAGCACTGGTGAATACACGGGAAAAAAGCAAGTTAACATGGTCAAATATGGGAATGGTAAATGGTGGAAGAAGGACTGCGACTCGTGGAGGGAACGGGAACCGAAACCTAACGAGTTCATTGGCATAACGACAGTGTTCAACCTACCCCTCTACAAACTGATAAGGGAAATCTCTCGGGAACCGTGGTTCACCTAGCCAACCAACAAACAAGGGACGACCGAAGGCCAGCCAAATGACTGCAAGGTTAAATGCACTTACCACAATAAACTGGGACACTATACCACTACTTGCCAACCCTTCAAGGATTTCCTTGAAAGACAGGTTATGCAGGGGCGCTTGAACCAGTTCATTGACCGACAAAGAATAGTGGCTCGAGCACAGCAGCTGTAGCAAAATAATCCTCCGGAAGAAATAATTGTCCACGTGATCCATGGGGCAGTAACTAAAGAAAAAACCGCAGCACTTCGGGCGATACTGAGCCCCTCCTCACAGGTTCTTACCATTGGAGGAAACGTTAAACGAAAGCTCTCGGAGCGTGAGGAGCAATGGACTATCACATTTACCGAGCAAGACTTAAAGGATGTGCAGCTACCTCACAGCGATGCCTGGTGATTTCCGTTCACATGGGAATCCCCAGGGTCAGGCGAGTGCTCGTGGACTAAGGGAGTTCCACTGAGATCTTGTACTACTCAGCCTTCAAGGCACTGAACTGGGTAACTAGCGATATAAACCCTATAACATAAATATACTGATGTAGAGTCGATGTAACATTTGTATTCTTTCTCCATTCGATATATAGTGAAAACTAGTGTCATGTGTAACTGCACTCAACAACACAATTGAGTAACTACGTAAAATATTGTGTCTTTTTTTTGTTTGTGCTATTTACTTAATTATTTCTCACATGTTTGTGTTTAGGGATTTGACCAATTTCTCAAGTGACTAGTTGAGTTTAATCAAACTGATTGGATATCAGCAACGATATAACTAAGGGAAATGCTTCAATACACACCCCCATTTTAGGACATATAGTATGCACCCAACGAAGGGCTCAGATTGTGCTACATCAGCAAAATGTGACCCGAGGGATCACTAATGTGGGACCCAAAAGTGGATCCTCGGAGGCGGGATGTGCATTTTCGGTGCAAATATATGGGGTACCCACAGGTTTTCCGGATAAAGAATGCCTATGTTGCACGGTAGCCGAAGAAATTGATGATCGGTTGTTGCCTTGTTAGAGTGCAAAGGACAATGGGACATTTGACATTAATGTTGGATAGAGTTAGCAGTTACTGCCTTGACGCACCCAACCACCTTCCAATGTGCCTTATAAATAGGGGAAACAAAAAATGGGTTGGGTTAGGTTAGGTTGGGTTTGACTTGATCTATTTCAACTCAAACTTTATTTTGTACCCAACGTGACGGAATTCGATCGAAAAAGTCCCTATTTCCCACTCTCCACTACTTCATTGTGGTGGAGGTGGGCCGTAAAGTGCTGCTCATGCTTCATGTAAATTGCACTTGATGATGTGCGGTCATCATGGCCACAAGTTGCCACTCATAGCCTTGGATGCGGAAACTTAAGTGGGTATACAAGTCATGATTGTTCTTTACCCCAAAAGCGTTCGTCGCTTGTTGCGGATGACCGCTGTATCGTCCTTGCCTTCTTGATTCGTCAATGGGCTTGGGCGGTGCTAGCGTCGCGAAAGGAATGCTACCTGGTTGATCCTGCCAGTAGTCATATGCTTGTCTCAAAGATTAAGTCATGCATGTGTAAGTATGAACTAATTCAGATTGTGAAACTGCGAATGGCTCATTAAATTAGTTATAGTTTGTTTGATGGTATCTGCCACTCGAATAATCGTAGTAATTCTAGAGTTAATAAGTGCAACAAATCCCGACTTCTAGAAGGAATGCATTTATTAGATAAAAGGTCAACGCAGGCTTTGCTCGATGCCTTTGATTGCCCGAAGGTCGGCTCATTTCGTTACTCGTCGGCTCATTTTGTGCCCCATCAAGCTCTATTAGTTACCCACAGGGGCATTTCGGTCTTTTTTTCATTCATTACTCCATGGGTCTCGATAGCACGAGGCATTGAACCCAAAATGCCTTTAATTTCCGGAAGGTCAGCTCATTTCATTACCCGTCGGCTCGAGATCATCCCTCTTATTTAACTCATACACAGAGTTTATCACCTGATAGTTGTTGATCGTCAGTTGATCCGGAGAAAGGTGGTAGGTGTTTAATACCGCTTGAGTGAAGTTGTTCATCGGGAACCGGACACCACCCTCAATGATCGCCATCAATGAAACGATCAAGTGGTTGGGACCGTAGCTCGGGAGCATTCCCTTCGGGATGAGCGTCACCGTCACCCCCTCCGGCATATTATACTTCTCTACGAACTTAATGTACCGAACCTCACCATTCGTGAAGTAATGGAGGTATGGACACAAATGATCCTTCTTCTTACCTTTATTAGAGGCTCTACCCTATGACCTACTCTCTCCGGACCCCACGACACCTATCTCAACTAAAATGGCTTGTTCTACTTCCTCAGCGGCATTGGCGTCTTGTTTGGAGCCATCGAAAACGTCCCCTTCTTCCTTTAATCCAGTGGGTTCTTCAACTACCGGGTCAGGGTTCGGCGGTATGGATTGAAGAGGCTTTTCATCTACGGGTTTGTTGAAATCATAGTCCATTGGTACGATGTCTCGATAAGGGTTCAGCCGAGCTCTATATTTATGAAGAAGGTAAGCGATATGGGAAGCAGCAGTGCTGGAGGTCTTGGATCCTGAGCTCTCGGAGTCTGACGAGATCTCAACGACTAGTGGCGCCAGACCTAACAAAAAGAACGCATGGTGAAAGACCGTTAGCTATATGTAGTGGGTCCTAAAACCATTGTCGAACAAACTATTCCTCGGCAACCCACCAGACATTTGAGATCTCAAATCAACATCAAGTGCACAAGTGAAGTGATATCCCTCGACACCTGTTGCCGAGGGGGTGCAGATTTATGTTCTAGGCCTTTCGGCATCATCTTCAACCTCAAAAGCCGATTTAAGATGACTGTTCATCTTCTAAAAACACAAACCCAAAAAAGACTGTTCACAAACGCATGAAAATCGATTGAAGAACAACAAGAGTAGACATGAAATAAAAAAAAAAAGAAGTAAAATATGTTAGAAACGAGATATACCTGAAAGATCTAGAGTGAAATTTGCTACTATAACTTTGATCTGCAAGAAAATTGCAAGGTTCTTGAGAGAGGACATCTAGGAGTCAAGAAACAAGAGAGAGAAAGTGTTTTCCCTTCCGTAGAAGGGGTATCTATAGAGGATTTTCGGAAAAAAAAAACGGATGAGCTTGGGCGGGAAATGAGCATGATCACAATGTCGAATCCGGTGCGGCATGTTCCTAGCTAATCAACGCTAAACACGTGTCATTTGGCACGATGCACCGTAGCAGTTCTCTTCCGTTGCGTCAGCGAAACGGCTTGCAACAGGGGTAACGTGACCACAGCTATCACGTCGCCACTGAAATCCTAATCTTAGGGGACACGTGGCAGGCTCCGGATGGCCGAAAAGTCGGTGAAGACAGGGAATCTAATAATGAGCCTTATCTCGAAGCATGGGGCTCGGAACGGACCTTGCTCGGCACCCGAGTACTCAACCTCTTGTGAGTTAATTAGACTGCATGGAGGGATCGAGGGGCTATTGTAGGAGTCCGGATCTACCAAGCACCTAACTCACCGTTAACAGACACCTCTTTGATAATCTCTGAGAGATTATCTGTGAGCAACTCTTCAGACTTATGGTTCAACAGGTGTCAGAATGACAAATGGGGCTTCGGTCCGTCATCTCGGATTTTACCGAGACCTTTTCTGCATTTGACTCAATAGTGAGATTTCAGAATTAATATCGAAGACCTCGGGGCCCACCCAAAGGGTGACTTTAACCGACTTTACTCTATGCCGAAGACCAGTTACTGAGTCAGCAGAGCAGTTAATGCGGCATGTGCCCGTAACAAACTGTGATCATGACGGATGACGTCATCCAAATGGTTACGACACGTGTAACATTTTTACTGGAGGCATGTGCTTGCAGAATATTCTTTCGAGCTCATCATCGTGAAGCCACCCGAGCGGTTAAGTCACGTGACAAGCACAACTGTGCTTGGAGGCCAAGGCAAAAGCTCACCTATAAAAGGTAAAGATCATCTCATGCAAGAGGTACGCGTTTCACTCCTCTGAAAACCCTAGATTTACATTACTTCCCATCTTCTTCCCTTGCTCACTAGACCGTCGGAGTGTCGTTCTGGACTCAATGGTCTAGTCTGGTGCTAATGGTTTACTCAGTGTGCAGGCCTAGTTACAGCTCGAGAGTGAAGCTACCATCCCCGTTGTTAGTCACTGTCAAGAAGGTCTACCGGAGAAAGAGGGCTCCACAAGTACATCTTAACCGGGTTCACACTCACTCAATTATTAATCATTTGCATTGTTTTTTCAAAATTTAAAAGTTAAAAAGATAACATAAAATAGTTGATACAATACATAATATTTCTTACTACTAAATTGTTATCTTTTGAACTCTTTATTTATTAATTTCACTATCACTGTCTATTTGATATTCTAATATCATCCATTTTTAACAAAGAAGCTCAAGTAAGAATAAGACCTAGTTCAGAAATAGTGAGACCGACAAAAAATATTTTTTCAGTAGGACTCTTTCTCTCCCCAAATGTGTCGGTCAAAAGTGAAGAAATTTAGTGTCGTGGGAAAGTTTACTCCCGCCACTAGCACTTTCCTCCCCCTATCAAAGTTTACTCTCTCCTTATCTCATTAATTGTTTTCCTTGCAAAAATTCTTTGTCAAGTGAGAATTTGGAGGAAAGTCAATTTTTCTTTACTTGCCTTAACTTCGTCTCACTTTTTTCGTGGATTTTTCCACGTAACATTTTTGACAAATGAATGAAGCATAAGGATACGAAAGAGCCAAAGGATAAAACACAAAAAAGAAAGAAAGAGAGATTTGTCGGCATCATTAAGCCACGGTACCAATTCTAGAAGAACTATTCAATTGTTTATGCAAAAAACTAATCTCTATTACGTAATTAAACATAATGAGCCAATCGAAAACACTAAACCGACGTCAGTGATTTATCGCGATCGTATCACAGATTTCATAACAACGATCCAATTCAACTCGCCCATGTACCCCATCGTGCTGGCTTTTAAAGCGGCCGTGCTTGTGCCGGCCCGTCTAATTTTACACCTATAACACTTGGTCCCAAATTCTCTACACGCAAAGCTTAGTCAATCTAAAACTTCCTAACATAATTTTTTTTAAATTAAATAACCCACTTTGGTGCACACCAAAATGTACATCAAATTATGCGGGACCCATTTGAGGTCTTACGCAAATAATTAGAACTGTTCAATTTGTTTTAAATATGTTTTTAAGAGGACTTGTAAAAATGCAACTATATCAATAAGGGCTTGATCAATTTTCTTCCGTGAATTTGCCGGGTAAAAAACAGAACGAATCAATTAAGCCTTTATCGATATCTAAATCCGAATGAGTTACAGTAAATTTTTGCACCCATAAAACAATATTCCCACCTTTCCCATTTTCTTGGTCCATCTTTCCCTTGTAGACCGTCCCAAATAATTGATCATTTTTCATTTTAGACTATCCAATTTTATTAGTTTTTCAACAATATCCGTCTAAAGTGTTCATAAATTAATACATTCAACAAGAGAATAAAAGGGTATTTAAATAATTAAATTCCCAAGGGATAAAGGAAATGAGACGGAGAAAGTATTTTGAACAAGTTAAATGACTCTGATAATTAGGCTTAGTTTGGCTAAATTCAAAAAAACTAGTTTTTTGGTTTTGTCCTTACTGGAAAAAAATTTGCATTTGTTGGTTTTCGGTCGATTTTTTGAGGTTTCTTGGCTTGTCTCGACGAGAGGAATCTAAAAAGTATAAAATTATTAGCCAAATTTTAAGTTTTTTGAATAAAGACGAAAAATAATCCAAAAAACCGGTTTTTTCAATCATTTTTCGTCTTTATTCAAAAAACTTAAAATTTGGCTAATAATTTTATACTTTTTAGATTCCTCTCGTCGAGACAAGCCAAGAAACCTCAAAAAATCGACCGAAAACCAACGAATACAAAAAATATTTGAATAAGGACAAAACGAAAAAAACCAAAAAATTAATTTTTTCAATTTAGCCAAACAAAGCCTTAATGTTTTTAAAAATTATACTATGGTATCTTTGACTAATTTGGTGGGGCCTACTAAATATAATATGCCACGTGGGAACTTTTAAGCCGTCATCTGAAAAAGGACGTGTCCCACAGGACAAAAACTATCCTATGGAGGGTCCTCGAAGCTAGGGTTGGGCATTTCATCCGACCCGTCCGAATCCGATCCGATCCCCGATCCGAACGGATCGCCAATATGGAGATCTGTTTGGAGATTGGATAGGATATGGGGATTTTTTAGAAAATGTTTGGGGATCGGGTAGGGGGTGGAGATAGGTATGTCCCCGCCCCGAATCCGATCCGAATCCGTTCCCCGATCCATCCCCGCCCCTCTCCGCCCCATCCCCGCTCTGCCCCGTCCCCGAATCCCCGAAATATAGGGATCTATGCATAAATTATGAAACTTTGGAGTCTCATTGAATTTTCTCCGAACATATAGTTGAAGTTTAATTATGTTTTAGTTTTCTTGTAATGACAGTCAATGTGGATGGGATTGTTTGAAACCAATCTTCAATGTGAAGCCTTATGCAGATCAAGTTTCTGGAATGATGCCTCTTTATTAAAATTTTCTATAGAATTGCCTGAACAATATTTCAACTCTAGGTAAAATAATTGAATCCCCGCGGGGATCCCCATTCCCCATTTGGATTGGGGATGGAGGATGAAAATAAATCCCCGTTGGAGATTGGATAGGGGATGGATATAAGTAAGGGGTTTGGGGATTGGAGGTGGAGATAGTGGTCTCCGGCCCCGATCCACCCCCATGCCCATCCCTACTCGAAGCTCTCACGTTGGCACCAGCCACCTGAACACAGAATATACTTCTGTGTAATATATCTATTTCTAGTTGTATTAAAATGTACAAGGTAGATTGTAATCTTTATTAATTAATGAAGTTCTTGTTTTTCCATTAAAAAAATTGCCGAATCTCTATGAAAATTTTCATATTTTCTATACAAATTTTGTTTGTATCGAATTTCTCTGGATTTTTTGTTTGCGTGGATGAAAAAATTTAAATGTAGTTAAAACTTATGACATAATTAAACAATTCACTAAAAAAAAACTATTTCAAGTTAAATGCAGTTTTTGTATTTAGTGAACTTTATTTTTTGTCATAATCATGTACTTTTTGATTCCCTTTATTGGGGCCAACAAACAATTAACGAAAATTTGATGACAAACTAACAAAATTTGATATGAGATAAATATATAATCAGAAAATTAGGTCGAGCCATACACAATTTTGGGTGAACTTTGGCCATATAACCACACAAATAAAATAAAGGCCTAATCACAGGTCCATGCAAAAAGAAAAATGGCATTTTTTTTTTTTAGTTTGTAAAGGTTGATTAACATAGTTGGGGTGTTCCACTAACAAAAAAACTTTTTTTTTCAAAAACCGAGACATGCTATTTTCTCAAAATACATCACATAAAACCTGTGAAAACCCAGCTTTTTCAAAGAACCACCTTAGTGGAACACCCCAACGAAGTGGATTTTTTTTTGGGTTAGACGTCCAAGAGTATCTGGGTTATCCTACACGTACCTCGATATTTTCCTTTCTGTCTGGTCGATGTCAGACCATCCACACCAAGATTAGAAAATTTCCAAAAAATTGAATTTTTTTGCAGTCTTATATATAGAGAGCAAATCCACAAACCGATTCTACCGAAAAAAAACCCGTGGTGCTTTACAAAATATCTGAGACTTGTTGATGGTTGCAAGTTAATTGATGAACGGATGCTTTTGCTAGTCCAAGCCGTCACCAACTTTGTCAAATTGGATCTTAGTGGGATATTAAGGGAGAGTAATAATCAAACCTAATATGAATTCACAATTTATAATATTATCTGTGGGGAAAAAAAGTAGGAATTGACAGGTTTTGAGTAAATTAATTAATCCACTGCGTTGGATAATATATTTTCAAGGCATATTATATTTTGTTTTGAGAAAAGGTACTAATACACAAATTTTATGTTTCTACTGAGAAAGAATGCAGTGATGATTTTTTTTTAAAAAAAATGATAGAGAATAGAAAAGATTTATCATGCACATTATTGCACATGGGCAGTGAACACAAGAAGTAATAAATCAAAAATTGAAGACGATTTTTTAGAACTAAAAATATATACTACTCCTTCCGTCCCTAAGCAAGTGTTTTTCACGAAAAAACGTGGAGTTTTTAAACAAGTAATAAAATGTTTCAGTGCGTATTTTGTCAATTTCTCCTTACCGAATTAATATCTAATTGAGTTTTTCAATCGGTGTGAAGAAATTGAAAATATTATGTATGGAAAAACCTTATTTTTTGGTTCGAAAATTGTACTTTGACTAGGTTTTCCAGGGCTTTCGGCTGGATTTAGGGAGGTTAATTAATTTCTTTCTTTTTATTTCTTTAGTTCTTGTATGTAGGTTGTAGACTACAACTGTGCACAATTGTCTTTGCAAGAGCTTGTACCAATTTTCGATTAGTATTTTTACAGAGGGACGGAGATAGTCGGGGCCGGCAGGCCCATAGTAATCAATATTTACAATTCCTATATTCTATTTAATGTATGTTATGTCAAATAGAATTTAGAAGTCTCTCAGTGGATTTACCAAAAAAAAAAAATTGCCGTAAAATCGATTTATTTTGCCTGTAAAGTTAAAAGGGTCCTCCTAACCTCTGTCCATTAGGTAGAGGATGATATGTATGTAATGACAAACAAACTCGAATATCAATATATTATCACGGATATCAATATATTTATTTCCTATAGCGATACAGTTTTTACACATTATCATCCGCCCTAATAGCCCATTTGAATGACGTATTGGTTTTAGAGAGATTAAGTAGTAAAGGGGATAAAAATAGTCAGGGGATAAAATAAGAATAGTGGACTTACATTGATGTGATAGTTAAGAATGAGAGATTTAATAGTCCATGGTTTGGATGAGGGATAAAAATGGGGATAAGAAGAGTGGATGATATAAAATCATGTCAAAAAACTTTATTTCCCTTGATAATGCTAAGTTTTGGGTTATGAGCCAATATGAACCATAAATTTACACTACTGATGTACTACGGTGTAGATTTGACTGTCTCCTCTAGTCCAGAACTTAGACCTCAGAACCCAAAAATGTAGGTTTCATTATGGAAGCCAAGGGTTGAGCCTGGTTTCGCTTAATTTATTTTGATGACTTTTTGCACTTTTCGCTTAATTTATTTTATACGTACATTTTCGATTCCAAGAAGAATCATAGAATCCAAAAAAATTGACTCAAAACTAATAAATTCAGAAAAAATTTAAATAAATTCAAAAAGTTGAGCGCATTAAGGCCTTAATTGATAGTAAGAACTCTTTTTAATTTGGCAAAAAAACCAAAAGCGGTTTTTTGGTTTTTTTCATTTTGTCTTTATTTGATTTTTTTTTGCATTTGTTCATTTTGCGACAAGATTTTGTGATTTCTGGATTCCTCTCGATGAGACAAATCTAATAAGCATAAATTTATGGTCAAACCAAATATTTTTTTGAATAAAGCCGAAATACTTGAATAGTTGGTACAACTTTGGCTTTATTCAAAAAAAAAATTAGTTTTGACTATAATTTTATACTTGTTAGATTTGTTTCGTCGAGAAAAATTCAGAAATCACAAAACCTTAATACTCTCTCCGTTCCTATTTGTTTATCCCATACTCTCTCTTGCTTTTTTTCAAATCAAAAAATTAAGTGCTTCAATGTATCATTTTTCAATTTTTTTCACACTGAATTAATTAAAGTACACGATGAATACTTTAATTCGGTGTAAATTTTTTTGAAAATGATACACGAAAACACTTTATTTTTTATTTGAAAAATGACACGACTTTTCATAGTAGACAAACAAATAGGAACGGAGGGAGTACAAAACTAACAAATGCAAAATTGTTTTGAATAAGGACAAAAAGAAAAAATAAGAAAACCGTTTTTTAATTTTTTGCCAAAGAAGTATGTCATTTTGACCTTCTCTTTTTTCTTTATTTGATTTATTTTTGTTTTGGTTAGTTTTGCATTAATTTTTTGTGTATTATTGGTGCGTTTTAATGAGAGAAATCTAGAAAAGTCAAAAATTAATTATTAAAACTCTCATTTTTTAATAAAATTGAAAAAGTGTAAAAATCTGTCTTTTTTGGCATATTTTTGTCTTTATTAAAAAATTTAAGCTTTAATCGTTTTTTTTTAATTTTTAAATTCTCTCTCATCGAGATAAATTTAGTACACAAAAAATTAATGCACTATTAACAAGCGGAAAAAAAGAAATCAAATAGAGACGAATAAATAAGTAAGGTAACTTATTAAAAAGAGGCCTAAAAATCAAGAAGGGTCCTAGTCGTACACCCTTTTGAAAATCCATGACAGCTAAGAGCCAAATAACCCACACCTTCCCTATTTATAAGACCACGAAAGTCGACTCCTGATTCCCCAGAAATTAGGCAGGAGTACCTCTGTTTCTTCCTCCTCTTTCTCTCTCTCTCTCTCTCTCTCTCTCTCTCCACGACCCGGCCGCCCCCGCCCGGCCATGGAACCTCGGCAAAGACAGGCTCCACCCCCTCCTTCCACCATCACCACCACCAATAAAATCACCACCACCACCACCACCACCAATAAAAACATCCTAGGCAAATACCAACAAGGCCGTCTACTGGGCAAGGGCAGCTTCGCCAAAGTCTACCACGCCCAATCCGTAACCACCACCACCACCGCCAACAAAACTAGTACTACTTCAGTCGCCATCAAAGTAATCGAAAAACCCAAGTCGCCGGAGCTCTCCGCCGCCATGGAACCCCGCATACTCCACGAGATATCCGCCATGCACCGCCTCAAGCCCCACCCGAACATCCTCCAGATCCACGAAGTCATGGCCACCAAATCCCGAATCTACCTCGTCATGGACCTCGCCGTCAACGGCGACCTCTCCACCAGGATCTCCCAGCGCGGCCGCTTCACCGAACCCACCGCCCGCCGCTACTTCCACCAGTTAATCGGCGCCCTCCACTTCTGCCACCGCAACGGCGTCGCCCACCGCGACATAAAACCCCAGAACCTCCTCTTGGACCACAACGGGACCCTCAAAATATCCGACTTCGGCCTCTCCGCCTTGCCCGACCTCCACCGTACCTCCGGCGATCTGCTCCTCCACACGGCCTGCGGCACACCTGCCTACGCCGCGCCGGAAGTATTCCGCCGCGGCGGCGAAGGATACGACGGCGCCAAGGCCGACGCGTGGTCGTGTGGGGTCATTTTGTTTCTCTTTCTCACCGGTTACCTCCCTTTCGACGACGCGAATCTCGCCGCCATGTACAAGAAGATCTGCCGCCGTGACTATCAGTTCCCCAATTGGGTTTCGGGTCGGGCGAAGTTTATAATCTCCCAATTGCTCGACCCGAACCCGAACACGAGGATGAGCATCGAGGCGTTGGTGGGTCACGTTTGGTTCAGAAATTCAAAATCACTGCCTGCCCATTTCGTAATAGGGCCGATCGTGGAGTGCAACAAATTTGGGAAATCAACGACGGGTATGAATGCGTTCGACATAATTTCGATGTCGTCGGGTCTGGATTTATCCGGGCTCTTCGAGAAGACGTCGGGCGGGGATAGAGAGAGGAGGTTTGCGGCGAAAGGGTCGGTCGAGGTGGCAGAGGAGAGAGTGGAGGAGGTGGGAGGGAGATTAGGGTATAGGGTGGAGAGAGAACTAATGAAGGGTGGTAGGGGTTTAGGGTTGTTATTGAAGGGGAGGGTAGTTTTGGTATTCGAAATTATGGTGGTGGCGACAGAGTTGGTGATGGTGGTGGTGAAGGTGGTTGATGGGGTGGAGTTTGATCATGGGGTTCATTGGGAGGAGTTGAGGGTTGGGTTTGAGGATATAGCTCTTTCTTGGGGCAATAATGGACACTAAATTCCATACAGAGCTTTGCTTCGGGTTTAATTGGCCTTGTTTTGGGTTTACTTGGCCACGCCGGTGGACGCAATACTTATTCCGAATACTAGTTGAAATGCGCTTAAGTTGGTAGTATACTGAGAGAGGGTAAAAGATGATTGATTTTGATGGAATGCTTTGAATAGTTGGAGGGATATGGTGGTAAATTTGTACAGTGGAGAACCTTTGTGTTTGCTTCACTGATTATTTTTGACTCTTTTGTAGGGAAAACTCATAACACAGAATTTGATCAATTTAAGCTAGCCTTAGTTGATGATGAGGGTTGTGTTTGGTTAGATAGTTTTGTTTAGTTTTGATGATGTAATCAGGCGTAATAAGTGGAGAAAATAGAGAGAAAAATGAGAAAAATAATGATGTTATCAAAACTAAAACTAAACTGCGAAACGAACAGGGAGAGAATTGGAAATGTTCTATGTATATCAAGTGCTATTTTGTTTTTTTATGTTTACTCTTCTAGTACTTGCAGATTGAATTTTCTCATGGTTTGGTTTGTTTCGTCATCTGCTTGTCAATTGCACAATCGGACGTAGAAACTGATCACAACCTTACAAACAGACGTGTTGGTGGATGAATGTGGTTTCACGGTGTAACTTAACCGTCTAAAAATATTTTCAACGGTCCGGATTAGACTTTACTCTTTGACCGGTAAGAGAGTTCGGTAAGAGTAACTCTGACCAATTAAAAGAGTGTTTAAAAATTCGGATCATTGATTTGTTAAAATAAACGTTTAAGATGCGTTTTGCGTACACGGACGTGCATACAAAAAAAATCAACTATGATAACTTGCAAAAGTTGGAGTAGGATTAATGAAAACGAACGCAGCCTTATTTGTTTGTTCTCAGTTACCGGTCTATTCAGAATCCTTACAAAAGGCACTAGAATAAGGGTTGTTCACTGTGCTGACGGCACCCCAATGAGAAGCTTTGCCTATTTTTTTTACCAACGAACATCAATTTTTAGCGCCAATGCAAACTCAATTTCCCTGTCCACTGCCATACCCAACAATTCATCAGGAAAGACATTTAAAAACTCACAAACCACTGGTATCGCTGAGAGAGTTCATTCCCTTTAGATTCGGGGGGTGTTTCACTAACAAAAAATTATTTTTTTCAAACACCGAGATATGTTATTCTCTCACAATACATCACATAAAAAACCGTGTAAAGCCAATTTTTTTTTATATAAAAAACTACCTTAGTGGAACACTCCCTCAGTATCTACTATCCACCACAGGTGCTAACCACTAGATTAACTCGAAGAGATTTCAACTCGATGTATAGAATAACTCGCACTAGTCGAAGATATGCCATCGTCCCTAAAGATTTATGACTGAAAGCGTAAGGTATCACATTTGGTAAATCTATAAGCTATTGTTCTTGAGTGTGATGAAAATGCGATTATTTGCTATCCTTTCGGGATATGCTATTGAAATGAATTTGTGAGCTGAAGTGGTTTATTGAAATGAATTTGTGGGTGTTTTACTATTCTATAAAAAATGGTGTTGGTTCGATGTTTAAACCTCGATTCATCTAAAGTGTTTACGCATTTCTTTATATTATGTTGTTAATTTACATTCTTCTTTAACCTTTTTGTTGCAGAATATTCCTGATTGAGCTAGACGTTGGTTTACTATAATACTAGTCAGGTGTTCATGATTAGACGTTTCCTTTTGTAGATTTTGTGAGTTAGTTTGTACTATGTATATATCGGTTTGCCAGGTATTTCATCGAAGGGTAGAAATGGATCTGAATCTTATGCAGGGATGATTTGGAAGATCTTGAATGCAAGTTTCATAGTGCATTTGTGGAACAATTGTCTATCGGACAACTCTGGACATAGTCATCTAACAACAATGAATTTTATACAAGTATCTTTGTGTGATCAATGTATATCGGACGACTCTTGACATATCAATTGAGAAGTGGTGACGCACAACAATATTTTTGAAATCGGATGGTGGCACAACATCTGGGATCGGCTAACCCCAATAACTTCCAATAGGGCGTTTTGTACTTATTTGTAGCCAAATTATACCAGGAGTAGTATTTTTTACTTCTAACAGAGAAAATCTCTTAAATTGTCCAAAGTTACCTCAAACATCATATTGTTTGGATGTTCCAGGTGTCTGTGATAGCTTGCCCACATCTCGACTAAATTACCTCCTCAGTCCGGTAAAAAACAGACCATCTACGTAGGGACTAATAAATTCACAAAAGAAAATCTTGCGGCTTGACTGCAAATAAGTAGCCTTTGTAAACAACTCTAACCATCTTCTTTGTCTTTTTCTACCAATCTTTACTGTAAAATGATTTTTAATTAAAATGCTAGTTTACACTCACACTTATGTGAGTCATAAATCTTGTCCACGCATTTCTTGTAAAATTTGAGAACTTTTTATCAACGAAATAAACTGTCTAAGGACAAAATAAATAATTTTATGTACGGAGCTAGAATTTCAAGTCAGAAGTGTGGAACTTAAATAACTACGGGTGATGGGGATTAGTAGACGTTGCAATAATCCGACCTCTTATTTTAACTCAAATGCTACGACATTCTAGAATTACCTATATAAAAGTCAATAATAAAAACAACCCTTCAGGCATGCGTAGCCTATGATATTTAAACCCTTTTAAGTTATGCTTTGTAAAATAAAATATTTAAGTAGTTGCATCAATATTGGTTCGTATCTGGAACCAATTAAACGAATACCCATGCTTTATAGCTCGGAATTCACGAATATTGAAGGATTACTATATGATTTTCTATGTCAGAAATCTAAAAATAAAAATACTATAACATCGACACTTTTAAATTCTTGAGTTAGCGGCCGTCGCTACTTTTTTTTTCTTGTTGGCTTCTAACGTAGATGTGCATATCACAGATGTACACATGTTAAATTTCGCAGGGTTTATGAAAAAAGGAAGAATCATCCAGAAAATTTCTGGGACAAATTCAACTCTTGAAAGCACTTATTAAATCCTCGGTACACTATCAGAAAGTCTATTTTAAACTAACGTTTGAGGTGAAAATGAGATGTGCAACTATCTGGCCACAACTACAAGAGCATCTCCTACCCATCTCTATTTTTCTAAAATGGAGAATGGAGGTGACACATTGAGGGAAGATTTTATAATTAATGTCCTCTTTTCTTCACTTATAGAGATTCTTGGAGGGTCCCACTATCTTTTTTAGAGATTTGGTCCTCCAAAACTATTTTGACCCTCAAAAAATAGAGAACCAAATCTCATTTTGGAGGAATAGAGATGGGTTGAAGTACAAAAAGATGATGAGTCCCTCCAAGATTCTCCAAAAAAGTACAAAAAGTGATAAAAAGATGACATTAATTACAAAATCTCTCCTCAATGTGTCACCTCCATTCTCCATTTTAAAAAAATAGAGATGGGTAGGAGATGCTCTAAGGACAACCTGTTATGGAGTCGAGACTGGCCGTGAGTTTTCGGGAGCCTGAAGAGAATTCTTCAAATAGAACTACCAAGTTTGCGAATAAATTATTGGAAAAGATCAAATCGAATTTATAAAAAAATATTATAACTTTTGGAAAATATGAGTAGAAAGCACTTGATAATCCTTCCTTTTTTTTTTTTTTGTAATTTTTGTTAATTCAGAAAATATTACTTAAACTTCACTCTTCTCCCATTTATAAACAAATTTACTAACTTTTGGGCAGTTACTTTTGTTTTTTCTATCCTAAACTTAAACCCTAGGATATTTTATGAAAGTGTCTAAAATCCTAAGGTATTCTATAAAAATATATAAACCACTAAAACCCTATAATAGAAAAGTGCACCATAAACTTAATCCCTAGGTAAAAATGCCTAAACCACTAAAACCATATATAATAGAAAAGTGCACCATAAAACTAAATCCAAAAATTAAAGAATAATTAAAAATAGTGACTTGCTTTAATGGTAATTAGAGTACATCTTTTCTACACTAAGAGGTAAAAATATTAAAAGAAAAAGTAACCGGATATTTACAGATTCACTCCTCAAAAGCTATGCGTTCTCGTGCAAAAAGAGGGCCTTCTTTTTTTTTTTTTTTGGCCAAAGCTTTTCGGCTTTTGTTTAGCATTTGGATAAACCAAACTTTTAATCATTTCAATCTCTTTATCACAATTGCTCTTCTTTTGTGATCAATCTTGTATATATACATTTGTTGTGGCAAATTGATTTTTGTCACAGATGACGTGTCTGATGGACCCTTTTCTGACAAAATTATTCTTATAATGCTGAAATAATGATGATATTGTGATAGAAACATTGTGACTATCAATATTTTATTGTGACAAATGGATATTTTCTCATTCTAAACTTATAATGACGAAATTATAGTACCCACTGTAACAAAAAAATAAAATAAAAAATTCTCCTCAACAGCTAACTACAAAATTTTAAGTTGTTGCTACAAATTTTTTTGTCACCATAACATTTCAATATATTATAGAAATAAATTATTGTGACAAATATAAACTTTATGGCATCAAAAGAATTACATGTTGTGACAAAATATTTTGTCACTACTTAAGAAACTTCTTGTGACAAATTCTTGTTGTCACCACAGTTTTTGGTTTATTGCGAGGATTTTGGCATTTTGTCACAATAAACTCGTAGTAATGAGCTTGTTGCAACAAAAGAGTGACAAAAATATTTTGTCGCCATAACAGTGTCGCGATATTTTTTTCAAATGAAGTAGTAACGAAAATTTTCGTAGCAAATCCAGAATTTGTTGCTGTCTCTTCAAACAGTTCTTGATTTTGGTTATGGAATTGTTCAAGGTGAATCTTTGCAAAAAAAGAAAAGAAAAGAAAAGTCTCAGTCCCAAATTTTTTTGAACTGGTCACAATTCAATACTCGGTGTATTTTCCTGAACGTGAAAAAAAAAATACATTTTCATAAATAAAAAATTGAAATTTTTTCGCAGAAAATGAAATTTAAGTGTTTGAAAATACACATATTCTTATAATGGATTCTTAAAAGGGGACGGATTGAATACCGAACAAATCCGAACTAATTTAATAGATGTGCCAGCAATTACCCGAATTGGTTAGACATTCCCATAAACAATGTTTAGGATACTAACACATAGGGATACACACTGTTACATATATAGGTAGGTTAGTGATCTGTCTAATTTTAGAAATTCTAATAATCACATGTTAACAAGTGTCATACAAGTGTTGATCACATACTTATTTTTTTTTATAACAATAGACAAAAAAAAGAAAAACAAGTAACTGATCCGTTGAAAAAAAAAGCGCATCTCACATGGAATTAAGTTTTATA
This sequence comes from Vaccinium macrocarpon, assembly GCA_022606695.1. Classification (NCBI taxonomy): domain Eukaryota; kingdom Viridiplantae; phylum Streptophyta; class Magnoliopsida; order Ericales; family Ericaceae; genus Vaccinium; species Vaccinium macrocarpon. Next base: position 7,187,598 of record CM040175.1, on the reverse strand, counting down.
TTTCATAATATAGTAATAAATCAAGACAGGGTTTTCAAAATCTGGCTCTAACCCTAAGTCTAGAACTTTCCAAATTCTAATATACCTGTGCATATGGTGTTTAAAATAAATGTATCTCAACCACGTAATCATTCCAAAGTACATATCAAATGTCTATTAATTTTATTTTATTTTTTGCTCTTCTACCTTTCCCTCTGCCTCAATTAAAACTGAGAAAAAAAAAATGCAATGTGGGCCAATGCCCAAGGTGGGTCTTGAGCGGTATCGGCGCATCGCCACTGTGAATGAGTAATCATATTTCGGAATCATTTATATTGTGATGAGTTCTAACCAACAACATGCGAAAAATGTTTGGAGTGATTGAAGGGCAAAGGTTGGAACTAAGATTATGTTCCTAAGAAGACGAGCTCATCAAACTAGTACCCGGGACCTTGTAGTGCAGGAGTACATGATAGGCTATAGGGGTGTAATTCGTATGCGGTCCGGATTGTCTATTTCTATCATCACTGGTCCCATTGAAAACACTTTCAGTAGTGCAACATTGTAGTGCAAGGGTGCACCACTGGAGTCCCCTGTTCTCCCTATCGACTACCTTTTTCTTAATTTAGTTGATGAAATTAATTGAATCTACATTTTTGGCCTAAGTTGTATGTAAGCTCTTTTTTTTTTTTTTCCTTCTTTTTGAAACAAGCAATACATATCATCCTAAGGACCTTGTAGTGCATAAAATGCACTTTTTATGCACTACAGTGTGAAGTGCACTATATCCGACCATCAATTTAGACAATGCACGGCTCGGATTTTATCTAAACAATAGATGGTTGGATTAAATTTATTGTTCGGATAAATCTGAACCGTGCGTTTTTCGAAATGGATGATTGGATGATACACTACACGGTGAAATGCATTATGCATTTTCGACACTGCATTGTCTTTCAATCCCACTGCTTATACACCAGTAATGATATCCAATCTAGGGATGGCAATGGAGCGGGTTTTGATCCACCCCTACCCTAAATGTGGCAACCTTCCCTTGCCCCGCCTCTATCCAGGCCGGGTAATGGAAATCTACCCCCATACCCTACCCTATCAAGTAACGGGTTTACCCTACCCACCTTTTTTTTTCCCTCTTTTTTTTCAGTTTATTTCAATTTACATGGCTTTATTATATGATTGGAGACGCTAGAATTGTAATAATCCAAAATTTTTAATAAAATTAGGATAATTTAATTTCGTTTTAATTACTTTAATTTCGTTATTTAATTTCTAATTGCACTTAGGGCCCTCAATTTGCAATTACTACGGTTTATACCCTAATACTTCCAAATTGCTACAAATTCGACCTTAAGGCACGATTACGTTTTAATCGCGAGCATTGCATTTTTTATAAATTTATTTCATACATAATTATACACTTTCCTACTCATACACAAGCAATATTAATACATGCACATACACACAAATGTGCATACATGTACTTTATACATCATCCTACATTACCCAACCACCATCAACCATCACCAATACTTCACTCTACCTCCTCCCATCATCCAAAATAGTCAACATGGCCCCCCCTTGACTACCATACACTCCACCACCCTCCCTCATCACTTCCTAACCCACTATGGTACTTCTTTCACCAATCCTACACTCCAAACTCCACCAAAAACTCATTTTATACTCCCCCAAACCCCAAAATTAGTCCAGAAACTCTACTGCCTCTCTCCTTCACTCTCTTCCTCCTCCAAAATCTCCCAAGAACTCCCAAACCAAGAACACAAAGCCCCATTACCATCTTTCAAGTTCTAGAGTGAGAAAAGTCAAAAAAATTGGATTTTCACTTCAAAACATCAACCACAAGCTCTCACCTCTCATCTTCTACTTCAAGGTCATCAAAAACACTCCAAGGTACCCACGTTTCACCACCAAAGCCACCCAAGGCCAGCCAAAGAGCTCCCTCCACCGATTTTTCGCAAAAAACCATTTTTCGCCAAATCTTCACAGAACAAGGTAGAAACTCGTACCCAAACTATTCTAAGATTTTGAATGTGTTAGAATATTCTAAGAGTAGTTTATAGTTGATGGGTTAAAGCCCCAA